>CM017195.1:24006367-24103867 GCA_004837865.1 Musa balbisiana | reverse complement strand
TATGTTCCCTAGGGAGATCGTATAACCCCGAATCCCCATAGATCTCTAGGAGAGGGTGAAGGAGGTTAAGCGTACTCCTTTCTAGCGGTAATCTATATAGTAGGGTTATGACGATGCTCCTCAAAACTCCAAGCCTGCTATTTGAGGAGGAGAAGAGAAGAGACAACCCAAAAAGGCTCTAGCCTATGAACTAATGGTTCCCTCCTATTTATAGAGGTCCCCTATCAACTTAATCATAATGGATCCTACCCTATTGGGTATTGGATCTCTATCCAACTACCTAAGCCTATTAGATTAGTGGATCTTTATCCGATAATCTCTTATTGGCTCTTATTGGATCACATCTATGGGATCCAATAATTTAGGAGCTTATTGGATATCCAATAAGATAGAGGCTCCGGTGGATATCTCATATTTGAACATCTACTCATCGCAATACCTACCATATGTGTGTGACCCTCTAGGCCCAATATCGAGTTGGTAGTGAGTCATACCTGTCAGAATTCCTTTTGACTCAGTGAATTATTATCTTCATAATAATTTACTCGACTCATTGACTACGGATGTACTAGGCTATTACGCCATAGTCCCTAGATGATATAGGAGAATCCAATCTATTAGACATGTTTGTCCTTAGTTACCATATACCTATAGTCACTCATCTATCTAATATCCCAAAGATCGTATACGTGGGCATAGTGCTATCAGACCCATACGGTTTTTACTCAAGTCTCGCTTTAATCGGATTCTCTTGAAGAACTCTTTCTCTCTCAATTCGAATTACCCTAGTTAGAGATTTTTCTGAGTAAGAACACATTAGATATTCTTCTCGTGATACTGAGAGTGGATGATCCTCTATTGATACTTAATAGTCCTTGTAAGGTTGGCTACCACTCCCGATGACCGACTGCGCTAGATCTGGAACCTCTAAACCTATAAGTCTGGTATCAAAGAATAGAGTACTCATATAGGACATCCTTGGTGTCTTAAGTCTAAGGACCAGATACACCATTGGGACTACATAATTGCTGTTTGACAATAAGGTATCATCAACCATCCAGCATTTCGTAAGCCGATCAATCAATGAACTCATTCTCCAATGAACACCTATACTGTATCCCTACTATCCCCACAAGAGCATCTATGAGACCAACTACATCCATCATATAGACGGGTATACAACACACTAGTCTGTCCGGTTATCTCGGTGTCCCTCTCGAGTAACCTATGATCGGGATTATTTAAAATGTGTTTAAAGGCGAATCGATCTCATTATTGTGATCTCATCACGATCCGATTTCTATTACACAGATCCATGGACATCACAATATATTCGAGTAACAAGCAATATAAAGTGATAAAATGTCAAATAATAATAAGCAAAAAGACTGCGTGTCAAGTCACATGTGTCATCACTCACATGATTGGCATACAGGGCATCTATAACTAGCACTAGGTCTCCCACGTTTGTATGTTAAGTGTTTCTATGGGTGCTTGTCCTGCTCTGATACCATATGTCATGTATTTAAATGGTTTTGCTCAAGCCATGCGGTACCTTTGTATGTCCATCCGCAAAGGTCAACCTACCAAAAACCTCTTATGATCTCTTAGGGCGTACAAAAGAGAAAACAGGTTAGAGAAAACGTCTCACTCAAGATCCACAAGCAATTATTTTAGTAAATACTTCATAGCTAATGTAAATTACAGATTTTACAAGCTTTGAACGGTCGCATAACAAAAGATCTAAAATGGTACAGATCGAAATTTCCCATAAGTATCCACATGACACAACCTTTATTTATAAGCCTAAAACATCCACCAAATTCAACTAAAATAGAATTATTAAACCTTCGACCGTCCCTCTATATATTGTGTAAAGTAAAATTAAATAAAAAGACATGAAAATATATAAGCATTAAATTGAACATTTCATTTATAATTTTGTCCCGGATCGATCACTGTACTCATTACTGCAATAGCTATGGAGAAAAAGAGAAAGATGATTGGTAACTCTGGTCACCTTTGGTCAATACTGGTAATTCTATAATTTTTTATTACTCCCTATTTTTGTTATATTTGGACAATTTTTTTTTAGATTTTCTTCATGAAAAATTATCATCATATTGTGACTCCCCTATCTATATACGATTCAAGTCCTTATTAGGATCTTTTTCGCCGCCGCATGAACATAGAAACGACGTCTTTGTTATAATCCGAACCATATTACCATTTTGTATCTTTATCATTTGATTTTTTTTCACGGACTCAATATATATCTCATGATAACGTAACCTTCTAAATCCTTCCTGATGCACTCCTTATACTATGATTATTTTTTCTCCTATGATATTTGGCTTTAGAAATCACATTCCTGTCGATTTCAACACTTTTTTGACTTCATGCCATAGTTTTCAGTACATATCTTACTTTTTCTGCGGTATAGATTTCTTGAAGTCAAACTTTTTTTAATGCATCAAACCCTATGCTCCTAATTCATATTAGATCCAATCTTTGTACAGTTAACCTTTTTTAATTGCAATCATCTCCATACTGCTCCATCTAAACTAGTATGTTTATGATACATATTGAGAGTGACTCCAGATATTGCCTGGAAATTAATCAAGAAACTGCAAACCAGTGAGATTCCTCAGGAGGTGCCTAAGCAATCTCGTTAACAGTAGATTTTGCACTATTTTCCATTCTTTGGCAATAGCTTATTGTTAAAAGGATATTATACTGATTTCTGAACCAGAATAAGCTGTATTTTCCATATGTCATCCCCACATGAAGAGTAGAAACTGTTTCCACACATCAAACACTATATCTTGTCACTTGCAGCTGGCTTTATTTCGTGGTGTAACATTATGTATAGATGTGAATTGACGTATCCATATATTCATGCATGCATTGCCTTTGTTGTCTTTTGTCGGTGTATAGTGTTTGATACAATCATCACATTTCTCATGGAGTCAAATAACAACCGTCGTTAGGAAATGTTTGCATCCACAGTTTAGTATGAACTCTCATCTACCTAAATCGATGCCTATCTGTAATCCACTGACATAAATAGATACCTGAAAGGGCTACAACAATGACATTAAACTCACGTTAAGACGCTCAACTCGCATTAATAAGATCATTTAAAGAGGATGTAGGACGGAGTGAAACCATAATGTAGGATAACTCAGTGGAACCTCTAATGGAATTATATATATGTATATATATTCTTGGCCCATTAATTTGGTGGCGATCACGATCATAATGTTGATTTGGCATATCGAATCTTATCTCATATTATGTTCTCAGGGTATATCATAGTAGATCATGAGTTCATTATGTTTTGGATACGAGATAATTCTTATTAGTTTATTGATTTTCTTTTCTGGAAAAGTGATGATCCAACTCATCATGTTCAAAATGTGAACCCTGCCTCGGTCGATGTAGCTGAGAGCACCCAAGGCATCGTTGACCGCTCTAACGGAAAACGATCTCGTTGGAACTGCCACCACCTCCCATATTTAGACAGGTGGAGTGATCGCTGTGCGCATGCACCGTAGCCCATCTATTAGGTTTTGGTCACTCGCACACTTGTTACTCTCTCGGCTACCCACTAGTTTTATAGTGGCATTAAAGTCTCACTGCGTGGGGCCCACCGCATTTGCCAACGATTTGTCCAACCGAAACGTAGGTAAGTCACACGATTATTGTTAAACAGGTAGGAAACTGATACGTACACATCTACGGTGGGAGAACCGTGCGCCCGCGAAGCCAATTCCCCAACTTACCCCGGGACGGTTAGCACAGGAACTAATCCCGCGTGTACCCATCGTTGATATCTTGAGACCCACTGTGAGGGCTACGGTACGTCTAATTGTAAGGAAGGTTCGCCACCGGGTAAAGAACAAAGCATGGGGGAGAGGGTTTTTGCAATCCGTCAGACCATCAACATCCGAGGGGTAATTCGGTCAAACAAAGCACAACCATCGTAACTAAATGCACCTCTTGCGAATCGGCCTTCGTCAATGGCCGTCTCTTTCAATATTTCAGCCGTCTCTTCCAATATTCACTCTCTCTTGAGCGTTTGTCTTCTCTCAATTAATCTCTTCTCTTAACGGAAGCAAATCTCTAGATCGATTCCTTGAAGAACTCATCGCAAACCCGCACCAGAAGGGCTCTCGGATTCGTTCCCTGCTTTGTAGATTCGTGAATTAGACCGGATCCCTTCTTGCTTTCGCCAGGCGTTCTTTTTGTTCGGGTCTAGAGTCTTGAATCTTGTCGATCGGCGGTCTAGGGTTTGGTGAATTTTCTGTTCGGGGGTGAAGCATGGCGGGCGGCAGGCGGGGTGGATTGACCGCTCCGTTAGGTGAGGCTTCCGTTCTTGCTTTCCCCTCTTTTGGGTGTTCGATGAATGTATCTGTCCGCCCGTTTATTAGTGTCGGTGTTTAGGTAGTTAACTATCTTAGTCATTTTTGTCTAATTCGTGAGACACGGTCGCTTTATATGCTTTGATGATTTTCTGTTCTATACATCATGAGATTAGATTGGTGTGAATAATATGATAATGAACTTACATGTAGGCTCATGAGACAGTTTTGAAAAAGAAGAATCATTTGCTTTCTTTTTTGTATTTTCTCTTTCTTGGTATTGGGCCTCTTAGAGCTCACAAGAACCATTATGGAATTATATGGTGGTTACTACTTTTTTGTGTTTTAACTTTTGAGACTGTTCAGATAGGCAGTATACAATTAGATCTTGCCAAAATGAGTAAATGAATGATCAGTGAAACATTTGATCATGCTTGAATGAAAACAGCAACATGAGTGATCAGTGATCGTTTGCAAACAGAGTAATTGAGTGATTAAGAAAGTAATCATTTCACTTCTAAATACAATATCTACTGATGTTTTAACAACTTAAATGGTTTTCCACTGTACCTAATTGTTCATGAATGAAAATATTTTTTTTCCTAATTTTTCTTATAATTCTACATTTTGACCTCAACATTCTTATCGCAACTACACAAATTTTTTGTATATATTAATTCTCAACTGCCTAAAAATAACTATTTTATAGAAATTTTCTTCTAATCTAAAAGATCTTGGTGATCACACAAAAATTCTAATTCCCCTTTTCATTTTAACCATCATATAAATAATATCATTCTGAATCTCTATCAATCTCTTCATTTTGTTAAATAATCAATCAAAGACATTTAAAACTTTTACTTAATAAAACTTCTTATTCATTCAATTGAACTATATTCTCAATTCTACTCTTAGGATTGCTAAAATTATATCTTATATTCAGTCTTGTTACTACTTATATTAAAAACCTTTAGTTTTTAGGTATGTCTTTATAATTCGGATGAAAATTTAGTATCATTTAAACTTCCATCAATCACAACATTACTATCAGTAAATGCACCATGGAGGTCTAATATATAAAGTTCGTCCATTATCAATGTGAATAGATAAGGTTTTAATATGGATTTTTGATGTAGCACTATACTAAGAAACTCATTAGGTTCTAACACTGTTGACTACAATATTATAAATATCTTTTATAACATCAATTAGTTAGTGGATATACTTTTTCTTCTAAAGCCCACAACAAGTCTTCAATTTAATAAAAGCCATATGCAAATCTTTCTTTTTATCTTGATAATTTTCCATTATTTTAACAAATAATATCTTAACTATTGATCTTCTTGGCATAAAACTAAATTGTTTTATGGAGATATTTGTTTCAGATGTTATTCGACTTTCAATCACTCTTTCCCAAATGTTTATAGTGTGACTCATAATCTTACTTCCTCTATAATTACAAAATTTTTATAGTCTCAAAATTTTATTTAAAAAACTAGCTAACCAAACTAGTTTACATTGGATGACAGCCCTTTGAGTTATCCTGATTTCTGAATCTGTTGTTACTTTTATTTTTTAGATTTATCATTATATCATGAACATATTTGTTCCTGTGGGCAGTAGTTATTGGTAATGAATAACCACTTATATTTGCTATACAAAACAGTAATTGGATCTATGGTTTTCACATATTTGGAGGTATGGAATGGCTAAAATGACCATTTTAGAAACCTTTCAAGATCAGAATATTATAATACAATATATCTTTCTTGGTATCTTATCCATATCTCATCTGTACTTATCGGAAGGTATTCTATGCTTGGTCCTAATTTTTTTCTTTTATTACAGTGTAATTAGTCATTCTTGGTACCACTTGTATGACATCTGTCTTAAAGGTTTATACAGCTCTGCTTTTTTGAGTTGGCATCAAATTCGAGCTGTGCTCTTAAATATTCTAGCTCAATAAATTGGCATGCCATGCAATTCATGTAGTGAGGTATATTGGCAACCAATCTGATTGCTTATTTGCATGCACTATACCTTACACATGCTGAAATATAGTCCAGTGGTATACAACAAACATCATATAATATTGACATATCATACTGATCGAAGAGAGGATCAGATCAGTACATGGCTGGAACCTGATATTCAATTTCTGCTTTACATTCTGGTGACCACAAAAATTGTAGATGTTTTAATTTTTCTTTTTTCTTTTTTATTATTCTGATTAAATGATTTCATTATGAATACACAGATATTGAGCAGATACTTGTGGAAGCACAACATCGATGGTTACGCCCTGCTGAAATTTGTGAAGTACTTCAAAACTATAGGAAATTCCGTATTGCTCCAGAGCCACCAAGAAGACCTCAGAGTATGATATGCTGCAACTTTTATCACTGTCTCAATTATTTCTAATTGGTTAATTCTATTTATGAATCTTTATGCCTAGTGGTAGCTTTGAATAGTACCCTAACTAAATTTTTTAGTTTATCTAAATCAGTATGTCTTGAACTTGTTTGATATACTCACAAACACAAACATGTTCTGATTATTATGTAAAAATGAATAACATATATGTGTGTGTGCGTGTGTTTGTGTATAACTATATAGATTTGAAAAATAAGGAACTGACTATGCCCAAGTTATGTACAAAAATTATTATTAAAGCATTCTTCTATATTAAGCATTCAATTGTTAAATAAACTTGCTTCCAAAGTACTCGTATCATTTTTATGTCTATTCATGAATCATGATATAACTCATCAATGGTTTCTGGGGCAAGTCTGATATGTTGAAGATGGATGTTATTGTTTTAATTAACTCAAATGTTAAGCTTTGACTGCTCTGTTTTACTACAGTTTCTCTGTTGAATAATTTTGTGATGCTTTTGCTTTAGGCGGATCTATTTTTCTATTTGATCGCAAGGTGTTACGGTACTTCAGGAAGGATGGCCATAACTGGAGAAAGAAAAAAGATGGGAAGACTGTGAAAGAAGCTCACGAGAGGCTAAAGGTATTTGAAACATGGAATTGGACTTTTTCCATACTGTTTTGATAGAGTAGTTGATACAATTTTTTTTAATGATTTAACTAAAAATGTGCAAAGGTTGAATGTTTAGAATTATATTTTCTGTAACATATTGTTCCATAGACAAGCAGGCTCTTTATATACTTAAATGGATGTATATGCGTGAATTCTACTATTTAGGTGGAATGAATCCCATTTCAAAATTTTCAAGGGTGATGTGGCCTTTCACAAGTTTTTCAAAACTTTATCTTTTTTTAAAAATTTATTTATTGTCCAATAGTGGACAAGTATATCTGGTTTTTTGAACCTTGGACTAAGAGAATCTTTGCTCCTTTGCAAGTTTTTCTGAAACTTACTTTATTTTAGTTAATTTTTAATTTTAAGTGCAAATTACTACTCTTACAAGTTGCCAAGTCAATCAATTTTTGTTTAACTTCTTAAATTCTGTTACTTAAAAAGTAAGTCAATATTTAAAAGTCCAACCAAATTGAAGTTTTATGATTCCAGGTTGGAAGTGTGGATATGCTTCATTGCTATTATGCCCATGGTGAAGAGAATGAAAATTTTCAAAGACGGAGTTATTGGATGCTGGAAGGGTGAGTTTAATTTTTTCTTGAAAATTTGTTGGTCAGAATTTGGATTTTGTGGGCCTTTAGCAATGTGATTTCTTGACCTTTGGTTGAGTTTTGTCATACTCATGTTCTCTTGACTGAAAGTATTTTTGTAATTAAGTTTTAGTTTTTATATATATACATAGGTTATATTCTTGTTTTAAGGCAAGTGATGTGTTGGATCCATGATGAATATGACTGAACTTCACTTTAGCTTGTAAAAAAAACATCTTGCCTTTAGTTTCTCCTTAGAAATATATTTCTGAATTATTTAAATATGACACTGCTTACAATTGAAATTCTAATTGCAGAACTCTGCTTAAGTTGGTCGTTACTGTTTGTTCATTTGATTTAGCCAATTCGTTTGCACATATATTTTTATTCATCTCAAGATTGAATTTGAAAAATATGATGATATGTGTTTTCCATATAAGTAACAACTTAAAAAAGGTTTAGGAGTGGTGTGGTATGAAAGACAGCTAAAGTAATTATTAGAAATTGAAAGCTTAGTGGTAAACATGTCCATTCTGGATTTTATTTGTTGTAATATATAATGTTCTCATGAAATATAAAAATAGGATTAGGGAAAGGAAATTAAGCTAGCAATTGATGCCCTATTGAAGCAGTTGATTTTGAAGTTAAAAAAATGCAGAAATTAGTGACAAATTTAGACCAAAGAAAAATAATTTGACTGGAAATATATTTGGTGATGATGATGTATTCATAGTGATGATTTGTGAAAGACAGAGAACAAGGCAGGAAGAGAAGACAACTTTAGCAAATCGGATTTTTCACCCATTTTCTCTCTTTTAATGTGTATAAGTTATTTTATAGCCTTTTAACCTTGGTTTGAAATTTCACCTGAAGCTGAAGTATTGGTTTGTCTTGGCCAGTTTCAGTTGAAACTGATTAATTTTGGTTATTTTTGCTAGTTTTGTGTGCTTCCATAGACTTGTATCTTCAGAACTTATTATCATTGAGGTTTTTCTTCTAAATGTTAATTTTACAACTTCTTTAACATGTGAGAGGCATATTTTAATTTTTTTAGCACTTGATCTGAACCAAACTAGTGATATATGTTTATGAAAGTGAAACACTTCTTAACTTATCTATATTTTTACTAATACACTGGTTCTTCTGTACCAAGTTATAATGTTTTGGCTATTTGGATTCCTTAGGAATACCATGAATAATTTACATAACAAAATTGTGACTTCATGTTTACAGCTTTTGTATGAAACACAATTTTGTTCTTGCATTATTTTAAATCAAGGTTCGCTGCACTGTACCGTACCAGTGTTTTGACCTGGGCTTGGTACGGTACGGTACGGTGTATCGAGCGGTACATCTGATTTCACCGATTTAACCCTCCGAAAATACCTGAAAATTAAAAAAAAAGTTAGGATAGGGTTTTTAAATTACAAATAAATATAGTAATAGTATAAGTTTAGCAAAATCAATGTAAATTAGGTAAGAATAGTATCACATATCTTTTTCGGGCTTTGAGGTAGTCTTGTTCAAGGTTCGTATTTCAGCCCGTTATAGATTGAAATATCTACAGAAAAATCAGTTGAATTGTTAGACTATTTTGTTACAATATAAACTCTAAAATTCAAATGAATTAAATAATCACATATCTAGATATACCTGAATGTTGATTCTACCACCAAAACGAACGACGGACCTCCACGGGTGGTGGATAGGGGTCCTTGATCCGATACATATCAATATGATACGTTTGTTGGACCCAATCATGAAATTGATCATATAATATAGTGTATTGATACACCGTATGTTATTGATGCATCAATATGGTGCTGATCGTAAATTGATCGTCATGAATCATATTTGTCCGAGGCAGCTCTTGAGGCATATATTGGTGCTGTTCTGTATCATACTATTGCTCAAAGAAGGATGACCAACTATCACCATACTATTGTTGCCCGTATGATTCTCCATAATACGATGGCTGTGAATACAATAAGCCTCTTTCTGTGTCTATATCATGTATGCTCTATCGCATTTGTTCATATTCATCCACTGCCTTCCCCTTCCCCTTCCGTGCATAAACTTGACTAGTACCTTGTCGAGTTCCATGATCTGAATCTTGAGTGGCATGTGCAAAATCTTAATTACTCTCTAATTAAAGAAAACGAATACATACCTTTTGATTAGAAAGTTCTTTCTCTTAATCTTCCCAAATTAGCCTCGATTGAATTCATAAATCGTTGTTTTATAGAGTTTAGGAGAGAAAAAAGTTTGAGAGAAGGTTTAAGAGAGTATAATGAAATAGGAAAGAGAAGAATGGTTTAAATAGGAGGAGAAAGGGCTCCAACAGTTAAATTGACCGTTGGAGCACTGTAGCACGGCTACAGTGCGGTAATGGTTGAAATCGACCGTTACCAAGTGGTGCCGGGCGGTAACGGTCAAAATTTCGACCGTTACTGCCCGATATTACCCCGTATCATCCGATACAAGGGGTTTTTGGGCGTACCGCTCGGTAGCGGGCGGTCCGCATACCGGTAGCTTGTCGAACCGATATGTACCGCCCGTACCGGACGGTATGATTCGGTATGGCAGACCTTGTTTTAAATATCTAAGAGCTGGTCCTCAAACAATACGTACTTTATACTTCTATGTCTATATATTTATATTTTCCAATTTTGAACCAATAAATGCCACATATAGTCTTCTTTAGAACTAAGAGCTGGTCCTCAAACAACATATAACTTAACTAATTTTAACTGTATTAATTTATTTGTCTACTTCCTTGAAATTTTTTGGTTGGATATGCTGAAGCTCATTCAGAATGTCAAATTACTGCAAGTGCTGAAAACAAAATTTTCAGGACTGGGACAAATCCCAACTGTTAATATTTAGTTATTCAAGGAATGCTGTATTGCATATTAGACTTGTACTGACCAGTATGTACCAGTACAACACATGATACACCGATAGGTACCAGTGTTATGAAGATGAAGAAGGAGAAGAGGAAGGTGTTGTGGAGGAAGAGGAGGAAGAGAGGAAGGCACAGTGGAGGAAGAGGAGGAGGAAAAAGAAAGAGGAAGAGGAAGGAAGAAGAGGAGGCAGTGAAGGAAGGAAAAGGAGAGGAAGTGGTGGCGGAGGATGATGAAGTGTATCAGAGAGGTAGGCGGCGACGAAAGGCAGTGGCGGTTGCATCAGATGGCAGCAGTGAATGGCAGGTTACATGCTCCCCATGAGAAGAGGGCTTGTGTACTGTTTTAAATTTCTTTTTTTTATTTTCTATTGGGTTGGACCGGACCACCCAAACGGAAAACCAATTTTAAGGTCTGGGACAAAACCAAAACTGATAATATTATCTTTTATTATATCTTGTACCATGCTTTGAACAATTGAACTTGCCATATGTAGGTTGTCTTGGTAGTTATGATTCAAGGCAACATATGGCATGTAGGTACAATACTGTGAACTTAGAAACTTTAGTGATAAGTGTGATATGTGACCATTACAAATCTTCTCCATGGACATGGGCATGTAGCAAAGTTTTCTCAAGAATTAGGATCGAGAATGTGTAAAGTTTCCATGAAACTATTGAATGTCTTTTTCTATCTATGATGAATTAGCCATCATATTTTGCATACTTTGTAATGAAATTGACTTTTCTCTTGTTTCTTGGGTGCTGATATTGTAGTAAAAAAAAAAATTGTATAGTTCCCTCAAAGGTTAGTGGAGAGAAAATCAGATTCCTGGCATTTAGGCATAGTTATTATTTTATTAGTACAACAACAACAAGAAGTTGTAATGTTCCATGTATTTGAGGTTTTGCTTATTGCTGCATATAGTCATTTCTTATCCATTAGTTTTTTCATGATAGTTTAATTGTCTTATGGGTTAAGAGAAGATTACAAATGAAAGAAGCAACAACATAAGCATTGAAACTTTATATTTGTTAAATGATGAAGTTAGTTTCATTTGAAAAATACACAATTAGCGCCATTGTAAAAAAAGAAACATTACTTCTTTAACTTTGATTATCTATCATTGTTTTTTATGTTGTATGCAATATATGTGTACATAATTGCAAGTTAATTGGTTCACATGATCATATATATTTTGAATATTATTGTGCCTTTAGATCATTGACTATAAGCATTTATCTATCTACTGTTGCAGGGGTCTCATGAACATTGTTCTTGTACATTATCGTGAAGTCAAGGTTGCAATTCAGTTTACTCTTTGAGTAATTGTATTTGATCTCATTTATCTTTAGCTTTCTATAATGGAGTTAGCTCAATTTATCTTGTTTGTCCCCTGCGACAGTTAGTATATATGATGCTACTTCAGTGGTTCTTTCCCTATCATGAATGTCACAAATGTTGAGTAGTTCTTTTCCTATTGTTTATCTCATGTTATTATAGAAAAATGACTTGTATCAAATTGATTGTCTGACTTTGCTTCATTTTCACTTCCATAATCTATATTTGACAGTCTTTGTTCCTCCCTGTAATTTTGTTTAAAGACCAATACTTTTTGAACATTTTGATGTGGGGCAACAGATGGAATGTTATGAGCATGCCCCAAGAATTTAGGAACACCATGCAAGACATTCTCATTAAATGATGCATTTCTTGAACAATTTTCTGTGAATAAACAATTGGATTGTGGATATGTGGAACATTAGCTTTCTATCAAACAATAAACAGAACCAGTATGTTTTTAGTCCAAACGATCCTAACAGGCCTGTTCAGATGGACTAGATTGGGTAAATTCCACCAACTTTGACTACGATTGCCCAGGACTAGCCAGAATTAGCTTTGTAACTGACCATAACTGATGTTGACATCCTGAAGGTGAGTTTTCACACCCAAACACCCAAGAGGGCCATCAATTCAAATTGACCAATTCCTGAAACTTCTGGTTTACTATCTTGTTTCTTCAAAGAAAAATGATTTATCTATTGAGATTAACAAAAGCAAAAGCACTAGAGTATTGAGGTCGGTAGCGGTATCAAAATCCTCTCCCCATGACTTGCTAGAGTTGGAGCAGCCCACAGAAGCAACAGAATGGGTCCATTCTCTCCTCCCTATTCAGGTGTCTAAAGCTAATCATGTTGACCTCTCTGGCCAAGTGCAAAATCTCTATAAATATCGCTCAGATACCTGGGTACCTTCATGTTTTGCAAGGCTTAGCCCTTCACCGATGGCCAGACCATCAGCTTGCAGAGGTCTTGAACAGCCCGCAGCAACAATTTTACTACCGGGATCTTTTAGTATGTAGCCTGTTCATGGAGCCCCATTGGAAGGGTGAAATGGGCCATCATAGAACAAAGTGACAAACAGAATCCCCATTGTTCTCAGATGCATTAGTCCTGCTTTTAGATTTGACACTGTTGAATCCCCACAAGGGTAACATTGTCATAGCAATTGACCATCATTTGCTTTACTGCAATTTGCTTCAGGACAAACCAAGTCTCAGCCGTGCTAGAGATGTTGAAGAAGTTGTGCAAGTTATCCAAATGGATAGTCCTGTCACTTCTTTTTCTGCAACAACTCAGAGTCAGCCACCTTCACAGCTCATGGGTGCTGATAGCCCCAGTAGTGCACACATTTCAGAATATGAAGATGCTGAATCAGGTGCAGTTCTCATTATATAATCTATTATGCATCATATTACACATTACTATTCACTAATTCGTTTTCAGATCATGCAACTTGTGTTTCAGCATATATAAAGAGAAATTTGATGCAGCATATATTCATCAAACAAGTTCCAGATACCACTCTTTCATTGAGATGTGGCAGCATGATGATCGAATAATGATGGGTGTTAGCCTCTTGAGCCCCTGTGATAAAGTTCCATAATAGCCATGTGAGAAATGCATTGTGCATCAATCTATTTGGCCTTTGAACTGAAATGTTTTCATGGTTTACTGATTTAAATATTTGGTGCCCAATGTCTTCCAGGTATTCTTGGAATACAAGGTACAGAAGATAATTTGGGTGCTCAAGATAATACAACTATTGTTGTAGATGAATTAGGCGTTGGATTTAGTGGTCAAGATACAGTTTGATCTAACATCTTGGGATCAGGTTCTGGAACATTGTACAGCGGGCTTCCAGACACCATCTTTCCAGTCTTCAGTTGTCTTTGCACAGGCTGCCACTACGGACAATCCTAGACTTGAATCCTTCGTTCTTGAGGATATGATATTGACCTCAGTGCGGGGCAAACATAACTAGTTTCCAAGAAACAATAGCTTGGCAGGTACTATCAATGTTCATTTGTGCTACCTTATACTCCATTTCTAGTTATTTGGTCTCAGAATAATTGAGGATGTGCTTCCCAACTTTGTCATTTAATTTTAAGAAATTAGGTGATTAACCTGTATGGTAACTATAATGTGTTGTATTGGCACTCCTATGTGTCATAGTTTAAATGTACGTTGTTTTGACTTGATTAATTAACATGCTGAACTAAATGTGCTTTGTCCATTGCCGTTCCTTGTGAAAGAAATCAGCAGTTATTCCATGGAAGCTAATCTTTCCTACTGCTTGCATTATGTAAGATCTGACATGGAAATCTTGCAAATTTCTTGATCATAGATGGAAATTTCATCATCAAGCAATTCTCTTTGCATAGGATTTGAAAAATTGAATTTTAGTTGGGTAAGCTTTAGCCAAGAAATGATTATCTCACTCAGAAATGTTCCTCTTTGCAGATTTCTATGGTTTCCTCAATATCATGGGTTAGCCTCCGCGGTTAATGCTTACAAATATTTTCAGGATGGTAGCCTGAAACAATATGGATCTGAGGGCACGGACAAACCGAAGGAAACATGGGTCAACCTGTGGATGCTTGGATTGCACATACACTCCTGGTTCAGATTCATCAACGGCAGGAGGTTGCTTTCGCTGCTGCAGCATCACCTTGGCATATCAGAAAGTGATTATTTGTATTTGTAAACATAGGGAGGGTTTTAGTCAGTGTTCCGCGGGAAGCCAATAAGGCTTCCGTGTAGACCAAGCCCAGCCAATAATTGGCTTGTGAAATTGGTAGGCCGAACCAACCCTTTTGTGCATTGAATCATGATCGATGGTAAAATGCTACTGTGAGCTGGTTCAAGTCTGGGGCTCTAACTTGTGAACTGATCGAATTGGTGTCAAGGCTTCTTTTTTCTTTTTTTCCTTTTTGTCAAAAGATGTGCTTGTTTGCCAAACATGCCCCTGCAATCATTTTTTTAATGCACCATTATATATATACTTACAAACTCCAGTTGAGAGAAAATTCTTTTATTTTATTTTATAAAATAACAAAACTTGTCCTCTATTGCGTTGATACCGTTGACTTGATTTTATCCCGAAGGTATAAGTTTGTCCAAGGTTGGAGTTGGGGAAGATCTGGTTGAAGCGATCTCGAGGTGTTGGTTGAGAGTCCAAGGTTGCTTTCCAGTCAGATTGAGGTGGGACCTAGCCTCCTCGGGATTTTGGGGGAGTGTCGAAGCATGTCTTGACTTCATCGGGGACTCTGCACAAGAGGTCAATATCAGGGGATTTCTCAATTTGACTCATTTGGGTAAAGTTAACTCTCTATAATTTGACTCATTTGATGGTAAAGTGAACTCTCTATGGAGTAATAAAAGTCATTTGTTCAGGCACCAGGGATTAGTTTTTATACCTAGGAAGCCGATGGAGGGGGATTGCGATTGACGGGGATTGATCGATACGTCCTTCTGTGACGCATTCATATGGACGATCGACCCATATGACCCCCTATAGCACGTTGTGAGCAAAGGATGACAAAAGAGGCATTGCCTACCAGTCTTAGTAGTTGTCAAGGCTAAGTCAGAAGGTTGTTGCTTGTAGGAGCTGACTAAAGGGGAGCATAGGTTGACTCAATTGCAAGGGGGCTATTGCCCTTGGCGGTTGGCCCGTACCACCTGCTAGTCATAGGTGCCTTGCAAGCCAATTACGTGAGTGATAACACATGTGACATGATACACCCTCTTTTTGCTTATTATATATTTGATATTTTTCTCACTTTATATTACATGTTGCATATATTATGATATCCATGGATCTATGTAATGATAATCAAATTATGATGAGATCACAATAATGAGATCGATTTGCCTTTAAACACTAACTCTAAATAATCTCGGCATAGGTTACTCGATAGAGATATCGAGGTAATTGGATAGGCTGGTGTGCTATATACACATCTATATAATGAAGGTGGTTGTTTTATAGTTGCTTGTGTGAGGACACTAATGTTAGGACTAAGTCGGTGCTAAGATGGGGGGTGAATTAATGTTTTCGTAAAAACGTCGGTTTAAAAAAACCTCGTTTGATAAACCTTGTATCGGAAAGATACTTAACTTGAAAACATTCGTAGAATGCAATGAGCAATAAAATCAGTAAGCAATAAAGGTAAATAGAAAAAGAAAAAAGCACACCAGATTTATAGTGATTTGTTCGTCATGACCTACGTCCACTCTCGATTCCTCCTCCGTTGAGGCCATTGACGTTCACTAACGGTCTTCCTTCAATGGGTGAAGACCAACTATCCTCTTATAACTCTTTTCTCCTTTTGACAAGCTCAGGAGAGAACTTCTACACTCCCTTTGTACAAAGTTTCCCTCACACTTTCCCTTAGAATAGTCTCTAATTTTAGGAGGGACTCTACACTTTACAAGGGTTTACAACTTTAGAATCACAAAGTTTTGTTTTACTTTCTTTCTTTCTTAAGTAGGAAAGATTGAGGTATATTTATAGACCCCAAATGGCTTAAAAAATTAGAGCCAAAATTTAAATCCTCGAGATTCGGGGTATTGGTGGTACCATCACTTGTGCTGGGCGATACCATCACCTAGTTTGGCGGTACCACCATTTGACATAGTCTTAGAGACTATGTCTTGGAGATTGAGCCACTGGTGATTCCACTGCTTAGACCGATGGTGCCATCACTTGGACCGACGGTGCTACCGCCTGACCCAACTTTTGGGTCACTAAATGGGCCTTTTTTTTGGCCTAAAATTAACCCATCTTAGGTCTAATGGGCCCCTAATTGAGTTAACCTAATTACATTCAAACTAACTAAATTAGAACTCTAAACTAATTCAATCTAGATAAATTATTACAAAGCATGAATCATATATAGTTCGACATGTCATTGGTTCTTCCGGCGCTTATTCGATCCTTCGGCACATCGTCCTCTCCTTTGATGTATTGCCTAATCGGCATGTTGACTTCCTGCAATATCCGTATTGAATCTTAGATTTTGATGATGAAATTAATTGATAGTGTTTATTTAATCTGCGTTTTGAGTGATATAAGAAGCTTTGATCAAGGAAATATTAGGATCAAGAGCAGCACTAAGAGGGAGGGTGAATTAGTGCAGCGAAAAAAAATCATCGGTTTTGTAAAATTTTCATTCGTTGAAAACTAATCCCAAAAGTGCTTGACTTTAGAGTAAATGAACTAGCAATAAACTTATAAAGTAATGGCAGTAATGAAAA
Organism: Musa balbisiana; assembly: GCA_004837865.1. Lineage (NCBI taxonomy): Eukaryota > Viridiplantae > Streptophyta > Magnoliopsida > Zingiberales > Musaceae > Musa > Musa balbisiana. The sequence goes on along the minus strand of CM017195.1, from coordinate 24,086,363 downwards.
GCAGAATGAAAATGAGCATACTGGAATTTATAGTGGTACGGTCATTGTGACCTACATAACTTCCGATTCCTCTTCCGTTGAGGTCACCAGCATCCACTAATGGTTTTTCTTCAATAGGTGAAGACCAACTACCTCTTTATAATGCTTTCTCCTTTTCATGGATTTGGGAGATAACCCTTATAAGTGATAACACGTGTGACTTGACATGTAGTGTTTTTGCTTATTATATTTTGATATTTATCACTTTATATTGACTATTGCATATATGCATGTATATATTGTGATGTCCTTGGATCTGTGCATATATTGTGATGTCCTTGGATCGGTGCACTGAGAATCGGATCGTGATGAGATCACGATAATGAGATCGATTCGCCTTTAAACACAGATCCTAAATAATCCTGATCATAGGTTACTTGAGAGGGATATCGAGATGAGCGGACAGAGTGGTGTTGAATCTCGGATTTTGATGATGAAGTCAATTGTCATTTGTTATCTAATCCATATGTTAAGATAAGTGTGCAGGATTAACTACGATGAAAGTAAGACATGCAGCAGGAGTTGCGCCGAAGTCAAGACTATGATCACGTTGGGGGTTCGAGAGTTCGACGGAAGTTCGGATGGTTGTCGGAGGTTCTGCGGGAACAAATCCGAGAAGTCCAGGAGCTTGCCAAAGAAGCTCATCGGAACTCGCCAAGTGGATCGTCGCAAGTCCAGGAGTTTGCCGGAAGTCCGCCGGAGCATCGCTGAGGGTTCGTCGGATGTTCACCGGAAATTCGCCGGAAGCTCGACGGAAGAAGCGATTGACGCACCGGAGCAAGTTGCAGTAAATGTCTTGAATAATATCGTAGTTAGCATGATGATTAAGTTAAAAATGGGAGGTGATCTCATTAACTTAATCTTGGGGCAATTGGGCCCTCGACAGACCCAAATTGGGCCGAATGGATCAGCCCATTTAGACCCAGATTTCCTGGCCGGCGGTGGTACCGCTTGGGTCAGCGGTGGCACCGCCCAGGAGCTGAGTCTCCGAGTGAGGCTGGGCAGTGGTACCGCCCCTGTCAGGAGGTGGCACCGCTTGGGCTCAGTCTCCGAGTGAGACTGGGCGGTAGTACCGCCCCTGTTAGGTGGTGGTACCGCCCGAGCTCAGTCTTTGAGCTCTGTCAGGCGGTAGTACTACCAGGACCCCAGAAAATGGGATATGACGTTTTTGAGCTCCAAATTCAAATCAGTTTGTGGCCTATATAAACCCCACCCTTTCATGCATGAAAGGGCACCAAAACTTAGCATTTATTCTGAGATTTTGAGAGCTTAAAAGTGTTGTAAAAGGCTAGAAGTTATTCTCCCTATTTTCTTCGAAGTTTTGATCATTCAAGAGAGGAGTGAAAAATCTATAAGGGTTGTCTTCTAAGCCCGTCAAAAGGAGTGAAACTGTAAAAGGGTGGTTGGCCTTCGCCTATTGAAGGAAGGCCTCTAGTGGACGTCGGTGACCTCATCGGAGGAGGAAGCCAAAAGTGGATGTAGGTCAAGATTGACCGAACCACTCTAAATCTCGGTTTACATTTACATTTTGTTCTCTATCTTAACTGCAACTACTTCCATAGCTTTACTTTAACTGCACTTTACTTGATCTTAAGTTAAAGCAATTTCTGATTCGACTTTCATACTGAAATCGTTCTTATCATATGAACGTCGTTTTAAATCGTCGAAAGTTTTCCGCTGCACTAATTCACCCCCCCCTCTTAGTGCTCTTGATCCTAACAATTGGTATCAGAGCGGGGTTAACTCTCAATCGGATTAAAATCCAAGAGTGATGGCATACGTCGAAAATCAAGAGGGCCACTCTATTACACGTCCACCCATGTTCAATGGGACGGACTACACCTATTGGAAGACCCGAATGAGGATCTTTCTTATTTCAATGGATTTTGAACTTTGGAATCTTGTCGAAAATGGATTTTCAAAGTCTTCTCTTCCAATGATCGATTGGAATTAATTGGAGAAGAAGACTTTCGCTCTTAATGCAAAGGCTATGAATGCCTTATTTTGTGCGCTTGATAAAAATGAGTTCAATCGTGTTTCGGTTTGTGAAACCGCATTTGATATTTGGCATACACTCGATGTGACTCACGAAGGCACAAGTAGAGTGAAAGAGTCAAAAATCAATCTTTTGATACATTCTTTTGAACTTTTTCGAATGAAACCGAGTGAGACTATTGGCGATATGTACACCCGTTTCACGAATATCGTCAATGGCCTAAAAGGACTCGGCAAAAGTTTTTCAGATTTTGAGCTCGTAAATAAGATTCTAAGATCCCTTCCTAAGAGTTGGGACCCTAAAGTCACTGCTATTCAAGAGGCTAAAGATCTAAATAACTTCCCTCTTGAAGAATTAATCGGCTCATTAATGACCTACGAAATGACTTGCAAAGCTCATGAAGAGCAAGAAGAGATCCTTCCAAAGAATAGGAAGGATATGGCACTTAGAACTTTCAAAGACCACTTGAGAGAAAACTCAAGTGATGAAGACTGTGACGATGACTTGGCACTTCTAACAAGGAAATTCAAAAAATTTATTAAAAGAAATAAGTTTAAAAATGACTCAAAAAATAAATTTGAACTCAAAAAGGACCAAGTTATTTGCTACGAATGCAAGAAGCCGGGACACTACAAAAGTGATTATCCTCAAGCTAAGAAGAAAATACTAAAGAAGAAAGCGCTCAAAGCAACGTGGGATGACTCAAGCGCATCCGAAGAAGAGGAGTCCAACACCGAGCAAGTTGCTCATTATGCCCTAATGGCCATCGGAGATGAGGTAACAAATTTAATTGATGCAGATTTATCATTTGATGAATTACTAAATGCCTTCCATGACTTATTTGATGAATGCAAAACTATTAGTAGAAAATATAAATTGCTAAAAAAGGAGCATGATAGTCTTACTTGTAATTTTGACAAATTAGAAATTGAATATCATGATAGTTTAGCTCCATGTAAAAATTGTCATGATCTAGAAACTCTCCAAAAGGAGAACTTGCTACTTAAGGACACCTTGAAGAAATTCGAGGTTGGTAGCAAGTCTTTGAATATGATCCTTACAAATAAGGGTCATGTTCCTAAAAGAAGTGGAATTGGATTTGTGAGAAGTCCTCAACAAAATCCAACCACCTTCATTAAAGGCCCTATCTTATATGTTCGGCACCAAAGCAAATGCAACTTTTGTTGCAAACATGGACATAGAACTTATCATTGTCCATTCAAGAAAGTTAGTCCAAACAAATTGATTTGGGTTCCTAAAGGAACCACGATAAACTCTATGCAACATGATAAACAATTTAGATCAGTGTTTGAGGCACCCAAAAGTAAATGGGTACCTAAAACTCATCCTTTCTTGTAGAAACATACATCATCACAAGCTAGGAGCAAGAGATGGTACCTTGATAGTGGATGCTCAAGGCATATGACCGGAGATCCATCTCAATTCTCTAAACTCACTAGTATAGACGAAGGCTATGTCACCTTCGGAGACAACAACAAGGGTAAAATCATTGGCAAAGGAATCATAGGTAACAAATCCAACTTCTTTATTGAAGATGTTTTGTTAGTTGATGGTTTAAAACATAACCTCTTGAGCATTAGTCAATTGTGTGATAAAGGATATATTGTCAAATTCAAATCTAATGCTTGCATCGTTGAAAAACCACATAAAAACACATCTATGATTGCATTAAAACAAAATAACGTATACACCATTGACATCAATGATCTTTGCAATGAAAAGTGTTTCTCGGTTTTGAATGAGGATGCTTGGCTTTGGCATAGGAGATTAGGTCATGCTAGCATGAAACTAATCACTCAAATATCATCCAAAGAACTTATAAGAGGAATTCCTCATATCAAGTTCATCAAAGATAATGTGTGTGATGCTTGTCAATTAGGAAAACAAATTAAGGGTAGTTTCAAATCTAAGAATCAAATAAGCACCTCTAGGCCCTTACAATTGATCCATATGGACTTGTTTGGACCTATCTCTACATCAAGTCTAGGAGGTAGCAAATACGCCTTCGTCATTGTAGATGACTATAGTAGATACACATGGACTTATTTCTTAAAACACAAAAATGAATGCTTTAGATATTTTACCAAGTTTTGCAAAGTTGTCTAAAATGAAAAGGGTTCTATGATTGCGTCAATTAGAAGTGATCATGGTAGTGAATTTCAAAACCATGATTTTCAAGAATTTTATGAATTTAGTGGATACAATCATTACTTCTTTACTCCAAGAAATCCTTAACAAAATGGAGTAGTAGAAAGAAAAAATAGAAATATACAAGAAATGGCAAGAACCATGTTGAATGAACATAGCCTACCAAAATATTTTTGGGCCGAAGCTGTAAACACTGCATGCTATATTTTGAATAGAGTTCTAGTAAGACCCTTCCTCACCAAAACTCCCTATGAGTTGTGGAACAACAAAAAACCCAATGTTTCATATTTTAAAGTTTTTGGATGTAAGTATTTTATTTTGAATGAAAAAGATGCCTTAGGAATTTTCCTTGGTTATTCTTCAGTTTCTAAAGCTTTTCTTATCTTCAATAAAAGAACTTTAATTATAGAAGAATCCATTCATGTTATTTTCAATGAGATTTCCGAAATCAAGAAAAATGATTTTGATGATGATGTTAATTTTGATTCTTTGAATTTAAATGAAACCCTTCTCCAACTAACAACTTGGATGCATCCACTTCCGAAACATCCTTACCCAAGGATTGGAAATATGTAGATGCTCATCCTAAGGAGCTAATCCTAGGAGACACATCTAAGGGGGTTCAAACACGTTCTTCTCTTAAATAATTTTGTGGCAACGCCACTTTTCTCTCCCAAATTGAACCTAAATGTATTGACGAAGCCATGAAAGATAATTCATGGATTATCGCAATACAAGATGAGTTAAATTAATTTGAGAGAAATGAGGTGTGGAAGCTTGTTCCTAGGCCAAATGACCATTTAGTTATTGGTACTAAATGGGTCTTTAGAAACAAGCAAGATGAATATGGTATTGTGGTTAGAAACAAGGCTAGATTAGTAGCCAAAGGTTTCAACTAAGAAGAAGGCATCGATTACGAAGAAACCTTCGCTCCTGTGGCTAGATTAGAAGCCATAAGGATGCTCCTTGCCTATGCTAGTAATAATAATATTAAGTTATTTCAAATGGATGTTAAAAGCGCTTTTCTTAATGGCTTTATTTCCGAAGAAGTTTATGTTGAACAATCTCCCGGATTTGAAAATAATAGCCTCACTAATCATGTGTTTAAATTAACTAAAGCTCTCTATGGTTTAAAACAAGCCCCAAGGGCTTGGTATGAGAGACTTAGTTCTTTTCTTATTGAAAATAATTTCACAAAAGGTAAGGTTAATACTACATTGTTTATCAAGAATTTTGAAAATAATTTTTTCATTGTTCAGATTTATGTTGATGATATTATCTTTGGTTCTACAAACGAATCTCTTTGTGAATCTTTTGCTAAAACCATGAGTCTTGAATTTGAAATGAGTTTGATGGGAGAATTAACCTTTTTCTTAGGCTTACAAATTAAGCAACTAAGAAATGACATCTTTATTAGTCAAACTAAATATGCTTTAGATTTGCTAAAAAGATTTAATATGGAAAGCTCAAAAGTTATTAACACTCCTATGAGCACCTCCACTAAGTTAGAAGTTGATGAAAGTGGAGAAAGCTTCGATAAAAAAACTTATAGGGGTATGATAGGAAGTTTACTTTACCTCACTACAACTAGACCAGATATCATGTTCAGTGTAGGACTTTGTGCTAGGTTTCAATCGAACCCTAAGATATCCTATCTCAAAGCGGTTAAAAGAATACTTAGATATCTTAAAGGTACCACAAATCTAGGATTATGGTATCCGAAAACCGAGAAGTTTGAGTTAATTGCTTATGCTGATGCAGATTTTGCTGGATGTAGATTAGATAGAAAAAGCACATCAGGAACATGTCAATTTTTGGGACATGCTCTTGTTTCCTGGTTATCTAAGAAACAAAACTCGGTTGCACTATCAACAACCGAAGCTGAGTATATTGCGGCTAGTGCATGCTGTGCACAAGTTGTGTGGATGAAAAACACCTTAGAAGATTATAAAGTTCATCTTAAAAATATTCCCATTAAATGTGATAACACAAGTGCAATATGTTTAACAAAGAATCCCATTCAACACTCAAGAACAAAACATATTGATATTAGACATCACTTTATACGAGATCATGTCACTAATCATGATATAGTTATAGAGTTCATTGATACTAAACATCAACTAGCTGATATTTTTACAAAGCCTTTAAGTGAAGAACAATTTAATTTCATTAGAAGAGAATTAGGAATGTTAATGTGTCCGAATGCTTGAACTCATTAAATTTATTTTTCGGACTTTCTTGATTCAATAATCAAATCACTCAATTGTTATGATGATTTTACATGATTACGTGCCTTAATAATATGTTGGAAATTATGTGTTTTGGATATAAAAAATTTCATGATAATGAGCATGTTTTATCTTCATGATTTTATCTTCATGATTGTATTGGAAAATCTATAGCAAAACCTTGTCCGAATGCATGAAAGTGTTAAATTTTATTTTCGGATTTTCTTGATACCTTATTCTCTTCCGAACTTAATGTAGCTCTCATAAGCATATGTCATATCGAGTTTGATTCATATCATTGATTTTTGACATATGGAATCAATTAGCAAATGAATCCTTCATAGGCTTATAATGTGAAAAATATTTTCGAGAAATGGATTTGATAAAATGATTCCTTCTTATAATTTTCTTTTTGAAAAAGGAAGATTTTTTACTTGCAAGGATATTGATTCACATACATATCTTGATCATTGTGAAAATAAAGCGTGATTTAATCTCTTATCGATTTTAACTTCATTCGAGTAAACTCCCAAATGGCTTTTCTCCTTCATGCAAAAAGATAATGACAAATAAAAAGGAAGAAGTATTCAAAGCTATCTCATGTCATGCTTTCCTTGAGATGTTTGTATAATTGGTATCTTATCACTCATTGTTGAAAAATGACATGAACCTAGTTATGACATGAATCATTACCGCACTTATGTTTAAAATTTGCTTATATCGTTCTCCTTTTTGTTGATGACAAAGGGGGAGAAATATATGAATTGATGCTATGAGTGCCATATTTGAATTTGAATTATGTTAAAGAAGCTTGCATCGAAATATATGGTAAATTGATGATAGAAATGCTATGATTGCTAAACACTTGAAATATTTGCATTATGTTATGATATCAAGAACTTGCATCGTAATTTTACATGTTGATATCTTACCATATGATGAATTGCTACCATTACTATCATTCACATTTGAAATGTAAAACTTGAAAATAGATGTCAAGTCTTGACATCATTTTTAGAGAGATACATCATGATAGGAATCATGATGGGAGTATTGATAAGGTTAAACGATCTTAACTTATCAATATGTCTCTTGAATTCAAAGGCTTTGAATTCAAGAATGACTTATCTCGAGTATGGCATATAGATAGGGGGAGTTAAAGTCAACTCTGTTATCAATTGATTGTCATCATCAAAAAGGGGGAGATTATTGAATCTCGGATTTTGATGATGAAGTCAATTGTCATTTGTTATCTAATCCATATATTGAGATAAGTGTGCAGGATTAACTATGATGAAAGTAAGATATGCAGCAGGAGTTGAGCCGAAGTCAAGACTATGATCATGTTGGGGGTTCGAGAGTTCGACGGAAGTCCGGACGGTCGTCGGAGGTTCTGCGGGAACAAATCTGAGAAGTCCAGGAGCTTGCCAAAGAAGCTCATCGGAACGCGCCAAGTGGATCGTCGCAAGTCCAGGAGTTTGCCGGAAGTCCGCCGGAGCATCACCGAGGGTTCGTCGGATGTTCGCCGGAAGTTCGCCGGAAGAAGCGATTGATGCATCAGAGCAAGTTGCAGTAAATGTTGAATCTCGGATTTTGATGATGAAACTAATTGATTGTGTTTAGATGTTTAACTGCATTTTGAGTGATGCAGGTCTACTCGATCGGGATTAGACAATTGACGCAGAAGGAATTGACGTTGCGCCGGAGGAGATCACGTCAGGATATTGGACGGCAGAATGCTTCGGACGTTGGGCATCGGGCCAAGGAGAGCGGAATTGCACCAAGGATATCGGGTTTGTGGAGGTCAACTGCCGATTGGGCAATAACCCGCAAGAGTGGACGATGCACTGAAGAATCGGACGAAGCGCCGACCAATGACGTGCCGGGCAACAGAATGTCAATTCGCGTTGTAATAATTGTCTAGATCGGAGTAGAGTTTTGGCTTGTGTGTGCAAGATTAACTACGATAACGATGAAGACATAAAGTGAAACAAAGTGCCGGAGTCAAGCGCGAAGGATTCGTTGGGAGTTCGAGAGTTCGACGGAAGTCCGAAGGTTCATCGGGAATGCTGTCGGAACTAGCCGAGAATGAGTAGGGAGCTTGCCGAAGGGTTTTTCGGAAGCTCGCAGAAAGGTTCGTCGGAAGTTTGCGGAGCTCACCGAGAAAGATCGTAGCTTGCCGAAGAAGCTCGTCGAAACTCGCCAAGATCAAATCGTGAAGTCTCGGAGCTTGTCGGGAGTCCGCAGAATGGTTTCCGAGAGTTTTTCCGGAAGCTCGCCGGAAGAAGTCTTGACTTGTGGACTTTGTAATAGCTTAGGAAATGTCTTTAAATTCGTAGTTAGCACATTAATTAGGGTTAGGATTAGGTGTTAATCTTATAACCCATGTAGGGGCCAATTGGGCCCGAGTTCGGACTGGTTTGGGCTAAGTTTGGAGCCCAACCAGTGAGCTGAAATAGCCAGGTGGTGGCACCGCCGGTCACCCGAGAGCCAGGCGGTGACACCGCTGGACTGGGCGGTGGCACCGCCCAGTACACTGTCAGTGTCAAAACTGACAGGCGGTGGCACTGCTAGCTTCGGGAACCGAAGAGAATTCAAATTTTGGAGCCCAAATTTGAATCCTCTTGAGGCCTATAAATACCCCTCTATTCTCAGCTGAGATTACAACTTTTAGAGAAGCAATAAAGTGAAAAAAAGTCTTAGCAAAGCCTTAGCAAGTCTAGTTTTCAATTGCTTGAGTGTTCACCTCCTTCTTTCTCGTTGAAACTTTGTAAGAGTGTGAACCACTTGTAAAAAGTTGTAAGAGGGGTATTTGTCCTTCCCCTTCAAAGTGATTCGCTAGTGGAAGTTGGGAGCCTCATCGAAGAAGGCTTTGCAAGTGGATGTAAGTCATTTTGACCGAACCACTTTAAATTTGGCGTGTTCTCTGGTTTGCATTTACTTATTGCACTTTACCTTACTGCAAATCTTTATAAGTGCTTTACTTCCTTATTACTTTTGCTGCACACATTTACGAACACGCTTTTAAGTTAAGCACTTCCGAGTTTGGTTTTTATCGTACGAAAAAGTTTCCAAAACCTATGTTTTAATCCGCTGCACTAATTCACCCCCCCCTCTTAGTGCCGCTCCGATCCTAACAATTGGTATCAGAGCCCGGTATTTCTCATTTCGGATTTACACCTAAGAGAAATGGCTCTTCATGGCTTTCAAGAGGGCTTTTCTGTTGTTCGTCCACCGATGTTTAACGGATTGGACTACACTTATTGGAAAACTCGAATGAGAGTTTTCTTGATTTCTATGAATTTGGATTTATGGAATATTGTTGAAAACGGTTTTCAACTTCCCTCTAAACCGATGAACGAATGGTTGGATTTGGAGAAGAAGTATTTTTCTTTAAACGCAAAGGCTATGAATGCCTTATTTTGTGCTTTGAACAAAAATGAGTTCAATCAGATTTCTATGTGCGAAACGGCTTTTGATATTTGGCGAACATTTGAAATCACACACGAGGGAACTAGTAGAGTCAAAGACTCGAAAGTTAACATTTTATTGCATGATTTTAAGCTTTTTCGAATGCAACCAAGCGAGACTATAGGCGACATGTACACCCGTTTCACGGATGTCGTCAATAATCTAAGAGTTCTTGGTAAATCTTTTTCGAATTTTGATCTTGTAAGTAAGATCTTAAGATCCCTTCCAAAAAGGTGGGATCCTAAAATAACCGCAATACAAGAGACAAAAAATTTAAATGATTTTCCATTAGAAGAATTAATCGGGTCATTAATGACCTATGAAATGACACTTTTGGAACCTTTTGAACCCGATGAGCACTTGAACCACCTTCCAAAGAATAGGAAGGATTTGGAACTCCGGACAAATGAATACCACTTGAGCGATGACTCAAGTGATGAGGACAATGATGAACTTAAACTTCGAACACTAAATCTTAATAAGTTCATTAAACAAAAATCTAAAATAACAATGAACTTGAACGGAGGAAGAGGCCAAAGAAGAGGAAGGCAACCAAGGATGAATCAAGAACTTCCAAAGGTGAAACGGCGAATTGGGCTTTGACGGGCTTCGACTACAAGGTAAGTAACTCAACTCCCTTAATTTATTTTGAAATTACTTGATGTTTTCCATGATGCATTTTCTTTTTTTGAATAATTATTTTTCTTAAAAATTGAATGTTTTATGTTAATGGAATAAAAAGTTAGATATAAATCTAATGATTATAAACCTAGTGAGATTAATCTTATGTATGTGCTTGAGAAGCAAGAATGTGTATTTTGATGAAGATGCATGGCTTTTGTATGAAAGGCTTGATATCTTTTACGTACATTATCATTGTTTTTCAAACATGATGTATGGTTTTGACATAAGAACAAAAATTTGAGCATGCTATTATAAAATCAATCATATAAATTAAAACTAAAGAAGTTTTAGGTATCTATAAAAATCATTCAAAATTATGTTCAATGAAACCTTGCTTAATATTGTAATAAAAATATTAATGTTTTGATACCATGATTGATGATTTTATGCATGAGATTTTAAAGTTATACATGATAATTTTTGTGATTTATGAATTATTGATATTTGCTGTAATGAAAGCTCTTTTTTGGTTTAAATGATGATAAATGTTTTTCAAGAAGAAATAATGTGTATTTTGATGATTTCCAATTTTGATTGAAACCATGCTTGATGTCTTAATGAAAATATAAAGAAGTTTGATATCATGCTTAATGATGATGTATGGATTTTGTATCAAAAACTAAGCTTGAAAAGTTAGATTCACCTAAAAAGAAAAATGAATGACTACAACAAACAAATAGATCTTGATGGAAAATACTTTATGAAATCAATTTCGATGATGCATAATGATGTAATTATGTAATGAAAATATTAAATATTTTGAAACCATGTCTTGATGTCATGCATAATGATCATGCTTAATAGATTTCGAAATTATGCATGATGATTCTTGAGACTTATGGATTATCGATTTTTACGGTAATGAAAATGGCTTTTTCGGTTTTTGAACATTGATGCATATTTTTTATTTGGCATAAATGAAATAAATCACATGAATAGAAACACTTTAAAAGGAAAATATATTATCATGGGAATTAAAATCATGAATCTATTTGTATCACTTTTGTGAATCTCTTGAAAATGATCTTGATTTGATGATTTAAATTTAAATGAGCTTTATCTTGATTTCTCAAAATTTGTAAATTGAGATTTCTTATGCTTAAGTCAAGATTTTATATGCTTGAATTGAAATCTTTTTCTCCTAAGGGTTCTTTTACTATTACAAAGAGAATATCTTTTCGAAATTCATGACTTAAAATTTCTTTGAATATCTTTTATATTGATCTCCTAAGATTTTCTTTTGATTATTTAAGAGGAGGTTTTTCAAAAGAAATCATGCCTTTTGGTATCCCCCTATTCTATCCTTCATGATATGATGTTTTATGCCATTGCTTGTCTTCATGACAATAGTTCATCTCATCACCCAATTCATTCTTCTTGATATTTCCTAATGTGATGAATGGAAATTATGCCAATGAAATACAAAGAGAAGTTCATTATCATGCATGATAGGATGTAATGAATATTGACCTTTAGATACTATCAGTTGAAAAAGTTATGATCATACATGTCAAAATGAATTTGATAGATTAATACCATGATGATTTGAAATTTTTTGATTTGAAATGAGGCATATGCTTTTGATTATGATGATGATGTGATGTATTGCATATGATGTAAACCATGATTTAAAATGACTATGAATTGGTTGCTAAAATGATGTAATTATAATATTGATTTTTATGTTTGTGTCATGAATGCTCTAAATATTGAATGTTGGTATCATGATGATTCTTGAGACTTATGGATTATCGATTTTTACGGTAATGAAAATGGCTTTTTCGGTTTTTGAACATTGATGCATATTTTTTATTTGGCATAAATGAAATAAATCACATGAATAGAAACACTTTAAAAGGAAAATATATTATCATGGGAATTAAAATCATGAATCTATTTGTATCACTTTTGTGAATCTCTTGAAAATGATCTTGATGGAAAATACTTTATGAAATCAATTTCGATGATGCATAATGATGTAATTATGTAATGAAAATATTAAATATTTTGAAACCATGTCTTGATGTCATGCATAATGATCATGCTTAATAGATTTCGAAATTATGCATGATGATTCTTGAGACTTATGGATTATCGATTTTTACGGTAATGAAAATGGCTTTTTCGGTTTTTGAACATTGATGCATATTTTTTATTTGGCATAAATGAAATAAATCACATGAATAGAAACACTTTAAAAGGAAAATATATTATCATGGGAATTAAAATCATGAATCTATTTGTATCACTTTTGTGAATCTCTTGAAAATGATCTTGATTTGATGATTTAAATTTAAATGAGCTTTATCTTGATTTCTCAAAATTTGTAAATTGAGATTTCTTATGCTTAAGTCAAGATTTTATATGCTTGAATTGAAATCTTTTTCTCCTAAGGTTCTTTTACTATTTACTAAAGAGAATATCTTTTTCGAAATTTTTACTAGCTTGTATGTAGCAAAACTTGCATATCGTAAAAATTGCTAGCTTATAGTCTGTAGAGAAGCAAAGAATTGCTATCTCAAAAGAAGCAAAAATGTAAAACTAGGAGATTATGTTAATTATGCAATGTGTTGAACTTGGATATTTCAAAAACTTGTAAATTGCAATAGGAAGCAAGAATCATGGGCTTACACAAGAAAGCTATCTTGCATTTGTTTTCGAAATTTTTACTAGCTTGTATGTAGCAAAACTTGCATATCGTAAAAATTGCTAGCTTATAGTCTGTAAATTGCAATAGGAAGCAAGAATCATGGGCTTACACAAGAAAGCTATCTTGCATTTGTTTTCGAAATTTTACTAGCTTGTATGTAGCAAAACTTGCATATCGTAAAAATTGCCTAGCTTATAGTCTGTAGAGAAGCAAAGAATTGCTATCTCAAAAGAAGCAAAAATTGTAAAACTTAGAAAAACTTGCAATATAATTGCTCTTGCCATGCTTTGTATCAAAAATAGATTGATATCCTTAAAAGCATCGCATTAAATTTTTTTAGTATCGCAATGTATCACATGTATCGCAAATTGAAATTTTTGAGACTATTATATCATGTTTAACAATTGATGTCTTTCATGACATGATTTTTTTGCATTTTTGTCTTGTATGTATCATGCGATGATTGAAATATTGATTGATGCAAATTCATAATTTATCATTGGTTCCTCTCCTTTTCGGCAATGACATAGGGGGAGAAAGATTGCTAGCTCAAGGCAAATGCTGGCTAGCTTGTACTCTTCCCTACTTTTCGACAAAAACAAAGGAGAGAAAGCTTTTGCTAGTTAGAACATGTAAAGAAAAGCAAAGTGCAATCTTGCACAAGAAGCAAGTGTTGAATTGCCATGATTGAACTTAAGAATCTTACTATGCTTTTGTACTTATATGTTGTGATAAAATCTAGCTTCACGTTACAAAAACTTGAATATCTTTTAAAATAGCTAGAGCTACTTCTCCTTTTTGTTGATGACATAGGGGGAGAAGTATATTGATGACTTCATGCATTGAATTGAATATTTTATATATTTGCATGATGGTTTAAATGTTTTTCATAACATGTGATGAATGTTGCTTGGATTTGGGATAATCCAAGTGTTCTATCAATGGCATATTGATAGGGGGAGTTTGTTTAAACTCCGGGGAGTTAAGGTTAACTTCGGTAGTCATCAATTAGTTGTCATCATCAAAAAGGGGGAGATTGTTGAATCTCGGATTTTGATGATGAAACTAATTGATTGTGTTTAGATGTTTAACTGCATTTTGAGTGATGCAGGTCTACTCGATCAGGATTAGACAGTTGACGCAGAAGGAATTGACGTTGCGCCGGAGGAGATCACGTCAGGATATTGGATGGCAGAATGCTTCGGACGTTGGGCATCGGGCCAAGGAGAGCGGAATTGCACCAAGGATATCGGGGTTGCAGAGGTCAACTGCCGATTGGGCAATAACCCGCAAGAGTGGACGATGCACTGAAGAATCGGACGAAGCGCCAACCAATGACGTGCCGGGCAACAGAATGTCAATTCGCGTTGTAATAATTGTCTAGATCGGAGTAGAGTTTTGGCTTGTGTGTGCAGGATTAACTACGATAACAATGAAGACAAAAAGTGAAACAAAGTGCCGGAGTCAAGCGCGAAGGATTCGTTGGGAGTTCGAGAGTTCGACGGAAGTCCGAAGGTTCATCGGGAATGCTGTCGGAACTAGCCGAGAATGAGTAGGGAGCTTGCCGAAGGGTTTTTCGGAAGCTCGCAGAAAGGTTCATCGGAAGTTCGCAGAGCTCACCGAGAAAGATCGTAGCTTGCCGAAGAAGCTCGTCGATACTCGCCAAGATCAAATTGTGAAGTCTCGGAGCTTGTCGGGAGTCCGTAGAATGGTTTCCGAGAGTTTTTCCGGAAGCTCGCCGGAAGAAGTGTTGACTTGCGGACTTTGTAATAGCTTAGGAAATGTCTTTAAATTCATAGTTAGCACATTAATTAGGGTTAGGATCAGGTGTTAATCTTATAACCCATGTAGGGGCCAATTGGGCCCGAGTTCGGACTGGTTTAGGCTAAGTTTGGAGCCCAACCAGTGAGCTGAAATAGCCAGGCGGTGGCACCGCCTAGCACCCGAGAGCTAGGCAGTGGCACCGCTGGACTGGGCGGTGGCACCGCCCAGTACACTGTCAGTGTCAAAACTGACAGGCGGTGGCACCGCCACTGACAGGCGGTGGCACCGCTAGCTTCGGGAACCGAAGAGAATTCAAATTTTGGAGCCCAAATTTGAATCCTCTTGAGGCCTATAAATACCCCTCTATTCTCAGCTGAGATTACAACTTTTAGAGAAGCAATAGAGTGAAAAAATGTCTTAGCAAAGCCTTAGCAAGTCTAGTTTTCAATTGCTTGAGTGTTCACCTCCTTCTTTCTCGTTGAAACTTTGTAAGAGTGTGAACCACTTGTAAAAAGTTGTAAGAGGGGTATTTGTCCTTCCCCTTCAAAGTGATTTGCTAGTGGAAGTTGGGAGCCTCATCGAAGAAGGCTTCGCAACTGGATGTAGGTCATTTTGACCGAACCACTTTAAATTTGGCGTGTTCTCTGGTTTGCATTTACTTATTGCACTTTACCTTACTGCAAATCTTAATAAGTGCTTTACTTCCTCATTACTTTTGCTGCACACATTTACGAACACGCTTTTAAGTTAAGCACTTCCGAGTTCGGTTTTTATCGTACGAAAAAGTTTCCAAAACCGACGTTTTAATCCGCTGCACTAATTCACCCCCCCCCTCTTAGTGCCGCTCCGATCCTAACAGTAAATGTCTTGAATAATATCATAGTTAGCATGATGATTAAGTTAGAAATGGGAGGTGATCCCATTAACTTAATCTTGGGGCATTTGAGCCCTTGACAGACCCAAATTGGGCCGAATGGATCAGCCCATTTGGACCGAAATTTCCTAGCCGGCGGTGGCACCGCCTAGGAGTTGAGTCTCCGAGTGAGGTTGGGCGGTGGTACCGCCCTTGTCAGGCGGTGGCACTGCCTGGGCTTAGTCTCCGAGTGAGACTGGGCGATAGTACCGCCCCTATTAGGCAGTGGTATCGCCTGAGCTCGGTCTCCGAGCTCTGTCAGGCGGTAGTACCGCCAAGACCCTGGAAATATGGGATATAACGTTTTTGAGCTCCAAATTCAAATCAGTTTGGGGCCTATATAAACCCCACCCTTTCATGCATGAATGGGCACCGAAACTTAGCATTTATTCTGAGATTTTGAGAGCTTAAAAGTGTTGTAAAAGGCTAGAAGTTCTTCTCCCTCTTTTCTTCGAAGTTTTGATCATTCAAGAGAGGAGTGAAAAATCTGTAAGGGTTGTCTCCTAAGCTCGTCAAAAGGAGTAAAACTGTAAAAAGGTGGTTTGTCTTCGCCTATTGAAGGAAGGCCTCTAGTGGACGTCGGTGACCTCATCGGAGGAGGAAGCCAAAAGTAGATGTAGGTCAAGATTGACCGAACCACTCTAAATCTCGGTTTGCATTTACATTTTGTTCTCTATCTTAACTGCAACTACTTCCATAACTTTACTTTAACTGCACTTCACTTGATCTTAAGTTAAAGCAATTTTTGAATCGACTTTCATATCGAAATCGTTCTTATCGTACGAACGTCATTTTAAATCGTCAAAAGTTTTCCGCTGCACTAATTCACCCCCCTCCTCTTAGTGCTCTTGATCCTAACAACTGGTGTGTTGTATACCCGTCCATATGATGAATGCAGCTGGTCTCATAGCTACTCGTGTGGGGACATTAGAGATATAATACATATGCTCATTGGGGAATAAGTTCACTGATTGATTTGCTTACGGAATGCTGAATAGTTGATGATGCCTTATTATTAGACAGCGATTCTGTAGTCCCAATGGTGTATCTGGTCCTTAGACTTGAGATACCAAGGATGTCCTATATGTGTGCTCCACTCTTTGATACCGGACTTATAGGTTTAGATGTACTAGATCTAGTACAGTCGGTCATTGGGAGTGACAGTCAACCTTACAAGGACTATTGAGTGTCGATAGAGGATCATCCACTTTTGATGTCATGAGAGGAATATCCCATATGTTCTTGCTCAAACAAATCCCTGGCCAAGGTCTTTCAGATTAAGAGAGAAAGAGTTCTCCGGAAGAATCCGATTAGAGCGAGACTTAAGTAGAAACCGTATGGGTCTGACAGCACCATGCCCGGTATACGGTCTCTATGATATTATATGGATGAGAGACTATAGGTATATGGTAACTAAGGACAGACAGGTCTAATGGATTGGATTCCCCTGTATCATCTTGGGACTACGGCGTAGTGGCTTAGTACATTTACAATCGATGAGTCGAGTAAATTATTATAGAGATAATAATTTATTAAGCCAAAAGGAGTTTTGACAGGTATGACTCACGACCAGCTCGATATTGAGCCTAGAGGGTCACACACATACGGTGGCAATGTGATGAGTAGAGGTACGGATATGAGATATCCATCGGAGCCCCTATCTTATTGGATATCCAATAAGCCCTTGAATTATTGGATCCTATGGATGAGATCTAATAAGAGCTCATGAGAGATTATTGGATAAAGATCCACTAATCTATAAGGCTTGGGTAATTGGATGATCCAATACCCAATTGGGCTGGATCCATTAAGATTAAGTTGACAGGTGACCTTTATAAATAGGAGAGAATCAGTAGTTCATAGGCTAGAGTCTTTTGCTTGCCTCTCCTATTTTCCTCCCCCTCTCCACCTTAGAGCAGGCCTGAAGTTTTGAGGAGCATCATTATAGCCCTACTGTGTGGAACACCGCTAGAGAAGGGGGCGCTTGACCTCCTTCACCCTCTCCTAGAGATTTGTAAGAATTTAGGGATATATGATCTTCCCCTATGAACACAATTTATCTTATATGCAATTTTAAGTTTCATGGATTTTGCGCACTAATCTTCGCATGACGACGAACATATCTTTGGGAATTGGAGATTTTATTTTATATTCTTCCACTGCACATGTGATATCGCCCCTCAAGATTTCCCAATAGTGGTATTAGAGGCAGGTTGTTCATGCGAAAGATTGATTTTGAACCGCGTGTGTTATGTTTTAGGAGGAATTTTATCATCAAGATCATTGACGACAAAGGCGAGAAAGGGCAGCAATTGTTGTTACCCTTGCTGCCCATGCAAAAGTGGCCAAAGGTTGCTTGCAGCCTTGGCCATCTACATGCAAGCAATTGGCTGCTAGTTGCCAGCGGCTGGCAGCCTACTTACAGCAGGCCGCAAGTAGTGGTGCCTGCAGGAGCGAGCACTGCCCTACGGGTAGAACCACCAACGGAGGCTACCATGCTCGCGGGGGTGCCCACCCGCTATTACGGATAAACTTCTAAACATGATGTTTGATGTAATGCTTATGTATGTCCGTGTCTTTTGGTATGTTCATGCTTTACACAACATGTAGAGGGATGGCCGAAGGCTTAATAGTCCCATTTTAGTTGAGTTTGGTGGCCATTTTAGGCTTGTAAATAAAGGTTGTGTCATGTGGACACTTGCGAGAGATTTTCGGTCTATAGTGGACCATTTTACCCCTTTGTTGTGTAACTGTTCAGAGCTTGTAAAGTTTGTTTGTAATTTGCATTGGCTAAGAAGTGTTTCCGGAGATGATTGCTTGTGGATCCCGAGTGAGGCGTTTTCTCTAACCCGTTTTCTCTTTTGTAGGTCCTAAGGGACCATGGGAGGTTTTGGGGAGGCTGACCTTTGCGGACGAATATGCAAGGGTGCCGCACAACTTAGGCAAAACCAGCTAAGTCCGTGACAGATGGTATCAGAGCGGGACAAGCACTTATAGAAACACTTGGCATGCAAACGTGGGGGACCTAGCGGGGTTGCATTGAGGGCAGCCAGCACACGCGACCGTTTTGGCGAAAACAGGCATGGCGATGTAGGGAAATAGAGTCGCTTAGAGGAGCGAGCATTAGAGGAATAGCCAACCCTTCGCGTGAGAGGCTCCACGAGGACAAGCAAGCCGGGAAGAATGTGAAGCGCACAAAGGTTGGGATGGTTGAGTTTGAGCTATGGCTCAACGTTGGTAACTATACTTGATGGTGCTCAAGGCAAGCGAGGCGCTTGGTAAAGGGTGAGACCATGTAAGGTGGAATGAGTTGCTCAGCGACCGAAAGAGTTGTGCAAAGCTCACAGAGGTGAGGGGAACTGCTAACTCGAAGAATTCGGTACTCATGCAAGGGCTTGTATGCGGATGATGGAATGTTCGTGACCATCCTAAGGCGACCGAAACTTGGCGCCATGGAGTATTGAAACTTTCTCTTCAGCATATGAAGGATACGTCCGTAGGAGGCTAAAGTGTGCAGCAAGTTTAGCATGTTGTTAGGCCTTGAGTAGTGCAGTAGGGGCTGTATTGACGTGGAGTCACAATCTAGCAAGTACGTTTGTAGGAGGTAGAACAATGCACAGTTTGTTCAGCAAATCGGAGTAGTCCAAGGGGATGGTGGTCTCCAAAACGAAGAGTGATGTTGCTCCAACGGGATAGATATCCAGGAGGGATAAGTCCCTGTTAGGATCGGAGCGACACTAAGAGGGGGGGGGGGGGGGGGGTGAATTAGTGCAACGGATTAAAACTAGTAGGTTTGAAACTGATTCTGTAAAATGCGAGGAGATTTCGTTCGATAGTAACTAGAGTAAAGTGAAGAACAAAAACTTGCTTCTATGTAGATAATGATTGCAGAAAAATAACAACTCACACATTCAAGGAACACGCAGATTTAAAGTAGTTCGGTCAAAATGACCTACATCCACTTGCGAAGCCTTCTTCGATGAGGCCCCCAACTTCCACTAGCAAATCACTTTGAAGGGAAAGGACAAACACCCCTCTTACAACCTTTGCTAGTGGTTCACACTCTTACAAGATTTCAGCAAGAAAGAAAGGGAGGTGAACACTCAAGCAATTTAAAAGTAAGACTTGCTAAGGCTTTGCTAAGACCTTTTTTTTTTACTCTATTGGTTCTCAAAAGTTGTAATCTCTGCTGAGAATTGATGGGTATTTATAGGCCTCAAGAGGATTTAAATTTGGGCTCCAAAATTTGAATTCTCTTCGGTTCCCGAAGCTGGCGGTGCCACCGCTTGTCAGTTCTGACACTGACAGTGTACTGGGCGGTGCCACCACCTAGCTCTTTGGGTGCTGGGCGGTGCCACCGCCCAGTATGGCGGTTCCACCGCCTGACCTCACTGGTCACTGGTTAGGCTTTAAGTCCGGCCTAATCCAGGTTTCATTTTGGGCCTAGTTGGCCCCTAATCAAGGTATAGGATTATTTCTTAATCTTAACCTTAATTTAATGCAAACTATGTAACTAAAAACATAATCCTAAGCAAGTTTTTAACCGGCGAACTTCAAGTTGTTCCGACGAGCTTTTCGACGATCTTTCGATACGCCCTTGGATTTCCCAACTGGCTCCCGATCTTGTGGCGAAATCAGCGAGTAGCCGAGCCTTCTCGGTGATCTCTGTGAACCTCCGATGATCTCTTCGGCGGACTTTCGAAAACTCCGATAAGTCCCCGATTTCTTCTCGATTGGTTCCGACAGCATCTCCGACGAATCTTCGGACTCTCAAACACCCATCGAACTTGATTCCGGTAGACTCGGTTTTTGTCTTCAAGCTTTCGTAGTTAATCTTGCATACTTATCTCAACATATGGATTAGATAAAACATGACAATTGACTTCATCATCAAAATCCGAGATTCAACAATCTCCGCCTTTTTGATGATGACAATCAATTGATAACGGAGTTAACCTTAACTCCCCCTATCTATATGCCATACTTAAGATAAGTCATTCTTGAATTCAAGGCCATTGATTTCAAGAGACATATTGATAAGTTAAACCTTATCAATAGTCCCATCATGATTCCTATCATGATGTATCTTTCTGAAAATGATGTCAAGACTTGACAACCATTTTCAAGTTTTATATTTCAAACGTGAATGATAGTGATCATAGTAAGATATCAACATATAAATTTATGATTTAAGCTTTTGATATCTTAACATAATGCAAACATTTTATAGTGAAAATATGGCAATCATAGCATAGCAATTATCAATTTACAATCATTTTCAAGTTTTATATTTCAAACGTGAATGATAGTGATCATAGCAAGATATCAACATATAAAATTATAATTTAAGCTTTTGATATCTTAACATAATGCAAACATTTTATAGTGAAAATATGGCAATTATAGCATAGCAATTATCAATTTACCATATTTCTCCCCCTTGTCATCAACAAAAAGGAGAGCGACTTTAAGCGTATAATTTGTGATTACTAAAGCAAAGGAATTCAACATTATTAAAAAAAATTAATCTAGAATTTAAAACTTTATCTTTCATTCAAAATACATTGCAAAAGAAGGTTCAACATCATTCAAGGAAAGAAGATGACAAAGATCGCATGTCAAGATAAAAGATACATCGATTAATCTTTAGGAGGAAATGCATAGTGTTGATACAGGACATCTATTTCTTGAAAGATGGAGAGCTTGGACCAACAAGAATCCATTTCAAAGGCTTCTAAATGTTGGAATGAGGCTTTAGAGAGGTTTGGGGAGGGTTGATGCAGGTTCTCACGGGTTGGGGGCAGTGTCACCGTCGGCCCTAACCTTTAGATTTATATAGGGGCTCTCGGGCAGTGCCACCGCCAAACCGAGCGGTGCCACCACCTAGCGACCGAACGCTCAGGCGGTGCTACTGCTGGTTTTGGTGGTGCCACCGCTGGCATGCCGCGGAAGAAATTTTCATTCCTTCCCCCCTTTTTTTTATTTTTATTTTTATTTTTCAGAGATGTTAGGATAAACATTTCTTTTGGAATTGAAAGAGAATGATCAAATCCACCAAGGAACGGAAAGAGGATGAAAAACTTTTCAGAAAGTACATTTTTAGGGACAATTTAACATGCCTAGTTCCCTTCTAATGAATTCAAATTAGTCTTCATTTAAGGTTTTTGTAAAGATGTATGCTAATTGATGCTTTGTGTCAATGAATTCTAGAACAACATTATTGTTAAGGACATGATCGTGTATGAAATGATGCATTATATCGATATGCTTAGTTCTAGAGTGCTGAATTGGATTTTTGGTAATACATATGGCACTTGTATTATCACATTTTATGGGAATATTTTTCAAGTGAATTCCATAGTCTTCTAATGTATTTTTCATCCAAACAATTTGTGCACAGCATGCACTTGCAGGGATGTATTCGGCTTTTGTCGTAGATAGTGCAACTGAATTTTATTTCTTGGAAGTCTAAGAAACAAGTGCATATCCTAAAAATTGGCATGTTTCGGATGTACTTTTTCTATCTATCCTGCATCCGCCAAAATCGGCATCTACATAAGCTATTAAATCGAATTTTTCTGATTTCGGATACCAAAGTCTTAAATTTGGAGTTCCTTTAAGTTATCTAAATATTCTTTTAACACTCTTGAGATGAGATAATTTAGGATTAGATTGAAACCTAGCGAAAAGTCCCACACTAAACATAATATCCGGTCTAGTCGTGGTGAGGTAGAGTAGACTACTTATCATTCCCTTATACGTTTTTTGATCGAAATTTTTGTTGTTTTCATCCATATCTAACTTAGTCGAAGTACTCATAGGGGTGTTTATTGCTTTTGAATTATCCATGTTAAATCGTTTTAACAATTCTAATGTATATTTAGATTGGTTAAGAAATATACCGTTACTAAGTTATTTAATTTGCAATCCTAAAAAGAATGTTAATTCACCCATTAAACTCATTTCAAATTGATGACTCATACATTTGGCAAATGATTCACATAGTGATTCATCCGAAGAACCAAAAATAATATCATCAACATAAATTTACACAATAAGAAAATTATTTTCAAAGTGTTTGATAAACAATGTAGTATCAACCTTGCCTTTGGTAAAATTATTTAAAATAAGAAAGGAACTAAGCCTTTCGTACCAAGCTCTAGGAGCTTGTTTCAAACCATAGAGAGCCTTAGTCAATTTGAATACATGATTAGGAAGAAGAGAATTTTCAAATCCAGGAGGTTGTTCGACATATACTTTTTCCGAGATAAAACCATTCAAGAAGGCACTTTTGACGTCCATTTGAAATAGTTTAAAATTATTACTACTAGCATAAACTAGGAGCATCCTAATGGCTTCTAATCTTACCACAGGAGCGAATGTTTCTTCGTAGTCGATACCTTCTTCTTGGTTGAAACCTTTGTCCACTAATCTAGCCTTATTTCTAACCATGATACCACATTCGTCTTGCTTGTTTCTAAAGACCCATTTAGTACCAATGACTAAATGGTCACTAGGTCTAGTAACAAGCTTTCATACCTCATTCCTCTCAAATTGATTCAATTCCTCTTGCATTGCAATGACCCAAGAATCATCTTTCAAGGCCTCATCAATGCATTTAGGTTCGATTTGAGAGAGAAAGGCAGCATTAGCATAAAAATTCTTAAAAGAAGAACGAGTTTGAACCCCTTGTGATATATCTCTTGCTCTTTTGGATGAGCATCTAGATACTTCCATTCCTTGGGTAAGGAGATTTTGGAAGAAGATGCATCTAAGTTGCTATTTTGAGGAAGGGGTTCCTTTAAATCCAAATTTTCAAAGCCAATATCATCATCAAAATTATTTTTCTTTAACTCAAAAATTTCATTAAAAATTACATGAATAGACTCTTCTATAACTAAGGTTCTTTTGTTAAAAATATGAAAAGCCTTAGAAACGGAAGAGTAACCAAAAAAGATACCTTCATCGGATTTAGCATCAAATTTTCCTAAGGCATCCTTTTCATTTAAAATAAAGCATTTACAACCGAAAACTTTAAAATAATAAACATTTGGTGTTTTGTTATTCCATAATTCATAGGGAGTTTTTGATAGAGATGGTCTTATTAGAACCCTATTCATGATGTAGCAAGCCGTATTCACGGCTTCGACCTAAAAATACTTGGGTAGACTATATTCATTCAACATAATTCTTGCCATTTCTTGTATATTTCTATTTTTTCTTTCTACTACTCCATTTTGTTGAGGGTTTCTTGGAGTAGAGAAGTTGTGGTAATATCCGTTAACTTCACAAAAATTTTGGAAATCACGGTTTTGAAATTCGCCACCGTGATCACTCCGAATTGATGAAATCATGAAACCTTTTTCGTTTTGAGTGAGTTTACAAAATTTAGAGAAACATTTGAAACAATTACTTTTGTGAGCCATGAAATAGGTCCAAGTGTATCTAGTATAGTCATCTATAATTACAAAAGCGTATTTGCTTCCTCCTAGACTTGTCGTGTCAATTGGTCCAAATAAGTCCAAATGGATCAATTGTAATGGTCTAGTGGTGCTAATTTTGATTTTTTGGTTTGAAACTAGTTTTTATTTGTTTACCTAGTTGACACGCATCGCATACTTTGTCCTTAATAAACTTCATATTTGGAATCCCTCGTACTAATTCTCTAGATGAGATCTTAGATATTAGTTTCATGCTTGCATGGCCTAATCTCCCATGCCAAAGCCAAGTATCATCTTTTAAAGCGGAGAAGCACATTTCATTACCTAGTTCATCAAGATTGATGGTGTAGACATTATTTTGTTTTAATGTAATCATAATCATGTTATTGTTTGATTTTTCAATAATACACACATTTGATTCAAATCTAACGATATAACCTTTATCGCATAATTGATTAATACTCAAGAGATTATGTTTCAATCCATCAACTAGTAATACATTATCAATAGAAAAGTTTAATTTGTTACCTATGGTTCCCTTGCCAATGATTTTGCCTTTGTTATTGTCTTCGAAGGTGACATAGCCTTCGTCTATGCTAGTGAGCTTGGAGAATTGGGATGGATCTCCGGTCATATGCCTTGAGCATCCACTATCAAGGTACCATCTCTTGCTCCTAGCTTGTGATGGTGTATGTTTCTACAAGAAGGGATTATTTTTATGTACCCATTTACTTTTGGGTGCCTCAAAAACTGATCTAACTTATTTATCATGTTGCATAGACTTGATCATGGTTCCTTTAGGAACCCAAATCAATTTGTTCGGACTAATTTTCTTGAATGGACATTGATAAGTTTTATGTCCATATTTGCAACAAAAGTTGCAATTGCTTTGGTGTTGAACATGTAAGATAGGACCTTTAATGAAGGTGGTTGGATTTTGGTGAGAACTTCTCATAAATCCGATTCCACTTCTTTTAGGAACGTGACCCTTATTTGTACGGATCATGTTCAAAGACTTGCTACTGACCTCAAATTTCTTCAAGATGTTCTTAAGTAGCAAGTTCTCATTTTGGAGAGTTTCTAGATCATTGCATTTTATGCATGGAGCTAAACTATCATGATATTCAATTTTTAATTTATCAAAATTACAAGTAAGACTATCATGCTCCTTTTTTAACAATTTGTATTTTCTACTAATTGTTTTGCATTCATCAAATAACTCATAGAAGGCATTTAATAATTCATGATAAGATAAATATGCATCAATTAAATTTGTTACCTCCTCTCCGATGGCCATTAGGGCATAATGAGCAACTTGCTCGGTGTTGGACTCCTCTTCTTCGGATGCGCTTGAATCATCCCACGTTGCTTTGAGCGTCTTCTTCTTTGATGTTCTCTTTTTGGCTTAGGGACATTCATTTTTGAAATGCCCCGGCTTCTTGCATTCATAGCATATCACTTGGTCCTTTTTATATTCAAGTTTGTTTTTGGTGTTATTTTTAAATTTGTTCTTTCTTATAAATTTTTTAAATTTTTGAGTCAAAAGTGCAATGTCATTGTCACTGTCCTCATCACTTGATGTTCCTTTCAAGTGGTCTTCTTGTGATTTGAGTGCCATATCCTTCCTGTTCTTTGGAAGGGGGTTCTCGAGCTCGTCATGAGCTTGACATGTCATTTCTAGGTCATTAGAGACCTAATAAGTTCTTCAAGAGGGAATGTTTTAAGGTCCTTGGCCTCTTGAATGGTAGTAACTTTTGGATCCCAACTTTTAGGAAGGGATCTTAAGATTTTAGTTACTAGTTCAAAGTTAGAAAAATCTTTACCAAGAGCTTTGAGTCCATTGATGACATCCGTGAAACGGGTGTACATGTCTCCAATGGAATCACTTGGTTTCATTCGGAAAAGTTTGTAAGAGTGCACAAGAATGTTGATTTTGGACTCTTTCACTCAGCTAGTGCCTTCATGAGTGACCTCAAGAGTTCTCCAAATATCAAAAGCAGAATCACAAATTGAAACGCGATTAAATTCATTTTTGTCAAGTGCACAAAGAAGGCATTCATAGCCTTTGCATTTAAAGCAAAAACCTTCTTCTCCGATTCATTCCATTCGCTCATCGGAAGAGAAGATTTTTGAAATCCATGGAAAATCTTCAACAATAGTCCAAAGCTCGAAATCCATGGAAATAAGGAAGATTCTCATACGTGTCTTCCAATATGTGTAATCCGACCCATTAAACATAGGTGGACGATTAATAGAATATCCCTTATGCATGCCGGAGTAAGTCATATCTCTTGGGTATTAAACCAAATATGAGAGTGAGCCTTGCTTTGATACCAATTGTTAGGATCGGAGCGGCACTAAGAGGGGGGGTGAATTAGTGCAGCGGATTAAAACTAATAGGTTTGAAACTGATTCCGTAAAATGCGAGGAGATTTCATTCGATAGTAACTAGAGTAAAGTGAAGAACAAAAACTTGCTTCTATGTAGATAATGATTGCAGAAAAATAACAACTCACACATTCAAGGAACACGCAGATTTAAAGTAGTTCGGTCAAAATGACCTACATCCACTTGCGAAGCCTTCTTCGATGAGGCCCCCAACTTCCACTAGCAAATCACTTTGAAGGGGAAGGACAAATACCCCTCTTACAACCTTTACAAGTGGTTCATACTCTTACAAGATTTCAACAAGAAAGAAAGGGAGGTGAACACTCAAGCAATTTGAAAGTAAGACTTGCTAAGGCTTTGCTAAGACCTTTTTTTTTTACTCTATTGCTTCTCAAAAGTTGTAATCTCTACTGAGAATTGAGGGGTATTTATAGGCCTCAAGAGGATTCAAATTTGGGCTCCAAAATTTGAATTCTCTTCGATTCCCGAAGCTAGCAGTGCCACCGCCTGTCAGTGGCTGTGCCACCGCTTGTTAGTTCTGACACTGACAGTGTACTGGGCGATGCCACCGCCCAGTATGGCGGTTCCACCGCCCGACCTCACTGGTCACTGGTTAGGCTTTAAGTCTAGCCCAAACTAGGTTTCATTTTGGGCCTAGTTGGCCCCAATCAAGATATAGGATTATTTCTTAATCCTAACCTTAATTACATGCAAACTACGTAACTAAAAACATAATCCTAAGCAAGTTTTTAACCGGCGAACTTCAAGTCTTGTTCCGGCGAGCTTTCCGGCAGACTTTCGATACGCCCTTGGATTTCTTCCGACGGACTCCCAGTTGGCTCCCGATCTTGTGGCGAAATCAGCGAGTAGCCGAGCCTTCTCGGTGATCTCCGCGAACCTCCAATGATCTCTTCGGTGGACTTCCGAAAACTCCAACAAGTCCCTAATTTCTTCTCGATTGGTTCCGATAGCATCTACGACAAATCTTCGGACTCTCAAACACCCATTGAACTTGATTCCAGTAGACTCGCTTTATGTCTTCAAGCTTTCATAGTTAATCTTGCATACTTATTTCAACATATGGATTAGATAAAATATGACAATTGACTTCATCATCAAAATCCGAGATTCAACAGTCCCGACTCTCTAGTGGGAGAATCATGTGCAATAGACAGCACATGTTGAGGAGTAATACCTCAAAAACAACAACTCCACGAAGCTCAATGGACCGAGTGAGCGACGAAGAGTCATCGCATGATCTCGCTTGAGAGAATGCATTGGTGGATGCATTGCGAGATCAAGTGGGGGAGCGACCTAAAGCAACACAAATGAAGGCACACTTGGAGTTGATATAGAGATTAGACTCAAGGGAGGGCTTACCCGTGTAATGGTGGGCGCGAGGCATCAACTCAATGCAAAAATGAGGAGCAGAGTAACTTGGGTGTAACTTGGCGAAATACCCAAGCCGCATGAAGTGAGCCAGCATAGAAGATGGAACATGGAGCGGAGGCACAAAGCTTCCCTTGGACAAAGGTCAAGGATATGAACCCTTGCAGAGGTAAGAGCAGGATCATGTTGTTCCATGGGTCCTTCATTCTGATGGAGCAAACTCGTCTTGCATGGTGCCAAAGATGAAGGAAACTTTTGGGCACATGCACCTTATCTCGGAGAAGCATTTGATGGAGGAACTGAGGCGACTCAATTTGCGGAGGTGAAGTTGGGTTCAAAAGGCCTTGGCACGGGGCAAGAGGACGTGGAGGTAGGTACTATTGAAGAATATGACACAATGTTGCTATTTAAGTTGCCATGAAGGAAGCGATGCGCGGCGGAGATTGTGCTGGTAGGGGCAGAGGCCCAGGATCCAGACAATAGTGCACCAATTTCAGTGAAGTTAGTGGACTTCGGGAACTACTAGGCGATGGATTGTCCTAGAGTGATGCATCGTCTAGGTGTGACTCGAGAGCGGGTGGATGAAGGTCGATTGCCAAAGGAGTGAACACAATCGAAAGTAGAAGAAACCCTGCGATGTGTTGGAAGAGGCAACATATTGAGGGATCTCAATCCGAGTTCATCCCACAAGGATCAGAATGCAATAGAGATGTCACCAGGAGGTGACATGGTGCAGCGGATCATGGTTGAATAGTTCGTGGCAATGCGATACACACGGGTGTAGTCCCGTGAGGGACTTTATTATATAGAGGTATGATCAGGAGCTACTGGCAGCTCCACTTCGGTGAACAACACGACGGTAAGAAGGGCTATGGATTCAAGGAGTGAAGGCCATGGTACCGCAGAGGCGGGTCTTTCGTGCATGCATCGAATTTTGTATCGGATGTAAGCCTTGGTCATCAGCATATGGGGGCTTTGTTCCACCAAGGGAAAAGTTCGAATGCAAGTACCAGTGAGTCCCATGAGAGGGACTTGATCATGCAGAGGTATGATCAAAGCAAGATGGAGAGTTGGACTGCTCCAGAGCCCATATTCGCTTAAGGGAGCCCGGCAAGTTAGAAGACAATGTCGAGTAAGCGAACATTACCAAGGAAGCTAAGGAGAATAGAATCGGTGCAAACCCTATAATGTGATGGCGGAGGCCATGCATGGGAGTTGCAGTCTATCTTTCCATCGACCAAAGGGAGCTGCTTGGAGAACATAGAGGTGTTGAAGCAGGGGGTCGGAAGGGGCGAGAAAGCGACGATGAGTCCAGAGGGACTTAGCTACCCAAAATCAACCATCAATTAGAATGGAGGTGGACTCAAAGGAGTGTCACAGAGACATATCTATTGATCGTGAAGAAAAGGGAGGTAGATGCGAGGCGACGGATAGTAGGGCCATGGGCATGGCAGCGCCATGGTACCGCAAAGACGGGACTTCCGTGAAAGTCATTAATCCATTGCTCTTATGGAGGTAGAGCGCTTGGTCGTGAAAGGGGCTGAGGAGGTGGAGCATACAAAGGCAAACTCCAAGTACCGAGACAAGGCTAAAGGGCAGAGGCCGAGGAACTTCGTAAGACCGGTGTCAACGAGCTTCTCATCAAGATAGTCGAAAGTGAAGGACTTTGGGTCATGCAAGAGTGCATGACCAAGGAACAAAGCAGGCAGTACATGGTGCTTTACCTTTGCTACTCAGTGGAGTAGGCGGCAGGATTGATGGAGAAGATGGTACAATCCCAAAGGTGACCAAAACTATTAGAGACTTACTCCAAGTTGGGGTAAACACTTCCTGCATTCCAGAAGTTCGATGGTATTGAGTAGGTGAATCACAGTAGTTAACTCAATGCAAGGAGTGCAAATACTTCGAGTGCTTCAGAAGTATGAGCAAAGAGCAGGTGAAGGCTAGTAACCAGCTCGATGCATGGAGTACAACCCTTGAGGAGGCGGGCGAAGTCAAGTAACCATTGCCTTCTCAACTCTTAAGAGAATGGGCGAAATCGAGTACCCCAATTCTCTTATCTATCCAGTAGAGGAGCTCTACATAGGTTCAAAGGCCCTTCGAAGATATTAGAAGACAATAGTTGTTAAATCCTCACCAATGGTGATCAGTGCTACTGAGAGTAGATTATCCGCTTCATTTCCCAACAGAATACCAATCGAAAGCGAAAATGATGCGAATCTACTAGGAAGTGACAACTAAGTGAAAGAAGAGTCGATGAATAAATTTTGTGGAGGAAGGACCCAAAACTTCAGAAATTTGTGAGGCGATGCTCGTTAAAGCTCCAACAAGCATCCACCCAGTTCAAGCATTATGAGGCATTTGAGAGACTGGCGCATAGTAAGGATGATCTTTTCCTTCATCTGGAGGATCCGCAGGAATCAATAGGGATCAACACAACTCAGCCAACCCCACACTAAAGTCAGAGTCATTGGCGAGTTGAAGCAGTATGGTGGATCCAAGGTTTGACTACTCAAAAACAGCAGCGGAGAGCAGTTGGGAGCCAAGAGGCACATTGCAGCTGAAGCAGAAGATGGAAGACTCAGCAAAGGCGAAGAGTTGTAGTGTCAGAAAAGTCTTCAATGAGGACGTCGAAGGAATAAGTGGGGGAGAATGTCACGGACAAACTTCTAAACATGATGTTTGATGTAATGCTTATGTATATCCGTGTCTTTTGGTATGTTCATGCTTTACACAGCATGTAGAGGGATGGCTGAAGGCTTAATAGTCCCATTTAGTTGAGTTTGGTGGCCATTTTAGGCTTGTAAATAAAGGTTGTGTCATGTGGACACTTACGAGAGATTTTCGATCTATAGTGGACCATTTTACCCCTTTGTTGTGTAACTGTTTAGAGCTTATAAAGTTTGTTTGTAATTTGCATTGGCTAAGAAGTGTTTCCGGAGATGATTGCTTGTGGATCCTGAGTGAGGCGTTTTCTCTAACCCGTTTTCTCTTTTGTAGGTCCTAAGGGACCATGGGAGGTTTCGGGGAGGCTAACCTTTGTGGACGGACACGCAAGGGTGCCGCACGACTTAGGCAAAACCAGCTAAGTCTGTGACACCGCGGGGGCACCGCCACCCATAAGGGCGCCCTCCCGAGAGGGCACCGCCACCCGTAGGGGCACCCGCCCACGGGGGCGCCCATCTGCAGGGGCAGAGCCGCTCGCGGGCGTGCCGCCTACAGGCAAAGGTAGCGCCCCACCCTCCACCACATAGGCCGTCGTCGGTAGGGTGGCGGTGGCAGCGATAATAGGGGAAAGGGAGAAAGAGGGTTAGGTTTTTTGGGCAAAAGGATAGTTTTGCCCTTGTAAATTTGAGAAATTTCTGTTATATCTTTTTATCCAAATTATGAAAATACCCTTCAGAAAATTCCTTGCTTATCTCTAATTTCAAAAAATATTAATTACTTGAAAGGTTTAATTAATTATTATTTTATTATTATCTAGTAGTCCTACATGATGATGATTTATACATGTGATGTATGATGTTTGGCGGATGATCATGGACCTTGTGATGTGTGTACTTGTGATTATTATTATTAGGCCCTGCGAGCCTTCATTTTATTTTTTGTTTATTGTTAGGCCTACGTGCCTATGATTAAGTTGTAATCACACTAGGAGGCATAGCGGGAGCGTGGAAGTGATAGCGGGACCCACGAGATGGACGATCGTGATGCATGGAGATGCGTCGAGATGTCGACGGAACTAACGAGGATGAGATGGATGATCACATGACATAGAGATGCACCACTGCACACATAGATCTTGATGTGAGTGATTAGGCCCACTGGCTCGGGCCTATTTATATTAGGTTATGGTCCATGATCATCTAGTGTAATTGGTCATGTGATGTGTAATTATTTATACACCTACTAAATATATATATATTTACATGCGATGTAGATATATATTAAATATGTATGTGTATGATATGTCATATTAAGAGACCAAATTAAAGAACCCTTCTATCGACAATATTAAGTCGGTAAATGTTGTTGAATCTCGGATTTTGATGATGAAACCAATTGATAAATATTTATGATTTGATTTACATTTTAAGTGATGCAGGATGCTTCGATCAAGGAGAGACAATTAAAATAGGAAGAATAATGTTGGGTCGGTGGAACATATTAGAAGATTAGAC
Organism: Musa balbisiana; assembly: GCA_004837865.1. Taxonomy (NCBI): domain Eukaryota; kingdom Viridiplantae; phylum Streptophyta; class Magnoliopsida; order Zingiberales; family Musaceae; genus Musa; species Musa balbisiana. The sequence continues at coordinate 24,054,047 of CM017195.1, read as the reverse complement.
GTCAAGCCAAAGGATCGGTCGACGTATCGACAGAAGACTTCGGGCCATGGTTTCGAGCATCGAGCCAATAAGAGTGGATATTGCACCAAGGATATCAGAGTTACGAAGGTCAACTAGTCGATTAGGCAATAGTTTGCAAGAGAGGATGATGCATCGAAAAATCGAACGAAGCGTCGATAGACCATGCCAGACAACATGATTCATGCTTAACAATAATTGTCTAGATTGAAGTGTGTTTTATATATGCAGGATTAACTATGATAGCAAGGCATAAATAAAAATGAAATCTCGAAGTCAAGAACACAATTTCGTTGGGAGTTCGAGAGTTCATCGGAAGTCTGGACGTTCGTTGAAAGTTCTGCCGGAACCAACCAAGAAGTCCAGAAGCTTACCAAAGAAGCTCATCAGAACTAGCCAAGAAGATCATCATGAAGTCCAGGAGCTTGCCGGGAGTCTGCTAGAATATTACCGAGAGATCGTCGAAAGTTCGCCGGAAGATTGCTGGAAGATCGCCAGAAGCTTGCCGAAAGAAACCTTGACTTATTGGACTTATTTAGCTTAGTGTATGCCTTAGATTCGTAGTTAGCATATAATTGGGATTGAAATTAGGCCAACCCAATTAGGGGCCAGTTGGGCCCATGTAAGGACTGTGTTGAGCCCAATGAAAGGCCCAAACAGTGACCCTAGTGTTGAATCTCGGATTTTGATGATGAAATCAATTGGTAAAATATTAGATCTAATCCTTTATTGAGAAAAGTGTGCAGGATTAACTATGATGGCAGTAAGACATAAAGTAGGTGTTGTGCCGGAGTCATGATCGAGATCATGTTGGGAGTTCGAGAGTTTGACGGAAGTCTGGACATTCGTCAAAAATTCTGCGGGAACCAACCGAGAAGTTTGGAAGCTTACCATAGAAGCTCGTCGAAACTCACCAAGAAGATCGTTGCAAAGTCTAGGAGCTTACCGGGAGTTCGTCGGAGCATTGTCGAGAGTTCGTCGTATGATCGCCAAAAGCTCGCCGGAAGAGCAATTGACGCTTTGAAACAAGAAGTGCAATAATCATGTCTTAAATATCATAGTTAGAGTGTAAATTAAGCTAGGATTGGAAGGTAATCCCATTAACTTAATTCGGGGCCAACTGAACCCTAAGTTGGGTCGGTTTGGGCCGGATTCAAGGCCTAACCAGGACCCTGAAAAGTTGGCCGGTGGTGGCACAGCTTGGAAAGTAGTGCATTCCCAAGAATTCTAGGCGGTGGTACCGCCCCTGTCAGGCGGTGGTATCGCTAGAGCTCAGTCTCCGAGCTCTATTAGGCGGTGGTACCACCTAGTGTTAGGTGCCAGGTGGTGGTACCACCTAGTAATGGTGGTGGTACCGCCAGGACCCCGGAAATCCAGGATTAGACACTTTTTGGCTCCATTTTTGAAGCCATTGGGGTATATAAAAACTCCACCCTTTTCTGCATGAAAGGGCATGAAACCTATTGGCATAATCATGAGTTCTTGAGTCTTAAAGTGTTGTAAAAGTTAGAGTTCTCCTCCTTCATCTCTTAGCTTTGTAACCATCCAAGAAAGAGGAGTGAGACTTGTAAGGGTTGTCTCCTAAACTCGACAAAAGGAGAAAAGTTGTAAAAGGTGGTTAGCCTTCGCCTATTGAAGGAAGGCCTTTAGTGGATACCATAGACCTCATCGGAGGAGATATCTGAAAGTGGATGTAGGTCACGTTGACTGAACTACTCTAAATCTGGTTTGCATTTCATTTTGAGTAATTTTCTTTTATTGTAAATCATTCCATAGCAAAGTGCTTATTCTCCTCATATTGCTTTCACTACATTACGCTCTCTTAAGTCTTAAAGTTACTATCTTTCCGAATCAATTTCCTTCGAACGTACGAAATATTTTCTGAAATCACAAAAGTTTTCCGCTACACTAATTCACCTCCACTCTTAGTGCCACTCTTGATCCTAACAATTGGTATCAGAGCTCAGTTTACTCTCATCTAGTTTTAAACCCAAGAGAGATGACATTTGTCGGCAACCTAAAGGGCCATTCAATTATACGTCCACCCATGTTCAATGGGACGGATTACACATATTGGAAGACTAGAATGAGGATCTTTCTAATTTCAATGGATTTCGAACTATGGACTATTGTAGAAAATGGATTTCAAAAGTCTTCTCTTACAATGAACGATTAGAATGAATTGGAGAAAAAGACTTTTTCTTTAAACGCAAAGGCTATGATTGCCTTGTTTTGTGCTTTAGATAAAAATGAGTTTAATCGTGTGTCCATTTGTGAAATGACATTTGATATTTGGCAGATACTTGAAGTGACTCATGAAGGCACTAGTAGAGTAGAGGAGTCAAAAATTAATCTCTTAGTGCATTCTTATGAGTTGTTTCGAATGAAACCGAGTGAGACCATTGGAGACATGTACACCTGATTTACGGATGCCATAAATAGTTTATAAGATTTTAAGATCCCTTCCAAAAAGTTGGGATCCTAAAGTAACGGTTACTCAAGAGGCCAAAGATCTAAATAATTTTTCTCTTGAAGAACTAATTGGGTCACTTATAACCTATGAAATGACATGTAAAGCTCATGAAAAGCTTGATGACACCCTTTCAAAGAATAAGAAGGATATAACACTAAGAACACAAAAAGATCACTTGAGAGAAAACTCAAGTGATGAGGACCTTGATGAAAACTTGGCACTATTAACAAGAAAATTCAAAAAATTTATAAAATAAATAAATTAAAAAATGATACGAAAAAAAAATTTAGACCAAAGAAAGAACAAGTGATATGCTATGAATGCAAAAAGCTGAGACATTACAAGAGTAAATGTTCCCAAGCAAAAAGGAGGCAACCAAAGAAGAAAGCTCTCAAAGCTACATGGGATGACTCAAGTGCTTTCGAAGAAGAGGAGCCAACCAACACTGAGCAAGTTGCTCACTATGTGCTAATGTTCATTGAAGATGAGGTAACAAGTTCATTAGATGCAAATTTAACTTTCGATGACCTTTCAAGTGCTTTTCATGAATTATTTGATGAATGTAGAATTTTGAGTAAAAAGTACAATTCTTTGAAAAAGGAGCATGCTTCTCTCATTAGAGATTTTGATAGAGTAAAGATTGAGCATATAAATAGCTTAGTTCCCTGCACAAAATGCCATGATTTAGAAATACTTTAAAAGAAAAACTTGCTACTCAAAGATACCTTGAAGAAATTTGAGGTTGGTAGCAAGTTCTTGAACATGATCCTTACCAATAAGGGCCACGTTCATAGGAAAGGCGGAATCGGATTTATGAGTAGCTCTCGCCAAAATCTAACCACCTTTATTAAAGGTCCTACCTTGCATGTATCACCTCACATCAATTGCAACTTTTGTTGCAAACTTGGACATGTTGCATACAAATGTCTATTCAAGAAATATAATCTACATAAATTGATTTGAGTTCCTAAAAGAACCTCAAATGACTCAATGCAACATGATAAATCAATTTTTGAGGCACTCAAGGTCAAATGGGTACGTAAAAATCAACCTTTTTTTAGAAAAATGTACCATCACAAGCTAGGAGCAAGAGATGGTACTTTGATAGTGGATACTCAAAGCATATGACCGGAGATCCATCCCACTTCTCTAAGCTTACTAGCCTAGACGAAGGATATGTCACCTTCGAAGATAACAACAAGGGTAAAATCATTGGCAAAGGAACCATACGTAACAAATCTAACCTTCTTATTGAAGATGTATTGTTAGTTGATGGTTTAAAGTATAACCTCTTGAGTATTAGTCAATTATGTGATAAAGGATATATCGTTAGATTTTAATCTAATGCTTGCATTCTTGAAAAACCATACAAAAACACATCTATGATTGCACTAAAATAAAATAACATATATATTATTGACATTAATGATCTTTGCAATGAAATATGTTTTTCGATTTTGAATGATGATGCTTGGCTTTGGCATAGGAGATTAGGTTATGCTAGCATGAAACTAATCTCTCAAATTTCATCTAAAGAACTCGTAAGAGAAATTCCTCATATCAAGTTCATCAAAGATAATGTGTGTGATGCATGTCAAATAGGAAAACAAATAAAAGGAAGCTTCAAACTTGAGAACCAAATAAGCACTTCTAGACCTTTGCAATTGATCCATATAGACTTGTTTAGACTAATTGCTACATCAAGCTTAGGAGGTAGCAAATACGCATTTGTCATCGTGGATGATTATAGTAGATACACATAGACTTATTTTTTGGCACACAAAAGTGAATGCTTTAGGTATTTCTCAAAGTTTTGTAAACTTGTTCTAAAATGAAAAGGGTTTTATGATTTCGTCAATTCGAAGTGATCACGATGGTGAATTTCAAAACCATGATTTTCAAGAATTTTGTGAATCTAATGGATACAACCACAACTTCTCTACTCTAAGAAATCCTTAATAAAATGGAGTAGTAGAAAGAAAGAATAAAAATTTACAAGAAATGGCAAGAACCATGTTGAATGAACATAGCCTACCCAAATATTTTTGGGCCGAAGCCGTAAACACGGCATGTTATGTCATGAATAGAGTTCTAGTAAGACCCTTACTCACCAAAACTCCTTATGAGTTATGTAACAACAAAAAACCCAATATTTCATACTTTAAAGTTTTTGGATGTAAATGTTTTATTTTGAATGAAAAAGATGCCTTAGGCAAATTTGATACAAAATCTGATGAAGGAATTTTTCTTGGCTATTCTTTTGTTTCTAAAGCATTTCGTATCTTTAACAAAAGAACTTTGATTATAGAAGAATCTATTCATGTTATTTTTAATGAAGTTTCCGAAGTTAAGAAAAATGATTTTGATGATGATGTTAATTTTGATGCTTTGAATTTAAATGATTCCCCTTCTCTATCTGGTAACTTGGATGCATCTTCTTCCGAACCTTCTTTACCAAAGGAATGGAAGTTTATAAATGCTCATCCTAAGGAGCTAATTATAGGAGACACATCGAAAGGGGTTCAAACTCGTTCTTCTCTTCAAAAATTTTGTGCCAACACCGCTTTTCTCTCCCAAATTGAACCTAAAAGCATTGATGAGTCCATGAAAGATGATTCATGGGTCATTGCAATGCAAGAAGAGTTAAATCAATTTGAGAGAAATGAGGTGTCGAAGCTTGTTCCTAAGCCAAATAACCATTTAGTTATTGGTGCTAAATAAGTATTTAGAAACAAGCAAGATGAACTTGGTATCATGGTTAGAAATAAGGCTAGATTAGTAGCCAAAAATTTTAACCAAGAAGAAGGTATCGATGATAAAGAAACCTTCACTCCTGTGGCACGATTAGAAGCCATAAGGATGCTCCTTGCCTATGCTAGTAGTAATAAATTTAAGTTGTTTCAAATGGATGTTAAAAGTGCTTTTCTTAATGGCTTTATTTCCAAAGAAGTTTATATTGAACAACCTCCCGGATTTGAGAATGATATTCTCCCTAATCATGTGTTGAAATTGACTAAAGCTCTTTATGGTTTAAAACAAGCCCTAAGGGCTTAGTATGAGAGACTTAGTTCATTTCATATTGAAAGTAATTTCTCTAAAGGCAAGGTCGATACAACATTATTTATTAAAAATTTTAAAAATAATTTTCTTATTGTTCAAATTTATGTTGATGATATAATTTTCGGTTCCACAAATGAATCTCTTGTGAATCATTTGCTAAAAATATGAGTCTTGAATTTGAAATGAGTTTGATGGGGGAATTAACTTTCTTTTTGGGTTTACAAATCAAACAACTAAGTAATGACATTTTTCTTAGTCAACAAAATATGTTTTAGATTTGTTAAAAAGGTTTAAGATGGAAAACTCAAAGGCTATCAATACTCCCATGAGTACCTCCACTAAGTTAGACATTGATGAAAGTAGAGAAAGCTTTGATTAAAAAGCTTATAGGTGTATGATAGGAAGTTTACTATACCTCACCGCAACTAGATCGGATTTCAGGTTTAGTGTAGGTCTTTGTGCAAGGTTTCAATCTAATCCTAAGATATCTCATCTTAAGGCAATTAAGAGAATTCTTAGATATCTTAAAGGTACCACTAATATAGGATTATGGTATCCAAAATCTGAGAACTTTGAATTAATTGCATATGCTGATGTGGATTTTGCTAGATGCAGATTAGATAGAAAAAGCATATCCGAAACATGTCAATTTTTAGGACACGCACTTGTTTCTTGGTCTTCCAAGAAACAAAACTCGGTTGCACTATCTACAACCGAAGCCGAGTACATTGTAGCTAATGCATGTTGTGCACAAGTTGTGTGGATGAAAAACACTTTAGAGGATTATAAGATTTATCAAAAAAACATTCCCATAAAAAGTGATAACACAAGTGTAATATGTTTAACAAAAAATCCCATTTAACACTCTAGAACAAAACATGTTGATATTATGCATCACTTTATACAAGATCATGTCAATAATAATGATGTAATCTTAGAGTTTATTAATACAAAACATCAATTAGCCGATATTTTTACAAAGCCTTTAAGTGAAGAACTATTTGATTTTATTAGAAGAGAATTATGAATGTTAATTTATCTGAATGCATGAATTTGTTAAATTTCATTTTCGGACTTTCTTGATTCTTCGGATCACTCACTTGAATCATTAACTTATAGCATGAATTGATATGAATCATAAGTATCTACGAGTTCTATATGAGGTTTAGATATGAATCATTGTGATGAATCGTTACGTTAATATGAATCATGAACGTGTGAGATGAAAATTTCGAAATGAATATGAATGAGTGAGCAGTGTGTGAATGAGTAAGTAGTGCTCACTGCCTGTCAGTGTCACGCCCCTCAAAAATATCGATAATATTAAAATTTCATCACAAATCAATCCAGGATCCAAACTAACATTTGAGAATACTTTTAAAAAAACATCGAAACATCTGATAATTCCGAAAAACCTGTGCATTTATAACTATACAACACATCACTCGATGATTCATAAAATCCGAACCCAACTCATCAAAATAATATTCACACATAAATTCACAAGCGTGGAAGCTTATACAATCACAAAACCAATATTTACCACAAGTTCATATCATTACACGAATTAAACTTAACATTCCAGAATCCAATACATGAGAGGTTCTTTAAACTTATACAAAATCCACAAGCTTAGATTCACCGTCAACATTTCATTAGTTGTAGAGTATGCATATACAACGAAAACATATATATACTAATAAAGATCAGCCCAAAGTCTTCTAGCTTTCCACTGCCTCAGCCCAATTTTAATATTTAAGCAAGCGACAAGCTATCCTGAAAAATTTATATAGCAACGAAGTGAGCATATAAAGCTCAGCAGGTGACTAACATATCCATGGTAAAAGAGGACAACTTCTAAACAAATAAGGTTTTCAAAATACAAGGTAGAACATAAAGAATTCATAGACGTAATCTCACTAGGTGCAGAATCACAAATGTCATTTCAATCACACATATTTGGTTTATAACAGATGGAGCATAGAGTAATTGGAGCATATTAATAACCAATGAAATGTTTTGGAGCTTATCAATGACGTATGAAAGATTTTTGAACATATCAATGGCAAATAGGATATTCCAGAATATATCAATAGCATATGAAATATTTCAAAACATATCAATGGTGTACGAACATTTCGGAACATATCAAAGACTGATATGAAACAGAAGCTGAAACGTCGTATTTGACGTTGCATTCATATCTTTCCTATCCAAAGCGCATACAAAAATACATAACCAAAGCTTTGGATATCATATCAAATATATAGAAGGTGTAGTGGGACCACAGACAGAATGTGATTCATCCATTTCTGAATGACCACCAGACAAAAGTCTCCCACGTTTGGGAGCTCCATCCACCCACGTCTAGGTGAAGTCAGAGGGGGCCGGCAGAGCATTGCAGGCTCTATGCATAACTCCCTTTACCATTTCTGGCAAAGGTTCACATTATCCCACAACCACCAGAGTACAAAAGGTAGTATGAACAATAAATAGCACATATCGGAAGCACACGCGGAACAACAAAACGTACATGTGCCTTTACGAGTCATTACGATGCAAACGAATAATCTCTCACAAGTGTATATAGATTTAAAAGAAAATGAAGGCAAAATTACACACAGATCCCAAGCAATCATATTTAGGTCAATTCAAATAAGAAGGTTAGATGAATTCAATATCCAAAGGGATGAAACAGGATTAGGCACATATCGAAAGTAAATGCGGAACAAGGGAATATACATGTGCCTATATGAGTCAATATGTTATAGCATAAATGTGACATGACAGAATTCAAGCATTAATTTAAAACTTAATTGAGTGAAGGCAACTGAATGCAAATCTATTTCCAATGAATGAAAACAGAATATGAGAAATCGATCCAAGCTCGATTTCTGACAGAGTTCGAGAGGCATATTGAACAAATATTTTAAATTATCGATTATGCTCCAATACCCTAAAAAATATTTCTGTTGAATGATATATCAATCTAATTTCTGATGAAACAAGTTTCGTACGAAACAAGCTTTCCATCAAGGAGTTACCATTGATTTAGTAATCACAGGTCAAAAACAAAATTCACTGTTTTGCAGAAAACATAGAGCCGGCTTCAATAGATAATAGGATAGGCATTTGAATTCCAACATTTTCAATCTATATATCAAAAGAAAGATTTAGAAGTCTAATTTCAAATGAAGTCAGGTTGTTACAAATCAGAATTTTCAGCAGGGACTTATAGGTATTTTAGTATCAAAAGGTCAGAAATTTCGATCCCTGTTTTGCAGCATCCATAGGCTCATTTGAAACAGAATTTTGTGTAAGTATTCGGTGTCCAAAATTGTAAAAATTAGTGTCTAAAAAAAGGTATATGAGTCTAATTTCAAATGAAAAAGGCCCTACTTAAATCCACGTTTGATGTTAAAAATTATGGCTGAAACAATATATAGAGGTCTGTTTACCGAAAAATTCCAGATCCATAGTTTTGGGGTCTAACAAGAGAAATATCAGGTTCTCAGCCGAAATTGTTCAGATTATTCAGAATTAATATGAGTATAGAGACTAATATTTCTATAGGATAGGGTTAGAACACTTGCGTTTGAGAATTATGACCTTAAATGAGAAGATTTGAACAAGAAACCTCAAAGCCCCAATTTTTTTTCTTCTTCTTCTTCTCTTTTTTTTCTCTTCTTCTTTCTTTCTTTCCCTGTTCTTCCACACAGCTGCCTTCTCTGGTTCCTTGAGAACGAAGGCAGAGAGGCTTAAACGGTGGGATTTGTAATTTTGTGCATTTTGCAGTTTAGCCCTTGCATTATTATATTTACGATTAGGTCCTTAGGGTTTACATATAGGTCCTTTTTTTTTTTGAACAGATCCCCAAATTTTATAAATATATTCTCAGATTTATACTTTGGCTCTTTTATCAAATTAAAATGAGTTCTTACACTACAACTAGAAATTTATATGAAAATTTAAAAATGAGGGATGTTACAATAGGCGGTGGCACCGCCTAGTTGGCGGTAGCACCGCTAGCAATCAAGTGTTGCCGGTGGTAGAACGGACCTCAACTCATTCTCCACTCCCCTAAGCAGCTCCAAACCCCCTTTGAACACCATTCTCCCTCTAATTGTCCAAAAATTTCTATTTCCTACTAGATCAAGGATCAATCTCCTACATCCTCTTGAAGAACACAACTAAGGTATTCTCTAAATAGCATTGATTTCTCTTATGCATTATCTACTCTTGCTCATTATCTATCTTTATAATAGCAGTCTTTAAGGGTTCTAGAAGATCATCTAGGGACAAAGGGAAGAGGAGATTAGAAGAAAATTATGACTCCCTACTCTTTGATTCTAATCAATAAGCCCTAAAATATTCATTCATAGAGTTTAGGCATGTTCATAAAGGAAAATATGTTAACTTAGAGGAATTAAGTGATTTAGAACCTATTTAATGGTTTGCTAATCTAGATATCTCTCAATACTTTAAATTAGTGAACCCTGTTGAATCTCGGATTTTGATGATGAAACTAATTGATTGTGTTTAGATGTTTAACTGCATTTTGAGTAATGCAGGTCTACTCGATCAGGATTAGACAGTTGACGCAGGAGGAATTGACGTTGCGCCGGAGGATATCACGTCAGGATATTGGACGGCAGAATGCTTCGGACGTTGGGCATCGGGCCAAGGAGAGCGGAATTGCACCAAGGATATCGGGGTTGCAGAGGTCAACCACCGATTGGGCAATAAGCCGCAAGAGAGAACGATGCGCTGAAGAATCAGACGAAGCGCCAACCAATGACGTGCCGGGCAACAGAATGTCAATTCGCGTTGTAATAATTGTCTAGATCGGAGTAGAGTTTTGGCTTGTGTGTGCAGGATTAACTATGATAACGATGAAGACATAAAGCGAAACAAAGTGCCGGAGTCAAGCGCGAAGGATTCGTTGGGAGTTCAAGAGTTCGACGGAAGTCCGAAGGTTTGTCGGGAATGCTGTCGGAACTAGCCGAGAATGAGTAGGGAGCTTGCCAAAGGGTGTTTGGAAGCTCGCCGAAAGGTTCGTTGGAAGTTCACGGAGATCACCGAGAAAGATCATAGCTTGCCGAAGAAGCTCGTCGAAACTCGCCAAGATCAAATCGTGAAGTCTCGAAGCTTGCCGGGAGTCCGCAGAATGGTTTCCGAGAGTTTTTCGGAAGACCGCCGGAAGTTCGCCGGAAGAAGTCTTGACTTGCGGACTTTGTAATAGCTTAGGAAATGTCTTTAAATTCATAGTTAGCACATTAATTAGGGTTAGGATTAGGTGTTAATCTTATAACCCAAGTAGGGGCCAATTGGACCCAAGTTCGGACTAGTTTGGGCTAAGTTTGGAGCCCAACTAGTGAGCTAAAACAGCCAGGCGGTGGCACCGTCGGTCTGGGCGGTGGCACCGCCCAGCACTCGAGAGCCAGGCGGTGGCACTGCCAGTCTGGGCGGTGGCACCGCCCAGTACCCGAGAGCTAGGCGGTGGCACCGCCCAGTACAATGTCAGTGTCAAAACTGACAGGCGGTGGCACCGCCATTGACAGGCGGTGGCACCGCTAGCTTCGGGAACCGAAGAGAATTCAAATTTTGGAGCCCAAATTTGAATCCTCTTGAGGCCTATAAATACCCCTCTATTCTCAGTTGAGAGAACAACTTTTAGAGAAGCAATAGAGTGAAAAAAGGTCTTAGCAAAGCCTTAGCAAGTCTTACTTTCAAATTGCTTGAGTGTTCACCTCCCTTTCTTTCTTGCTGAAATTTTGTAAGAGTGTGAACCACTTGTAAAGGTTGTAAGAGGGGTATTTGTCCTTCCCCTTCAAAGTGATTTGCTAGTGGAAGTTGGGAGCCTCATCGAAGAAGGCTTCGCAAGTGGATGTAGGTCGCATGACCGAACCACTATAAATCGGTTTGCATTTTTCTCATTGTCATTTACATTACTGCAAACCATCTTCACTTTGATGCTCTACTTCTTTGTCTCCTTCATACGTATGCCTTCAAGTTAAAACGTAATCGAAACGGTTTCAAACGAAACGTTGCTTTTATCGTACGAAGTTTCCGAAAGTGTTTAAATCATTGAAAGTTTATCGTTCTTTACCGCTGCACTAATTGACCCCCCCCCTCTTAGTGCCGCTCTGGTCCTAACAATTGGTATCAGAGCCCGGTATTTCTCATTTCAGATTTACACCCGAGAGAAATGGCTCTTCATGGCTTTCAAGAGGGCTTTTCGGTTTTTCGTCCACCGTTGTTTAACGGATTGGACTACACTTATTGGAAAACTCGAATGAGAGTTTTCTTGATTTCTATGAATTTGGATTTATGGAATATTGTTGAAAACGATTTTCAACTTTCCTCTAAACCGATGAACGAATGGTCGGATTTGGAGAAGAAGTATTTTTCTTTAAACACAAAGGCTATGAATGCCTTATTTGCGCTTGGACAAAAATAAGTTCAATCGGATTTCTATGTGCGAAACGGCTTTTGATATTTGGCGAACACTGAAATCACGCACGAGGGAACTAGTAGAGTCAAAGACTCGAAAGTTAACATTTTATTGCATGATTTTGAGCTTTTTCGAATGCAACCAAGCGTGACTATAGGCGACATGTACACCCGTTTCACGGATGTCGTCAATAATCTAAGAGTTCTTGGTAAATCTTTTTCGAATTTTGACCTCGTAAGTAAGATCTTAAGATCCCTTCCAAAAAGGTGGGATCCTAAAATAACCGCAATACAAGAGACAAAAAATTTAAATGATTTTCCATTAGAAGAATTAATCGGGTCATTAATGACCTATGAAATGACACTCTTGGAACATTTTGCTTCGCAAGTGGATGTAGGTCGCATGACCGAACCACTATAAATCGGTTTGCATTTTTCTCATTGTCATTTACATTACTGCAAACCATCTTCACTTTGATGCTCTACTTCTTTGTCTCCTTCATACGTATGCCTTCAAGTTAAAACGTAATCGAAACGGTTTCAAACGAAACGTTGCTTTTATCGTACGAAGTTTCCGAAAGTGTTTAAATCATTGAAAGTTTATCGTTCTTTACCGCTGCACTAATTGACCCCCCCCCTCTTAGTGCCGCTCTGGTCCTAACAATTGGTATCAGAGCCCGGTATTTCTCATTTCAGATTTACACCCGAGAGAAATGGCTCTTCATGGCTTTCAAGAGGGCTTTTCGGTTTTTCGTCCACCGTTGTTTAACGGATTGGACTACACTTATTGGAAAACTCGAATGAGAGTTTTCTTGATTTCTATGAATTTGGATTTATGGAATATTGTTGAAAACGATTTTCAACTTTCCTCTAAACCGATGAACGAATGGTCGGATTTGGAGAAGAAGTATTTTTCTTTAAACACAAAGGCTATGAATGCCTTATTTTGCGCTTTGGACAAAAATAAGTTCAATCGGATTTCTATGTGCGAAACGGCTTTTGATATTTGGCGAACACTTGAAATCACGCACGAGGGAACTAGTAGAGTCAAAGACTCGAAAGTTAACATTTTATTGCATGATTTTGAGCTTTTTCGAATGCAACCAAGCGTGACTATAGGCGACATGTACACCCGTTTCACGGATGTCGTCAATAATCTAAGAGTTCTTGGTAAATCTTTTTCGAATTTTGACCTCGTAAGTAAGATCTTAAGATCCCTTCCAAAAAGGTGGGATCCTAAAATAACCGCAATACAAGAGACAAAAAATTTAAATGATTTTCCATTAGAAGAATTAATCGGGTCATTAATGACCTATGAAATGACACTCTTGGAACATTTTGAACCCGATGACCACTTGAACCACCTTCCAAAGAATAGGAAGGATTTGGAACTCCGGACAAATGAATACCACTTGAGTGATGACTCAAGTGATGAGGACAATGATGAACTTGAACTTCGAACACTAAATCTTAATAAGTTCATTAAACAAAAATCTAAAATAAACAATGAACTTGAACGGAGGAAGAGGCCAAAGAAGAGGAAGGCAACCAAGGATGAATCAAGAACTTCCAAAGGTGAAACGGCGAATTGGGCTTTGACGGGCTTCGACTACAAGGTAAGTAACTCAACTCCTTTAATTTATTTTGAAATTACGTGATGCTTTTTATGATGCATTTTCCTCTTTTATTTAGTTTAGAATTAATTTTCTTGAAAATTACATGTCTAATAATTTAATAATGAAAATGCAAAAATTAGGAATCATGCTTATGATTCTAGTAATTTTAAAAATAATCATGAAAATTGCATGTTTATGATAAACAAAATGATTTTGATTAAAAATGCCTTATGAAATTATGCTATATGTGGTTAAGAAGTAATAATGTGTATCATGTTGATTTCCATTGTTATTTCTCGATTTTGATTAAATGAAATCATGTTTGATTTGAAGTAATGCATAATGATGTAATGAAAATATTAAATGTTTTAATACCATGATTGACAATTTTATGCATGAGATTTTAAAGTTATACATGATAATTTTTGTGATTTATGAATTATTGATATTTGCCGTAATGAAAGCCTTTTTTTTTGTTTAAATGATGATAAATATTTTTCAAGAAGAAATAATGTGTATTTTGATGATTTCCAATTTTGATTGAAACCATACTTGATGTCTTAATGAAAATATAAAGAAGTTTGATATCATGCTTAATGATGATGTATGGATTTTGTATCAAAAACTAAGCTTGAAAAGTTAGATTCACCTAAAAAGAAAAATACATGACTACAACAAACAAAATGATCTTGATGGAAAATACTTTATGAAATCAATTTCGATGATGCATAATGATGTAATTATGTAATGAAAATATTAAATATTTTGAAACCATGTCTTGATGTCATGCATAATGATCATGCTTAATAGATTTCGAAATTATGCATGATGATTCTTGAGACTTATGGATTATCGATTTTTATGGTAATGAAAATGGATTTTTTGGTTTTTGAACATTGATGCATATTTTTTTATTTGGCATAAATGAAATAAATCACATGAATAGAAACACTTTAAAAGGAAAATATATTATCATGGGAATTAAAATCATGAATCTATTTGTATCACTTTTGTGAATCTCTTGAAAATGATCTTGATTTGATGATTTAAATTTAAATGAGCTTTATCTTGATTTCTCAAAATTTGTAAATTGAGATTTCTTATGCTTAAGTTAAGATTTTATATGCTTGAATTGAAATCTTTTTCTCCTAAGGTTCTTTTACGATTTACTAAAGAGAATATCTTTTTCGAAATTCATGACTTAAAATTTCTTTTGAATATCTTTTATTATTTGATCTCCTAAGATTTTCTTTTGATTATTTAAGAGGAGGTTTTTCAAAAGAAATCATGCCTTTTGGTATACACATATTCTAATCCTTCATGATATGATTTTTATGCAATTGCTTGTATTCATGAAAATATTCATCTCATCACCCAATTAATTCTTCTTGATATTCCTAATGTGATGAATGAAATTATGCATGAAATACAAATAAGAAGTTAATTATCATGGGAATTAAAATCATGAATCTATTTGTATCACTTTTGTGAATCTCTTGAAAATGATCTTGATTTGATGATTTAAATTTAAATGAGCTTTATCTTGATTTCTCAAAATTTGTAAATTGAGATTTCTTATGCTTAAGTTAAGATTTTATATGCTTGAATTGAAATCTTTTTCTCCTAAGGTTCTTTTACGATTTACTAAAGAGAATATCTTTTTCGAAATTCATGACTTAAAATTTCTTTTGAATATCTTTTATTATTTGATCTCCTAAGATTTTCTTTTGATTATTTAAGAGGAGGTTTTTCAAAAGAAATCATGCCTTTTGGTATACACATATTCTAATCCTTCATGATATGATTTTTATGCAATTGCTTGTATTCATGAAAATATTCATCTCATCACCCAATTAATTCTTCTTGATATTCCTAATGTGATGAATGAAATTATGCATGAAATACAAATAAGAAGTTAATTATCATGCATGATAGGATGTAATTGGATGTAATGAATATTGACATTTGGATACTATCATTTGAAAAAGTTATGATCATACATGGTAAGATGCAATTTGACAAATTAATACCATGATGATTTGAAATGATGCATATGCTTTTTATTATGATGATGCATGTGATGTATTGCATATGCTGTGTATCATGAATGCTTTAAATGATAAATGTTTGGTACCAACAATCATGAAGAGAATAATACATAAAATGTTGATTTAATGTTCAGTATCATGAATACTTTATTATCATACATGAAAATAGTGATAAATATTTTGAAAATAAATGTTTGAATCATGTTAGATGATCTTATATTTTGTGCATGATGAGTTATAGTGATGATTGAAACAATGATTGAAATAATATGAATGATAAAACATGAGATTGTCTATAATGCAAATTTATTGATCTCATGATGTGTAAACTGAAATAATGATTGGAATATTGATGTAATTATAAATGATGATTTGATAATATGCATGAAATACTCTTGATATTATTTTGATGCGTACAAATGAAAAGTTTTGATCATGCATGGTAGGATATAATTTGACAAGTTGATACCATCATGATATGAAACATTTATGATTTACAATGATCCATGCAATACTTATGCTTTCTAATTATGATGTGATGTATTGCATATGATGTAAATCATGATTTAAAATACTATGAATTGTTGCTAAAGTGATGTATTATAAATGTTGATTTAATGTTGTGTGTCATGAATGCTCTAAATGATGAATGTTTGGTATCATGATCAAAATATTTATAAATAGTTAAAAATTTTAGTATCATGTATGATATCCTCATAATGTTGATCTTGCAAAATTGGAATCACAAATAATATCTTTTGGTATTCATGAATTGATACTCATAATATGAAAGTATTTATATTCATGACTTGAATTTGATTGAAACATTGCATGCTCAAATTAATCATTCTCCTATGTTTCAAAAATTCTTTAAATGCCTTATGTGATGATTGAAAATTAATTTGCTTTATGATAAATCTTTGTATACCATTTTGAATATCTTGAAAGTAATGTTGAGATTTTGATGAATTTGATGATTTGGTATTATGCATGTAATACTTTAACGTATGATAATGATGCATGCAATGATGAAATATTCTTGATAAAATTATTATTTTGATATTCATGACTTGAATCTTCCTTTCTTTTTGCCAATGACAAAGGGGGAGAAAGGGTTGCTAATGTGCTATCTTGAATTAATGTAAAGGGTCATCTCAAAGAGAAATTAGCTAACTTGCACAAGACAAGAAAATGCAAAAACTTGCTTACTTTCTTGCACATCTAAAGAGAAGATGCAAATGTAGCTCTTGCCAAATTGTTTGCTTGCCTCATGTCAAACATGGTCCCTTGCTAGTTTGGCATTTTGGGAAGGAAGCAAAAATGATACTTCTCGAAAAAGAAGAAAGAGCTTGCTTTCTTGAACATCTTTAATTTGCTAGCTAGAATGATGTACAATTTGCTATCTTGAACATTACAAAGAATTGCTATCATGCACATCGCAAAGAAAAGCAAATATACAAACTTGCACATCTTTAAATTTGCTAGCTTGTATGTAGTAAAACTTCATATCGTAAAAGTTGCTAGAGAAGCAAAGAATTACTATCTCGAAAGAAGCAAAAATGCAAAACTTAGAAAACTTGCAATACAATTGCTCTTGCCATGCTTTGTATCAAAAATAGGTTGATATCCTTAAAAGCATCGCATTAAATTTTTTAATATCGCAATGTATCACATGTATCATAAATTGAAATTTTTGAGACTATTATCATATCAGGTTTAACAATTGATGTCCTTCATGACATGATTTCTTTGCATTTTTATCTTGTATGTATCATGCGATGATTGAAATATTGATTGATGCAAATTCATAATTTATCATTGGTTCCTCTCCTTTTCGGCAATGACATAGGGGGAGAAAGATTGCTAGCTTAAGGCAAATGCTGGCAAGCTTGTACTCTTCCCTACTTTTTGACAAAAACAAAGGAGAGAAAGCTTTTGCTAGTTAGAACATGCAAAGAAAAGCAAAGTGCAATCTTGCACAAGAAGCAAGTATTGAATTACCATGATTGAACTTAAGAATCTTACTATGCTTTTGTACTTATATGTTGTGATGAAAATCTAGCTTCACGTTACAAAAACTTGAATATCTTTTAAAATAGCTAGAGCTACTTCTCCTTTTTGTTGATGACATAGGGGGAGAAGTATATTGATGACTTCATGCATTGAATTGAATATTTTATATATTTGCATGATTGTTTAAATGTTTTTCATAGCATGTAATGAATGTTGCTTGGATTTGGGATAATTCAAGTGTTCTATCAATGGCATATTGATAGGGGGAGTTTGGTTAAACTCCGGGGAGTTAAAGTTAACTCCGGTAGTCATCATCAAAAAGGGGGAGATTGTTGAATCTCGGATTTTGGTGATGAAACTAATTGATTGTGTTTAGATGTTTAACTGCATTTTGAGTAATGCAGGTCTACTCGATCAGGATTAGACAATTGACGCAGGAGGAATTGACGTTGCGCCGGAGGATATCACGTCAGGATATTGGACGGCAGAATGCTTCGGACGTTGGGCATCGGGCCAAGGAGAGCGGAATTGCACCAAGGATATCGGGGTTGCAGAGGTCAACCACCGATTGGGCAATAAGTCGCAAGAGAGAACGATGCGCTGAAGAATCGGACGAAGCACCAACCAATGACGTGCCGGGCAACAGAATGTCAATTCGCGTTGTAATAATTGTCTAGATCGGAGTAGAGTTTTGGCTTGTGTGTGCAGGATTAACTACGATAACGATGAAGACATAAAGCGAAACAAAGTGCCGGAGTCAAGCGCGAAGGATTCGTTGGGAGTTCGAGAGTTCGACGGAAGTCCGAAGGTTCGTCGGGAATGCTGTCAGAACTAGCCGAGAATGAGTAGGGAGATTGCCAAAGGGTTTTCGGAAGCTCGCCGAAAGGTTCGTCGGAAGTTCACGGAGATCACCAAGAAAGATCGTAGCTTGCCGAAGAAGCTCGTCGAAACTCGCCAAGATCAAATCGTGAAGTCTCGGAGCTTGCCGGGAGTCCGCAGAATGGTTTCTGAGAGTTTTTCGGAAGACCGCCGGAAGTTCGCCGGAAGCTCGTCGGAAGAAGTCTTGACTTGCGGACTTTGTAATAGCTTAGGAAATGTCTTTAAATTCATAGTTAGCACATTAATTAGGGTTAGGATTAGGTATTAATCTTATAACCCAAGTAGGGGCCAATTGGGCCCAAGTTCGGACTAGTTTGGGCTAAGTTTGGAGCCCAACTAGTGAGCTAAAAGAGCCAGGCGGTGCCACCGCCCAGCACCCGAGAGCCAGGCGGTGGCACCGCTAGTCTGGGCGGTGGCACCGCCAGTCTGGGCGGTGGCACCGCCCAGCACCCGAGAGCTAGGCGGTGGCACCGCTGGACTGGGCGGTGGCACCGCCCAGTACAATGTCAGTGTCAAAACTGACAAGCGGTGGCACCGCTAGCTTCGGGAACAGAAGAGAATTCAAATTTTGGAGCCCAAATTTGAATCCTCTTGAGGCCTATAAATACCCCTCTATTCTCAGCTGAGAGAACAACTTTTAGAGAAGCAATAGAGTGAAAAAAGGTCTTAGCAAAGCCTTAGCAAGTCTTACTTTCAAATTGCTTGAGTGTTCACCTCCCTTTCTTTCTTGCTGAAATTTTGTAAGAGTGTGAACCACTTGTAAAGGTTGTAAGAGGGGTATTTGTCCTTCCCCTTCAAAGTGATTTGCTAGTGGAAGTTGGGAGCCTCATCGAAGAAGGCTTCGCAAGTGGATGTAGGTCGCATGACCGAACCACTATAAATCGGTTTGCATTTTTCTCATTGTCATTTACATTACTGCAAACTATCTTCACTTTGATGCTCTACTTCTTTGTCTCCTTCATACGTATGCCTTCAAGTTAACACGCAATCGAAACGGTTTCAAACGAAACGTTGCTTTTATCGTACGAAGTTTCCGAAAGTGTTTAAATCATTGAAAGTTTATCGTTCTTTACCGCTGCACTAATTCACCCCCCCCCTCTTTGTGCCGCTCCGGTCCTAACAAACCCATCTACCCTAAGCTTGTTAGACTATTTTACAACAATCTACATGTAGATGAAAATGAAAGGGTATCAACTTATCTTTTAGGACAACATATACCTATTACGGATGAGTTGATTTGTAACCTCATAGGAATTGTGATGAAGGAAAATGGTTGTTATTTTAGAGGATAATGGGATGAAGAACTAATTGGAACCACTTATGTTGATGCCTTAGGAACTATTTTTGGTAATCCTAACTTATCTATTGTTCCAAAAAATTACGAATATTTACTACTATTTAGCACTAAAATGCTTCATCATATTTTGATAAGTATCATTCTCTCTAAACAATATCATCATGATGAGATAAGTCAAATATAATTAGGTACCATGTATTGGATTATGAAAGGACATGACAACTATTTTGGTTACCTAATCCAACAAAACATGATTGAAATATCAAAAAAGAAAATGATACTTTCATATGATAGCCTAATCACTAGATTAATTCATGCTTATGACATAACTATTCCACCTAATGAAGAGGTTATGAAACTAGACAGATTTAGTATCATAAATAAAAACCTACTTCGATAGTTGTAGTGTACATTTGGAAATGGGATATGGGTTAGACTACCTAGAAGAACTGATCTTCCGCCACTCGAACCAGAACCGGAAACACTAATATTTAGGGGTAATCAATCTCCTCTACCTATTCTCTTTGAGGCAACACCTCTAGAAGAGCATCCACCTCCCTCATCTATTGACGATATCGAGACTCGTATGGATAGATTTGAATAATGTCTAGATCGATTTGAACAATGCCAAGATCAGATTTTAACTAAGTTGTAGCAGATTCATTAACAACTAAATGCCTTGTTTATTCACTATAACTTTCCACCACCTGAATGACTTTTGTGTATCACTTTTTGCTGATGACAAAGGGGGAGAAGGATGAAATCCCTCTTGCGTACTTTGATGTTGTAATCTTGTGCCTAT
The DNA here is from genome assembly GCA_004837865.1 of Musa balbisiana. NCBI lineage: Eukaryota > Viridiplantae > Streptophyta > Magnoliopsida > Zingiberales > Musaceae > Musa > Musa balbisiana. The sequence continues at coordinate 24,033,388 of CM017195.1, read as the reverse complement.
CTTGATGTTGTATTCTTGTGTTTACATTAGTATTGTAATATTATGATTTGCATGAAGTTATAATACTAGCATAATGCGCATTTTGATGTTGTAATGTGATCTCTTTAAATATGGTATTTTTATGATGCTGAAATTTTTTATCACACTATAATGCAGCAATATGCGCTTAATTCAAATTGTATATCAAATTTTTAATATTATCAACCTTTGAATATAGTAAGCATTAATGATAATATTTCATGCAAATAGTGATAAAAAGCTATGACGAAAAAGGGGGAGATTGTTGAATCTCAGATTTTGATAATAAAATCAATTAATAAAATATTTGATCTAAACCTTTGCTGAGAAAAGTGTGTAGGATTAACTATGATGGCAGTAAGATATAAAGCAGGTGTTGTGTTGGTGTCAAGATTGAGATCACATTGGGAGTTCGAGAGTCCAACGGAAGTCCAGACGTTCGTCGGAAGTTCTATGGGAACCAATTGAGAAGTCTAGAAGCTTGCCATAGAAGCTCATCAGAACTCACCAAAAAGATCGTCGTAAAGTCCAGGAGCTTGTTGGGAGTCCGCAAGAGCATTATCGAGAGTTCGTCGAATGATCACCGGAAGTACACCGGAAGCTCGTTAGAAGAGCAATTGATGCTCCGGAATAAGAAGTGTAGTAATCATGTCTTAAATATTATAGTTAAAGTGTAAATTAAGTTAGGATTGGGAGGTAATCCCACTAACTTAATTAGGAGTCAACTGGGCCCTAAGTTGGGTCGGTTTGGGTCAGATTCAAGGCCCAACCAAGACCCTGAAAAGTTGGTCGGTGGTGGGACTAAGCAGTGCCCTCCCAGGAATTCTGGGTAGTGGTACTACTAGCAGTTATTACTGCCAATGGTGGTACCACCAAAGCTCGATCTTCGAGCTTTGTTAGGCGATGGTACCGCCCAATGTCAGGTGCTAGGCGGTGGTACCGCCAGGACCCCAAAAATCTGGGATTAGACACTTTTTGGCTCCATTTTTGAAGCCATTGGGGCCTATAAAAACCCCACCCTTTCCTGCATGAAAAGGCATGAAACCTATTGGCATAATCTAGAGTTCTTGAGTCTTAAAGTGTTGTAAAAGTTAGAGTTCTCCTCCTTCATCTCTTAGCTTTGTAACTATCCAAGAAAGAGGAGTAAGACTTATAAGAGTTGTCTCCTAAATCCGGCAAAAGGAGAAAAGCTGTAAAAGGTGGTTGGCTTTCGCCTATTGAAGGAAGGCCTTTAGTGGACACCCAAGACCTCGTCGGAGGAGGTATCCAAAAGTGGATGTAAGTCACGTTGACCGAACCACTCTAAATCTGGCTTGCATTTCGTTTTGAGCAATTTTCTTTTACTACAAATCATTCCATAGCAAAGTGCTTATTCTCCTCATCTTGCTTTCACTACACTTACGCTCTCTTAAGTCTTAAAGTATCTATCTTTCCAAATCGATTTCCTTCGAACGTACAAAATATTTTCTAAAATTGTAAAAGTTTTCTGCTACACTAATTTACCCCCCTCTTAGTGCCGCTCTTGATCCTAACACCTAGAGGTAGCACCGTCGTGGTATAGTCTACGAGACCATGTTAGGCGGTGGTATCGTTGGTTTGGGCATGATAATTTTGATGGAAAATGCCTTATGAAATCATGCTTAATGTTTTAATGATATAATGAAGTAATAATTTGTATCATGATGATTTTTATTGATCTGAATGATTTCTATGTTTTCTTCTTACTCTTTCAATTTTAAACTATGATGTATGGTTTTTATATGAAAAACTTGAGCATCCTAATATGAAATCAATCACACAAAATGAAAAAAAAAAAAGTATTATCATTGGAATCAAAATGATAAACCAAATCGCTTGTTTAAAGAAGCCTTATGTTTAATGTGTTATATTTTTGGTCATGATGAGGAAATTTATTTTTTGGTTTAAATGATGATATATGCTTCGATTTGGCATAAATAAAAAAGACATGCTTCTATAAAATAAACAACTTAAAATGAAACAACTAAAAGGGAATACATTTTGAAAATAAATGTTTTTATCATATTTGATGATTTTATATTTTTTTTAAACTATGCATGATGAGTTGAAGTAATAATAGTTTGAATGCATGAATCAAAATTTTTTTTTTTGGTCACATGAATCATGACTCCTTCACTTGATACTCTAAATTTTTTTTATGATTCATGAAAAATTGAGACATTATGCATGAATCAAGCTCTCATGTAAATCTATCTACGTTGCCTTCATTGAATTTTTTGAAAAGTGATTTTGATGATCATTTTATTTATTCGAAAGGAGATTTATCGAAATGATTCATGGAGTTTCAAATTCATGACTTGATCTTTTATTTGTTTATGAGATGGTTGAAATCTTTGTACCTTTGAATTCTTCACTTCTCATTTTAATTTTTGAAATTATGCATGTTATATGTTGAAGATTTGAAACCATGTTTTGATATCATGCATACTCAAGAAACGTTGATTTGACAAATTGAATGAGTTGAAAATGAATGATGATTTTTCTCTTGATTATAACTTATGATATATATATATATATATATATATATATATATATATATATATATATATATATATATATATATAATCATCATCTTGATTTCTCGATATTTGATACCATCATGATGTGAAATATTTTTTATTTGGAATGATGCATGTAATACTTATAATTTTATTATGATAATATATATGATGTATTGTATATGATGTGAATCATGATTAAAATTGCCTTGATTTGAATTTAAGGTTTATCTCAATTATGGCATTTTGAAATAAGAATAACACTTTATCTTTGTCATAACTTGTAAATTGAAATAAAGGAAAATGAATTGTACCATTGTATTGTTATTCCTCTCTATTTTTTTTTTTGCCAATGACCAAAGGGGAGAAAGATTTGCTAGTGTGCACATCTTAAAAGAGAAAGATTTGCTAGCTTACACAATTAAAGAAGATGCAAAAATATGCTAGCTTGCTCATCTCAAAAGAGAAGCAAAGATTGCTAATTTGTATATTTCAAGAAGCAAAAGTTATTTTCTTGAACATCTCAAATATTGCTAGCTTATATTTTTTTTTTAATGATGTAAAAATTTGCTAGTTTGCATGATGTAGAACTTGCTATCTTGAACATCACCAAGACTTGCTAGCATGCAATCTCAAGAGAAGCAATAGTGCTATCTTGCCTATTTTAAGAAGCAAAATATGCTAAACTTTCACATATAGCAAAATTTACAAACTTGCAAAACTCAAAATTATTGCTAGCTTGTATGTAAAATGATGTAAAATTTTACTAGCTTGTGCTTTGCCAAGGAAGCAAAAATTATACTTCTCAAAAGAAAAGAAAGAAAATTACTAGCTTGCATAATGATAAAACTTGAGACTATGTTTATTATGCAATGATTTGAAATTGTCTAAACACTTCCTAGTTATACTTCTCCTTTTTGTTGATGACAAAGGGGGAAAAGTTATGATGACAATCATGCATGGAATGATGTATTGAGTAATTTGATTATCCATAATTTTATAATGACATGTTACAAATATCCATGATTAAATTTGCCTTAACTTGTATTCAATTTGAATTTAAGAGTTCTCTCAAATATACCATATGGATAGGAGGAGTTAAGGTTAACTCCATCATCAATTGGTTGTCATCATCAAAAAGGGGGAGATTGTTGAATCTCGGATTTTGATGATGAAACCAATTGATAAGTGTTTATGATTTGATCTGCATTTTGAGTGATACAAGATGCTTTGATCAGGGAGAGACAATTAAAGTAGGAAGAATCATGTTGGGCCGATGGAACATGTCAGAAGATTGAACATCAAGCCGGAGGATCGGTCGACATATCGACAGAAGGCTTCGGGCCATGATTTTGGGCATCGAGCTAAGAAGAGCGGATATTGCACTAAGGATATCGGAGTTGGGAGGTCAACTAGTCAATTGGGCAATAGCTTGTAAAAGAGGATGATGCGTTGAAGAATCGGACGAAGCGTCGATAGAACAATGACATGCCGGACAATATGATTCATGCTTAGTAATAATTGTCTAGATTGAAGTATGTTTTATATGTGCAGGATTAACTACGATAGCAAGGCATAAAGCAAAATGAAGTCCCAAAGTGAAGAACGCGATTTCGTTGGGAGTTCAAGAGTTCGTCGGAAGTCTAGATGTTCGTTGGAAGTTCTGCTAGAACAAACCGAGAAGTCCAAGAGCTTGCCAAAGAAGCTCATCAGAACTAGCCAAGAAGATCATTGTGAAGTCCAAGAGTTTGCCGGGAGTCCGCTAGAACATTGCCAAGAGATTGTTGGAAGTTCATTGGAAGATCGCCGGAAGCTCGCCGGAAGAAACCTTGACTTATCAGACTTATTTAGCTTAGTGTATGCCTTAGAATTCGTAGTTAGCACATAATTGGGATTGAAATTGGGCCAACTCAATTAGGGGCCAGTTGGGCCCATGTAAGGACTGTGTTGGGCCCAATGAAAGACCCAAACAATGACCTAAGAGGTGGCACCGTCATGGCACTATCTCCGAGATTGTGTCAGGCGGGGGTACCACTCATACACAATCTTTGAGAGACTCTCCGATGGTGGTACCGTGCAATGGTAAGGTGCTAGGTGATAGTACCGTTAGACTGGGTGGTGGTACCGCCCAGTGTAGTGTTAGTGTCAGACTAACACTAGCGGTGGTACCACCCAACATAGGCGGTGGTACCGCCCATACTTAGAAACCTGGGATGGGATATTTTTAGGCTCCAAGTTTAAATCAACTTGAGGCCTATAAATACCCCTCTTATCCTTGGTTAACATACACAAGCACAGAGTATTTAAAAGTGAGAAAACATTGCTGTAATCTTATGTGAACTCCTCTCCCTCTTCTAAGTGTTAGAATAGTTTGAGAGAGGAGTAAGTGGGGGTGTAAGGGTTATCTCTTAAACCCGATAAAGGAGAATTGAGTTGTAAAAGGTGGTTGGTCTTCGCCTATTGAAGAAAGACCAATAATGGATGCTGGTGGCCTTGACGGAAGAGGAATTGGTAGAGTGGATGTAGGTCATGATGACTGAACCACTATAAAAATCTAGTTTGTATTTCTTTGTGTAATTTACCTTTAATGCAAACTTACTTGCTTTACATCCACTACATTCTTCCGTACGCTTTCATTTTAAGTATCTTTATGAAACGGGTTTAATCGAAACGAACAATTTCCGAAACAGACGTAATTTTACCCTTGTAGTAACTCACCCCCCCTCTTAGTGCCGACTGTTTCTTAACAAACATGAGACAATTAGATTGACCCATGTGGCCTTCCATCATTATAGGTAGGGATCGATTCTCGGTGTAGATTGAGTTGGTCGAGTCTCTCAAGGCTCACTTATATCGTAATTCGCTATCTTGTCCATGACATAGAGATGTCACCGGTGACCATGATATGCTTGGTCGAGTCCCTTGAGAGTAGATCATCGAATCAAATTCATCTTGTAATGATGGTGTTGGCTTAACTGAATATCATGGTTGGTCAAGTCTCTCGAGACCATGGTGATTAAGTGGCCGAACAGGACAGGAATCACAAGGAGTTGTGATCGGCAAGAGTTGCCTACCTCTTAGGCTTAGTGTGATTAGTCAAGTCCCTCAAGGTTACACTAAGATGCTAATTAGATCCTGATCCCCACTAGAAGTCTGTCAGAGTCATCTATTTCACGTGCTGAGGGTGTCGCATAACTCACAAGTAAAATATTGGTAGCATATTAAGATAGAAGTCCATATCTTAATTGTTTAATTTTTTATAAAATCTGTATGTTATTTATTTCTACTGCATCTTTATTTCAGAAAATGTCACTTTCAAATCCCTTATGTGGCATACTTGATGTCAACCGCCTCATTGGTCCAAATTATATGGATTGGCTGCGCAACTTGAGAATTGTTCTCACGACGAAGAAAATCGTATACATCCTTGATACAGTGATGCCTATGCCTGAGGAAGGGGTAAGCAAGGATGAGATTGCTCGCTACATGAAGTACATTAATGACTCCACTCTTGCTCAATGTTATATGTTGGGTTCCATGACTTCTGAGTTATAGAGACAGCATAAAAAGATGGGTGCTAGATCCATTCTCCTACATGTCCACAAATTGTTTGAGGAATAGGGAAGGACTTAACGATATGAGATATCCAAGAGCCTATTTCGTACTAAGATGACTGAGGGGATATCGGTTTAGAACCATGTCCTAAAGATGATTGAGCGGATAGAAAAACTCATAGGTCTAGGAATGGTTCTAGAGGATAACCTGTGTGTTGATCTTGTGCTTCAGTCCCTACCAGATTTTTTTTCACAGTTCATAATGAATTTTAATATGAATAAGATTGAGGTGACTCTCCCGGAGCTCCTAAATATATTGAGGGAGGTAGAGAGCACTATCAAGATAGAGAAGCTAGTTCTATACACTAGTGAGACTAGAAAGAAAAGGAAAGCAGAAAAGTCCCTTAAGAAGGACAAGGGCAAGGGCAGACTAGGTAAAACAAAGGTTGCTAAGAAAGTTTCGGCAAAGGACAAAGGCTAGTGCTTCCACTATGGAAAAGATGAGCACTAGAAGAGGAACTACAAAGAGTACCTTGCAGAGAGGGTGAAACAAAAGCTTGGAGAAGCTTTAGGTATATTCATGATCAATCTCCAGTTGTCCGATTTTTATGATAGTGCACTGGTTTGGATACCGATATTGCTTATCACATTTGTAATTTTTTGTAGATTCTAGCAAAGCCGAGGAGATTGGCAAGAGGAATATTGCATAATGGTTTGTTTATGCTAGACACCATTCCATATATCATGAATATAGTTGTGTTCAAGAGGAAACGAGATGAGGTGAACAATGCATACCTGTGACATTGTAGGCTAGGTCACATCCATGAGGAAAGGATTTCAAAGTTGCTAAAGGATGGATATCTAGATCCATTTGACTATGAGTCATATGCAACTTGCGAGCTTTGCCTTCATGGAAAATTGACCAACTCTCCATTTAGTGAAATTGGAGAAAGAGCCACTAAGCTGTTGGAACTCATACATAATGATATATATGGACCCATGTCAACTCATGCTATTGGTGGTTACTCCTACTTCATTACCTTTACTAATGATTTCTCAAGGTATGGATATGTGTACTTAATGAAGTACAAGTTCGAGGCCTTTGGGAAATTCAGAGTGTATAAGAATGAAGTGGAGAACCCGATTGGAAAGAGTATCAAGACTCTTCGATCAAATTGAGGAGGTGAGTACTTAAGTACAGAGTTTATCCAATTTCTTAAGGACCATAGGATTCTTGCTATTCATAGGTGCCCAACAAGCCAATCACGTGAGTGATGGCACATGTAACTTTACACGGAATCTTTTTGCTTATTATATTTTGGCATTTATCACTTTATATTGACTGTTGCATATATGCATGTATATATTGTGATGTCCTTGGATTTGTGCAATGGGAGTCGGATTGTGATGAGATCATGATAATGAGACTGATTCACCTTTAAACACAGATCCTAAATAATCCCAGTCATAGGTTGCTCGAGAGGGACATTGAGATAACTAGATAGATTGGTGTGCTATATACACATCCATATGATGGATGCAGCTGGTCTCAAAGCTACTCGTGTGGGGACACTAGGGATATAGTACAGGTGCTCATTGGAGAACGAGTTCATTGATTGATCAGCTTACAAAATGCTGGATGGTTGATGATGCCTTATTGTCAGACAACGTTTCCATAGTTCCAGTGGTGTATCTAGTCCTTAGACTTGAGACACCAAGGATGTCCTGTATGAGTGCTCCATTCTTTGATACCGAACTTATAGGTTTGGATGTCCCAAATCTAGTACAATCGATCATTGGGAGTGATAGTCAACCTTGCAAGGGCTATTGAGTGTCGAAAGAGGATCATCCATTCTTGGCGTCATAAGAGTAATATCCCATGTGTTCTTGCCCAGACAAATCCCTAGCCAAGGTCATTCGGATTGAGAGAGAAAGAGTTTTTCGGGAGAATCCGATTAGAGTGAGACTCGAGTAGAAACTGTATGGGTCTGACAGCACCATACTCGGTATATAGTCTTTGGGATATTAGATGGATGAGGGACTATAGGTACACAGTAATTGAGGATAGATAGGTCCAATGGATTAGATTCCCCTGTATCGTCTGGGGACTACGACATAGTGGCCTAGTACGTCCGTAGTCGATGAGTCGAGTGAATTATTATGGAAATAATAATTCAGTGAGCTAGAAGGAGTTCTGATAGGTATAGCTCATGGCTAGCTCGATATTAGGCCTAGAGGGTCACACACATATGGTAAGCATTGCAATGTGTAGAGGTTCAGATATGAGATATCCGCCGGAGCCCCTATCTTATTGGATATCCAATAAGCCCTTGAATTATCCCATGGACGAGATCCAATAAGAACCCATGAGAGATTATTAGATAGAGATCCACCAATCTAAAAGGCTTGGGTAATTGGATGCAGATCCAATACCCAATAGGGTAGTATCCATTAGGGTTTGACAGGGGACCTCTATAAATAGGAGGGATTCAGTGGTTCATAGGCTAGAGCCTTTGCTTGCCTCTCATATTCTCCTTCTCCTCTCCACCTCAGAGCAGGCCTGGAGTTTTGAAGAGCATCATCATAGCCTTGTTGTGTGGATCACCGCTAAAGAGGAGGACGCTTGACCTCCTTCACCCTCTCCTAGAGATTTACAAGGAAATAGGGATATACGATCTCCCTTGGTAACATAATCTATTCTATACGCAGTTTGTTTCATGGATTTTTTGCGCACCAATCTTCATACGACAACGAATATCTCTTTGGGAATAGGGGATTTTGTTTTCTTGTTCTTCCGTTGCGGATGTGATGTCGCCCCCAAAATTTCCCAATAGTGGTATCAGAGATAGGTTATTCATGCGAATAATTGGTTTTGAACTGCGTGTATTATGTTTAAGAAGAATTTTGATGTCAAATTATTGACGCAATAGATGAGGAGGGGCAGCAACTATTGTTGCCCTTGCTACGCTCGAAGATGGCTGCTTGCTTGCTGCCATCTTCGTGCAGGCAGGCCGCCTACAGCGATGTTGCGCAAGGGCGGTGCCTACGGGTGTTGGACCCACGGGCAGAGGCGCCGCTGCGACCGCTGCCCTCGCTAGCAAAACCCCCCCGTAGGGGCGAATGCCTGGCGGGGCAGCACCGTTGCGGGCGCTGCCCTGTGGGCAGAACCACTTGCGGGGGTGCCCACCTGCAAGGGTAGTACCACTAGCGGGCGTGCCACCTATAGGCTAGGGCAGCACCCCACCCTCTACTGCATAGCTTGCTGCTGGTAGGGTGGCGGCGGCGGTTGTAGCAGGGGAAAGGGAGAAAGGTGGTTAGGGTTTTCTAGGCAAAAGATAGTTTTGCCCCTCGAAATTTGAGAAAATTCAATTATATACTTTTGTCCAAATTATGAAAATACCCCTCAGAATTCAAAAATTCCTTGCATGTCCCTGATTTCAGAAAATATTAATTAATTAAAAAGTTTAATTGATTATTATTTTTATTATTATCTAGTAGTCCTATATGATGATGATTTATACATGTGATGTATGATGTGTGGACGGATGATCATGGACCGTGTGATGTGTGTACTTGTGATTATTATTATTGGGGCCTACGAGCCTCCATTATATTTCTCATTTATTGTTGGGCCTGCGTGCCTATGATTAAGTTGTAGTCACATGAGGAGGCGCAACGAGAACATGAATGCGATAGTTGGACCCACGAGACGGACGATCGCGATGCATGGAGATACATCGAGATGTCGATGGAACCGACGAGGACGAGATGAATAATCACAGGGTATGGAGATGCACCGTTGCACACATAGATCTTGATGTGAGTGATTAGGCCTATTGGCTCGGGCCTGATCACATTAGGCTGTGGTCCATCATCATCTAGTGTGATTGTTTTTACATCTACCATATATATATATATATATATATATATATATATATATATATATACACACATGCATATATATTAAATATTTATATGTGTGACATATCATATTAGGAGACCAAAATGATAAAGAAATCTCTCTCTCGATAATATTAAGTTGGTAAACGTGAGGCAATTAGATTGACCCACGTGGCCTTCCATTATTATAGGTGGGAACCGATTCCCGGTATAGGTTGAGTTGGTCGAGTCCCTTGAGGCTCACCTATATTGCGATTCACTATCTTGCTTACGACATAGAGATGTCACCGGTGACCCAAGGACATGGTATGCTTGGTCGAGTCCCTCGAGGGTATATCATCAAATAAGACTCATCATATAATGAAGGTGTTAACTTAACTGAATATCATGGTTGGTTGAGTCCCTCGAGACCATGGTGATTCGGAGGCCGAACAGGATGGGAATCACAAGGAGTTGCGATCGGTAAGAGTTGTTTACCTTTTGGACTTAATGTGATTGGTTGAGTCCCTCGAGGTTACACTAAGATGCTGATTAGATCCTGATCCCCACTAGAAGCCTGTCGGAGACTTTCGTTTCACATGCTGAGGGTGTTGTGTGACTCGCTAGTAAAATAGTGGGAGCATATTAAGATAGAAGTCCATATCTTGATTGTTTATTTCTTGCAAAATCTGCATGTTATTCATTTCTGCTGCATCTTTATTTTCAAAAAATATCGCTTTCAAATCCCTTACATGGCATACTTGATGTCAACCGCTTCACTGGTCCAAATTATACAGATTGGCTCTGCAACTTGAGAATTGTTCTCACGGCGGAGAAAATCACATACGTCCTTGATACAGTGATGCCTACGCCTGAGGAAGGGGCAAGCGAGGATGAGATCGCTCGCTACGTGAAGGACAATGATGACTCCACTCTTGCTCAGTATTACATGTTTGGCTCTATGACCCTTGAGTTACAGAGATAACATGAAACGATGGATGCCAGATCCATTCTCCTATATGTCCGTAAATTATTTGAGAAATAGGGAAGGACTTAGCGATATGAGATATCCAAAAGCCTCTTCCGTGCTAGGATGACTGAGGGGACATCAGTTCAGAACCATGTCCTAAAGATGATTAGGTGGATAGAGAAACTCACAGGTCTAGGAATGGTCCTAGAGGATAACTTGTGTGTGGACATTGTGCTTTAGTTCTTACTAGATTCCTTTTCATAGTTCATAATGAATTTTAATATGAATAAGCTTGAGGTGACTCTCCTAGAGCTCCTCAATATATTGAGGGAGGCAGAGAGTACTATCAAGAAAAAGAAGCCAGTTCTCTACACTGGTGAGACCAAAAAGAAAAGGAAAGTAGAAAAATCCCTTAAGAAGGACAAGGGAAAGGGCAGACCTGGTAAAACAAATGTTGCTAAGAAAGACCTAGCAAAGGACAAAGGCTAGTGTTTCCACTGTGGCAAAGATGGGCACTAGAAGAGGAACTACAAAGAGTACCTTGCAGGGAGGGCGAAATAGAAGCTTGGAGAAGCTTCAGGTACATTCATGATCAGCCTCCATTTGTCAGACTCTTATGAAAACATATGGGTATTAAATACCGATAGTGCTTATCATATATGTAATTCATTGCAGGTTCTAGCAAGGCCTAGGAGGCTAGAGAGAGGTGAGATGGACCTCAAGATGGGCAATGGAGCAAAAGTTGCTATAGTAGCTGTTGGCGAGGTCGCCCTACATCTGCTTAGTGGAGCTTTTATTACATTAGATGTATGTTATTTTGTTCCTTTTATTATCAAAAATATTATCTCCATTTCATGTTTGACAGCTAGCGGATATAAATTAGTTTTTAAGAACAATAGTTATTCGATATTATTAGATGATGAGATCATCATGAAAGGAACATTACATAATGGTTTGTTTATGCTAGACACTACTCCACATATCATGAATGTAAGTGTGTCCAAGAGGAAATGAGATGAGATGAACAGTGCATACCTGTGACATTGTAGGCTAGGTCACATCCATGGGGGAAGGATTCAAAAGTTGCTAAATGATGGATATCTAGATCCATTCGACTATGAGTCATATGCAACTTGTGAGCCTTGCCTTCATGGAAAACTGACCAACTCTCCATTTAGTGGAATTGGAGAGAGAGCCACTGAGCTACTGGAACTCATACATAGTGATATATATGGACCCATGTCAACTCATGCTATTGGTGGTTACTCCTACTTCATTACCTTTACTGATGATTTCTCAAGGTATGAATATGTGTACTTAATGAAGTATAAGTCCGAGGCCTTTGAGAAATTCAAAGAGTATAAAAATGAAGTGGAGAACCAGACTGGAAAGTGTATCAAGACTCTTCGATCAGATCGAGGAGATGAGTACTTAAGTACAAAGTTTACTCAGTTCCTTAAGAACCATGGGATATTATCCCAATAGACACCTCCTTATACACCTTAGCTTAATGGTGTGTCTGAAAGGAGAAATCGTATACTGTTAGACATGGTATGGTCCATGATGAGTTTTGTTGACCTACCTATCTCGTTCTAAAGATATGCCCTAGAGACCGTAGCTTACCTTCTGAATAGAGTTCCAACTAAGTTGGTAGTGTCTACACCATATGAGATATAGAAAGGGAAGAAGCCTGATCTTAAGGTTGTTAAGATTTGGGGCTGCTCTGCCCACGTTAAAAAACACAACCTCGATAAGTTGGAATTGAGGACATAGCGATGCAAGTTCATAGGATACCCTAAGGAAACTTGTAGGTATTATTTCTATCATCTCGAGGATCAAAAGGCCTTTGTAGCCAAGAGAGCAGTGTTCCTTGATAAGGAACACATTCTTGACGGAGATAGTTGGAGCATGATAGAGTTGAGTGAGGTTGGAGAACCTAACTCAAGCACCACTCTACAGCCCGAGTCTATTCAAGTACCTAATACACAAGTTTCAACTTTACGTAGGTCTGGTAGAGTATCCCATCCTCTTGAGACATATGTAGGACATATTAGAGGAGAGGATGTTAAGGATATTGATCCTCAAACCTACGAGGAGGCTATTATGAGTATAGACTCTGGGAAGTGGCAAGAAGCTATGAATTCTAAGATCGATTCTATGTACTCCAACAAGGTTTGGAACCTAGTTGATGCGTCCGAAAGTATTGTATCCATTGGTTGCAAGTGGATCTTTAAGAAAAAGATCGAAGTAGATGGAAAGGTAGAGACCTATAAAGTAAGGCTAGTGGCTAAGGGGTATTGTCAAAGGCAAGGTGTTGACTATAGCGAAACCTTCTCACCCATAGTAATTCTAAAATCCATCCGAATTCTATTGGTTATTACAGCATACTATGATTATGAGATCTGGCAGATGGATATGAAAACTACATTCCTCAATGGGAACCTCGAGGAAGAGGTGTATATGATACAACCCGAGGGATTTGTGTCCAAGGACTACATAGATAAGGTGTGTAGGTTGCTTAGATCCATTTATAGACTAAAGCAAGCTTCTCGAAGTTGGAACATAAGATTTGATAAGGTAATCGGATCTTATGACTTCGTTAAGAATGAAGATGAGCCTTGTGTGTACAGGAAGGTAAGTGGGAGCACTATTACCTTTTTGGTCTTATATGTGGATGACATCCTAATCATTGGGAATGACATAGGAATGCTATCCATAGTAAAGGCTTGGATATCTAGACACTTCTCCATGAAGGACTTAGGGGAAGCATCCTATATCTTGGGAATTCGATCTATAGAGATAAATCCAAGAGGATGCTTGGCTTGTCTTAGTCCAATTACATAGAAACCATTGTCAAAAGGTTTAGCATGAAAAATTCCAAGACATGTCTCATACTGATAAGACATAGGATATCGCTTTCTAGGAGTATGTCCCCAAAAACTCCTGAAGAAAGGGCGAATATGAATATGATATCTTATGCCTCAGCGATAGGGTTTATCATGTATGTCATGCTATGTACTAGGCCTGATATAGCGCAAGCTCTAAGTGTCACGAGTAGGTATCAGGCAAATCTAGGCTTGGAGTACTGGAAAGTAGTAAAGTGTATCCTTAAGTACTTTAGAAAGACTAAGGATCTTTCACTAGTATATAGAGGTAGTAGCTTCAGGATTGAAGGCTACACGGACTCAAATTTTCAATTTGATGTCGATGATAGCAAGTCAAATTCAGGGTATGTGTATATCTTGAATGGAGGAGTAGTGTGCTGGAAGAGTTCCAAGCAAGATACTACTGTTGACTCGACCACAGAGGTGGAGTACATTGCTGCAGCATATGCAACAAAGGAGGGATTTTGGATGAAGAAGTTCATCACAGATCTAGGAGTTGGGCCAACTAGTGAGGAGCTAATTCCTTATATTGCGACAATTATGGGGTGATTACTCAAATAAGGGAACTCGTGTCTCATCAGAAATATTCTGAGGAGGTTCTAGCTTATTAGAGAGATCATGACCTGAGGAGATGTAGTAGTGGAAAGAGTTCCAACCGAAGATAACATTGCAGATCCATTGACAAAGCTATTATTTTAAATTGTCTTTGAGCATCACAAGGGTCTAATAGGGATCATACATATAGGTGATTGGCTTTAGGTCAAGTGAGAGATTGCTATTCATAGGTGCCCAGTAAGCCAATCACATGAGTGATGACACGTGTGACTTGACATGGAATATTTTTGCTTATTATATTTTGATATTTATTACTTTATATTGGCTGTTGCATATATGCATGTATATATTGTGATGTCCTTAGATCTGTGCAATGGGAATCAGATCATGATAAGATCATGATAATGAGATTGATTCACCTTTAAACATAGATCCTAAATAATCTCGATCATAGGTTACTCGAGAGGGACATTGAGATAACCAGACAAACTGGTGTACTGTATACCCATCCATATGATGGATGCAGTTGGTCTCATAGGTGCTCGTCAGGGGACATTAGGGATACAATACAAGTGCTCATTGGAGAATGAGTTTACTGATTGATCTGCTTATGGAATGCTGGATGGTTGATGATGCCTTATTGTCAAACAACAATTTCATAGTTCTAGTGGTGTATCTGGTCCTTAGACTTGAGATACCTAGGAAGTCCTATATGAGTGCTTCATTCTTTGATACCAGACTTATAGGTTTGGATGTCCCAGATCTAGTACAGCCGGTCATTGGGAGTGGTAGTCGATCTTGCGAGGGCTATTGAGTGTCGATAGAGGATCATCCACTCTTGGTGTCATCAGAGGAATATCCCAAGTGTTCTTGCTTAGACAAATAATCCCTGGCCAGGGTTATTCAGATTGAGAGAGAAAGAGTTCTCCGAGAGAATCCGAATAGAGCGAGACTCGAGTAGAAATCGTATGGGTTTGACAACACCATAGCCGGTATATAGTCATTGGGATATTAGATGGATGAGGGACTATAGGTATATAGTAACTGAGGATAGATAGGTCCAATGGATTGGATTCTCCTATATCGTCTGGGGACTACAATATAGTGGCCTAGTACGTTCGTAGTCGATGAGTCGAGTAAATTATTATGGCAATAATAATTCACTGAGCCAAAAGGAGTTCTGACAGGTATGACTCATGGTTAGCTCGATATTGGGCCTAGAGTGTCACACACATATGGTAGGTGTTGCGATGAGTAGAGGTTCCGATATGAGTGTTGAATCTCATATTTTGATGATGAAACCACTTGATATGTGTTTATGATTTAATCTGCGTTTTGAGTGAGGCAAGATACTTCGATCAGGATGAGACAATTAAAGTAAGAAAATCATGTTGGGCTGGAGGAACATGTCAGAAGATTGGACGTCGGGCCAGTGGATCAGTCGATGTATCGACAGAAGGCTTCAGGCCGTGGATTCGGGCATCGAGCCATGAAGAGCAGGTATTGCACCAAGGATATCAGAGTTGTGGAGTCAATTGGCCGATTGGGCAATAGGCCGTAAGAGAGGACGATGCGTTGAAGAATCAGACAAAGCATCTTAGGACCAATGACATGACCAGACAACTTGATTAATGCATAGTATTAATTGTCTAGATCAAAGTTTGTTTTACATGTGCAGGATTAACTACGATAGCAAGGCATGGAGCAAAATGAAGTCCCGGAGTTAAGGACGCGATCACGTTGGGAGTTCGAGAGTTCGTCGGAAGTCCGGACATTCGTCGGAAGTTCTGAGGAACCAGCCGAAGACGGACATTCGTCGGAAGTTCTGGAGGAACCAGCCGAGAAGTCTCGGAGCTTGCTAGAGAAGCTCATCGGAACTCACCAAGAAGATCATTATGAAGTCCAAGAGCATGCCGGGAGTCCGCCGTAGCATTGCCGAGGGTTCGTCGGATGTTCGCCGGAAGTTCACCGGAAGCTCGCTGGAAGAATAGACATAGGGACTTGTTTAACTTAGCAAATATCTTAGGATTTTATAGTTAGCATGTAATTGGGCTTGGATTTGGGCCAACCCAATTAGGGGCTAGCTAGGCCCATCTAAGAATTGTGTTGGGCCCAATAAGAGGCCCAAATAGTACCCAAAGAAGTATCACCATCATGGCACAGTCTTCGAGACTATGTCAAGCAGTGGTACCGCTAGTCTGGGCAGTTGTACCACCCGTAGCAGGGTGCCAGGCGGTGGTACCGCCAGTCTGGGCGGTGGTACTGCCCAGCACAACCTGCAGGCGGTGGTACCGCCCGTACCCGGCAACCCGGGATGGGAAAGATTTAGGCTCCAAGTTTGAATCAATTTGAAGCCTATAAATACCCTCCCATCCCTGGTTAAAGAACACAAGCACTGAGAGTCTAAAACAAAAGAAACGCTGTTGAAATCTTGTGTGATCTCCTCTCCCTCTTCTAAAGTGTTAGACTAGTTTGAGAGAGGAGTAAGTGAGTATTTGTAAGGGTTATCTCCTAAACCCGTAAAAAGAAGAAGAGGGGTGTAAAGGGTGATTGGCCTTCGCCTATTGAAGAAAGGCCTCTAGTAGACATCGGTGACCTCATCGGAGGAGGAAGCCGAAAGTGGATGTAGGTTACGAATGACCGAACCACTCTAAATCTCGGTTTGCATTTACTTCTTGTAATTTACATTAACTACAAACTGCCTTCAATATGCTCTTACTTCGCTTTCAAAGCATTACCTTTACGAAACATTTTTACGTCGGAAATGATTTTATCGAAACAAAATTTTAAATCGTCGTTATCTTACCGCTGCACTAATTCACCCCCCCTCTTAGTGCCGACCCTGATCCTAACAATTGGTGTCAGAGCCTCGTTATTTCTCATTTGGTTTAACAACCAAGAGAAATGGCTCTTTTCAGCTTTCAAGAGGGTCACTCTCTCATTCATCCTCCCTTTTTCAATGGGACGGACTACACTTATTGGAAAACTCGAATGAGAGTTTTCTTGCTTTCATTCAATCTCGATTTATGGCATATAGTTGAATTTGGTTTTCAAATATCTTCTCTTCTAATGAACCATTGGAATAATTTGGAGAAGAAGACGTTTTGTTTAAATGCTAGAGCTATGAACGCTCTATTTTGTGCCTTAGACAAAAACGAGTTTAATCGGGTTTCTACTTGCGAAACGACTTTCGATATTTGGCGCACTCTTGAAATCACACATGAAAGGATTAGCAAAGTTAAAGATTCAAAAATTAATTTTTTAATGCATGATTTTGAGCTTTTTCGAAGGAAGTCGAGCGAAACCATTGTTGACATGTACACCCGTTTTACAAATGTCGTCAATGGTTTAAAAGCTCTTGACAAATGTTTTTTGGATTTTGAACTCATAAACAAGATTTTATGTTCTCTTAATAAGAGTTGGTATTCAAAAATAACGGCTATATAAGAATCAAAAAATTTGAATACCTTTTTGATCGAAGAACTTATCAGGTCTCTAATGACCTGTGAAATGACGTGCAATGTACGTAATAAACTTGAGAACCACCTTCCAAAGAACAAAAAGGATTTCGAACCTAGAACATTTGAAGACCACTCAAGCATAAGCTCAAGTGATGGTAAACTTGAACTACTCATGAACTTTAAAAAGTTAATGAAACAAAAATTAAAGAACAAGAAGAACGCAACTACTTGCTTTGAACGCAAGAAGAAAAAAGAACTATGGGATGAATCGAGCTCCTCCGAAGACGAGGAGAAAATCAACAAAGGCGAGGTAGCAAACTACGCCTTAATGGCTTTCGACGTTGAGGTAATCAAAATGCCTTTAGTTTATTGTGAAATTATATAATATTTTTCATGAGTTATTTTTAATTTAGTTTAGTTGTTTTTCTTGAAAATTGCATGTTTAATAATGTTTAATAATGAAAATACAAAAATTAGGAATCATGCTTATCATTCTAGTAATTTTGAAAATAATCATGAAAATTACATGTTTATGATAAACAAAATGATTTTGATTAAAAATGCCTTATGAAATCATGTTTGATTTGAAGTAATGCATAATAATGTAGTGAAAATATTAAATATTTTGATACCATGATTGATGATTTTATGCATGAAATTTTAAAGTTATACATGATGATTTTTGTGATTTATTGGTCTTGATGGTTTTATAACGAAATTCAGTTTTTGATCCTAAACGTTGATGCATGTTTTTATTTGACATAAATAAAAAAAGCATGCTAACATAAAATCAATCACTTAAAATGAAATACTTAAAAAAGGAAAATATATTATCATTGAAATCATGAATATACTTATGTTATGAATTTTGTGAACCATGAAAATGATTTTGATGATTTGAATTTGAAATGAGTTTTATCAAAATCATGATCTTGATTTCTTGGAATAACATGAGATTTCCTTTGATGATCATTTTGATTATTTAAAAGGAGATTTGTCGAAATGATTCATGGAATTTGGATTTATGACTTGATCCTTCATTTGTTTATGAGATGGTTGAAGTCTTTGTACCTTTGAATTCTTCCCTTCTCCTTTCGATTTTTGAATTTGTGCATGTTATATGTTGAAGATTTGAAACCATATTTTGATATCATGCATACCCAAGAAATGTTGATTTGACAAATTGAATGAATTGAAAATGAATGATGATTTTTTCTCTTGAATATAACTTGTGATATTTTTTTTATGAATCATCATCTTGATATACATGAAATTTTATTATGAATCAAGAGTTTTCATTAATCGATCTCCTAAGATTTTCTTTTGATTATTTATGAGGAGCTTTTGGTATTCACATGTTCTAACCTTTCATGAAATGATTTTTATGCAATTCCTTGTATTCATGAAATGTTTATCAAATCACCCAATTATTTTCTTTTTAATATTCTTCATGTAATGATATAAAATTATGCATGAATTACTCTTGATATTATTTTGATGCATACAAATGAAAAGTTATGATCATGCATGGTAGGATGAAATTTGACAATTTGATACCATTAGGATTTGAAATATTTATGATTTGGAATGATACATGCAATGATGAAATATTCATAATAAAATATTTTTTTGACATTCATGACATGAATTTTCATCTATGCTATTTACCTTTGTCATAATTTAGAAATTAACGTAAAGAGTCTTCTCTTCTTTTTGATAATGACAAAGGGGGAGCAAAATGTGCTAGAAAGCAAATTTACTAACTCGCACAATTCAAGAAGAAAGCAAAAATTACACTTCTCAAAAGAGAATAAATTGCTATCTTGAACATCACCAGAAATTTGCTAGCTTGCAAATTTCATGGAGAAAGAAGTGCTATCATGCCTATCTCAAGAAGCAAAACATGCCAACTTGTACATCCTTAAATTTGCTAGCTTGTATATAGTAAAACTTGCATATCTACAACTTGATAGCATGCATGATGTAACACTTGCTAAATTTTCTAGCTTACAAATTGCATGATGATAAAACTGCATATTATATTTTTTATGCAACGAGTTGAACTTGTATTCCAAACACATAAGAGTTGGAACTTCTCCTTTTTGTTGATGACAAAGGGGGAGAAGTATGATGACATGACATGTTATGCATAAGTTTATAATGACATGTTGCTTGGATTTTTGAATCCAAGAGTTTCTACCAATAAGCCATATTGATAGGGGGAGTTTGTTTAAACTCCGGGAGTTAAGGTTAACTCCGTCATCAAGTGCTTATCATCATCAAAAAGGGGGAGATTGTTGAATCTCGTATTTTGATAATGAAACCACTTGATATGTGTTTATGATTTAATCTGTGTTTTGAGTGACATAGTATACTTCAATCAGGATGAGACATTTAAAGTAGAAAAATCATGTTGGGCCGGAGGAACATGTCAGAAGATTAGACGTCGGGCCGGTGGATCGGTCGACGTATCAACAGAAGGCTTCGGGCCGTGGATTCGGGCATCGGGCCAAGAAGAGTGGGTATTACGCCAAGGATATCAAAGTTACAGAGTTAATTGACCAATTGGGTAATAGGCCGCAAGAGAGGACAATGCACCGAAGAATCGGACAAAGCGTCGAGGGACCAATGACATGACCGGACAATTTGATTAATGCTTAGTATTAATTATCTAGATCAAAGTTTGTTTTACATGTGTAGGATTAACTACGATAGTAAGGTATGGAGCAAAATGAAGTCCCGGAGTCAAGGACGCGATCATGTTGGGAGTTCGAGAGTTCGTCGGAAGTCCGGACATTCGTCGGAAGTTTTGGAGGAACCAGCTGAGAAGTCTCAGAGCTTGCCAGAGAAGCTCATCGAAACTCACCAAGAAGATCATCATGAAGTCCAGGAGCATGTCGGGAGTCCGCCGGAGCATCGCCGAGGGTTCGTCGGATGTTCGCCGGAAGTTCACCGAAAGCTCGCCGGAAGAATAGACATAGGGACTTGTTTAGCTTAGCAAATGTCTTAGGATTTCATAGCTAGCACGTAATTGTGCTTGGATTTGGGCCAACCCAATTAGGGGCTAGCTAGGCCCATGTAAGAACTGTATTGGGCCCAATAAGAGGCCCAAACAATGTCCAAAGAAGTTTCACCGTCATGGCACAGTCTTCGAGACTATATCAGGTGGTGGTACCGCCAAGCATAGCCCCCCAAGCGATGGTACTACCTAGGACAGTGTCAGTCAAACTAACACTAGGTGGTGGTACCGCCCAACGCGGGCAGTGGTATCCCCCATACCCGGGGAACCCGGGATGGGAAAGATTTAGGCTCCAAGTTTGAATCAACTTGAAGCCTATAAATACCCCTCCCATCCCTGGTTAAAGAACACAAGCACAAAGAGTCTAAAAGGAAAAAAATGCTGCTGAAATATTGTGTGATCTCCTCTCCCTCTTCTAAAGTGTTAGACTTGTTTGAGAGAGGAGTAAGTGAGTGCTTGTAAGCGTTGTCTCCTAAACTCGTGAAAAGGAGAAGAGGGGTGTAAAAGGTGATTGGCCGTAACCTATTGAAGAAAGGCATCTAGTGGACATCGGTGACCTCGTCGGAGGAGGAAGTCGAAAGTGGAAGTAGGTCACGATTGACCGAACCATTCTAAATCTCGGTTTGCATTTACTTCTTGCAATTTACATTAACTACAAATTGCCTTCAATACGCTCTTACTTCGCTTTCAAAGCATTACCTTTACGAAATGTTTTTACGTTGGAAACGATTTTATTGAAACAAAGTTTTAAATCGTCGTTATCTTACCGCTGCACTAATTCATCCCCCCTCTTAGTGTCGATCCTGATCCTAACAATGAGATATCCGCCGGAGCCCATATCTTATTAGATATCCAATAAGCCCATGAATTATTGGATCCCATGAATGAGATCCAATAAGAGCCCATGAGAGATTATTGGATAGAGATCTACCAATCTAAAAGGCTTGGGTAATTAGATGCAGATCTAATACCCAATAGGGAAGGATCCATTAGGGTTTACAAGGGACCTCTATAAATAGGAGGGATTTAGTGGTTCATAGGCTAGAGCCTTTGATTACCTCTCCTATTCTCCTCCCCCTCTCCACCTTAGAGTAGGCTTGGAGTTTTGAGGTGTGTTGTTGTAGCCCTATTGTGTGGATCACCACTAGAGAGGAGGACGCTTGACCTCCTTCACCCTCTCTTAGAGATCTGCAAGGAAACAGGGATATACGATATCCCTAGGTAACACAATCTATTCTATACGTAGTTTATTTCATGGATTTTTTGCGCACCAATCTTTGCACGACGATGAACATCTCTTTGGGAATAGGGGATTTTGTTTTCTTGTTCTTCCACTGCACATTTGATGTTGCCCCCAAGATTTCCCAATAATTCTATCGTAATGGGCCCCTGTTATACATCTCAGCTTAATGGTGTATCTGAAATGAGGAATCATATACTATTAGACATGATACAGTCCATGATGAGTTTCGCTAACCTACCCATCTCATTCTAGGGATATGCCCTAGAGACCATAGCTTACCTTATGAACAGAGTTCCAACTAAGTCGGTAGTGTCTACACCATATGAGATATGGAAAGGGAAGAAGTCCAGTCTTAAGGTTGTTAAGATTTGGGCTTGCCCTACCCACGTTGAAAGACATAACCCTGATAAGTTGGAATCGAGGATGGAGTGGTGCAAGTTCGTGGGATACCCAAAGGAAACTTATGAGTATTATTTCTATCATCTCGAGGACCAAAAGTTCTTTGTAGCTAAGAGTGGTGTTCCTTGAGAAGGAAGACATTCTTGGCAGAGATAGTGGGAGCATGATAGAGTTGAGCAAGGTTGGAGAACCTAGCTCAAGCACCACTCTACAGCCTGAGTCTGTTCAGGTACCTAACACACAAGTTCCAACTTTACATAGATCCGATAGAGTATCCCATCATACTTAGAGATATGTGGGACATATTGGAGGAGAGAATATTGAAGATATTGATCCTTAGACTTACGAGGAGGCTATTATAAGTATAGACTCCGGGAAGTGGCAAGAAGCCATGAATTCTGAGATGGATTTCATATACTCCAACAAAGTTTAGAACCTAGTTGATGCGCCCAAGGGTATTGTAGCCATTGGTTGCAAGTGAATCTTTACAAAAAAGATCGGAGTAGATGGAAAAATGGAGACCTATAAAGCAAGGCTAGTGGCTAAGGGGTATCGTCAAAGGCAAAGTGTTGACTATGATGAAACATTCTCACCCATAGCAATGCTAAAATCTATCCAAATTTTATTGGCTATTGGCTATTGCAGCATACTATGATTATGAGATCTAGCAGATAAATGTGAAAACCACATTCCTCAATGGGAACGTCAAAGAGGAGGTGTATATGATATAGCTTGAAGGCTACACAGACTTGAGCTTTCAGTCCGATGTCGATGATAGCAAGTTGAATTCGGGATATGTGTACACCTTGAATGGAGGAGCAGTGTCCTGGAAGAGTTCCAAGCAAGATACTACTACTGACTCGACCGTATAGGCATAGTACATTACTGTAGCAGAGGTAGTAAATGAGGGAGTCTAGATAAAGAAGTTCATCACAAATCTAAGGGTCTTGCTAGGCAGCAAGGAGCCGATTCCCTATATTGTGACAACAATGGGGTGATTGCTCAAATAAGGGAACCCAGGTCTCATTAGAAATGTTCTGAGGAGGTTCCACCTGATCAGAGAGATCGTGACCCGAGAAGATGTAGGAGTAGAAAGAGTTCCAACCGAAAATACAATTACAGATCCATTGACAAAGCTGTTGTCTCAGATTATCTTTGAGCATCACAGGGTTCTGATGAGGATCAGAAACATAGGTGATTGGCTTTAGGTTAAGTGGGAGATTGCTAGTCATATGTGCCCTGCAAGCTAATCACGTGTGTAATGGCATGTGTGACTTGACACACAGTCTTTTTGCTTATTATATTTTGACATTTATCACTTTATATTGACTATTGCATATATACATGTTTACATTGTGATGTCCTTGGATCCGTGCAATGGGAATCAGATCGTGATGAGATCACAATAATGAGATCGATTTACCTTTAAACACAGATCCTAAATAATCCCGATTATAGGTTTCTCGAGAGGGACATCGAGATAATCGGACAGACTAGTGTGTTGTATACCCATCCATATGATGGATGTAGTTGGTCTCATAGCTGCTTATGTGGGGATACTAGGGATACAATACAGGTGCTCATTGGGGAATGAGTTTACTGATTGATCCGCTTACGGAATGCTGAATGGTTGATGATGTCTTATTGTCAAACAACAATTCCGTAATCCCAGTGGTGTATCTCGTCATTGTTGAATCTCGGATTTTGATGACGAAACTAATTGATTGTGTTTAGATGTTTAACTACATTTTGAGTGATGCAGGTCTACTCGATCAGGATTAGACAGTTGACGTAGGAGGAATTGACGTTGCGCCGGAGGAGATAACGTCAGGATATTGGACGGTAGAATGCTTTGGATGTTGGGCATCGGGCCAAGGAGAGCGGAATTGCACCAAGGATATCGGGGTTGTGGAGGTCAATCGCCAATTGGGCAACAAGCCGCAAGAGAGGACGATGCGCTGGAGAATCGGACGAAGCGCCAACCAATGACGTGCCGGGCAACATAATGTCAATTCACGTTGTAATAATTGTCTAGATCAGAGTAGAGTTTTGGCTAGTGTGTGTAGGATTAACTACGATAACAATGAAGATATAAAGCGAAACAAAGTGCTAGAGTCAAGTGCGAAGGATTCGTTAGGAGTTTGAGAGTCCGACGGTAGTCCAAAGGTTCGTCGGGAATGCTACCGGAACTAGCCGAGAATGAGTAGGGAGCTTGCCGAAGGGTTTTTGGAAGCTCGCTGAAAGGTACATCAGAAGTTCGTGGAGCTCGCCAAGAAAGATCGTAGCTTGCCGAAGAAGCTCGTTGGAACTCGCCAAGATCAAATCGTGAAGTCTAGGAGCTTGCCGGGAGTCCGCAGAATGGTTTCCGAGAGTTTATCGGAAGATCATCAGAAGTTCGCCGGAAGAAGTCTTGACTTGCAGACTTTGTAATAGCTTAGGAAATGTCTTTAAATTCATAATTAACATGTTAATTAGGGTTAGGATTAGGTGTTAATCTTATAATCCAAGTAGGGGTTGGTCCCGAGTTTGGACTGGTTTGGGCCAAGTTTGGAGCCCAACTAGTGAGTTGAAATAGTGTAGGCGGTGGCATCGCCCAGAGCTTGAAGTATCAGGCGGTGGTACCGCCGAACTGGGCGGTGGCATCGCCCAGTACTTGAGAGTTCGGGTGGTGGCATCGCCCAAAACCTGAGAGTTCCGGCGGTGGCACCGCCAGAACACTGTTAATGTGAAAATTGATAGGCGGTGGCACCGCCAACCTCGGAAACCCAAGAGAATTCAAAATTTAGAGCCCAAATTTGAATCCTCTTGGTGCCTATAAAAAACCCCTCAATTCTCAATAGAGAATACAACTTTTGAGAAGCAATAGATTGAGATAAAAGCCTTGGCAAAGTCTTTAGCAAGTCTTGTTTTCAATTGCTTGAGTATTCACCTCCTTCTTTCTCGTTGAAAATTTGTAAGAGTGTGAACCACTTGTAGAAGGTTGTAAGAGGGGTATTTATCCTTCCCATTCAAAGTGATTTACTAGTGGAAGTTGGGAGCCTCATCAAAGAAGGCTTCGCAAGTGGATGTAGGTCATTTGATCGAACCACTATAAAATTGGCGTGTTCTCTGGTTTGCATTTACTTATTGCTATTTACCTTACTTCAAACCTTCATATGTGCTTTACTTCCTTATTACTTTTGTTGCACACCTTTACGACACGCTTTCAAGTTAAGCACTTCCGAGTTTGGTTGTTATCGTATGAAAGATTTTCCGAAACCGACGTTTTAATCCGCTGCACTAATTCACCCCCCCCTCTTTGTGCCGCTCTGATCCTAACAATTGGTATTAGAGCCCGGTATTTCTCATTTCTGATTTACACCCGAGAGAAATGGCTCTTCATGGCTTTCAAGAGGGCTTATCGGTTGTTCATCCACCGTTGTTTAACGGATTGGACTACACTTATTAGAAAACTCGAATGAGAGTTTTCTTGATTTCTATGAATTTGGATTTATGGAATATTATTAAAAATAATTTTCAACTTCCCTCTAAACCGATGAATGAATGGTCGAATTTGGAGAAGAAATATTTTTCTTAAAACGCAAAGGCTATGAATGCCTTATTTTGCGCTTTGGACAAAAATAAGTTCAATCGGATTTCTATGTGCGAAACGGCTTTTGATATTTGGCGAACACTTGAAATCACGCACGAGGGAACTAGTAGAGTCAAAGACTCAAAAGTTAATATTTTATTGCATGATTTTGAGCTTTTTCGAATGCAACCAAGCGAGACTATAGGCGACATGTACACCCGTTTCACGGATGTTGTCAATAATCTAAGAGTTCTTGGTAAATCTTTTTCGAATTTTGATCTCGTAAGTAAGATCTTAAGATCCCTTCCAAAAAGGTGGGATCCTAAAATAACCGCAATACAAGAGATAAAAAATTTAAATGATTTTCCATTAGAATAATTAATCGGGTCATTAATAACCTATGAAATGACACTTTTGGAACATTTTAAACCCAATGAGCACTTGAACCACCTTCCAAAGAAAAGGATTTGGAACTCCGGACAAATGAATACCACTTGAGCGATGACTCAAATGATGAGGACAATGATAAACTTGAACTTTGAACACTAAATCTTAATAAGTTCATTAAACAAAAATATAAAATAAACAATGAACTTGAATGGAGGAAGAGACCAAAGAAGAGGAAGGCAACCAAGGATGAATCAAGAACTTCCAAAGGTGAAATGGCGAATTGGGCTTTGATGGGGTTCGACTACAAGGTAAGTAACTCAACTCTCTTGAATTATTTTGAAATTACTTGAAGTTTTTCATGAGTGCTTAATTTAGATAGTAGGAATAGGAAATAAAAAAATTATTTCAAAAATTATATCATGTTTTTCTTTTTAGCATCTTTGAAAAATAAAAAAATTTGATCATGAAAAGTATATTCCTAAGGTTTCATGCATGTTATGTTTTGAAATGTTGAATGATGTATGCAACATTAGGGATGAT
>CM017195.1:23958767-24006267 GCA_004837865.1 Musa balbisiana | reverse complement strand
GCTAGGGTAGCATAAGGTTTCCTGGTCACCAAGGGCACCATGCCCCATGGATCTGCAAAGTGTTTCGAGGTTGGATTAAGGGTTAATCCAAGTCCAATTTGTTAAATCTCGGATTTTGATGATGAAATCAATTGATAATTGTTTGATATAATCTATATGCTGAGAAAAGTGTGCAGGATTAACTATGATAATAGTAAGACATAAAGCAGGTGTTATGCCGGAGTCAAGATTGAGATCTCATTGGGAGTTCAAGAGTTCGCCAGAAGTCCGGACGTTCGTCGGAAGTTCTAACGGAACCAACCGAGAAGTCCAGAAGCTTGCCAAAGAAGCTCGTCGGAACTCACCAAGAAGATCATCATAAAGTCCAAGAGCTTGTCGAGTGTCCGTCGGAACATTGTCGGGAGTTCGTCGGAAGTTCGCTAGAAGATCATCGGAAGAGCAATTGACGTACCGGAATAAGAGTGCTTTGATTATATCTTAGTTATTATAATTAGATCAAAAATTAACTTAGGATTAGGAGGTAATCCCACTAACTTAGTTAGGGGCCAACTGGACCCTGAACAGGGCTAAATTGAGTCGGATTGAACAGCTCATTCAGCACCTAAAATCATGGCCAGTAGTAGCACCGCTAGGGCCGACGGTGGCACCGCTTAGAAGACCTAGTCTCCTTGGTGGTTTGGGCGGTGGTACCGCCAGCAATTATTGCTGTCAGTGGTGGTACCGCCAGAGCTTGGTCTCCGAGCTCTGTCAAGCGGTGGTACCACCCAATGTCAGGTGTTAGGCGGTGGTACTGCCTAGTAATGGCGATGATACTACCAGTACCTTGAAAATTTGGAATGAGATACTTTTTAGCTCCATTTTTGAAGCCATTGGGGCCTATAGATATCCCACCCTTTTCTGCATGAAAATGCAACAAAGTACTATTATATGTGTGAAAAATTCTAAGTCTTTGGGGTGTGAAAAGTGTTGTAAAAGTAAGAAGAGTTCTCCTCCCTCTCTTAGCCTTATAACCATCTAAGAAAGAGGAGTGAGACTTGTAAGGGTTGTCTCCTAAACCTGGCAAAAGTAGAAAGAGCTGTAAAAGGTAGTTGGTCTTCGCCTATTGAAGAAAGGCCTTCAGTGGACGCCAGTGAACTCGATGGAGGAGGAATCCGAAAGTGGATATAGGTCAGATTGACCGAACCACTCTAAATTCTGGTTTGCTTTTCCTTTTGTGCAATTTACTTTACTACAAACCTCCTTGAGCTTCTCCTTACATTCTTATGAAAGTTTTAAGTTCAACATCTTTCCGAAACGATTTGAATCGAGACGAACTTTATACGAAATCAAATAATTTTTCATTGTACTAATTCACTCCCCCCTCTTAGTGCCGCTCTTGATCCTAACAATTGGTATCAGAGCAAGGTTCACTCTCATTTGGTTTAAAACCCAAGAGAGATGACATTTGCCGTCAACCAAGAGGGTCATTCAATTACATGTCTGCCCATATTCAATGGGACGCATTACACATATTGGAAGACTAGAATAAGGATCTTCTTAATTTCAATGGATTTTGAATTATAGAATATTATAGAAAATGGGTTTCAAAATTCTTCTCTTCCAATGAACAATTGGAATGAGTTGGAGAAAAAGACTTTCACCTTAAACGCCAAGGCTATGAATGTCTTGTTTTGTGCTTTAGATAAAAACGAGTTCAATCATATATCTATTTGTGAATCGGCATTTGATATTTGACACACACTCGAAGTGACTCATGAAGGCACTAGTAGAGTGAAGGAGTCAAAAATTAATCTTTTAGTGCACATTTATAAGTTATTTCAGATGAAACCAAGTGAGAACATTGGAGACATGTACACCCGATTTATAGATATCATCAATGGTCTAAAAGGACTTAGTAAAAGTTTCTCAGATTTTGAACTCATTAATAAAATCTTAAGATCTCTTCCAAAGAGTTGGGACTCTAAAGTAACGGTCATTCAATAAGCCAAATATTTAAATAATTTTCCTCTCAAAGAACTAATTGGGTTACTAATGACCTATGAGATGACTTGTAAAGCTCTTAAAGAGCTTGAAGACACCCTTCCAAAGAACAGGAAGGATATGACACTAAGAACACAAGAAGATCATTTGAAAGAAAATTCGAGTGATGAGGACTTTGATGATGACTTGCACTTTTGACAAGAAAGTTCAAAAAATTTATAAAAAAAAATATATTTAAAAATGATACTAAAAATAAATTTGAACCCAATAAAGATCAAGAAATATGCTACTCAAAGAAACCTTAGAAATGTTTAAGGTTGGTAGCAAGTCCTTGAACATGATCCTTGCCAACAAGGGTCACGTTCATAGAAAAGACGAAACCGGATTCGTGAGTAGCTCTCACCAAAATCCAACCACTTTTGTTAAAGGCCCTACTTTACATGTTTCACCCCGAAATAAATACAACTTTTGTTGCAAATTTGAGGGTGTAGCTTATCATTGTCCATTTAAGAAATGTAGTCCACACAAATTGATTTGGGTTCCTAAAAGAATCATAAAGAACTCCTTGCAAAATGATAAGTTAAGCTGATCGATTTTTGAGGCACCCAAGGTCAAATGAGTACCTAAAAATTATCTTTTTTTATAGAAATATTTACCATCACAAGCTAGAAGCAAGAGATGGTACCTTGATAGTGGATGTTTAAGGCATATGACCGAAGATCTATCTCAATTCTCTAAAGCATAACCTTTTGAGCATTAGTCAATTATGTGATAAAGGATATATTATTATATTTTAATCTAATGCTTGCATTATTAAAAAACCACACAAAAACACATCTATAATTGCCCTAAAATAAAACAATGTGTACACCATCGACATTGATGATATTTATAATGAAATATGTTTTTCAGTTTTGAATGACGATGCTTCACTTTGGCATAGAAGATTAGGTCATGCTAGCATGAAACTAGTATCTCAAATTTCATCTAAAGAACTTGTAAGAGGAATTCCTCATATTAAGTTCATCAAAGATAATGCGTGTGATGCATGTCAACTAGGAAAACAAATAAAAGGTAACTTCAAATCTAAGAACCAAATAAGCACCTCTAGACCTTTGCAATTGATCCATATGGACTTGTTCGGACCAATTGTTATATCAAGCTTAGGAGGTAGCAAATACGCATTTGTCTTCATGGATAATTATAGTAGATATACATGGACTCACTTTTTAATACATAAAAGTGATTATTTTAGATATTTCTCTAAGTTTTGTAAACTTGTTCAAAATGAAAAGGGCTTTATGATTTCATCAATTCGAAGTGATCACGATGGTGAATTTCAAAATCATAATTTCCAAGACTTTTGTGAATCCAATGGATACAATCATAATTTTTCTACTTTGAGAAATCTTCAACAAAATGGGATAGTAGAAAGAAAAAATAGAAATTTACAAGAAATAGCAAGAACCATGTTAAACGAACATAGCCTACCCAAATATTTTTTGGTCGAAGCCGTAAATACGGCATGCTATGTTATGAATAGGGTTTTAGGAAGACCTCTACTTTTCAAAACTCCATATGAGTTCTGGAACAATAAAAAACCTAATGTTTCATACTTTAAAGTTTTTGGGTGTAAATATTTTATTTTAAATGAAAAAGATACCTTAGGAAAGTTTGATGCAAAATCTGATGAAGGAATTTTTTTTTTATTCTTCTATTTCTAAGGCTTTTCGTATCTTTAATAAAAGAACTTTGGTTATAGAAGAGTCTATTCATGTGGTTTTTAATGAAGTTTCCGAAGTTAAGAAAAATAATTTTGATGATGATCTTAATTTTGATATTTTGAACTTAAATGAATCCCTTTCTCCATCTAGTAATTTGGATGCATCTTCTTTTGAAACATCCTTACCCAAGGAATGGAAGTATGTAGATGCTCATCCTAAGGAGCTAATCATAGAAGACACATTAAAAGGGGTTCAAACTCGTTTTTCTCTTAAGAATTTTTGTGCCAACGCCGCTTTTCTCTCCCAAATTGAACCTAACTTGCATTGACGAAGCCTTGAAAGATGATTCATGGGTTATCGCAATGCAAGAAGAGTTAAACCAATTTGAGAGAAATGAGGTGTGGAAGCTTATTCCAAGGCTAGATGACCATTTAGTTATTGATACTAAATGGGTCTTCAGAAACAAGCAAGATGAATTTGGTATCATGGTTAGAAACAAGGCTAGATTAGTGGCCAAAGGTTTCAATCAAGAAGAAGGTATCGATTATGAAGAAACCTTTGCTCTTGTGGCACAATTAGAATCCATAAGGATGCTCCTTGCCTATGCTAGTAGTAATAATTTTAAGTTGTTTCAAATAGATGTTAAAAGTGCTTTTCTTAATGGCTTTATTTCTGAAGAAGTTTATGTTGAACAACCTCCCGGATTTGAGAATAATAAGTTCCCCAATCATATGTATAAATTAACTAAAACTCTCTATGGTTTAAAACAAGCCTCAAGTGCTTGATATGAGAGATTTAGCTCTTTTCTTATTCAAAATAATTTCTCTAAAGACAAGGTTGATACTACATTGTTTATCAAAAATTTTAAAAATGAATCTCTTATTGTTCAAATTTATGTTGATTTATGTTAATAACATTATCTTTGGCTCTACAAATGAATCCTTATGTGAATCGTTTGCCAAAAGCATGAGTCTAGAGTTTGAAATGAGCATAATGGGAGAACTAATATTCTTTTTAGGCTTACAAATTAAATAACTTAAGGATGATATTTTTATTAGTCAAACAAAATATGCATTAGACTTGCTAAAACAATTTAATATGGATAGTTCAAAGGCTATCAATACTCCTATGAGTACCTCCACTAAGTTAGACATTGACAAAGGAGGAGAAAGCTTTGATCAGAAAGCCTATAGGGGTATGATAGGTAGTTTGCTATACCTCACAACAACTAGACCGGATATCATGTTTAGTGTAGGACTTTGTGCTAGATTTTAATCTAACCCCAAGCAATCTCATTTAAAAGCTACCTAAAAGGAACTTCTAAATTAGGATTATGGTATCCAAAATCTAAAAATTTTGAATTGCTTGGTTATGCCGATGCTGATTTTGCTAGGTGCTAAATAGATAAAAAGAGCACATCTGGAACGTGTCAATTTTTAGGACACACACTTGTCTCTTGGTCCTCCAAGAAACAAAACTCGATTGCATTATCCACAACCGAAGCTAAATACATTACAGCTAGTGTATGTTGTGCACAAGTTGTATATATGAAAAATACTCTGGAAGATTATAAAATTTTTCTTAAGAATATTCCTGTAAAATGTAATAATACAAGTGCAATATGTTTAACAAAAAATCATATTCAACACTCTAGAACTAAACACATTGATATTAGGCATCACTTTATACGAGATCTTATTAATAATCATGATGTAATCTTAGAGTTTATTAATATAAAACATCAATTAGCCTATATCTTTACAGAACCTTTAAATGAAGAATAATTTGATTTTATTAGAAGGGAATTAGGAATATTAAATTGTCCGAATGCATGAGTTTGTTGTATTTCTTTTTCGGACTATCCTTCTCTTAATGTATTTCATGAATGGGGCTTTCATGAATCTATTTCGTTTTTAAATGAAGAATAATTTGATTTTATTATAAGGGAATTAGGGATGTTAAATTGTCCAAATGCATGAGTTTGTTGTATTTCTTTTCCGGACTATCCTTCTCTTAATGTATTTCATGAATTAGGGCTTCCTTGGTATTAAGTTTACTTCATACCTTGCTCCATCACTTAATGATATTTGATACACTTAATCACTTTATGGATTTCATTGACAAAATACATCTCTCACGGGTTTATCTCTTGTGAATTTTTAATGAGAAATGGATTTGACTTATGAATATCTTCTTCATATGATGCTCCTCTTTTTATTCTTCTCATGAAAGATGAATTTTATAAATTCCAATAGATATCTTGATCCTTGAATGATAAATTTTAGTACGTGATAATCACTTGCAAGAATGGGGATTTGATTTCGTATGATCCTTTTCATGAATCCCTTCTCTTTTGATTAAAGCATGTTTTAACAAAAACTTATTTAGTGTTTTTGACTTCACAAATTTGGTTCTTAATGGATTTCCTCCTTAATTACCTTTCTCTCCTTCATGCAAATGTTTTGATGATAAAGGGGGAGAAGTTGATAAAATCTATCACTTTAATTTTGATAAATTTTGACGTTCAAAATTTTAAATGTTACCATGCAATGATGCAATATCGATTGGATAAATTAGTTTGATACTTGAATTTATTTTTTATCACACTTGCATTGTTAAATTGTTCTCCTTTTTGTTGATGACAAAGGGGGAGAAATAATAACAAAATGTGGTAAATTGATGACAAATTGGCATTGTAGATGTATAGATGTATGCAATGTATCTTATCGTAAATGTTTATCATTAACACTTATATACTTTGTGGTATGCTTGAAATATAATTGGAATCGTCATATGCTTGAAACATATCAAAACAAAGATTATAACACATTGTAAATGCTTAAAATGTTTCATGAATACTTGATAAATGTCTTTCATTATGATAAGATATCATGAGCTTAACTTGCTATTTTACAATTGATAACTTGTCATCTTGTCATGAAATGATGACTTGCTATCTTGCTAAATTTCATATTCAAAATTCATATCAATGATGATTGTCTTGAAAATGGATGTCATGCCTTGACATCATTTTTATTGATGAATACGTGGCATCGTATTTTGAGAATGTTAAATCATGATAGGAATCATGATGTGCATTTTGATAAGTTTAAATGAACTTAACTTATCGGTTTGATATTAAATTCAAAGGTCATGAATTCAAGAATGTCTTTTCTCAAAGTATGGCATATAGATAGGGGGAGTTAAGGATAACTCCGTCATCAATTGATTGTCATCATAAAAAAGGGGGAGATTGTTGAATCTTGGATTTTGATGATGAAATCAATTGATAATTGTTTGATATAATCTATATGTTGAGAAAAGTGTTCCGGATTAACTATGACAGTAGTAAGACATAAAGCAGGTGTTGTGCTAGAGTCAAGATCGAGATCTCGTTGAGAGTTCAAGAGTTCGCCGGAATTCCGGACGTTCATCGGAAGTTCTGCTAGAACCAACTGAGAAGTCCTGGAGCTTGCCAAAGAAGCTCATCAGAACCCACCAAGAAGATCGTCGTAAAGTCCAAGAGCTTGCCTGGAGTCCGCCGGAACATTACCGAGAGTTCATCGAAAGTTCGCCGAAAGATCACCGGAAGCTCGTTGGAAGAGCAATTGACGTACTGGAACAAGAGTGCTTTGATTATGTCTTAGTTATTGTAGTTAAATCGAAAATTAAGTTAGGATTGAGAGGTAATCCCACTAAGTTAGGAGCCAACTGGACTCTTAATAGGGCTGAATTGGGCTAGATTGAATAGCCCATTCAGCACTTGAAATCATGGCTGGTGGTGGCACCGCTTGGAAGACCCAATCTCCCAAGTGGTCTGGGCAGTGGTACTGCTAGCAATTATTACTATCAACAGTGGTACTACCCTTGTCAGGTGGTGGTACCGCCAGAGCTTGGTCTCCGAGCTTTGTCAGGCAGTGGTACCACCTAGACTGGGTGGTGGTACCGCCTAGTGTCAGGTGTCAAGTGGTGGTACCACCAATACCTGAAAATCCGACATGAGATACTTTTTGGCTATATTTTTGAAGCCATTGAGGCCTATAAATACCCCACCTTTTTTGTATGAAAAGACAACAAAGTGCTATTATATGTGTGAAAAATTCTAAGTCTTTAGGGTGTAAAAAGTGTTGTAAAAGTAAGAAGAGTTCTCCTCCTCCCTCTCTTAGCCCTGTAACCATCTAAGAAAGAAGAGTGAGACTTGTAAGGGTTGTCTCCTAAACCCAACAAAAGGAGAAAGAACTGTAAAAGGTGGTTGGTCTTCACCTATTGAAGAAAGGTCTTTAGTGGATGCCGATGACCTCGACGGAGGAGGAATCCGAAAGTGGATGTAGGTCACATTGATCAAACCACTCTAAATTCTAGTTTGCTTTTCCTTTTGTGCAATTTACTTTACTGAAAACCTCCTTGAGCTTCTCCTTACATTCTTACAAAAGTTTTAAGTTCAACATCTTTCCAAAACGATTTGAATCGAGATGACCTTTATATGAAATCGAAGAATTTTCTACTATACTAATTCACCCCCCCCCCCCCCCCCCCCCCGCCCCCTCTTAGTACTGCTCTTGATCTTAACACAATTGATTAAGAGCTAATCCTATATATGTGTGTGTGTGTGTGTGTGTGTGTGATGCATGTTGTGAACAAATGATCATGGACCATGTGTGATGTGTATATATGTGTATGTAATTGTTATTGAAGCCTGTTGTTAGAACCCTTGCATATTCTAAGCTTGGGGTTGATCTCTTTATGGGATCGGCCTCCTTGGAACTCTATAGGGGTTCCTTCCTCCAAGTTGCTGCACAAAGGCTGCAGAAAATATTCATCTATTGCTTGTGAAAAGAGGAGGAATACATGGCTATTTATAGGGTTTCTAAACCCTAACTCCTAATAGGACTCCTACTCAAGACTCCTACTTCTAACTATCTCCTAATAGGACTCCTACTCAAGACTCCTACTTCTAACCAACTCCTAGTTCTTCTCTAAGAATTAACCACCATACCTTAGCTGGCTTGTTTACCTCTTTATTAGGGGTCGGCTTAGGTAGGTTTTACATGAAAGTCCCTCTCAATTAGGACTCTCCTAGCTAGAGTCCTAATAGAGCTCTTCAAATCAGTCTTGCCCTCAAGGCTGAGATTCCATGAACTCACGAAACTGGGTCTTAAGCTCATCATATGGTTCCCATGTCACATCTTCAAGCGGTAAATTATTCCAATATACTAGTACTTCAGTAGAGGGACGTCGGCGACGCATCATGATCCTGCGATCAAGGATGACTTGTGGTTGGGCTTGAATAACTCCATCTTTAGTGGTGTTGGGTAGTTGGATTTGGGGTGACTCGTGTTCTCCCAACTTGGGCTTCAGGCATGACACGTGGAAGACAGGATGAATTTTGGCATCCTCAGGCAATTTAAGTCTGTACACCACGGCTCCAATACGCTCTGTGATCTGATAGGGCCCATAAAAATGTGGGGATAGCTTCATGGAGGCTCGAGTTTTGATGGAGAGTTGCTTGTATGGCTGTAGGCGAAGATAAACCCAATCTCCTACTGAAAATTCTCTTTCGCTTCGTCGTGTGTCGGCTTGCTGCTTCATTCTGGCTTGAGCGGTAGAGAGATTATCCTTTAATAGTTGTAGGAGTTTGTCTCTGTTAATCAATTCTTGGTCAACCTGATCTACCTTGGCCGAGCCAATTATATACTTTGGAATCACAGGGGCTGGCCGACCATACAATGCTTCATAAGGGGTACATTTTGTAGATGAATGATATGTAGTATTATACCACCATTCAGCCCAGGGAAGCCATTTCCCCCACTCTTTTGGTCGATCATTGGTGTAACACCGAAGGTACGTCTCTAAACACCTGTTTACCACCTCTGTTTGGCCGTCAGTTTGTGGATGATATGCTGTGCTCATCTTGAGTTTAGTGCCTTGTAACTGAAATAACTCGGTCCAAAATTTACTGGTGAAGATCTTGTCATGATCACTTACAATGGACCTTGGCATCCCATGCAGTTTAACAATATTTTCTATGAAAATCTGGGTAATACTAGCAGCAGTGTAGGGATTTCTCACAGCACAAAAATGAGCATATTTCGTAAGTTGATCAACCACCACGAGAATTGTGCTTTTACCTTTGGAAGGTGGCAGCCCTTCGATGAAGTCCGTGGATATGTCAATCCACACTAAGTCCGGTATAGGTAGTGGTTGTAGCTTCCCTGGATTTGCCACTGTTTCACCCTTGTGCTGTTGACATACATCACATTGTGCCACATATTCAGCAATAATGTTTTTCATCCCTCTCCAATAAAAATTTTGCTTCACTCTTTTGTAGGTTCTCAGAAATCCGGAGTGCCCTGCTAAAGGTGTGGAGTGCATTTCATGCAGGATAATTGTGATGCAAGGGGAGTCAGGTATA
Organism: Musa balbisiana; assembly: GCA_004837865.1. Classification (NCBI taxonomy): domain Eukaryota; kingdom Viridiplantae; phylum Streptophyta; class Magnoliopsida; order Zingiberales; family Musaceae; genus Musa; species Musa balbisiana. The sequence continues at coordinate 23,996,151 of CM017195.1, read as the reverse complement.
AGCACAATGCAACCTTTGTAGCGTAGATCCCTCGAATCCCAAGTGTAGTGGGCTATTGCATTTGGATCCTCCTCCAATTTTTTTATGGTGTTGCTAATCTCTGGATCCTTCTTCCATTCTTCTCTAATGTCTTCAAGAAGGCTGGTGGTAGGAAGGGAGATGGCTGAAACCTTAGCTTGCTTAGGTAGTCGTGAGAGTGCATCTGCAACAACGTTTTCTTTCCCCTTTTTATAAATAATTTCATAATCGAATCCAAGAAGTTTGGTTACCCATTTTTGCTGCTCAGGGGATGGTATCGTTTGCTCCAAAAAGTATTTGAGACTTCTATGGTTGGTTTTAATTTGAAATCATCGGCCAATCAGGTAGGGTCTCCACCTCGTTACTGCGTGCACAATGGCTAGCATCTCCTTATCATATACTGACATATTTTGATAGGAGGGAGACAATGCCTTGCTAGTGTATGCGAGTGGTCGACCATCTTGCATGAGAACGGCTCCAATTTCGACTCCAGATGCGTCGGCCTCAATGATGAAGGGTCAGCTGAAATCTGGTAGTGCTAGCACCGGCGTCATTGTCATGGCTGCCTTAAGTTTGTCGAAGGCAGCGGAGGCTTTGTCTGACCATTGGAAGGCATCTTTTTTCAGTAGAGATATGAGGGGTGCGCTGATCTTCCCATAGTCCTTAACAAATTTTCAGTAGTAGCCCGTTAGTCCAAGGAACCCACGCAGTAATTTCACGTTTGTAGGTTTCGACCAGCCTTGCATTGCCTCAATTTTTGTTGGGTCTACCGCCACCCCTTCTTCTGATATTATGTGCCCAAGGTACTCTACTTTTTGCTGGAGAAAGCTGCACTTTGATTGTTTAACAAAAAGAGTATTCTCCCGAAGGATCGTCAAAACAATCCATAAATGTTGAAAGTGACTCTCAAGAGAAGGGCTATAAATGAGAATATCATCGAAAAATACCAACACAAATTTGCGAAGAAAGCTCCGAAAAATATCGTTCATGAGACTTTGAAAGGTTGAAGGAGCATTAGTGAGTCCAAAAGGCATTACCAAGAATTCATAATGGCCATCATGTGTGCGGAATGCAGTTTTTGGAATGTCGTCTTCACATACTCGAATTTGGTGGTAACCGGATCGGAGATCTAACTTCGTGAAGACTCGGGCTCCTTTTAATTCATCAAGAAGTTCATCCACCACTGGTATTGGGTACTTGTCCTTGACTGTGATGCTATTTAAAGCTCGATAGTCGATGCACATCCGCCAAGTTCCGTCCTTCTTGCGTACAAGTAGCACCGGTGAGGAATAGGGGCTACAACTTGGCCGAATCACTCCTATTTCAAGCATCTCCTTTACGATCTTTTCAATTTCATCCTTTTGGAGGTGAGGATATCGGTATGGTCGAGTGTTCACTGGTGGCTTGCCCGGAAGGATTGGAATCCGATGGTCATGTTGCCGAGAAGGAGGAAGACCGCGTGGTTCAGCAAAAATGTCAGCAAATTCAGCAAGCAATTGGGCAAGATTTTGATCTTTAATCTCTATTTTCTTCCCCTCTAGTTGCTGCTGGAGATGCATCAAAAAGCCACCATTTACCTTGTGCAAAACTTTCTCCATTCGTTGGGTTGAAACGGTGGTTACGTTGCCTCCGCGCTTCCCGTGTAGGATGATCTGTTTGCCTTTGCAGTAGAATTTCATAATTAATTTGAAAAAGTTCCAAGAGACATCACCTAGTGTAGTTAGACATTCTATGCCAAGTACGGCCTCATAGTCATCAATTGGTAGGAGGAAGAAGTCGATCATAATTTCTTGGTCTTGCAGCAATAGTTTCACCTGCGGGTATCTTTGGTCGCACTTTAGGATTCTACCGTCAACAACCTTTACATCGAACTTACTGCAACCTTCTATATGTAGTGCCATCCGAGCAGCTACCTTACTGTTTAGAAAGTTATTAGTGCTGCCCGTGTCGATGAGAACAGTGATTGGTTGTTGTTTGAGAAGGCCTCCAACTTTCATCGTTTGCGGGTTGGAGTAGCCAGCTAATGCGTGTACCGTAACGTCGGTTGATTGTGGCTCTTCTTCCACATCTTCTTCATTATGTTCAAAGCTCTCTTCTAGATGTTCAATGACCTCTTCTTCTACTAGTTCAATCATAAGAAGCCTCCCTTTTCTACAGCGATGCTCGCGGCTCCACGGCTCATCGCAATGCCAACATAACCCCTTCGTAGATCGCTCCCGAAGCTCTTCTCTTGTCAACCTTTTTGGTGCAGGTGCTCGGTTAATAATAGGGGGAGCTGAAGGCTTTAGTATTGCAGGTCGAGGAGCGATCCTAGTCCTCCGGGCTTCATGGTTCAATCGCTCCTCTTGAAGTCGTGCGAAAGAGATGGCTGCCATAAGCGTGTATGGTTGTCGCGCTTTAACTTCTCCCCGGATCTCCGGCTTCAAGCCCTCAATGAAGGTCCCCAATAGCTATTTTTCAAACCAATCATGAGTTTGATTAGATAATCTTTCAAACCTGGTTTGGTATTCCTGAATGGTGGAGGTTTGTCGGATCTTTGCTAGTTGTCCGTCAATGTTCTCGTAATCGGTTGGTTTGAAGCGGATTAGTAGTCCTTCTTTGAATTGTCGCCCTGAGAGTACTCCATGAGTGTGTTCAAACTAGTCAAACCACTGTATAGCATCCCCTTCAAGATGTATAGCTGCAATTTCCACCATAGATGCGTCCACGGTTTTGTGGTACCGAAAATATCGCTCTGCACGCGAGATCCAACCAATCGGGTCTCCTTCTTCCCATCTAGGGAAGTCCACCCTCATGCGTGGATAGTTGAGGTCAGTTATAGAACCTCCCCTCTTTTGGAAGTCATCTCTTTGGGCTTGGTGCGATTGGTTAGAGCTCTCTCCTTGATGTGATTTCTTCGGGCTTAGTGGTCGGCCCAAACTGAGTTCGGTAAAGAGAGTCCGAATCTTATCCTCTATTCGCGCCTCGATGGCTTCAAATTTAGCATTGATTGCCTCTTCAGATGCCATACTATATGCCTCCAAACCTGTGATATTAAGATCTCTTTTTTGTTGTCGGGTTAAAGGCATATATAGGTTAAGAGAAGTGATGGTCGTAAGGGTTGGTGGATTGGTGGATGTAGGCTGCGATTTAGGCTTATTTTGTGGTTGTTTTGGGTGCAGTTTGAGGGTGTGGTTTGGTGGAGTTTTAGGGCTGTGGATGAAAATTTTAAATCTGTGGTAGATGGCAGCAAAGGTTTGATAGAAATCAGTGGAAGTTTGCTGCAGAATTGTGTTGTCTTGTAAGAGCAGAATTGTCGTCGAAGAAACAGCGGTTTCTCGATGAAATTTCCACCAAAAACTTGGGAGATTTGAAGAGAGAATTGACAGCAAAATCTCAGTTTATATGACAGCAAAGATGTCAAATTTAATCAAAAAAATTTCGGCAGTATAATAGCAGGGAAATTGGTGCAAGTTGCGATAGCAGAATTCTCGTCGAAAACTTTCAGCGGTTTGCGATGAAAATTTGCAGCAAGACAAAATCGTTTTTAGAGATGAATTCCTCAATCGATCAATCTTAGATGGAAGCCAAGATGATTTATGAAGTTTATAGAAAATTTTGTTCAAAAAATATTGCAAATAGATCGGTTAAGGCAACAATATGCGGCTGAAATTTTCTACAGCACAGATTTTCAATTGTAGCAGATTGGATGTAAAAGATCAACAGTTTATATTGAGAATTTTTTGATGAAACAAAAGAAAAATATACTGTTTGAAAGTGTCAAAGCTATCATAAAAATTTCGTAGAAATTTGGATAGAAAAAATATAGTAGGAAGATCAAACAAACTGTGCTATGCGATTGGAATTCTGCAATGTATCTTTCGTCGTAGAGATGAAAACTTTGCGACGAAAAGTTTATGCAGCAATATAGGAATAATTTTTTTTTTTGAATAAGGATAACTAAATTGCAGCAACAATAAGGTATGAAACCAGAACCTGTTGCAATTGGCGGGGAGATCAAAGAATGATCCGCGGTGGTGGAGATGACGGTGGAATTTGGCGATGATCTTTTAAGCAATTGTGGGAATTGCTTTGGACGGTTATGGAGAGATGATTGATGACAGTGGAAGGGCAGCGAGACGCCAAGAACGCTGCTCTGATACCAAGTGTTAGAACCCTTGCAGATTCTAAGCTTGGGGTTGATCTCTTTAGGGGATCGGCTTCCTTGGAACTCTATAGGGGTTCCTTCCTCCAAGTTGCTGCACAAAGGCTGCAGAAAATATTCATCTATTGCTTGTGAAAAGAGGAGGAATACATGGCTATTTATAGGGTTTCTAAACCCTAACTCCTAATATGACTCCTACTCAAGACTCCTACTTCTAACTAACTCCTAATAGGACTCCTACTCAAGACTCCTACTTCTAACCAACTCCTAGTTCTTCTCTAAGAATTAACCACCATACCTTAGCTGGCCTGTTTACCTCTTTATTAGGGGTCGGCTTAGGTAGGTTTTACATGAAAGTCCCTCTCAATTAGGACTCTCCTAGCTAGAGTCCTAACACCTATAAGACTCTATCTCTCTCTTATTAAATCCGGTATGTATTTTTGTCTCCCTCAAAGTTTTACCTCCTCTTGATGAAATCAAAGTTTCTTTATATATGATATGTATATGTTTAGGCCTACATGCCTATAATTGAGTTAGTTATAATTGCATAAGAAAGCGTAGTAGGGGTATGGAGGTGATGAGAATGAGACGGATGATCACTAGGTATGGAGATGCACCGAGGTACTTGTAGGACTAATGAAGATGAGATGGATGATCACCAGGCATGGAGATGTACTGAGACACACAAAGATTTTATACGTGATCATGCCTTTTGGTTTAGGCTTGATCATACTAGGTTCTAGTCCATGATTATCTAGTATGAATGCTTATATGTGATATATGTTTATTTCAACACAAACTATGTGTATATATATATATATATATATATATATATATATATATATATATATATATATATATATATATATATATATATATATATATATATATATATATATATATATATATATATATATATTTGCATATATTTGCATGCAATGTAAATATGTGTATGACGCATCATATTTAACTATGAGATTAAATTAAATCAAAAAATCCCTCTAATAATAATATTAAGTTGATAAACATCAGATGATGAGATTGACTTATGTAATATTCCATCATTATAGGCAAAAATTATTTTTCGATATGGGCTAAGTTGGTTGAGTCTCTCGAGACTCATCTATATTAGGATTTGAGATCTTACCTATAACATAGAGAAGTCATCAGTGACCTGAGGATATGTCATGCTTGGTCAAGTCCTTTGAGGGTATATCATCGAATTAGACTTATCTTGTAATGATGGTATTGACTTAACTGAACAACATGGTTGGTCGAGCCCCTTAAGGCCATAATAGTTTGGAGGCCAAACAGGATGGAAATCATAAGAGGCTTAGTATAATTAGTCGAGTTCCTCAAGGTCATACTAAGACGTCAATTGGATTTTGATCCTCATTAGAAATCCGTTTGAGATTTTCGATTCATAGGCCGAATGATGTCATGTGTTTCGCAAGAAAATAGTAGAAGTAGATTAAGATAAAAGTCCACGTCTTAATTATTTTTTAAAAAATCTAAAATATTTATGTTATTTATTTTTTTGCTACATCTTTATTTTCTAGAAATATATCGCTTGTAAATCTCTTATATGGCATATTAGATGTCAATCGTCTCACTAGTCCAAACCATATGGATTGGCTTCGTAACCTAAGATTGTTCATACGGTGGAGAAAATTACATATGTCCTTGACACAATTATGCCCCTACCTATAGAAGGGGCAAATAAGGATAAGAGTACTCGCTATGTGAAGTATATAGATAACTTCACTCTTACTTAGTGTTACATGTTGGGCTCTATGACTCTTGAGTTACAAAGGCAACATAAAAAAATGGATGTCGGATCCATCCTTCTTCATCTCTGTAAATTATTTGAGGAATAGGGAAGGACTCAGTGATATGAGATATTCAAGAATCTCTTTCACACAAGGATGACTAAGGTGACATTGGTTCAGAATCATGTCCTTAAGATGATTGAGTGGATAGAGAAGCTCATCGGTCTAGGAATGGTCCTAGAGGATAATGTGTGTATAGATCTTATACTTCAATCCCTCCTAGATTTCTTTGCATAATTTATAATAAATTTTAACATAAACAAGCTTAAGGTGACTCTCCATGAGCTCCTCAATATGTTGAGAGAGGCTAAGAGCACCATCAAGAAAGAGAAGCCAGTTCTCTATGATGGTGAGACCAAAAAAAAAGGAAGGTAGAGGTCCCTTAAGAAGAGCAAGAGCAAGGGCAAGCTAGAAAAGGAAAAGGTTACCAAAAAGGATCCACCAAAGGAAAAAGGACAGTGCTTCCACTCATAAAGATGGGCACTGAAAGAGGAACTGCAAGGAGTACCTTGCAGAAAAGGCAAAATAGAAGTTTGGAGAAGCTTCAGGTACATTCATGATTGACCTCCATTTGTTAGAAAGTTATGATAATGCATGGGTATTAGATACCGATAGTACATCTCATATCTGTAATTTATTGTAAGTTCTGGTAAGGTTAGGAGATTAGCGAGAGTGAGCTAGACCACATGATGGAGAGTGACGCAAAGGTTGTTGTTGTTGCCATTGGGGAGGTTACCCTACAATTGCCTAGTGGAGCTATTCTTACATTAGATACATGCTATTTCGTTCCTTCGATCATCAAAAATATTATTTTCATTTCTTATTTGACAAATAATGGATATAAATTAGTTTTTGAGGACAATGATTGTTCATTGAGTTTAGATGATGAGATCATTAGTAGAGGAACATTAAATAATAGTTTATTTATGTTAGATGTTGCTTTGCATGTCATGAATGTTGGTGTGTCTAAAAGGAAACGAGATAAGATAAATAATGCATACCTATGACATTATAAGCTGAGTCATATCCACGAGAGAAGAATTTAAAGGTTGCTAAAGGATGGATACTTAGATCTATTTGATTATAAATTATATACAAGCGAGTCTTGCCTTGAAGGGAAATTAACAAACTCTCCATTTAGTGAAACTAGAGAGAGAGTCATTGAGTTGCTAGACCTCATACATACTGATGTGTGTGGTCTTATATTAACTCAAGCCATGGGTGGTTATTCATATTTCATTACATTCACTAATGATTTCTCTAAGTATGGACATATGTTCTTAATGAAGCATAAGTCTAAAGCATTCAAAAAATTCAAGAAATATAAGAATGAGATAGAAAACCAAACTAGAAAGGGGTGGATGTGCCTCAATCCTAAAAAGCCTTTAAGAAATTTTGAACACTCAAGACATTCGACATGTGCCTCAACCCCACCAAGTGCATCTTCAAGGTTGGTTCCGACAAGTTCCTTGGCTTCATCATCCACTAGAAAGGGGTGGATGCAAATCCTGAGAAGGTTCGAGCAATAATCAAGATGCAATCCCCCCACTTAATTAGGGAAGTCCAGTACCTTACTGGAAGACTAGCCGCCCTTAGTTGATTCCTGTCTCGGTCAAGAGACAAGTGTTTTCCTTTCTTCCAAGCTTTGAAGTGCTCCAAGGACTTCGAATGGACTCCAAAATGTGAAGAGGCCTTTGGAAAGTTGAAGGTACACCTTGCCCAACTACCTCAACTCACCTCGATTATCCCAAGCGAGCCGCTCAGCTTCTACCTCATAGCCTCCAAGCATGCGATCAGCTTGGTTTCGGTATGAGAAGATGTAGGAACTCAACGGCCCATCTATTATGCCAGCCACATCTTGAATGATCTTAAGGACCGATACCCCTCGTTTGAGAAGTTGGCTCTAGTGCTAATGCAAGCAACAAGGAAGTTGTACCCATACTTCCAAGCCCATACAATAAAGGTGGTCACCGACCAACCACTACAACAAACCCTCTCCAAGTTTAACGTAGTTGGTCGAATGCTGAAGTGGTTGGTAGAACTTGGGGAATTTGATGTCCAGTATATTCTGAGGACCACCACCAAAGTCCAAGCATTGGTCAACTTCATCTCCGAGCTAGCCCCAATGGAGGAAGACAGCGCCCCCGTGCATGCCAAGGAAAGATATACCGTGTACATTGATGGGTCGACCAATGCCAAAAGAGGTGGAGTGGGGCTTATTCTAAAGGGACCAAATGATCAACTATATGAGCATGCACTTCACTTCAAATGCAAAGCCACCAACAATGAAGCCAAGTATGAGGCACTATTGTCAAGGTTCTGACTTGTCGTAGAGCTGCATGTGAAAAAGCTTGAAGTCTTCAACAACTCATAGTTGGTGGTGGGGCACATCAATAAAAACTACGTGGCTCGAGATGCAACCATGGCAAAATACGTAGCCAACGCATGCCGACTCGCTAGTCATTTCCTCCATCTCTCAGTAACAAGGGTCCCTTGGATAGAAAATGTGTAAGCTGATGTGTTGGCCAAGCTAGCATCAGCATGGGTGATAGGGAAACATCCCTCGAAGATCGAAACTCTCCCCTCCCGAACCATTATGACCCAAGACGTCACCACAATCAAAGCCGCGCTAAACTGGATGGAACAAATCCTTTGTTATAAGAAGGATGGGACATTGTCGACCGACCAAGTCACCGCTCAATGACTTAGATGAACCCAGGCCTAGTGCTATGAGATCAATGGCCAACTATACCACACATCCTTCAATTAGTCCCTCCTTCGGTGCCTAGCACCCTTGGAAGTTGAGACAGTGCTAGCCAAGGTCCATGAGGGCATTTGCAAAGAGCACATCAGTGGCCGAACCTTGGCCTTCAACATCCTTAGGCAGGGCTACTAATGGTTGACAATGCGCTGAGATGCCATAGTCTATGTGCAATGATGCCAACAATGCCAGAAGCATGCTTGGGTGCAGCACCAACCCATGGTCCCCCTAACCCCAATTGATAGTGCTTGGCCTTTTGCGCAGTCAAGGATGGATCTCCTTAGTCCTTCTTCTCCTACCTCGGGACAACAAAGGTTGCTCATAGTTAGGGTTAACTACTTCACCAAATGCGTCGAGGTTGAACCACTGGCGTCCATCATTGAGAAACAAGTAGAAGGGTTCATCTGGAAGAACATCATCACATGGTTCAACATACCAAAGGTGATCATCACTGACAACGGGGCCTAATTCAATAACATAAAGTTCAAGGAGTTCTGCCAAACCCATGGGATTCAATTGAGGTTCAACTCGATAGTGCATGTTAGGATCGAGTTGACACTAAGAGGGGGGGTGAATTAGCGCAGCGATAAAAATCATGTCGAGTTGAAAATCTCATTCAATAAAATCGTTTCGGAAAGATGTTAAACTTGAAAGCGTAGGAAGCATAGTGAAAGTAAAGCAGTTTATAATAAAAGTAAAGATCAAAATAGAAATGCTAGCCAGATTTTTATAGTGGTTCAGTCGTCGTGACCTACATCCACTCTTGATTCCTCTTCACTCGAGGCCACCGGCTTCCACTACTGATCTTCTTTCAATAGGCAAAGATCAACTACTCTTTTACACCCCTCTTCTCCTTTTCACAGGTTTAGAAAACCTTTTACAAGTACTCACTCGTCCCTAAACAAAATTCTAAACTTTAAAACTAAAGGAGGGGATTTCTTAAGTGATTGTTATAGTGTTTTCCCACTTTTAAGTTTTCTGTGCTTGTGTTTGTTAACCAAGGATGAGAGGGGTATTTATTAGCTCCAAATAGATTCAAACTTAGAGCCAAAACTAGTCTCATCTCGGGTCTTCCGGGTATTGGTGGTACCACTGCCTGTGTTGGGCGGTACCACCACCTGTAGCATTGACACTAGGCGATCCCACTACCAAGTCTGATGGTACCACTGCCAAACACCCTACCACTAGGTGGTACCACTGCCTAACACAGTGATTGTGTCTAGGCGGTACCACCGCCTAGACTGGTGGTATCATTGCCTGACATAGTCTAGGAGATTATGCCACTGATGGTTCCACCTGTTGGGTCATTGTTTGGGCCTTTTACTTGGCCCAACATAACCCAAACTTGGGCCTAATTGGCCCCTAATTGAGTTAGCCCAATTCCAACCCAATTACACCTAAAACCTATTTCATTCTAAACAATTATTACAAAGCTAAATCATATGTTGTCCGGCATGTCTTATCGACGCCTCGTTTGATTCTTCGTGCTTCATCCTCTCTTGCGAACTATTGCCCAATCGGCTAGTTGACCTCCATAACTCCAATTTCTTTAGCACAATTTATGCTCTTCTTAGCCCGATGCCCGAACCCATGGCCCGAAGCCTTCTGCTGATACGTCGACCAATCCTCCGGCTCTACATCTAATTTTCTGACATGTTCCACTCCGACCCAACATGATTCTTCCTGCTTTAATTGTCTCTCCCTGATTGAAGCTTCCTGTGTCACTCAAAACATAGATAAGATCATAAATACTATCAATTGGTTTTATTATCAAAATTCGAGATTCAACAATCTCCCTCTTTTTGATAATGACAACCAGTTGATGACGGAGTTAACCTTAACTTCTCATATCAATATACCATATTGATAGAACTCTTGAATTCAAAAATCCAAGCAACATATCATTATAAAATCATACATAATCAAAATATCCAAGTACATCATCCCATGCATAATTATTATCATACCTTCTCCGCCTTTGTTATCGGCAAAAAGGAGAAGTGCAACTTTCAAGATTTAGAGATATAAGCTTAGGAATTTAGCAAATTTCCCATCACTTTAGAACATGCAAGCTGGTGAGTTCTTTTTTCTCTTTTGAGAAGTGCGAGCTAGTAATTTTTTTGCTTCCTTTGCAATGTTCGAGCTAGCAATTTTTGCTTCCTTTACAAAGCACAAGCTAGCAAAATTTTATATCATTTTACAACATGCAAGCTAACAATAATTTTGAGTTTTGTAAGTTTGTAAATTTTGCTAGATGTGTGTAAGTTAGCTTGTTTGCTTTTCTTTACGATGTTCAAACTAGCAAGTTTTTGAAAAAGAATGCAAGATAGTAAATAGCAAATTTTACATCATGCAAGTTAGTAAATTTTACATCATTTTTATAATATGCAAGCTAGAAAATTTGCTTTTCTTTGCAATGTGCAAGTTAGCAAATTTTGGTTCTCTTTTTAGATGTGTACACTAGCAATTTTTTCTCCCTCTTTGTCATAGGCAAAAAGAGAGGAATAGCACAAAGGTATAAATATTCAAGTCATCACATGGAATATATCAAGAAAAATTTGGTGATGAGATGTACTTTATGAATACAAGAAATTATACAAAAAAAATTATATCATGAAAGATAAGATCATGTGAATACCAAAAGACATGATTCATTTTGATAAATATTATATTTAATAAAATGTAAGAAATCATTTGAGAATAAAAAGTGAGGAATCTTGATTCACATAAGAAAAATATTAAGTTTTGATTCTGAGAATTCAATATTATGATTTTAATAAACCAAAGTTCGTTATAATAAAGATCAATAGTATAACAAAAAAAAAAAAAAAAAAAACACCCTACCACTAGGTGGTACCACTGCCAAACACCCTACCACTAGGTGGTACCACTGCCAAACACCCTACCACTAGGTGGTACCACTGCCAAACACCCTACCACTAGGTGGTACCACTGCCTAACACAGTGATTGTGTCTAGGCGGTACCACCGCCTAGACTGGTGGTATCATTGCCTGACATAGTCTAGGAGATTATGCCACTGATGGTTCCACCTGTTGGGTCATTGTTTGGGCCTTTTACTTGGCCCAACATAACCCAAACTTGGGCCTAATTGGCCCCTAATTGAGTTAGCCCAATTCCAACCCAATTACACCTAAAACCTATTTCATTCTAAACAATTATTACAAAGCTAAATCATATGTTGTCCGGCATGTCTTATCGACGCCTCGTTTGATTCTTCGTGCTTCATCCTCTCTTGCGAACTATTGCCCAATCGGCTAAATGATTTAGTTGGATATATCATCTCATTTGTAAAATAAGTCATATGAAAATAGACCCTAAATCATCATCAAAATCACTTTTCAAAAAATTCAATGAAAGCAATGTAGATAGATTCCTATAAGATTAAAAATAGCTCAAGTTCTTTTAGTTCTAAATTTTGTGATTGATTTCATACTCTAGTTTTTCATACAAAGGCCCAATTTTTTGTTTATTTTTATGTCAAAACCATGCATCATGTTAAAAACCAAAGTTCGTTATAATAAAGATCAATAGTATAACAAAAAAAATCATTATTACTTCAAATCATCATGCATCATTAAATCATCAAGCATGGTACCAAAACTTTTAACATTTTCGTTACGTCTTAAATCATCAAACATGATTTCATTAAACGTAAAGCATTTTCAATCAAAATTAAAATAAAAAATAATATGAAAATCATCAAGATATATATTATTGCTTCTTAAAAATATATATAGGATTAATCTTAACACGTGTCATCACTCATATGATTAGCTTGCAAGACACCTATAACTAGCAGACCCAAGGCGATGAGAAAGAAGAGGAGTAAATAGGTATAATGATGCACCCCATTGTCGCTAGTCATAGGTACCTTGTAAGACAATCACGTAAGTGATAGCACGTGTGACATAATATAAACTCTTTTTGCTTATTATTTATTTGATATTTTTCTCATTTTATATTGCTCATTGCATATATTGTGATATCCATGGATCTGTGTAATAGAAATCGGATCGTGATGAGATCATGACAATAAGATTGATATGCCTTTAAATAAAGACCCTAAATAATCTCAATCATAGGTTACTCCAGAGGGACATCGAAATAATTAGATATATTAGTGTGTTGTATGTCATTCATAATGATGGAGGCGATTGGTCTCATAGTTACTCATGTGGGGACACTAGGGATATAGTGCACGTGCTCATTAGAGAATGAGTTCACTGATCGATCCGCTCACAGAATGTCGGATGGTTGATGATAAATCATTATTAGATAGTGATTTCATCGTCCTAGTGGTGTATCTGATCTTTAGGCTTGAGACACCAAAGATGTCCTATATGAGTACTCCACTCTTTGATACTAGACTTATAGGCCTCGCAATTATAGATCTAGCACAACCGGTCATGGGAGTAACAACTAATCTTACGAGAGCTATTGAGTATCGATAGAGGATCATCCACTCTTACTGTCATAAGAAAAATATCCTATATGTTCTTGCTCAAGCAAATCCCTAGCCAAAGTTATTCGGATTGAGAGATAAAGAGTTTTTTAGGAGAATCTAATTAGAGCGAGACTCGAGTAGAAACCGTATGGGCCTAATAGCACTATGCCCGATACATGGTCTCTAGAATATTAGAAAAATGAGGGACTAAAGATATATGGTAATTGAGGACAAACAAGTCCAATGGATTAGATTCCCCTATATTGTCTAGGGACTATGACATAGTGGCCTAGTACATCCATAATTGATGAGTCGAGTGAGTTATTATAGAGATAATAATTCATTGAACCAAAAGGAGTTCTAACACGTATGACTCATGGCTAGCTGGATATTGGACCTAGAGGGTCATACACATATGGTAGGTGTTGCGATGAGTAGATATTCAAATATGAATATAAGGGCAAGATCTATTAGGGTTAAGTTGACATAAAGCCTGTATAAATAGGAGGGAACCAAAGGGCTATAAGCTAAACCCTTTTAGCTATCACCTCCTATACTCCTCTCTCTCTCTCCTTAGCCAACAGCCTTCTTTTTGGGGCATGTGGATAGCAAGAAGGGCCGACCCCTTTTTCATCACGTGGTGCATATGAAAAGGAGGATTGTGTAGTGATTTGAGGAGCATCTTCATAGCCCCTACCATGTGTGTCACTACTAGAGAGGAGGACACTTGCCTCCTTCATCCTCTCCTACAAATATGTAGGATTTTAGGGATATACGATCTCCCTAGGTAATATAATATTTCATATATATAGTTTTTAATTTTGTGGGTTTTGTGCACTAATCTTCGCACGACGATGAATACCGTTTTTGGGAAATTTAGGGTTTTTGTTTTCTATTCTTCCACTGCCACCCCTAGATTTCATGTGATGTCACCCCTAGATTTCCTCACATGTTTGAGTTATGTGCCTTGGCCAACCAATTCTCTAGGCATGTACCTTAGCCATATAGTGCCCAAGTCATATACCTCGACCAGCCAGTACCCGAGTCATGCACCTCAACTAGATAGTACCTGAGTCATACAACTCAATCAAATGGTGCTCGAGTCATGAATTTCGACTAGAAAGGACCCGAACTATGCATCCTGGTTGGATAGAGCATGAGCCACATGCCTCAACCAAGGAAAGCCCGAGTTTCGTGCCTCAAAGCCTAAGTTGTGCACCTCAGCTAGAAAACGTGCTACGACAAACATTCCAAGTCGCACGACCCAAAAAGAAGGCTCATTGTGGCAAGTAAAGGAGATGAAGGTGAGTTGCTTGGCTCTAAGGGGATCTATGACGGAAGATCCCGTGCACCCAAAGGAACTACGAATCCAACTGGAGAGAGCACAAAGATGCACCTTAAGCCCCTCTACGAGGAACTCAAAGCATGCCTTTAGGGGGTGAGAATAATAGGGCATATTCTGGTACTACCCTCGTGACAACAGTCAATAGTCATGTTAAAACTGACGTGGAGCCTCGAAGCCAACATAGCGTGTTAGAGTCGACGTGGCACATGTGTGTCGACATGGCACCTCGAACCCATACAAGACGATGGACCTTGCTTGCACCGTTCGGGATCATATGAGACGACGTCGCACGACACAAGACCATGTAAGTCAATTTGCACCATGCAGGGTGTACGGGCTAACCGACCAAAGTATCGGCAGTCATTAACGAGCCACGTACGACTGACATGTGTGCATATGATTTGATTGGGATATAAAATTCTAAAAAGTGGGTCGTTCTAAGGTAAAAGCCCATAATAATGAAATCATATTTTTTTAGGGGTAAATCACCTAATAATATTGTAGTTCTGTTCTAAAGATAAAATACAAAAAACAAAATCATAATCAAAACAAATATATCTCAAACATCGGTGATTTCATCGTCATCTATCTCAACAACATTCTCATTTATAGTCTACTAAGTAAAAAATATATTACGCATGTGTAGGCGTTTGATCTTCCAACAACTCTATCAATTCACCCATTGAGCATAACCTGTTCGGCGAAAGGATTGAGATCGTCAAATCCTTCTCCAAAACGGATCACTTAAAATGATAAAGACAAGTGTGTCCTTGTCCATTAAGAAATCTTATATAGCTTATAGTGTTTGAATATAAATTTTCGTAAATTCGACCCACTTGAATTGGACAAACTTTATAGTGTTATACTGCTAAATAAATTATGTTATTCGCGGTTGCAAAATCAAGATTAATAACTGAGTTTAGCATGATTCATTTATGATATAAGTGTAACATAAGATTTGTGCAACACACGGCAAATTTAATTTTGAATATGGAGGGAAAAATGATATAAATAATTACATCATTAGTTTTATGTAATATATTGAATTTAGGGGTCATTACAGTCCAATTTGGCACATATTTTAATCTTAATTTTGTAATGAGTTTAACATGTATCCCATTAATAAATGTAGCACCATGAGGTTTGACCTAATCATCTAAAACTTTTAAGATAAAAAAATATTGATATAAATAGTTCTTCTATTATTTTAGAGATTTTTTTAAATTCAATTGGATGAATGATGAACCTGTTCGATTATAAGCTAATAGTAAAGTGAACTAATTGAGGGTTTTTGTTGGGCATTTGATTATATTAACACTCCTATAGATAAATTCTAAAAGCCCGTAAAATGCCTAATAGTATTGTAGTTTTGTTATCAGATCAAAAACAAAACATTAACATAAATAAAATCAAAACAGAAACATCCCCAAATAATAATAATAGTGTAGAAGAAGCATTCTGGTGTCGCACCAATACCTTACCCTCAGCCCCTTTACTTTTCTTTTAACGGCGCTACTTCCTTCGTGATAATTACATATTACCTATTGTAGTTATCTAATATTAACATATAGATCTCTGTATTTTAAAAAAGAACATTATGATCCATACACTTCCGAAAGTAAAATATTTAACCTTAGTTCTCCTCGTATAATCAATTTCGTTATGAATAAAAAGGGTAAAATGAAATTTTCACCTAAGCTTTTCTCCCTACGAACGTCTACGGTGTTGGTAGGGCATGAGGCCGGCAACGCCGATGGCATGTGAGGCCGATGCCCAAATCTTCTCTGAAATGCCATCCTCGTGCGCCTTTGATTGCACTGCATACGCAACAACAAACTAGCAATGATGTCGGTGGCACATGAGGCCAATACTCGAATCTCCTCTAAAATGTCACCCTCGTGCACCTTCGGCTACGTTACCGATGGAAGACCAACGACAACATTGATGACATGCAAGGGTGTCGTTCCATAGAAGATCTAAGCACCGGCCTCGTGCACTGTCGACACCGTTGCTAGTTTGTCATCTAGTGTAGCTGGAGGTGCATGATGCCAATATTCCAAAGGAGATCCGAGCGCTAGCCTCGAGTGCCACTAATGCCACTATTGGTCTATCATCTGCAATTCAATTGGAGGTGCACGAGGGTGGCATTCCAAAGAAAATCCGGGTGTCGACCGTATGCACCACCGGCGTTGCCGCTAGTCTATCTTCCATAGGAGAGGTAAGTAGGGAAGTTTATATGAAATTATTTTTTTATTTCTTTCATTCCTAATGTAAAGAAAATTAAGATTAAATATTTAACTTCAAGGATCCAATGCTAATCCTTAAAGTATAAGGATCGAAATATTAATCCTACGTAAGTACGAGAAGTAATATATAATTATCCCGCTAAGCCTCCTATTTCTACCGGCTTCCACCACGTTTCCCTCCCTCAAGCCTCCACTCCACTTCTTTCTCGTGTCTCTCTCTCTCTCGCTGAGCTCTTCTGCGCCGTGCACACCGTAGAGGTTCGTCTCGTCCGCAGACAGCGGTGTCTGACACTGGTATTGGAACTAACGAGTTCTTGATTAGTTTCTCCATCGCTTAGGAGTACTCTTTGTGGATAGAGTTCTAAGTTTGTGGGTGTTGCAGGAGAAGGCCAAAGGTCGGATTTTTGGGAGTTCGGTAATTGAAAATAAGTCCTTTTTCTTAATTTTGCTTTGTTTCTTTCCTACTTCATCAGCCTCTCCATCTCTTACGAGTATTCTTCATGGATCTCTGCAAGTTAGTGGTTGTTGCGGAGAAGGTTAAAGTTCGGATTTTTGCGGAAGCTGGGAATAGAAAATTAGTTCTTTGTTTTAGTTTTTCGTTGTTTCTATCCTTCTGGTTGGGATTCGTTCTTTCCTCGATATGTTTGTGACACAGTGCTCTCAATTTATGATGTTTGCTTCAGATTTAGGAGTCCAACAAGCGTTTGATGTGTTTCTTCTCTAGAGGAAGATGGAAGGGTTTCGAAAGCTTGAACCAGAAAAAATAACTGTTGCTTTTGGATCAAGCAACAGTTTCTGGATCAATTAGTACTATTACCTTTCTGGATCAAGCAAAACTCCTACTTTTAGAAACCCATGGACTTCTTCTCTGTTTGCTGGATTCCTTTTTAATCTTTATTCATGAATGAATCCGCTTGTTCTTCGCTTTTTCATCCTTCTGTTCTGAGGAAATAAAGGGAAAATTGAGTGCTGATTGTTCTTCCCTTCTAGTGATTTTGATGGAATAAAAAATTTAAAAAATGTCGTTTTTGTTAGATTTGTTTTCCTATTATATTATATGCCTTATGAATCATTGGGTTTGCTTTGAGATCTAACTTGTTTCTTCCATCGATCTACAGAGCCAACATCAAAGACGGAGTCCAAAGGGAATCCTGCCTACCAAGATCTTGTTCGATCACTCTGGCCGCCCCTGAAGTACCGTCTCCTCTCACCTTGAGAGAGGTGTGGGCTCGGGAGGACGCTGTCTTCCCTCCTCACTCCACTCTCCTCTTTGTTTGGCTTCTTTGTTGTATGGTAAAAGGATACCCGATCGACAACGGCTGACCGCTGAATCTATTATAAGATACATCTACTAGGCATAGTTCTTTACTCATTTGCTTACTAGGGTTTGTTAGCTGCACAATATTGTTTGCGAATATACAAAGGAAGATCTTGTGTTGTTTGTGGATTTATTAACGCCCCAGAAGATGGCAAGGTTCAGTTGCTTCTCTAATCTTCTCATCGGAATGAAGAAGAAATCCGAAGTCAGTGCTGGATTTTTGCTGTCATTCTTTTTTATGATTTATCTTGTTAGGAACTTGGTACTGATTTTTAGAATTGTTACTCGTAGAAATCATCTAAAGCTGTTGATGCCAAAAGGGTGAATAGTACTGGAGATTTGCGAGTTAAACCAGAAGATCTCCTTCATCCTTCTCTCGAGATGGGAACCAAGGAGGCATCTTTCGAGGATTCAGTACCTTTAAAAGCTCAAGGAAAGAGCTCTTTGAGCAATTTGAAGGTTGATGGGAATGGGAACACTAATGAGATCTTGACAAGGACTACAGCAGCAGTTGAGGCAGCTTATGAAGGAGGTGATGAGCATGATGATGTTTTATCTATGAAAAGGGACTTCTCTGACTTCGATCTCCAGGCATTAGCCATGGAGAAAGGTGAACTTGCATACCCTGGTTTTAATCAAGAATTCAACAATGATGTGATGGAGTACAAGTCAGACAAAGTTGCAGGGATCACTCCCAAGATGCTGGACCAAAGCGGGCATGTCAGTGATCCAGGGATGGGGAGGACGACAGCATTTTGGGGATCTCCCTCACTGAAGCATTCATGCTCCAACATAGAGAGAAAGAGATCTGGTAAATTGCTTACATCGCCTACCAAGTCCTATTCGTGCGAAGATCTTCAAAAGCTAGCAGCAAATGGTGGTGGAGAAGCATATGGCATTCTAGGCAGCCCATTATCTGTAATGACCTCCTGCAGTGCTGACAAGGTGATGCTAAAGAAGAGATCTTCAAGCCAGGTGCTTCCCTCAAGGAGTAGGAAGCTCTGGTGGAAGCTTTTCCTGTGGAGTCATAGGAATCTCCACAAGTCTTGGGTCTCAAAACCAGAGAGGACAGTCTCCACTGTTGATGCATCCAAGCAGAAAGGTGGCTATTGCTCAGATACGCTTGAACCAAGCTGTAAGATTGACATAAAAAACAAGAAGCCAATGGAAGAACCTGAGATCAGGAATGATTTGTGGCCTCAAAATCAATGGGTAGCATTTTGTGCAGAATCCTCGTCTCTAGATAGAGTTAATGCTTGGGTCCATAGTCTCAATGATAGCCCTTTCTACCCAATTGATGATGACGAAGTGGTCACTGGAGTTTACGCTAACATGGATTCTACTGAGGTGGGAGAACCTTCAGGCAAGAACCAGACTGGTATGAGCAGGCGCACCATGGAGGAAATCATGCAGGCCAACAAAATTGTTGAATCTCTCAATTCCTTATCTGCAGTGGCTCACATTTCCTGCATGGGTTTGAAAGTAATACCAGCTATTTCAGCCTTCAATAGCCTCCGAGTGACCAATTTATCAGGCAATTTCATAGGTATAAGATGGTATCTTAATTGCATTCATGAAGAAGGAAGTTAAGCATGCTTGTCTCTAAAACTCTTTCTATATGTCTGCATATGACTTGTTTGCTATTGTTGCAGTTCATATTTCTCCTGGATCATTACCTAAGAGCCTTCATATGCTTGACTTGTCAAGGAACAAGATTGCCACAATTGAAGGTCTCAGAGAATTGACGAAGCTAAGGGTGCTTAATCTCAGTTATAACAGAATCTCACGAATTGGTCATGGTAAGGTCTTGACGACCTTGTCCTTTTACATGCTGAAAAGATTCTTATGTTCTTAAACTCTATAATGTTCTTGCCAATTCTGAGTTAACAGTATGCAACTATAAAAATCAAAATCATTGTTGATGATTCACTGCCAAAATAATTTTTGCAAATAGGACATTAATTAGTATAAGGACATTTTGCACTAGTATTTATAGAGACGAGGGAGTTTCTAAAACTAGGGGCGTAAAACATGTAAAACTAGGGGGATAGTTTGCTAGTACAAGAACTAGGGGGATAGTTGCATACTAGGGGGATAGTTTGCTAGTACAAGAACTACATATATACACATGTAACGGCCTTCCAAATGATAGGTGTGTTGATGTCATGATAGCAACTTAACAAAATTGGCAAATGCAATTGTGGTTCTGTTAGCTATAAAGATCTAGTCGATTGAGCATCTTTTGAAGCAGCTACCTGTTTTCGTAGATCATCTGAAAAATCAATTCCGAGAAGATTTCTGAATATTTAGTGGACTATCTGTTAAGCCTTTATCTCATGGTCAATGAATCATATTCATATTTCAGATCTGATTTTATAAAGAACTCCATTTGGACAACATTCTCTTGGATTATCTTTTGACGCAATGTTATTCTTGTTTCAGGACTGTCAAACTGCGTTCTAATTAAAGAACTTTACCTCACGGGCAACAAGATCAGTGATGTAGAGGGGCTACACAGGCTCTTGAAGCTTACTGTGCTCGACCTGAGCTTCAACAAGATATCCACAGCAAAAGCTTTAGGCCAGCTTGTCGCCAATTATGACTCTCTCTTGGCCCTTAACCTACTTGGCAACCCGATACAGACCAACATCGGGGATGACCAGCTCCGCAAGGCAGTCTGTAGCCTCCTCCCACAGCTTGCTTATCTCAACAAGCAACCGACTAAACCCCATAGGGAGGTGGTAACTGGCAACATAGCCAAGGCTGCACTTGGGGACAATGGCTGGCATTCTAGGAGGAGGTCAACAAGGCGTGTGATCCAGAGTACGAGCTCATCGGTCAAGGTAAGGGTTGGAGAGGGAAGTAGCCACAAGGGAAGCAGCCACAAGGATAGACAAAGATCAAAGAGCAGGCATCAACACTCGATTTCAACAAGAAAATAAATTCAGAACCAACAAGACTTGAGTTTGATAATCTGCATGCAACTCAACAAATAAGCTATGTCTCTTAATCCAAGCTTTAGCAGAGATGATCTATGCATGGCTAAGGAGGAAGGAAAACCTATTTGGAGCTGAATCAACAGTCTTCCTGCTTGCCATGAGGTGTATATGACATATATTAGGAGTTAAGGATGACATATTTTGATGACCAAAAAGAAGAGCTGCATTGCAGACCAATGCAGAAACACTTGAGAGATATCGTTCTATTTTAGTTGATTTTGAATTGCACCTCATTGCTGTTCCATTGCTTGTATAAAGCAATGAACTCATGTATTCAATGATTTTGGCTTTCAGATACTTCAGCAACATCTAAAAATTCTCAACTACCACAATCTATCTGATGGTTTATGCTAAATTGTTCAGAGAAACATATGTTGTTTCACAAGTTGCAAAAGAAGCTTGTAAAAGGAAGTATCACATTGCATTTAACTATGTTAATTATTGAAAATTAATGGTAAAAAATGTTCTATCTAAATAGATATTGCAGCTTGTTAAAGGTTTGCAGTTGCAATTGTTGGGATGAATGTGTGCATAATTCACGCAATTGTGCTGATAAAATAGGATTTGATTTATAACTCAATCTTGTTTAGTGATGGTGTCATGAGTATCGATTGATGAATCGACCTAGTTGGTTCACTGTCAAAGGTGCAGGCTTATCCAGTTGCCTCTTTCTAGCTAACGTGGGAGACTTGGTGAGATGAGACTACGTAGGTTACCTGGTCAAAAGTTGTTCTGTTAGTGAGGACTCGGTTTGAAATGATTGGGTAGGTGGATTAGGGTCTTCTTGGTTGCAAGGTTCCTCCCCGAGGGCTAGGTCGTTCGGGCAGTCGACGATCCTACATGATAGATCGATGCTGGGGTTGCTTAGTACGGCTTCTCTGATGCTTAAGTTAGCGAAGGGGGAGAAGACAATAGTGTAAGCTGTATGACTGAATTAGTGTGTAGAGTGCCCCCCCTCAGTATAAGCTGATGAGTTCCTTTTTATACATGATCCCTAGGCCTTCTTACTGGCTAGCTTGAGATAAGATCAGGGCAGGCTAACCACTTGATCATTCTGGTATCTGATCTTGATAAGGGCGGTTATTACTAGTCATTGATGCGGGGCACATTGGGATGCACTACGACGCCATTTGGGGGTTGGTGACTTGGAGCCATGTTTAGGTGTTAGTCTTTGTGTAGATGAGCTGACATGGGGAAAAATTATCCCTATCATTTGCCCCCCTTAAAAGGACGTCCTTCGGGGCCTTTCTTTGGAGGGCACACTTGCATGCCCTTTTGTTGGGTACATGTTCTGATGGAAGTCTGTTAGCTGGGGTGTCAAGAGCACATTAGTTCGGCCGAGGTACGGTCCTGGGGTCTTCATGCCAAGTGCACAACTAGGGAGCGTGTAAGCTCGGCCTATGTGCATCCCTTGGGTCTTTTTGCTGAGGCGCATGACTAGGGAGTGCATAGGCTTAGCCTAGGTGCAGCCCTCAAGGTTTCTCATTGAGGTGCATAGCTAGGGAGCGCATATGCTCGATCTAGGTGCAGCCCTCGAGGCTTCTAGCTAAGGTGCATGGCTAGGGAGCACGTAGGCTCACCTAGGTGCAGCCCTCGAGGCTTCACGCTGAGGTGCATGGCTTGGGAGCAAGTCCTTTTTACCTCTTACTCATCTGAGATGCCACCCTCGGGTCTTCATGCTAAGATGCATGACTAAAGAGTGCGTAGGCTCGGCCTAAATGTAGCCATTGAGGCTTTTCGCCGAGGTGCACAGCTAGGGAGCAAGTCGACCTAAGTGTAGCTCTTGGGGCTTCACGTCGAGGCACATGGCTCGGGAGCGAGTCTTTTTTAACTCTTACTCATTCGAGGTGCTACCCTCGGGTTTTCATGCTGAGATGCATGGCTAGGGAGTATGTAAGCTCAGCATAGGTGTAGCTCTCGGGGCTTTACGCCGAGGTGCACGACTAGGGGCCACATAGGCTCAACTTAGATGCAGCCCTTAGGGAGCTGAACTTGGCTACATCGAGGCAAAGGACTGGGCTCGTCTGGGGTCAAACTCAACCATGTTGAACCGGGGATCTAGACCCATCCGGAGGTTCAACTCAACTGCATTAAGGTGGGAGACTAGATCCGCTTGGGTTTGGATTCGTCCGCGTTGAAGGTGGTTTTTGCGGTTGTGAGGCATTCCGCTCAGGATGTGATGCACCACCTTATCTTGACCACTTACGCCCCTTTTGGTGGAATCCTCTTCTGTGGGCTTGATCCGCTTAGGAATCCGAGTGCTCCTTTTCAACTTCTGGTGCTTCTATAGTTATGTTGGGGCAAGCGGTATGATCTTTGCCATCATTGCTCGCGTGGGTGGTCCATAAGCATACCATTACGTCATATCAATGCCTATTGGGCGGGGAGTTGCCTTTATACGGTACTCTCCTGCTCTTCTTCCTCCATCATTGCTTTTGTCATTGACCATCGAACACTTTAGTGCAGACTAAGATGTCTTCCTCTTCCAACAAAACTCTATCTTCTCCTTTGGGGTCATCCTCTTAGTCTGGTGCAAACTAAGATGACCTTCCGTCCTCTTTCTCAGCGCCAGCAAGGTGCTGAAAGATCGACCACCTCCTCCCGGAAGGTAGTTCAGGTGAGCTCTTTGTCCACGGGGAGCAAACCTTTTGAGATTCACATGGTCCCACGAGACCTAGTGCAAATGAAGGAGGCCCATGATTGTAGCTTCATGGTGACTTACGATAGTTAGAGGCACTATGCAACCGCTTCCGCGTTCCATCAAAGTTTGTTGTATCCATCCTTAGGGATGAGGTTCACCCTTTCCACCAACTCTCTGGGGGGTTTTGCCTCTCCATCGATGTTGTGGAGGTAGGGTTACACCTTCATGTTCCTTTGGTGGTGGCTTCCTATCTGTGATATTGGTGTATTTCACCTTCCTAAATGGTGCCAAATTCTTGGCGTTTCCTAAGGGTCTTCCTCAAGGCATGCGATGATGCGAGGGTAGCATCGTCTCATGACCTCTTCTACTCATGCTTCCGGCTGAGTCAAGGATCAAGCAATTACTACCTATCCCCCCGTGCAGGGTTTAAGATAAGTGGAGCAACCTCCTATAGCAAGGGGTGGAGGAGTCACTTCATTGTCAGCGGAAGCCAAGACTAGGGCTTCCCGATGGTTTGGGTAGCACACACCATAGACAACACATTAACCCCTCTATCCTTGGGCAAAGCCAAGGCCCTAGACAAGATATGAGGGTTCTTCTTATCTGGGTCCGCGAAGCATGAGGAGAAAGTTTGTTCGGCAGAGGCCACTCCTCCGGCCCCATTTGATATGATCATTTTTTTCTTTCAACTCTTTCACTTATTTCTGACCCTTTCTCTATGGTCCTTTGGCAAGTGTGAATCTTTGAGAACTGAAGAGGTGGTGCCCTTCTGCTCCCCTCTCTAGACCTAGCAAGGGCCTATCGATGGGCGAATGATCATCGTGGGCCTGAGGCTCCTTTTATGGCCTTCCTATCGGGGCCTCCGAAAGCTTTGAAGTCGGCGCTGACCTGTTCGAGGGGGATCCACAACCCCTTTTGACGATTCTAACTTCTTTAGGGTCCTCGGGTGAGCACGACGCTATAGACCTATGCCATTGAAAGAGGCACTAGGGGGCCACTACTAAGCCCTCGGAGCCACTACCCATGGAGGAGTCATTGCCTGCAATGGTAGAGGTGGCTCTGTCTCCTGGGCCGAGATCACCCGTGGGGGTGAGGACCTCCCTATTGAATTTTAGATTTTGATGATGAAATCAATTGATGAGTTTACAATCTAATCTGCATTTTGAGTGACACAGGACTAACTTCGATCATAAAAGGCAAATCGATTAAAGCAGGAATAATTAGATGCTAGGCTAGAGTGAACATATCAGAAGATTGGACGTTGGCCGAAGGATCAGTCGACATGTCGACATAAGGACTTCATGCCGAGAGTTCGGGCATTTGGCCGAAGGATCGAACATTGCGCCAAAGAGATCGGAAGTTATAGGAGGTCAACATGCCGATTGAGCAATATGCCGAAGGAGAGGACGATACGCCGAAGGATCGAACGAAGCGTTAGATGAACCAATGACATGTCGAACAACGTAGAATTCTAGTCTTGTAATTAGTTGTCTTAATTGGTTGTAGTTAGGTCATAATTGAGTTAGTTTTTGGTATAACCATGCAAACTCAATTAGGGGCCCATTGAGCTAGAGTTGGGATTGTTTTGGGCCAAGTGAAAGGCCCATTCGGTGACCTAAGGTTAGATGAAACCACCTATGAGCTGGAAAATTCAAGAGCATACTTTTCTAAGCTATCAGGCGGTGGTACCACCCAAACACAATCTCCTAGACTCTGTCAAGCAGTGCTATCGCTAGTCTGGATGGTGGTACTGCCCAGTGTTAGTGCTGTAGGTAGTGGTACCACCTAGCATAGGCGATGGTACTGCTAGGACCCATAAAACTCGAGATGAGACTTTTTTTGGCTCCATTTCTGAAGCCATTTGAGGTCTATAAATACCTCAACTATTTTTGCTTGGAAGTGCATGAAATTGAGTAGAAAAGGGAGAAAATATACTTGAAAAAAAAAGTATTATAAACTCTCTAAAGTTAGTGAGTCACTTCCTCCCAGAGTTAGAAGGTTTCTAACGGAGGAGAGAGGTCTAAAAGAGAGAGGTCTAAAGGTTCTCTCCTAAGCCTGTGAAAAGGAGACAATTGTAAGGGTAGTAGATCTTCACCCGTTGGAGAGAAGATTAGTAGTAGAAGCCGGTGGCCTTGAGTGAAGAGGAATCGGGAGTGGATGTAGGTCATAACAACCGAACCATTATAAATCCGATGTGTTCTTTTCCTTTGCTGTTTACTTAGCTACTCACTTCACTTTACATTTACTCTAAGTCATGCTTAAACACTTTCTGATACAGGCCTTATCAAAATAGTTTTTCTACATTGAACGAGTTTTCAAATAGACATAATTTTTACATAAGTACTAATTCACCCTCCCCCCTCCCCCCCTCTCTTAGTACCGATTTTGGTCCCAATAGTTGGTATCAGACCAAATATTTTTCTCATTTGGTTTAACACCTAAGAGAAATGGCTTTTATCGACAATCAGGAGGGTCTTTCTATCACTCGTCCTCCTATGTTCAATGGAATGGACTACAACTATTAATAAACTCGAATGAGAGTTTTCTTGCTTTCTATGAATTTAAATCTATGAAATATTATCGAAAGTGGTTTTCAAAAGTCTTCTAATCCAATGAATGAATGAAATGATTTGGAAAAGAAAACTTTTTCTTTGAATGCTAAAGCGATGAATGATTTATTTTATGCTCTAGATAAAAATGAATTTAATCAGGTTTCTATATATGAAACTGCACATGATATTTGGCATATACTCAAAATCATACATGAAGGTACAAGTAGAGTTAAAGAGTCTAAAGTCAATCTTTTGATGCATAGTTTTGAATTGTTTCGAATGAAGCCAAGCGAAACTATTGTTGACATGTATACTCATTTTACAAATGTCGTCAATAGTTTGAAAGCTCTTGGTAAATATTTTTCTAAACTTGAACTTATAAACAAGATTCTAAGATCCCTTCCAAAAAGTTGGGATCCAAAAATAACGGCAATATAAGAAGCAAAGGACCTAAATAATTTTCCACTTGAAGAACTTATTGAGTCTTTAATGACCTATGAAATAATATATATTGCACATGATGAACTTGAGAATAACCTTCCAAAGAACAAGAAGGATATGACACTTAGAACAAATGAAGACCACTCGAGTGAAAGCTCAAGTGATGATGACTTTGAACTCCTTATAAGTAAATTTAAAATGTTCATAAAACAAGAATCAAAAAATAAAAACGAACTTAAAAATAAGAAGCTACCAAAGAAAAAGAAATTATTCAAGGCGGCTTCGGACAAATCGAGTACATCTGAAGACTAAGAGTAAACCAACAAAGACAAGATGGCAAACTACGCCTTGATGGCTTTCGACGATGAGGTATGCAACTCAACTGAAATGTCTTTACCTTACGATGAATTACTAAATGCTTTCTAAAATTTATTTGGTGAATGTAAGCTAGTTGGTAAAAAAAATAAGTTGTTAGAAAATGATCATGCTTCTTACTAGCGAATTTGAAAAATTAAAATGAGCATGATAATTACATGTTAACTCCTTGCACTAAATGTAAAGAATTAGATTCATGCAAAAAGAAAATTTTTTTATTACTTAGATAAATTTAAAATTCGTAGCAAATCTTTAAATATGATTCTTGCCAATAAAAGTCTTGTTCGTAGAAAAGAAGGAATTGGCTTTGTGAGTAGCAACACTAAACAAAAACTAACCACATTTGTTAAATGACCCACATTTAATGTTTCCCTTGAAAATAAATATAATGTTTATGGTAGACATGGTCATTTTACATATAAATATTTATTTAAAAGATATAACTTTCATAAATTAGTTTAGGTTCCTAAAAGTACTATAAATGACCTTATGTCAAAAAATAAGATAGGTAAATCCAACCATGAGGAACCCAAAGTCAAATGGGTACCTAAAAGAAACTCACCTTTCTTGTAGACATCTCTACCATCGAAAGCTATGAGCAAAAATAAAATTTTGATAGTGGATGCTCAAGGCTTAAGACTAGAGATCCAACACACTTCATAAAGCTCACTAGTCAAAACAAAATGATTTTGATTGAAAATGCTTTATGTTTAATGAAATCATGCTTGATGATTTAATGATTTAATTATGCATGATAATTTGAAGTCTTGATGATTTTTGTGATGAATCTTATTTTTCAATTTTAAACATGATGTATAGTTTTGACATAAAAAAAAAACTTGGGCATGCTCGTATGAAATCAATCACATGAATTGAAACAACTAACAAGAGGAAAGCATTTTTCATGAAAATTTCTTAATCTCTATCTTATCAAGTTTTTCAATAAGAGATTGATGAATTTATATTATTTTATGAATTTCTTGAACTATAAAAGTGATTTTGATGATTTAAATTTGAATGACTTTTTTCCAAATCTTTTTCTTGATACTTGAGATTTATTCTAAATGAATCAAGATCTTTTATCTCCTATGTTTCTTTTTCACTATTTGTAAAAGAAGAAGTATCTAAATGAATTATGATTTTTCTTTCAAATTCTAGGAATTATAACTTGAAATTCTTAATATATAAATCATGATCTTGACAACTTGATATTTCTTATACATGAATCAAGCTCTTTTAATTTCCTATGTTCCTTTTTGCTATTTACTAAAGAGAATATCTTTTTTAAAATTCATGACTTAAGATTTTTCATACCATTTGGTCTCCTAAGATTTCTTTTTATTTTTTTTAAAAGGAGATCAATGAATCATATCTTTTGGTATTCACATTATCTTGATATTATATTTTCCTTAACATGATTTTAATTATGTATAATTATTTTATATTTATGGTTGTATACCTTATGTGATGCTTAAGGAATTGATGTAAAGGGAAATGAATTACACCATTGTATTATTCCCCTCTTCTTCTTTCTTACAATGATAAAGGGGAGAAAGAAAATTGCTAGCATCTCAAGAAAACCAAAAGTACTAGCTTGAATGTTAAATTTAGGCAATTTGTTAAATCTCCCAAATGCATAAATTCTTCTTATATATTTTTCGGATCATGATATTGATTTCTCGATTTTTATGACTTGAGTTTTCTTTTTGAATCAAAATCGTTTCCTATCATTCCTTCTATTTACAAAAGAAGAGATTTGTTAAAATTGATATATGGTCTTTTAGTATTCATGACTTGATCTTTTGTTTTTTATATTTGAAATATTGATATAAATTTATCTTTGTCATGATTTAAAAATTGATGTAAAGGAAAAAGAATTACAACATTATATTTTTCTCTTCTTTTTGACAATAACAAGGGGAGAAAGTATTGCTAGCTTACACATTTCAAAGAGAAGAAAACTTGTTAGCTTGCACATTTCAAGGAGAAAAACTTGCTAGCTTACACAATGTAAAGAAAATAAAACTTATTAGCTTATTCATCTCAAAAGAGAAGTAAAGTTTGCTAACTTGCACAATTCAAGAAGATGTAAAACCATGTATCTTGCACATATCAAAAGATGCATATATTTTGTTAACTTTCATATCTGAAAAACTTGCTAGCTTGCATGATGATATATGCAATGATGTTTCAAAAACTTGAAATTATGTTTATAATGTAATAATTTAAAATTATATATCAAAAACTTGCTAGTTGCACTTCTCGTTTTTGTTGATGACAAAAGGGGAGAAGGTATGATGATGATCATCATGCATGATATAATGAAATTTTATTATGTATGATGGTTTGGATGCAATACTTGAACTTATGATGTAAGTAATGATATGATATATTATATATAATTTATGATTGAAATTATGAAATGTTGATAGGGGGAGTTTAGTTTAAACTCCGTCATCAATTGGTTGCCATCATAAAAAAGGGGGAGATTGTTAAATCTCAGATTTTGATGATGAAATCAATTGATAAGTTTATGATCTAATCTGTATTTTGAGTGACATAGGATTAACTTAGATCAGAAAAGACAAATCCATTAAAGTAGGAAGAATTGGACGTTGGGCTAGAGTGAACAAGTTAGAAGATTGGATGTCGACCGAAGAATCGATCGATGTGCCGGTAAAAGGACTTCATGCCAAAAGTTTGAGTATTGAGCCAAAGAATCGGACATTGCACCAAGAAAATTAGAAGTTACGGGAGGTCAACATGCCGATTGCACAATATGCCAAAGGAGAGAACGATGCGTCGAAGGATCGGACAAAGTGCTGGATGAACCAATAACATGCCAGACATCATAGAATTCTAATCTTATAATTGGTTTGGTTGTGTCTTAATTGGTCATAATTGAGTTATTTTTTGATGTAACTATGCTAACTCAATTAGGGGCTCATTGGGCTTGAGTTGGGACTGTTTTGGG
The DNA here is from genome assembly GCA_004837865.1 of Musa balbisiana. Taxonomy (NCBI): domain Eukaryota; kingdom Viridiplantae; phylum Streptophyta; class Magnoliopsida; order Zingiberales; family Musaceae; genus Musa; species Musa balbisiana. Next base: position 23,966,042 of record CM017195.1, on the reverse strand, counting down.
CAAGTAGAAGGCCCATTCGATGACCTTAAGTTAGATGGAACCACCGATGAGCTAGAAAAGTCAAGAGCACACTTTTCTAAGCTGTTAGGCGGTGGTATCCCCATACTAGGTGGTGGTACCACCCAAACACAATCTCCCAAACTATGTTAGGTGGTGGTACCACCCAGCATAGGCGATGGTATTGTTGGGACCCCGAAAACCCAAGATGAGACCTTTTTTGACTCTATATTTGAAGTCATTGGGGTCTATAAATACCCTAGTTATTTCTGCTTGGAAGTGTATGAAATTGAGTAGAAAATGAGGAAAATATACTTGAGAAAAAAAGTTTTGTAATCTCTCTAAAGTTAGTGAGTCTCTTCTTCCTAGAATTAAAAGGTTTCTAATGGAGGAGAGAGGTCTAAAAGAGAGAGGTGTAAAGGTTCTCTCTTGAGCCTATGAAAAAGAGAAAGAGTTGTAAGGATAGTTGATCTTCACCCATTAAAAAGAAGATTGGTGGTGGAAGTTGGTGGCCTCGATTGAAGAGGAATCAGGAGTGGATGTAGGTCACGACGACCAAACCATTATAAATCCGATGTGCTCTTTTCCTTTGCTACTTACTTTTATTGTTTACATAACTAGTCACTTCACTTTACATTTACTCTAAGTCAAGCTTAAACACTTTTCGATACGAGCTTTATCAAAATGGTTTTTTTTACTTTGATCGAGTTTTCAAATCAATGTAATTTTTACGTAAGCACTAATTCAACCCCCCCTCCCTCCCCTCCCCTCTCTTAGTGTCGATTGATTTTGGTCCTAACACTCCCAAGAGATACCCCTTGTCTTTCCAATGGGCCCCTAGCTAGGGGTCCCGATCCTACTATTGCCACTTCTTCGAGGCCACTATCTAGGTTGACCCCAAAGCCATTTGAAGAGGTTGCCTCTGAGTAGTTAGCATCACCACTTCGGCCCCACACTGCTCCATTACCTAGGGCAGCAGCTCCACCTATGGAGTCATCCATTGAGGGCCCTAACCCGCCATTGTCTCCAACAGGGGAGGGTCTACGTGTAACTTCTTCGGACCCATCCTTGGGTCCACCTACGGTGACACCATCGTGTGAGGAGGCGGCTGAGGAGTCCTTTGCTAGTCATAGGTGCCCTGCAAGCCAATCACATACCCACTAATCTAAGAGGCTTGGGTAATTGGATGGAGATCCAGTATCCAAAAGGGCAAGATCCATTAGGGTTAACTGGGGGCCTCTATAAATAGGAGGAAATTAAAGGCCTATAGGTTGGGGCTTCTTGTGTGGAACACCACTAGAGAGGAGGACGCTTGATCTCCTTCATCCTCTCCAATAGAACTATAGAGATTCAAGGATATATGATCTCCCAAGTTAACACAACTATCTCACACATGATTTTCTATATCGCGGGTTTTACGCACCAATCTTCAAATGATGGTAAACACCTTTTGGGAAATTCAGGATGTTTATTTTATGTTCTTCCACTGCACATGTGATGTCGCCCCTAGATTTCCCTATAGTGGTATCAGAGCTAGCTTATTCGTGCGAAAGATTGGTTTTGAATTGCATATCTTGTGTTTTAGAAAAGTTTTTTATGTCAAAATCATTGACAAAAAATTGAGAAAAGGCAATAACTATTGTTGCCCTTACTGCCCTCGAAGATGGCAGCTTTATTGTCATCTGTGTGCAGGCAGGCTGCTTGTGCGCATTAATTGTTGCTGCACGCAGTTACAGTCGCAAGTGGTTGGCCACCCACAAGTAGAGTCGCCAATGCATAGGCATTACACCTACAGCACAAGCGGTGGTACCCGCGGGCGCTGCTTGCAGACACAGTGCCCGTAGCTACGCTCGCTTGTGAGCTAGTGGCCCGTAGGGGCAGTCGTTGCCTACACCACCGCCTGCAGCGATGCCCATAGGGGCAACCACCCGCACAGGCCCTGCCTGCGAGAGCTGCTGTTAGGATCAAGAGTGGCACTAAGAGGGGGGGGGGGTGAATTAGTGCAGCGGTAAAATTACGTTGGTAAGAAAATCTTTCGTACGATAAAACTAATCTTTGGAAGATAACTTAAAATTGAAAGCATATGGAAGAGCGTAGTGGATGTAAAGCAAGTAAGTTTGCAATAAAGGTAAATTGCACAAATAAAAATACAAACCGAGTTTATAGTGGTTCGGTCGTCGTGACCTACATCCACTCTGTCGATTCCTCTTCCGTCGAGGCTACCGGCATCCACTATCGGTCTTCCTTCAATAGGCAAAGACCAACCACCTTTTATAGTTCTTTCTCCTTTTACTGGGTTTAGGAGATAACCCTTACACTCCCACTTACTCCTCTCTCAAACTATTTTAATACTTAGAAGAAGGAGAGGAGTTCACACAAGATTACAGTAGCGTTTTTTCTTTTTCACTCTCAATTCTTATATACTTTAACCAAGGATGAGAGGGGTATTTATAAGCCTCAAGTGGATTCAAATTCGGAGCCTAAAAATGTCTTATCCCTAGTTTTTAGGGTCCTAGTGGTACTACCGCTTGTAGAACTAACACTGGGCAGTACCACTACCCAGTCTGTTGGTACCACCACTTGGGAGACTATGTCTAGGTGGTACCACTGCCCAAACTGGCAATACCACCGCCTGATACAGTCTCAGAGATTATGCTACGACGGTGCCACCTGTTGGGTCACTATTTGGGCCTTTCACTTGGCCTAATATAATCCATACATGGGCCTAACTGGCCCCTAATTGGGTTGGCCCAATTCCAATCCCAATTATGTGCTAACTATGAAATTTAAGATATTTACTAAGCTAAACAAGTCCGTAAGTCTAGGTTTCTTCCAGTGAGCTTCCAGCGATCTTCTAGCGAACTTCTGACGATCTCTCGACAATATTCCAGCAAACTCCTAGCAAGCTCCTAGACTTCACGACAATCTTCTTGGTGAGTTCTGACAAGCTTCTTTGGTAAGCTCCTGGACTTCTCGGTTAATTCCGGCAGAACTTTCGACGAACATCCGAACTTCCGACGAACTCTCGAACTCCCAACGAAATCACGTTCTTGACTCCGGGACTTCATTTTACTTTATGCCTTGCTATTGTAGTTAATCCTATATACTTAAAAGCCACTTCGATCTAGACAATTATTACTAAGCTAATCAAATGTTGTCCGGTACGTCATTGGTTCATCGACTCTTCGTTCGATTCTTCGACGCATCATCATTTCTTGTGGCCTATTCCCAATCGGCTAGTTAACCTCCGCAACTCTGATTTCCTTGATGCAATATCCACTCTTCTTGGCCCAATGCTCAAACTCATAGCTTAAAGCCTTCTGTCGATACGTCGACTGATCTTTTAGTGCGACGTCCAATCTTTTGATATGTTTTTCTTCGGCCCAACATGATTCTTCCTGCTTTAATTGTCTGTTCCTGATTGAAACTTCCTGCATCACTCAAAATGTATATTAAATCATAAACACTATCAATTGGTTTCATCATCAAAATCTGAGATTCAACAATCTCCCCCTCTTTGATGATGACAACCAATTGATGACGGAGTTAACCTTAAATTATGCATAATATTATACTTCTCCCCTTTGTCATCAATAAAAATGAGAAGTTCAATTATCAAGTGTTTAGATATACAAGTTCAAATCATAGCATAATCTCCAATGCTAGCAATAATTTTGAGTTTTGCAAGTTTGTAAATTTTGCTAGATGTGCAAGTTAGCATGTTTTTGCATCTTCTTGAATTGTACAAGCTAGGAAATCTGTCTTTTGAGATGTGCACACTCGCAATTTTTTGTTTCTTCTTGAAGTATGCAAGCTAGCAAACTTTATCTCCCCCTTTATCATTGTCAAAGAGAAGGGAAGAATACAATTTTGTATTTCTTTTCTCCTTTACAACAATTTTCCAAGCATGACAAAGCTAGATAATCATTTTAGAGTATCATTTCAGAAAATGATAATTGTTGACTTTCACATCATTTCATAAAAAAAACATAGTATTGCATGCATAATTTCATATCATCACATGAAGAATATCAAGAAAAATTAATTGGGTAATGAGATAAACATTTCATGAATACAAGGAATTGTACATAAAAATCATATCATGAAAGATAAAATGTTAAAGTTCATGAAGGATTAAATCATGAATACTAAACGACATGATTTATCTTGATAAATCTCCCTTTTAGTAAATAACAAAAAGAAACATGGGATTTCAAAAACAAGATCTTGATTCATAGAAAAATTTTAAGTATCAATATCGAGAAATCAAGATCATGATATAGATAAAGACATTCCTATAGCAAAAAGGTGTCATAAGAGAACATATAAATGATCTCAATTCATGCATAATATCTCTCAATTCATTATGAATCATAAAAATTATAATTTCAAAAAATCATGATTCATTTGGATGGTAGATAGCAAAAGGAAACATCGAGGATAAAAGATCTCAATTTATATAGGGTAAATCTCAAGTTATAAATATCAAAAAATTAAGATAAAGCTCATTCAAATCGTTAAATCAAAATCATTTTCAAGAGATTCACAAAAGCATAATATACATGGATTCATTAATCTTTTATCGAAAAATCAATAGAGATGGAAAATGTATTCCCCTTTTTTGTGTGTTTCATTTTAAGTGATTGATTTCATATAAGTATGCTTAAGTTTTTCGTATGAAAACTATACATCATAGTTTAAAATCAAAAGAGCAAATATCATCATAGAAATCATCAAGATCAATAAACCATAATTTACCCAAAAATCATCATTACTTCGAATCATTATGCATAATTTAAATATAAAATCGTCAAGCATGATACTTATACATAAAATAAAATCATCAATTATGGTATCAAAACATTTAATATTTTCATTACATCATTAAACATGTAATTTTCATAATCATTTTCAAAATTAGCTATCAAAAGAAAAGCATGATCCCCTTTTATTTATTTATTTTTTGCATTTTATATGCTAATTTAAAAATAACATATGAAATGCATCAAGTAATTTCAGAATAAATTAAGGGGATTTTGGGTACCTCGTCGTCGAAAGTCGTTAAGGCGTAGTTTGCCACTTCGTCTTCATCGGTTCGTTCCTCGTCTTCGGATGCACTCAGTTTGTCCCAATTTGTATTCTTTTTAAGCCTTTTTTTTTTTTTTTCATTTTAATAACTTTCTTATCAAGAGTGTAAAGTCATCATCATAGTCCTCACCACTTGAATTTTCTTTTAAGTGATCTTCATGAGTTCTTAATGTCATATCCTTCCTATTCTTTGGAATGTTGTTCTCAAGCTCTTCATGAGTATTGTAAGTCATTTCATATGTCAATAATGAATCGATAAGTTCTTCAAGTGAAAAATATTTTAAGTTCTTTGATTCTTGTATTGCCGTTACTTTCAAATTCTAATTTTTAAAAAGTGATCATAAAATCTTGTTAATAAGCTCAAAATCTGAAAAATATTTGCCAATAGCTTTTAGACTATTGACGATGTTCGTAAAACGGGTGTCATGTCTCCAATAGTCTCACTTGGTTTCGTTTGAAATAATTCAAAATCATGCATCAAAATATTTCTTTTAGAATCTTTAACTCTACTTTTGCTTTCATATGTGATTTCAAGAGTGTGCCACGAAAGCCGTTTCGCAAGTAGAAACTCGATTAAACTCAGTTTTATCTAAGGTACAAAATAGAGCATTCATATCTCTAGCATTTAAAGAAAAAGTCTTCTTCTCCAAATCATTCCAATTGTTCATTAGAAGAGAAGACCTTTGAAAGCCATGTTTAATAATATTCTATAAATTTAAATAAAAGTAAAGTAAAAAAACTCTCATTCAAGTTTTTCAATATGTGTAGTTCGTCCCATTGAACAAGGGAGGACGAATAAGAGAGTGACCCTCTTGAAAACTGAAAAGAGTCATTTCTCTTTGGGTGCTAAACTAAATAAGAAAAATGTGGCTCTAATACCAGCTATTAGGATCAAGAGCGGCATTAAGAGGGGGGGGTGAATTAGTACAGCGGTAAAATTACATCGGTTAAAAAATCTTTCATATGATAAAACTGATCTTCGGAAGATAACTTAAAATTGAAAGTGTACGGAAGAGCATAGTAGATGTAAAGCAAGTAAGTTTGCAGTAAAGGTAAATTGTATAAATAGAAATGCAAACCAAGTTTATAGTGGTTCGGTCATCGTGACCTACATCCAATCCACCGATTCCTCTTTCATTGAGGTCACCGGCATCTACTATTGGTCTTTCTTCAATAGGTGAAGACCAACCACCTTTTGCAGCTCTTTCTCCTTTTACTGGGTTTAGGAGATAACCCTTACACTCTCACTTACTTCTCTCTCAAACTATTTTAACACTTAGAAGAAGGAGAGTAGTTTACACAAGATTACAGTAGTGTTTCTTTCTTTTTCACTCTCAATTTCTGTATACTTTAACTAGGGATGAGAGGGGTATTTATAAGCCTCAAATGGATTCAAACTTAGAGCCTAAAAATGTCTTATCCCTAGTTTTTGGAGTCATAACGGTACTATTGCCTGTGCTGGGTGGTACCACCATCTACAGCACTAACACTGGGTGGTACCACCACTTGGGAGACTGTATTTGGGTGGTACCACTGCTCAGACCGATGGTACCACTGCCTAACACAGTCTCGATGACTGTGCCATGACGGTTCCACTTGTTGGGTCACTGTTTGAGCCTTTCACTTGGCCCAACATAGTCCATACATGGGCCCAACTGGCCCCTAATTGGGTTAGCCCAATTCCAATCATAATTATGTGCTAACTATGAAATTTAAGATATTTACTAAGCTAAACAAGTCCTTAATTCTAGATTTCTTTTGGCGAGCTTCCAGCGATCTTCCGACGAACTTTCGACGATCTCTCGGCAATGTTCCAACGGACTCCCCGCAATCTCCTAGACTTCACAATGATCTTCTTAGTGAGTTTCGATAAGCTTTTTTGGCAAGCTCCTGGACTTCTCGATCAATTCCGATAGAACTTCCGACGAACATCCGGACTTTCAATGAACTCTCGAACTCCCAACGAAATTGCGTTCTCGACGTCAAGACTTCATTTCGCTTTATGTCTTGCTATCGTAGTTAATCCTGCACACTTAAAACCCACTTCGATCTAGACAATTATTACTAAGCTAATCAAATGTTGTCTAGCATATCATTGGTTCATTGACACTTTGTTCGATTCTTCAGCGCATCATCCTATCTTACGGCCTATTGCCCAATCGGCCAGTTGACCTCTGCAACTTCGATTTC
>CM017195.1:23891267-23953767 GCA_004837865.1 Musa balbisiana | reverse complement strand
TGACGGAGTTAACCTTACCTCCTCCTATCAATATGACATATTAATATAACCTTGAATTCAAATTGAATTCAAGTCAAAGCAAATTTAATCATGAATATTTGTAACACATTATATGCATATCATTGCATTGCATGCATCATCATAAATACTTTAAATTATCATGGTATCAAAATATCAAAGTATATTACATCCTACCATGTATAATTCTCATATTATCATATCTTCTCCCCCTTTGTCATCAACAAAAAGAAGTGCAACTATCAAGTTTTAGAGATATGAAAGCTTGGCTATTTAGCAAATTTTTCATCACTTTAGAACATTTAAGCTAGTGAGTTTCTTTCTTCTCTTTTGAGAAGTGCAAGATAGCTTGTTTTTGCATTTTCTTGAAGTGTGCAAGCTAGCAAGTTTTTCTTCCTTTTGCAATGTGCAAGTTTCCAAATTTTGTATATTGAGCTAGTAATTTTTAAAATGTACAAGATAGCATGTTTTTGCATCTTCTTGAAATGTGTAACTTACCAAATATTGCTTCTCTTGAGAATGGCAAGATAGTGCTTATTGCTTCTCTTTTGAGATGTGCACACTAGTAATTCTTTCTCCCCCTTTGTCATTGGCAAAAAGAGGGGAATAATAATATAATAGTATAATTCATTTCCCTTTACATCAATTTTCAAATCATCATATAAAGGATAACAAGAAAGTTTGGTGATGAGATATACTTGCATAGTAAAAGTCATATCATGAAAGATAAGATCATATAAATACCAAATGACACGATTCATTTTGATAAATAATTTTTTTAATAAAATGCAAGAAATCATTCGAGAATAAAAAATGAGGGAACTTGATTCATATAAAGAAACTATCAAGTTTTGATTCCAAGAATTTAAGATCGATCATGATATAGATAAAACTCATTCAAATCATCAAATCATCAAAATTACTTTCAAGAGATTCAAAATGACATACATAGATTTATCATTTTCTTGTTAAGAAAAAAAATATAAGATAGAGATAGAGAAAATTTTAAAATGCATTCCCTTTTTAGTTGTTTCAATTCACATGATTAATTTCATACAAACATGCCCAACTTTCATTATGGCAAAGATCACAAAAATCATCATGCATAATTTTGAAATATAAACTCATTAAGCATGATTTCAAATCACTATGCATTATTAAATCATCAAGACATAATTTCATTAAACATAGAGCATTTTTAATTAAAATCAAAATAAAAAAGCAATATGGAAATCATCAAGATACACATTATTGCTTCTTAAAACGTATATACAATTAATCTTATTAGGTGTACAAGCATTAGGTTTAAATCTAACATTTTGTTCCTTTATCATAAAACATATAATTGTCATGATCATTTTTTTAAATAATTAGAAAAAGAAGCATGATATATTTTTTTATACTTTTTTTTTTCAAAAACACTAGAAAGAAAAGCATGATCCCCTTTTATTTAATTTTTACTAACTAATTTAAAAACAACTCATTAAAAGCATCAAGTAATTTCAAAATAAACTAAGGAGGTTTCGAGTGAGTTATTTACCTCATCGTCGAGAGCTGTTAAGGCATAGTTTACCACATTGCCTTTGTTGGTTTGTTCTTCATCTTCGGATGAACTTGATTCATCCCTAGCCACCTTGAGTGTTTTCTTCTTCTTTTGTAGCTTCTTCTTTTTAAGTTCATTTTTACTTTTTGATTCTTGTTTTAAGAACTTTTTAAGCTTTATTGTAAAAAGTTCAAGGTCATTATCATCATCACTTGAGTCATCACTCAAGTAGTATTCTATTTTTCGAAGTGTCAAATCCTTTCTATTCTTTGGAAGGTAGTTCTCACGTTCATCATATTCAACACAAGTAATTTCATAGGTCATCAAGGACCCAATAAGTTCTTCAAGTGAAAAAAAGTTCAAATCCTTGGCCTCTTGAATGACTGTTACTTTTGGGTCCCAACTCTTTGGAAGGAATCTCAATATTTTGTTAACGAGTTTAAAGTTAGAAAAACTTTTATCAAACGCTTTTAAACCATTGACGGCATCCGTAAATCGGGTGTACATGTCTCCAATGGTCTCATTTGGTTCCATTCGAAACAATTCAAAATCATGCATCAAAAAATTGATTTTTGAATATTTAACTTTACTAGTGCCTTCATGTGTAATTTTAAGAGTGTGCCAAATATCGAAAGAGGTTTCACAAATAGACACTCGATTGAACTCATTTTTATCTAAAGTGCAAAACAAGGCATTCATAGCCCTGACATTTAAAAAGAAAGTCTTCTTCTCTAACTCATTCCAAACATTCATTGGAAGAGAAGACCATTCAAATCCATTTTCAACAATATTCCATAAATCAAGGTTCAAGAAAAATAAGAAAACTCTCATCCGAGGATTCCAATAAATATAGTCCGTCCTATTGAACATGGGAGGACGAACGATAGAAAAGCCCTCTTGAAAGTCGAAAAGAGCTATTTCTCTTGGGTGTTAAACCAAATAAGAAAAATGTGGCGCTGATACCAACTGTTAGGATCAAATCGGCACTAAGAGGGGGGGGGTGAATTAGTGCAGCGAATAAAATCGATGTCGGTTCAAAATTTTCGTACATTCGATAAAAAATAGTATCAGAAATGTGCTTGACTTGAAAGCATATGGAAGAGTGTAATGAGAAGGTAAAGCAAGTAAGGAAATTTGCAGTGAAGGTAAATTATACAAATAGAAATGTAAATCGAGTTTTATAGTGGTTTGGTCGTCGTGACCTATATCCACTCCCGATTCCTCTTCCATCGAGGCCACGAGCATCCACTAACGATCTTTCTTCGATGGGCAAAGATCAACTACCCTTTTACACTCTTTCTCCTTTTCACGAGTTTAGGAGACAACCCTTACAAGCCTCTCTTTCTTAGACCTCACTTCTCCCTTTAGACAAACTTTTAAATACTAGGAAGAAGTGATCCTAAATCCTAAGAGAGTTTCCTAATTTTTTCTCAAGTATTTCCCCCCCTTTTTTAACTCAATTTTGTGCTCAATTCTTATTGCTCCATATAGGAATAGCTAGGGTATTTATAGACCCCAAATGTCTTTAAAATTAGAGCCAAAAAAATCTCATCCCGGGTTCCCGGATCTTGACGGTATCACCACTTGTGCTGGACGGTACCACTACCTGTAGCATTGACAATGGGTAGTACCACCACCAAGTGTGGTGGACCACCGCTTGGGAGACTATGTCTAGGCGATACCACCACCCAGACTGGTGGTACCACCGGTCGACAGTCTTGGAGAATAAGTTTGGGCAGTACCACCACCTGACATAGTCTCGGAGACTGTGTCATCAATGGTTTCATCTATTGGGTCATTGTTTGGGCATTTCACTTGGCTCAACACAGCCCATACTTGGGTCCAATTGGTCCCTAATTGAGTTGGCCCAATTCCAACCTAATTATGCCTAAAACCTACTTCGATCTAGACAATTATTACAAAGCTAATCAAATGTTGTCCGGCATGTCATTGGTTTATCGAGGCCTCATCTGATTCTTCGATGCATCATCCTCTCTTGCAGCCTATTACCCAATCGGCCAATTGGGCTCCGCAACTTTGATTTCCTTGGTGTAATTTCTGCTCTTTTTAGCCTGATGCTCAAACCCATGGCCCGAAACCTTCTGCTGATACATCGACCAATCCTCCAGCTCGACGTCCAATCTTCTAACATGTTCCACTCTAGCCCAACATGAATTTTCTTATTTTTAATTATCTCTCCCTAATCAAAACTTCCTGCATCACTCAAAACATAGATCAGATAAACACTATCAATTGGTTTCATCATCAAAATTTGAGATTCAATGAGGACGAGGCCATAGAGAGTGTGGTGGAGGTCGAGGTTCGGGTTGAAGTCCTATGCCAAGAATTGAGAGATACTTATCAGCAGCTAGGTGAGCCTATCGAGGTGGGTAGGCAGTTGAGGGAGCAATTGTTAGCCAACTCTAATGAGATGGTGGCTGCCTGTCTAGCAATTGAGGAGACGAAAGGGGCTTGGGAGGAGGAGAAGAATCAAGCCTCTAATTGGGAGAGGAGGCTGTGGCCTCCTACAAGGAATTTGAGGGGTTCCAATGCGGCCTTTGATGCTCCAACCAAGCTGCATACAAGTTTGGGTACCAGATCACCTCTTATCGCTATAGGGAAATCTGGGGTAATATCGCATGCATAGTAGAAAGACAATAAACAAAACCCTAAATTTCCACTAAAAGAAGGTTTCATCGTTGTGTGAAATTGGTGCGCAAAAGCTGCAAAATCAAAAACTACATGTATAAGAAAGATATGTTACCTAGGGAGATCGTATATCCCTGAAATCCTACAAATCTGTGAGAGAGGATGAAGGAGGTCAAGTGACCTCCTCTCTAATAGTGATCCATATAATAGAAGCTGTGAAGACGCTCCTCAAATCGCTACCCAAATCTCCTCACACCCCAGATAGGGGCTGTTGACTGAGGAGGGGAAGGAGAGAGGAGAATAGGAGGTGGTAGCCAAAAAAGGCCTAGTCTATGGCCCTTTGGTTCCCTCATATTTATAAAGACCCCCTATCAACTTAATCGGATCTTGTCCTATTGGGTACTGGATCTTCATCCAATTACCCAAGCCTATTAGATTAGTGGATCTCTACCCAATAATCTCTTATTGAATCTCATCCATAGGATCCAATAATTTAGGCTTATTAGATATCTAATAAGATAAGAGCTCCAATGGATATCTTATATTCGAATCTCTATTCATCGCAACACCTACCATATACATCGAGCTGGTTGTGAGTCATATCTATTAGAACTCCTTTTGGCTTAATGAATTATTATCTCCATAATAATTCACTCGACTCATTGACTACGGATGTACTTAGCCACTACACTACAGTCCTCAAATGATACAGGGAAATATAATCCTTTGGACCTATTTGTCCTAAGTTACCATATACATATAGTCTCTCATTTATCTAATATCTCAAAGATCATATACTGAGCATGGTGCTATCAGGCCATATAATTTTTACTCAAGTCATGCTCTAATTGGATTCTCCTAGAGAACTCTTTCTCTCTAAATTCGAATGACTCTAGCTAGGAATTTGTGTAAGCAAGAATATATAGGATATTCCTCTCATGACACCAAGTATGGATGCGTTGAATCTTAGATTTTGATGATGAAATTAATTGATAAGTTTACAATCTAATCTGCATTTTGAATAGCGTAGGACTAACTTCGATCAAAAAAAGAAAATTGATTAAGATAGGAGGAACCAAATGTTGGACCGGAGTAAAACATGTCAGTAGATTCAATGTCGAGCCAGAGGATCGGTCGATGTACCGGTAGAAGGGCTTTGTGCCATGAGTTCGATCCTTGGGCCAAAGGATCGGATATTGTGCCAACGAGATTGGATGTTGCAGAGATCAATATGCCGATTGGGCAATACGCCAAAAGAGAGGACGATGCACCGAAGGATCGAACGAATTGCAGGATGAACTAATGACATGCCAGATAATAAATGATTCATGCTTTGTAATAAAGGATTCATGCTTTATAATTATTTGTCTAAATCAAAGTAGTTTAGAGTCTCATTGAGCAAGTTTTGGGGTGTAACCATGTCAACTCAATTAGGGGCCAATTGGGCCTGAGTTAGAGTTGTTTTGGGCCAAGTGGAAGGCTTATTCGGTCACCCAAAAAAGGGCCAAGCGGTGATACCACCCAGACACAGTCTCCCAAACTGTGTCAAGCGGTGGTACTACTAGACTGGGTGGTGGTACTACTTAGTGTTAGTGTTGCAAGTAGTGGTACTGCCCAACACAGGCAGTGGTACCGCTAGGACTCGGGAAACCTAAGGTGAGACCTTTTTTGCTCGATTTTTGAAGTCATTTAGGGTCTATAAATACCCCACCCTTTCCTGCTTAGGGAAGCATGAAATTGAGTAGAAAGGAGGGAAACAATACTTCAGAAAAATTAGAAACTCTCTTAGGATTTAGAGTATCTTCATCCTAGAGTTAGAAGTTTTCTAAGGAAGGAGTGAGGTCTAAAAGAGAGGTGTAAAGGTTCTCTCCTAAGCCCGTGAAAAGAAAAAAGAGTTGTGAGAGGGTAATTAATCTTCGCTTATTGAAAGAAGATCGATAGTGGAAGTCGATGGCCTCGAGTGAAGAGGAATCAAAAGTGGATGTAGGTCACAACGAACGAACCCCTATAAATCCGGTTTACATTTACTTTATGCTTTTTATTCATATTGCAAATTAATTTACTTATTCAATGTGCTTACGAATGTTTTCAAGTTAAACTCATCTTTCCAATATGGGTTTTATTGAACGAGTTTTCCAACCATCGAAGTTTTACGAAAGCACTAATCACCCTCCCTTTTAGTGCCGAAATGGTCATGACAGTTGGTATTAGTGCTAAATTTCTTTCTATTTAGTTTAAACCCAAGAGAGATGATTTTTTTTTGCTTTCAAGAGGGTCACTCTATCATTCGTCCTCCTATGTTCAATGAAATGGACTACACGTATTTAACATGACTGAGAGTTTTCTTACTTTCTTTGAACATTGATTTATGGAATATTATCGAATATGATTTTCAACAACCCTTTAAACCTATAAATGAATGGAATGATTTTGAGAAAAAATTATTTTCTTTAAATGTTAGAGCTATGAATGCTCTATTTTGTGCTTTAAATAAAAATGAGTTTAATCATATTTCTTTATGCGAAACTGCACATGAGATTTGGCACACACTAGAAGTAACTCATAAAGGCATGAATAGAGTAAAAGAATCTAAGATAAATATTTTGCTGCATGATTTTGAATTATTTTGAATAAAACCAAGCGAAATTATTATTGACATGTACACCCGTTTTATAGATGTTGTCAATGGTTTGAAAGCACTAAGTAAAAGTTTTTCGAATCTTGAACTTATTAATAAAATTTATGATCTCTTTTTAAAAATTAGGATTTGAAAGTAACTGCAATATAAGAGGCAAAAGACAAATAATTTTTCGCTGGAAGAACTCATCGGTTCATTAATGACAAATGAAATAATTTGTATAGAACATGATGAACTTAAGAACAACCTTCCAAAGAACAGTAAGGATTTGACACTTAGAACAAAAGAAGACCACTCGAGAAAAGGCTCAAGTGATGATAACCTTGAACTCCTCTCAAGAAAATTTAAAAAATTCATAAAAGATGAAACTAATAACAAAAATGAATTTAAAAAGAAGCTGTCAAAAAAGAAGAAAGCACTTAAGGTGACTTGGGATGAATCAAGTACATTCGAAGATGAGGAGCAAACTTATGAAGATGAAGTGGTGAACTTCACTTTGTGGCTCTCGACGACGAGGTAAATGACTCAACCGAAATGTCTTTACCTTATAATGAATTATTTGATGCATTCAATGATTTGTATGTTGAATTTAAATTAATTGATAAAAATTTTAAAATGCTAAAAAAAGGATCATGCTTCTCTTTTTAATGAATTTAAAAAATTAAAAAATAAGCATGATAATTGCATGTTAAGCTCTTGCACTAAATGTGAAGAGTTAGATTCATACAAAAAGGAAATTTTACTATTACAACAAACTTTAGAAAAATTTAAAATTGATAGAAAATCTTTAGACATGATTTTTGCCAATAAGAGTCATGTCCATGGTAAGAAAGAAATTGGCTTTGTGAGTAATACTAAACAAAAGCTAATTATTTTTGTTAAAGGATTCATATTACATATTTCTCTTGAAAATAAATATAATTTTTGTGGTAGACATGATCATTTTGTATATAAATGTTTATTTAAAATATATGACTTGCATAAATTAGTTTGGGTTCTAAAAGGAATTATGAATAACTTAATGTCAAAAATTAAGATAGGTAGATCTAACCATGAGGGACCCAAAGCCAAATAGATACCTAAAGGAAACCCACCTTTCTTGTAGACATCTCTACAATTGAAAGCTAGGAGCAAAAATAAAATTTTGATAGTAGATGCTCAAGGCTTATGATTGGAGATCCAACATACTTCACAAAGCTCATTAGCCAAAACAAAATGATTTTAATTGAAGATGTTTTATGTTCAATGAAATCATATTTCATGATTTTATATTATGGAAGAGGATTTAAAGTAATGATGATGATTTAAAATCTTATGTTTTGGAATTATGTGTTATACTTTTGATCTTGATGAATTTTGTGATAAATCTTATTTTTCAATTTTAAATATGATGCATGGTTTTGACATAATAAAAAAAAAACTTGGAGATGCTTGTATGAAATCAATCACATGAATTGAAACAACTAAAAAGAAGAAAGTATTTTTCTTGAAAATTTTTTACTTGAGTTTTTCAATAAGAGATTGATGAATTTATGTTTTTTTATGAATCTCTTAAGTTATGAAAGTAATTTTGATGATTTAAATTTGAATGACTTTTATCCAAATCTTTCACATGAAACTTGAGATTTATTCTAATGAATCAAGATTTTTTATCTCTTTTTTTTTTACTATTTACAAAAGGAGAATTATCTAAATGAATCATGAATTTTTTTTTGATTCCTCGAAATTATAACTTGAAATCTTTTATGAATCAAGATCTCTTATTATGTGTTCTCATATCATTCCTTTTTATTATTTAAGAGAAGATTTGTTTTTATATGAATCATGATTTTTCTTATGAATTCTAGGAATTATAACTTAAAATTTTTTAATATATAAAGTATGATATTGACAAATTGAGATTTCTTATACATGAATCAAGATCTTTTATTCTCCTATGTTCCTTTTTGCTATTTACTAAAGAGAATATTTTTTTGGGAATTCATGACTTGAGATTTCCCTTACTATTCGGTCTCCTAAGATTTCTTTTCATTTTTTTTAAAGGAGATCAAAATGAATCATGTCTTTTGGTATTCACATGATCTTTGATATTATATCTTTCTTGACATGATTTTCATTATGTACAATTGTCTTATATTTATGATTTGTATATCTTATGATATAATTGAATCATTGATGTAAAAAAGAGAAAAATTGCACTATTGTATTTTTCCCTTCTCTTTGACAATAACAAAGGGGGAGAAAGTCTTGCTAGCTTGCACATCACAAAGAAGAAAAAAAATGTTAACTTGCACATTTCAAGAAAAGAAAACTTGCTAGCTTGCAAAATGAAGCAAAAATTACTAGCTTACACATTGTAAAAGAAAGCAAAATTGCTATGTTGCATATTTTAAAGAAGCAAGAACTTGCTATCTTGCACATCTCAAGAGAAAAAGTGCTAGCTTACTCATCTCAAGAGAAGCAAAACTTGCTAGCCTTCATACTTCAAAGAGAAGTAACACTAGCCAACTTATTAGCTTGTATGTTCTAAAGTGATGTAAATCTTGCTAAATTACTAGTTTGAAAACTTGCTAGCCTGAACATCGCAAAGAAAAGTAGACATGCTATCTTGCACATCTCAAAAGAAGCAAAAATTTTGCTAACTTCTTATGTGAAAAACTTGCTAGCTTGAATATTCAAAACTTGCTATCTCACTAGCTTGCATGTTTTAAAAACTTGCTAGTTGCACTTCTCCATTTTGTTGATAATAAAGGGGGAGAAGTTATGATGATAATATGAAATTATGCATGAAATACTCGTGATGATGTATACAATGAGAAGTTATAATCATGCATGGTAGGATGTAATGTACTTTGATATTTTGATACTATGATGATTTGAAATATTTATAATTTAGAATGATGCATGCAATACTCATGATTTTATGATGCATGCAATGATGTGAAAGTCAACGGTTATCATTTTCTAAAATTGAATCTTATTTCAATATGACATATTGATAGGGGGAGTTTTGTTTAAACTCTATCATCAATTAGTTATCATCATAAAAAAGGGGGAGATTATTAAATATTGGATTTTGATGAGGAATTTGTTGAATCTCGGATTTTGGTGATGAAACTAATTGATAGTGTTTATGATCTGATCTGCATTTTGAGTGATATGGGAAGCTTCGATCAGGGAGAGACAATTAAAAGCAAGAAGAATTATGTTGGCCTAGAGTGGAATATGTTAGAAGATTGGACGTCGAGCTAGAGGATAGGTCGACGTATTGATAGAAGGCCTCGGGCCATGGGATCAGATATCAGACTAAGAAGAGCAGAAATTACGCTAAGGAAATTGGAGTTACAGAGGTCAACTAGCCGATTGGGCAATAGGCCGCAAAAGAGGACGATGCGCCGAAGAATCGAATGAGGCGTTAATGAACTAATGACATGCCAGATAATATTTGATTCAGCTTTGTAATAATTATCGAGATCAAAGTAGGTTTTAGATGTAATTGGGTTAGAATTGGGCCAACTCAATTAGGGGCCAATTGGGCCTAAGTTTGGGTTGTGTTGGGCCAAGTAAAAGGCCCAAAAAGTGACCCAACAGATGGAATCATCGGTGGTATATTCTCCAAGACTGTGTCAAGCAGTGGTACCACTAGTATGGGTGGTGGTACTACCTAAACTCAATCTCCAAGACTGTCAAGCGATGGTACTGCTAGTTTGGGCAGTGGTACCGCCTAGACACAATCTCCCAAGTAGTGGTACTGCGTAGTGTTAGTGTTGTAGGCAATGGTACCACCTAGCATAGGCGATGGTACCGCCAGTACTTGGAAGATACATGACGAGACTAGTTTTGGGCTCCAAGTTTGAATCCATTTAGAGCCTATGAATACCTCTCTCATCCCTGGTTAACATACACACAACTTAGAGCAAAAAGAGAAGAAAATGCTATTGTAATCTTACGTGAACTCCCCTTAAGCTCTAAGTGTTAGTTAAGTTTAAGAGAGGAGGTTGTGAGGGTATAAAGGTTCTCTCCTAAGCCTATCAAAAGGAGAATAAGGTTGTAAGAATGTGGTTTATCATCGCTTGTTGAAGGAAGACCGCTAGTGGATACCGATGGCCTTGATGGAAAAGGAATCGGAAGTAGATGTATGTCATAACGACTGAACCACTATAAATTCTAGTGTGTCCTTTCCTTATTGCTTATTCTATTTATTATATTACAAACTATCCAATCCCCTCTTCTCTATTCACTTGCAAACTTATACGAGTCAAACAAATGGTTTTCATCGAAATCAGTTTTTATCGTACGAAGATTTTTAAAACTAATGTTTTTATCTACTACACTAATTCACCTCCATTTCTTAGTGCCGACTCGATCTTAAAAGAAATTAATTGATGAGTTTACGATCTAATCTACATTTTGAGTGACGTAGGACTAACTTTGATCAAAAAAGGTAAATCAATTAAAGTAGGAGGAAATGGATGTTGGGCTGGAGTAAAATATGTTAGGAGATTGGATGTCGAGCTAGAGGATTGATCGATGTATTGATAGAAGGACTTTGTACCATAAGTTCAGGCATTAGGTCGAAGGATCAGACATCACGCCAAGAAGATCAGATATTATGGAGGTCAACATGTCGATTGGGCAATGTACCGAAGGAGAGGAAGATGCACCAAAGGATCGAACGAAGCATTAGATGAACAATAACATATCGGACAACAAAGGATTCATGCTTTATAATTATTTGTCTAGATTGAAGTAGTTTAGAGTTGGGATTGTTTTGAGTTAAGTGGAAGGCTAATTTAGTCACCCATAAAAGGGCTAGGCGGTAGCACCACCAGATTGGGTGGTGGTACTGCCCAAACATAGTCTCCCAGATTGTGTCAGGTGGTGGTACCACTAGATTGGGCGATGGTATCTCCTAGATATAATCTCCAAAACTATTTCAGGTGGTGGTATTGTCTAGACATAGTCTCCTAAATTATATCAAGCGGTAGTACCACCTAGTGTTAATGCTGCAAGTGGTGGCATCGCCAGGACTCAAGAAACCCAAGATGAGACCTTTTTTGGCTTTATTTTTTAAGTCATTTGGGGTCTATAAATACCCCACCCTTTCCTGCTTAGGGAAGCACAAAATTGAGTAGAAAGTGAGGAAAGAATACTTGAGAAAAATTGGAAACTCTCTTAGGATTTAGAGTCTCTCTTCCTCCTAGAGTTAGAACTTTTCTAAGGGAGGAGTGAGATCGAAAAGAGAGGTATAAATGTTCTCTCCTGAGCTTATGAAAAAGAGAAAGTATTGTAAGAGGGTAGTTGATCTTTGCCCGTTGAAAGTGTTGAATCTCGAATTTTGATAGGTTAATTGATCTAATCCATATTATTGAGTCAAGTGTGCAGGATTAACTACGATAGCCTGAAAACATAAAGCAAGGATACTGAAGTCAAGTTTGATGGGTGTTTGAGAGTCCGAAGATTCGTCGGAGATGTTGCCGAAGCCAACCGAGAAGAAATCAGGGACTTGTTGGAGTTTTCGGAAGTCCGCCAAAGAGATCGTCGGAGGTTCGCAGAGATCACCGAGAAGGCTCGGCTACTCGCTGAACTCGCCACAAAATCGAGAGCCTGCTGGGAGTCCGCCGGAAGAAATCCGAGGATGTATCGGAAGTCCACCGGAAGATCGTCGAAAAGCTCGTCGGAAGGAAACTTGACATTGTCGGTTAAAAACTTGCTTAGGACTATGTTTTTAATTGTGTAATTTGCATGTAATTAGGGTTGGGATTAAGGGTTAATCCTATAACCCGATTAGGGGCCAATTGGGCGTGAGTTCGGACCGGTTTGGGCCAAGTTTAGAGCCCAACCAGTGAGCTGAAATAGTGTAGGCGGTGGCACCACCAAATTAGGCGATGGCACCACCCAGAGCCTGAAGTATCAGGCGGTGGTACCATCAGACTGGGTGGTGGTACCGCCCAGCACCCGAGAGTTCGGGCGGTGGCATCGCCCAAAACCCGAGAATTCCAGCAGTGGCACCGCCAGAACACTATCAATATGGAAATTGACAAGCGGTAGCACCGCCACCGATAGGCGGTGGCACCGCCAACCTCGGAAACCCAAGAGAATTCAAAATTTGGAGCCCAAATTTGAATCCTCTTAGGGCCTATAAATACCCCTCAATTCTCAGTAAAGAATACAACTTTTTAGAAGCAATAGATTGAGATAAAAGCCTTAGCAAAGTCTTTAGCCAGTCTTGTTTTCAATTGCTTGAGTGTTCACCTCCTTCTTTCTCGCTGAAACTTTGTAAGAGTGTGAACCACTTGTAAAAGGTTATAAGAGGGGTATTTGTCCTTCCCCTTCAAAGTGATTTGCTTGTGGAAGTTGGGAGCCTCATCGAAGAAGGCTTCGCAAGTGGATGTAGGTCATTTTGACCGAACCACTTTAAAATTGGTGTGTTCTTTGGTTTGCATTTAATTATTGCTATTTATCATACTGCAAACCTTCATACATGCTTTACTTCCTCATTACTTTTGTTGCACACCTTTACGAACATGCTTTCAAGTTAAGCATTTCCGAGTTCGGTTTTTATCGTACGAAAGATTTTCCAAAATCGACGTTTTAATCCACTGCACTAATTCACCTCCCCCCCCTCTTAGTGCTGCTTCAATCCTGACAATTGGTATCAGAACAAGGCTCACTCTCATATTTGGTTTAATACCCAAGAGAGATGGCTTACTCCGGCATGCATGAGGGTCATTCTATTACACGTCCACCTATGTTTAATGGGTCGGATTACACGTATTGGAAGACTCATATGAGGATCTTCTTCATTTCCATGGATTTCGAGCTTTGGACTATTATCAAAAATGGATTTCAAAAATCTTCTCTTCCGATGAGCGAATGGAATGAATCGGAGAAGAAGGTTTTTGCTTTAAACACAAAGGCTATGAATGCCTTGTTTTGTGCACTAGACAAAAATGAATTTAATCGTGTTTTAATTTGTGATTCGACTTTTGATATTTGGAGAACTCTTGAGGTCACTCATGAAGGCACTAGCCGAGTGAAAGACTCCAAAATCAACATTCTTGTGCACTCTTACGAACTTTTCCGAATGAAACCAAGTGAGTCCATCGGAGACATGTACACCCGTTTCACGAATGTCATCAATGGACTCAAAGCTCTTGGTAAAGACTTTTCTAACTTTGAACCAGTAACTAAAATCTTAAGATCCCTCTCAAAAAGTTGGGATCCAAAAGTTACAGTCATTCAAGAGGCCAAGGACCTTAAAACGTTTCCTCTTGAAGAACTTATTGGGTCTCTAATGACCTATGAAATGACATGTCATGCTCATGAAGAGCTCGAGAACCCCCTTCCAAAGAACAGGAAGGATATGGCTCTTACATCACAAGAAGACCACTTGAAAGGAACATCAAGTGATGAGGATAATGACGATGACATTGTACTTTTAACTCAAAAATTTAAAAAAATTATAAGAAAGAATAAATTTAAAAATAACACCAAAAACAAACTTGAATATAAAAAGGATCAAGTAATATGCTATGAATGCAAGAAGCCGAGGCACTTCAAAAATGAATGCCCCGAAGTCAAGAAGAAGCAACCGAAGAAGAAGAAAGCTTTAAAGGCGACTTGGGACGATTCAAGTAATTCAGAAAGCGAAGAAGCTAGCAACAAAGAGGAGGCAAACTTTGTACTAATGGCTTTAGGAGAAGAGGTATGTGATTTAATTAATGAAGATTTATCTTTTGATGAACTTTCTATCGCTTTTCACGAATTATTTGATGAGTATAGAACTATTAGTAAGAAGTTTAATCTTTTAAAGAAAGAGCATGTTTTACTTCAAAATAAGCTTGATAGTCTTCAAACTCCTCCATGCTCTAAGTGCGAACACTTAGAAGCAATAAAAAATAAAAATTTGCTATTTAAAGAGACCTTAAAACGTTTCCTCTTGAAGAACTTATTGGGTCTCTAATGACCTATGAAATGACATGTCATGCTCATGAAGAGCTCGAGAACCCCCTTCCAGACGTATGACATTGTACTTTTACTCAAAAATTTAAAAAAATTATAAGAAAGAATAAATTTAAAAATAACACAAAAACAAACTTGAATATAAAAGGATCAAGTAATATGCTATGAATGCAAGAAGCCGAGGCACTTCAAAAATGAATGCCCCCGAAGTCAAGAAGAAGCAACCGAAGAAGAAGAAGCTTTAAAGGCGACTTGGGACGATTCAAGTAATTCAGAAAGCGAAGAAGCTAGCAACAAGAGGAGGCAAACTTTGTACTAATGGCTTTAGGAGAAGAGGTATGTGATTTAATTAATGAAGATTTATCTTTTGATGAACTTTCTATCGCTTTTCACGAATTATTTGATGAGTATAGAACTATTAGTAAGAAGTTTAATCTTTTAAAGAAAGAGCATGTTTTACTTCAAATAAGCTTGATAGTCTTCAAACTCCTCCATGCTCTAAGTGCGAACACTTAGAAGCAATAAAAAATAAAAATTTGCTATTTAAAGAGACCTTAAACAAGTTTAAGGTCGGTAGCAAGGGATTGGACATGATCCTTGCAAACAAGGGTTATGTCGCAAATAGAAGTGGAATTGGTTTTGTGAGAGGATCTCACCAAAATCCGACCACTTTCATTAAAGGACCCACATTACACGTTTCACCTTGTTTGAAATGCAACTTTTGTTATAAATCCGGACATGTTGCTTACAAATGTCCATTTAGGAAAATTAGTTCACATAAGTTGATATGGGTTCCTAAAGGAACTATTAATACTTCAATGATGAATAACAAAATTGATAGATCAATTTTTGAGGTACCCAAAATCAAATGGGTACCTAAAAACCATCCTCTTTTGTAGACAAACCTACAAGCTAGGAGCAAGAGATGGTATCTTGATAGTGGATGCTCAAGGCACATGACTTGAGATCCATCTCATTTCTCTATACTCACTAGCAAAGAAGAAGGGTATATCACCTTCAGAGACAACAACAAAGGCAAAATCATTGGCAAGGGAACCATAGGTAACAAATCATATTTTTCAATTAATGATATATTACTAGTTGATGGATTAAAACATAATATCTTAAGTATTAGTCAATTATGTGATAAAGGTTATATCGTTAGATTTGAATCTAATGCGTGCATTATTGAAAATCCAAACAATAACTTGTCAATAATTGCTATAAAATAAAATAATGTCTACACCATCAACCTTGATGAACTAAGTAATGAAATGTGCTTCTCCGCTTTAAATGATTATGCTTGGCTTTGGCATAGGAGATTAGGCAATGCAAGTATAAAACTAATATCTAAGATCTCATCTAGAGAATTAGTACGAGGGATTTCCAATATGAAGTTTGTTAAGGACGAAGTATGTGATGCGTGTCAACTAGGTAAACAAATAAAAACTAGTTTCAAATCAAAAAATCAAATTAGCACCACTAGACCATTACAATTGATCCATTTGGACTTATTTAGACCAATTGACATGACAAGTCTAGGAGGAAGCAAATATGTTTTTGTAATTGTTGATGACTATACTAGATACACTTGGACCTATTTCTTGGCTCACAAAAGTGATTGTTTCAAATGTTTCTCTAAATTTTGTAAACTCACTCAAAATGAAAAAAGCTTCATGATTTCATCAATTCAGAGTGATCATAGTGGCGAATTTCAAAACCGTGACTTCCAAAGTTTTTGTGAAGTTAATGGATATAACCACAACTTCACCACTCCAAGAAATCCTCAACAAAATGAAGTAGTTGAAAGAAAAAATAGAAACCTACAAGAAATGGCAAGAACTATGTTAAATGAACATAGTCTACCCAAGTATTTTGGGCTGAAGCCATGAATACGACTTGCCACATCATGAATAGGGTAAATACCGTCTCTATCAAAACTCCCTATGAATTATGGAATAACAAAAACCAAATATTTCTTATTTTAAAGTTTTCGATTGCAAATGCTTTATTTTAAATGAAAAGGATGCCTTAGGAAATTTGATGCTAAATCCGATGAAGGCATCTTTCTTAGTTACTCTTCCGTTTCTAAGGCTTTTCATGTTATTAACAAAAGAACCTTAGTTATAGAAGAGTCTATTCATGTAGTTTTTAATGAAATTTCTAAGTTAAAGAAAAATGATTTTGATGATGATCTTGGTTTTGATAATTTGAATTTAAAGGATCCCCCTCCTCAAATAACAACTTGGATGCATCTTCTTCTGAAATTTCCTTACCCAAGGAATGGAAGTATGTAGATGCTCATCCAAAAGAGTAAATTATAGGAGATACATCAAAAGGGGTTCAAACTCGTTCTTCCTTCAAGAATTTTTGTGCTAACGTTGCCTTCCTTTCTTAAATTGAATATAAATGCATTGACAAGGCCTTGAAAGATGATTCTTGGGTCATTGCAATGCAAGAGGAATTAAATCAATTTAAGAGGAATGAGGTATGGAAACTTGTTCCTAGACCTAGTGACCATTTAGTCATTGGTACTAAATGGGTCTTTAGAAATAAGCAAGACAAATACGGTATCGTGGTTAGAAACAAGGCTAGATTAGTGGCCAAAGGTTTCAACCAAGAAGAAGGTATCGACTATAAAGAAATATTCACTCCTGTGACAAGATTAAAAGCCATTAGGATGCTCCTTGCCTATACTAGTAGTAATAATTTTAAACTATTTCAAATGGATATCAAAAGTACCTTCTTGAATGGTTTTATTTCTGAAGAAGTATATGTCGAACAACCTCCCAGATTTGAAAATTCTCTGCTTCCTAATCATGTATTCAAATTGACTACGGCTCTCTATGGCTTGAAACAAGCTCCTAGAGCTTGGTATGAAAGGCTTAGTTCTTTTCTTATTTTGAATAATTTTACCAAAGACAAGGTTGATACTACATTGTTTATCAAACACTTTGAAAAAAATTTTCTTATTGTACAAATTTATGTTGACGATATTATTTTTAGTTCTTCGGATGAATCACTATGTGAATCATTTGCCAAGTGTACGAGTCATAAATTTAAAATTAGTTTAATGGGTGAATTAACTTTCTTTTTAGGATTGCAAATCAAACAACTTAGTGATGGTATATTTCTTAACCAATCTAAATATACATTAGAATTGTTTAAATGATTTAACATGGATGCTTCAAAAGCAATAAACACTCCTATGAGTACTTCGACTAAATTAGATATGGATGAAAATAGTGAAAATTTCGATCAAAAAACGTATAGGGGAATGATAGGTAGTCTACTCTATCTCATCGCGACTAGACCGGATATCATGTTTAATGTAGGACTTTGCGCTAGGTTTCAATCTAATCCTAAATTATCTCATCTTAAGAGTGTTAAAAGAATATTTAAATATCTTAAAGGAACTCCAAATTTAGGATTGTGGTATCTGAAATCCGATAAATTTGATTTAATAGCTTATGCAGATGCCGATTTTGGCGGATGCAGGATAGATCGAAAAAACACATCCGGAATATGCCAATTTTTAGGACATGCACTTATTTCTTGGACTTCCAAGAAACAAAATTCAGTTGCACTATCTATAGCGGAAGCCGAATACATTGCTGCAAGTGCATGCTATGCACAAGTTATTTGGATGAAGAATACATTAGAAGACTATGGAATTCACTTGAAAAACATTCTCATAAAATGTGATAATACAATTGCCATATGTCTTACCAAAAATCCAATTCAGCACTCTAGAACTAAGCATATCGATATTAAGCATCATTTTATACATGATCATGTCCTTAACAATAATGTCGTTCTAGAGTTTATTGACATAAAGCATCAACTAGCAGACATTTTTACAAAAACCTTAAATGAAGACCAATTTGAATTCATTAGAAGGGAACTAGGCATATTAAATTGTCCCTAAGAATAAGATTGTTTGAATATATTTTCTGAAAAGTTTTTTCATCCTCTTTCCATTCTTTCGTGGATTTGATTTCCTCCTTCTCTTTTGATTTCAAATGACATATTAAAGTACAACCCAAGATCCTATCCTATCTTGAGCCAAACACCTCTGAAAAACAAAAAAGGGGGAAGAAAGAAAAAAAAAAATTTCTCTTCCATGGCATGCCAGCGGTGGCACCGCCAGAACCGGCGGTAGCACCACCTAAGCGCTCGGTCGCTAGGCGGTGGCACCACTCGGATTGGCGGTGGCACCGCCCGAGATCCCCTTTATAAGAAGGGTTAGGACCGGCGGTGGAACCGCCCCCCAACCCGTGAGAAACTGGTTCAAGCTCTCCATCTTTTAAGAAATTCTCTATAAGGTAAAATATGAAATCTTTTGTTCCTCTTCTCATTATTTTGCTTATCTTCACAGTTTCATATTCTTGATTCATCATCTTGTCTAGATAATGGCTCCCAAGAGATCAACAAGATCAAAAAGGAAAAGGGTTGAAGGAGATTTATATGACCAAAATCTTTTTAGATATAAAGAAGTAGCACTTAGATTTTTAAATTTCGAAACAAGAACTATACATAAGGATAAACTCGTTGATCTAAATGAACTAGGAAACCAAGAACCCATTAGGTGGTTTGCACATTTAGATGCCTTACCTCTCCTACAAATCAATGAACCAATTTATCCTATGTTAGTTAGGCTATTTTATGCAAACTTGTGTGTGGACAACAAAAACCTAAGTACTTACCTTTTAGGAACACAAATTAGAATATTTGATAGTACTATTTGTGAACTAATTGGAATTACTGAAAAGGATAGTGGCTGTTACTTTAGAAATAAATAGGATATCAATGTGATCGGAGCAACTTACTCCGAAGCATTAGAAACTATCTTTGAAAATCCGAACCCAGGCATGATACCCAAGAGTTGCGAGCACCTACTACCCTTTAACTCTAAAATTCTTCATCACATCATGACTAGCATACTACTTCCCAAGCAATTTCATCTTGATGAAATGAGTCAAATAGAGCTAAGCACAATGTACTGGATTATAACCGGACAAAATAATTGCTTTGGATACTTAATCCAGCAACACATGCAAGATATAATAGCTAAAGATACTATGTTACCATATGGGGGGTTAATTACTCGATTAATACTTGCCTATAATATTAGTGTCTCGCCTAATGAAGAAATAATTCAAGTTGATCGTTTTAACACCATCAATAAGAATCTACTGAAAAGACTTAGGTGCACATTTAGCAATGGTATATGAGTTAAGCAACCTAGAAGGACTGATCTAATTCCCTCACCAGTAGAACACCTCGAAACACCAATTTTTAGGGGGAATGAATCTCCTCCTCCTAGTCCCTTTGGTGTAGCACCTTCAGCTCCTGCTTCATCTTCTGAAGAACTCATAATGGTAGAATTGCATCAGATCAAATCACAACAAGACCAACTTAAATTACAGTAAGAGCAAATTCAAATTCAACAAATCAAAATTTTGAAGGAACTGTGACAAATGAATCAAAAAATAGATGTCATGTATAAGAACTATGGATTTCCTCCTAAGGATTAATCGATATCCCTTCTTATGCGATTCTTGTATGATTACTCTTAATGCCAAGTTAAAGTTTTGTATGACAGCCATGCTTCTTAATCAGATGAATTTTGAATAAAAGCTGAATTTTTTTTTAATAAATTCTAGATGAATGCTGATTTGATTTGTTTTATGAGATGAATTTTGGATGGATGCTGAATTTTGTATGATCGATCTTAAGGCTGGATTTCTTTTCTAATGATTTTATGATCACAAATTCTCTGCTTAAATTCCCATCTCCTTTTTGTTGATGATAAAGGGGGGAGAAGAATGAGCAAAAGATGAAACGATGACTTGTGATGACTTGACATATATAAATTGCAAAAATGAAAATGTCTAATATGCATCAATAGCATGACTGATATGAATTGCAAACGCTTGTATAATGCAAATGTCTTATATGCATCGCAAAATTCTTTGAGAATATTGCAAGATTGATTGATCATATGAAATCATGTCTTACACTTATATCATGCAATTCATGTTGAAAATTCTTATCTCTTGTTGAAGTGATCATTTGACTTGAAAATGATTTTCATAGCTTGAAATGATGAGAAATACAAAGTTTCGTATTTGCTCATGCTTAAAGAGAATAATGATAAGTTCAACGTATAGAACTTATCGGTTCCGACTTGAATTCAAAAGATTGAATTTAAGTGTTTTTAGTTTTTTCATAATGGCATATAGATAGGGGGAGTTATGTTTAACTCCATCATCAATTGATTGTCATCATCAAAAAGGGAAAGATTATTGAATCTCGAATTTTGATGATGAAATCAATTAATGGGTTAATTGATCTAATCCATATTATTGAGTTAAGTGTGTGGGATTAACTATGATAGCCTGAAAACATAAAGCAAAGATACTGAAGTTAAGTTTGATGGGTGTTTGAGAGTCCAAAGATTCATCGGAGATGCTACCGGAGACAACCGAGAAGAAATCGGGGACTTGTCGGAGTTTTCAAAAGTCCGCCAAAGAGATTGTCGGAGGTTCGCGGAGATCACCGAGAAGGCTCGGCTACTCGTTGAACTCGTCACAAAATCGAGAGCCTACTGTGAGTCCGCCGGAAGAAATCCGAGGATGTATCGGAAGTCCGCCGGAAGATTGCTGAAAAGCTCGTCGGAAGGAAACTCGATGTTGTCGGTTAAAAACTTACTTAGGACTATGTTTTTAATTATGTAGTTTATATGTAATTAGGGTTAGGATTAAGGGTTAATCCTATAACCCGGTTAGGGGCCAATTGGGCCCGAGTTCGGACTGGTTTGGGCCAAGTTTGGAGCTCAACCAGTGAGCTGAAATAGTGTAGGCGGTGGCACCGCCCAGAGCCTGAAGTATCAGGCGATGGTACCGCCGAACTGGGCGGTGGCACTGCCTAAAAATGAGAGTTCGGGTGGTGGCACTGCCTAGAACCCGAGAGTTTCGGCGATGGCACCGCCAGAACACTATCAATGTGGAAATTAATAGGCGGTAGCACCACCACCGACAGGCGGTGGCACCGCTAGTCACTGGTCAGTTTGACATTGACAGGCGGTGGCATCACCAGCCTCGGAAACCCAAGAGAATTCAAAATTTGGAGCCCAAATTTGAATCCTCTTAGGGTCTATAAATACCCCTCAATTCTTAGTAGAGAATACAACTTTTTAGAAGCAATAGATTAAGATAAAAGCCTTAGCAAAGTCTTTAGCAAGTCTTGTTTTCAATTGCTTGAGTGTTCACCTCCTTCTTTCTCATTGAAACTTTGTAAGAGTGTGAACCACTTGTAAAAGGTTGTAAGAGGGATATTTGTCCTTCCCCTTCAAAGTGATTTGCTAGTAGAAGTTGGGAGCCTCATCGAAGAAGGCTTCGCAAGTGGATGTAGGTCATTTTGACCGAACCACTTTAAAATTGGCGTGTTCTCTGGTTTGCATTTAATTATTACTATTTACCTTACTGCAAACTTTCATATGTGCTTTACTTCCTCATACTTTTGCTGCACACCTTTACGAACACGCGTTCAAGTTAAGCACTTCCGAGTTCGATTTTTATCGTATGAAAGATTTTCCAAAACCAACGTTTTAATCCACTGCACTAATTCACACCCCCCCCCCCCCCCTCCCCCCCCCCCCCCCCCTCTCTTATAGTGCTGCTCCGATCCTAACAGAAAAAAGATTGGTAGTGGAAGTCAGTGACCTCGAGTGAAGAGGAATCGGGAGTGGAAATAGGTCACGACGACCAAACTACTATAAATCTAGTTTGCATTTACTTTATATTTTTCATTCATATTACAAACTGATTTACTTATTCACTATGCTTACGAATGCTTTCAAGTTAAACTCATCTTTCGGATATAGGCTTTATCGAACGAGTTTTTAAACCGTCGAAGTTTTACAAAAGCATTAATTCACCCCTCTTTTAGTGCTAAAATAGTCCTAATAGAATGATTCTCTATTGATACTTAATAGCCCTTATAAGATTGGTTGTCATTCCTGATAATCGGTTGTACTAGATCTGAAACTTCCAGACCTATAAATCCGGTATCAAAGAGTGGAGTACTCATATAGGACATCCTTGGTATCTTAAGTCTAAGGATTAGATACACCACTAGGATTATAAAATCATTATCTAATAATGAGATATTATTAACCATCCAACATTTTGTAAGTGGATCAATCAGTGAACTCATTCTCCAATAAGCACCTACACTATATTTATAGTATCACCACACGAGCAACTATGAGACCAGCCTCCATCATATAGATGGGTATTTAGTACACCAGTCTGTTTGGTTATCTTGATGTCCCTCTCGAGTAACCTGTGACTGGGATTATTTAGAGTTTATATTTAAAGGCGAATCGGTCTCATTATCATGATCTTATTACGATCCGATGCCCATTGCATAGATCCATAGACATCATTATATATATATATATATATATATATATATATATATATATATATATATATATATATATATAAAACAAGCAATATAAAGTGAGAAAATGCCATAATAATAAGCAAAAAGAGTATATACCATGTTGCATATGCTATCACTCATGTAATTGGCTTATAAGGCACCTATGACTAGTAGTCGCTTCAAGACGAGATACCCCGAACTCGAGGTCGATGAGAATCCTTATGTGGAGCCTCCCTCAGATGCTGAAGTTCCTACTCCCACGGAGGTTCCATTCGATGATCACCCAACGTCTCCTTCAACTTTGCCTCCTCTAGCCTAATGTAGCTGGGTCCTGGTGATTCTCCTTTTTTGTTTTTGTTAGCTCTCATTTTATGGCATCTGCTTTTGTAACTCATTTTCTCTAGTTTAATAAGAACTTCTTCGAAATGTGTTGTTCGCCTTTTGAATAATTTTTTAGTGGGAAATATTCGAGTCTTTTCATCTTCCTATTTCACGAGGCAGGAGCCCCTAAGTCTCAGCTGTCGTTGGAGTGTCCCTTGGGGAGTCATCGAGGGTTTGGCTCCAGCTCTCCCATAGGCAAGGGGGGTTGAGCATTAGCTTGAAGGGGTCAAGGGGCGACGTTGTCAAGAGTGTGATAGGGGTGCAAAGCTATAGATACTTGGCCCCCTGACATCGAGGTTGAGGAGCACTTCTGACAAGATAAGTAAGGGGCTTGCCTTCACCCTTTGAGAAAGGGAGGAGCCCTCCTTGCTTTGGATGTTCACTAGGAAGAGTAGCAAAAGGGGGCCCTATGATGTTCGTCTCTCCTTCTAGTACTAGGATGATGGTGTCATGAGTATCGTTGACTAATGAGTCAGCCTAGTTGTTCTACTGCCGAAGGTGCAGGCTCATCCAGGTGCCTCTTCCTGGCTGATGTAGGAGACTTTGTGAGGTGAAACCACGTAGGCTGCCCGGTCGAAAGCCGTTATATTAGTGAGGACCCGATTCGGGATGGCTAAGTAAGCGAATTGGGGTCTTCCTAGTTGCAAGGTTCCTCCCCAAGGGTTGAGTAGTCCGGGCGTCTTTGGATGATCGATGATCCTGCATAACAAGCCGGCGTCGGGGGTTGGCTGGCATCGAGAGTTGCCCAACATGGCCCCTCCGATGCTTAAGTTCGTGAAGGGGAGAAGATATTGATATAAGTTGTATGATTGAGTTAGTGTGTAGAGTGCCCCCAAGCGTGAGCTGATAGGTTACTTTTTATACTTGATCCTTGGGCTTTCTTATTAGCTGGTTTAGGATTAGGCACTTGAACATTCTGGTCTCTGATCTGGATAAGGGCGGTTATTGTCAGTTATTGATGTGGGGCACATCGGGATACACTACGATGCCATTTTTAGGCTGATAACTTAGAGCCCTATTTAGGTGTTGACCTTTGTGGCAGATGAACTAGCATGTGATAAAATCATCCCTATCAGTCATTAAGATATATAAACCATCTATGAAGCATATAGGGACTGCAATATTGTACTGTATATAGATCATATAATTATGCATAGTATAGTGAAATGTTCAGTTATGTAGTAAAACATTTTTACATTATGACAATATGAAGAAATAAAGATCTGATTTGATATTATTGTAGGAGAAGCCATCAATTCTGTCGAAAAACAAAGTACAGTTTTTTCATCTTCAATTTTAGATTCAACAAGTGTTGAACCGTCAGGGAGCCATGATCAAAGATTATCGACTCAGTCAAGTCCACTCGGCTAATACAAAGTCCAAGTTTAAGTCCAAGATAGGGTGAATTCAAATTCAAGTCCAAGATCAATCGAATTTAACTACAAGTCGAAGTCCATTTGAGTTAAACTCAAATTCAGAAGACTTCATTTGGTTATGAGTCTGAGAGTCGATAGTCCTAGAAAGCTAAGAAGAGAGAGAGAGAGAGAGAGAGAGAGGGGGGGGGGGGGTGGGTGGGGGTGTGGGTTGGGGGGTAGCAATAGCCTAAAGAGAGAGGCGACAACCCTACATAGAAGAGAAAGGGAGGTAATGGCTAGAGGGAAGCCTCATAAAGTATGAGCTATTGCTCAAAAAGTCTTTTTACAATTGCATGACTTTATATTTTTTTTTCAAAATATAATCTTGATAGAGAAAATGATAATAATGCCAACTCACCTCGTCACTTGGGCTATGGAAGCCATCTAAGTATAGGCACAGGTGACTTATACTAATCCTCTATAGCCGTCGGCCCCTGCCTATCTCAGTACCCAAGAAAAGGTCAACAAGGCTCACTCCACATCTTCGCTCATTGACATCTTCAATTGTAGTTAGGGGAAGGCTTGTACACATGCATTAAAACCAGGCGATATGACACAACTTCCCCATCCCTACCTTTCGAACAAACGGTGCAAGGGTCCATCCCCTACTTGTCCTAGATAAGCCAAGACCCTTAGCAAAGCAAATCATCATGGTCGTCTATTAATGATCTTTAAGCAGAGTAAGAGATACCTTAACCCATCACTGGCCTCATGCCACTGATTGCTCATTTATAAAACCTAAGCCCCCGGGCCATATAGAGGCAAGCGAGCTCTATCTAAACTTTTCTGAGCTCTACTAAACCGTCCACCTACTCTACTAATTAAGCGTCGAAAGGGTCAGGTCGGGACATCCCCCAATACTGACCGCTTGTGCAGGACCCCGATGTATTTAAGGAGCACCTCAGGGCTATGCTACACACTTCCAAGCTAGTCCAAGGAGTATCTCGAGACAACCTCGAGCTTCCTTTAATAAACAAACCACTTCTGGAGACGACCATGAGTCAGTCACTGAGAACCTGTAACACTTTGGGAGTTCACCTACTATCTCAGTTGCCCACTCGAGTCGCACTCCCACCCCGACATGAGTCTCTAAGATGGATCTACACCTTCAGGATCGGATTAGACCATGTTGATTTTCCAATCAATGGTACCAAAGCAACAATATTTTGGCACTAGAAGAAGGGCCCGAATATCACAAGAACGTCCATCCATAACTCCTCTCAATGAACGCTCCAACAAGAAGGCACCCCCTCTAGCACCTAACTCATTCAAGCAAGAAGGACAACTCCCACCTTCTAATAGGTAGATGCCTCCACCTCAATGCAAACCCCTGGGATTTTATTGGTGTCTACTCAATGACCCCAGCCTTTCCCCTTCGAGGCCAAACATGGAGCATCTACTTGTCTCATCCGATGCCTTTTTATGCCTCACCCATCAAGTGTAGACACTCGTCGGCATGATACAGGTGATCGCCCCTCTCTTGCCCTAGCTGGCACAATAGGTAGCTCCGGCATTATGACTAGCAATCCAACACTCGCTTGCCCTGTGTCCTCTAGGAGCACCCCTCGCGAGCTCCCTGTCGATACCCCAAGAATACCTTCGACAAGCTAAGGTGGCTACCGAAGGGCCAATACCCCCGATGGTGGAGTTCAGGATCCCGCCGTGCCACGGGACAACCATACTCGAGTCGGAGACATAATCCGCTGACTCGATGAAGGATTCACTCAAAACATAATTCCGAGCTATGAATATGTCCCTAGATGATGTACAACAAGAATTTATACACAAATGTAAGATGCCTTAAACGTCTCTCCGTTCTTTGAAAGCACTTGAAACAAAAAAAAAAAACACTGTTGCTTTCGGATCAAGCAACAGTTCTGGATCAATTAGTACTGTTACCTTCCCGGATTAAGCAAAACTCCAACTTTTAGAAACCCATGGACCTTTTCTATGTTTGCTGGATTCCTTTTTAATCTTTATTCATGAATGAATGTACTTGTTCTTCGCTTTTTCATCTTCTGTTCTGAGGAAATAAAGGGAAAATTGAGTGCTGATTGTTCTTCCCTTCTAGTGATTTTGTTGGAATAAAAAATTTAAAAAATGTTGTTTCTTGTTAGATTTGTTTTCTTATTATATTATATGCCTTATGAATCATTGGGTTTGCGTTGAGATCTAACTTGTTTCTTCCATCAATCTACACGGCCAAAATCAAAGACGGAGTCCAAAGGGAATCCTGCCTATCAAGATCTTGTCCTATCTCTGGCCGCCCCTGAAGTATCGTCTCCTCACACCTTGAGAGAGGTGTGGGCTGGGGAGGACGCTGTCCTTCCTCCTCACTCCACGCTCCTCTTTGTTTGGCTTCTTTGTTGTATGGTAAAAGGATACCGGATCGACAACGGCTGACCACCGAAGCTATTGTAAGATACATCTATTAGGCATAGTTCTCTAGTCCTTTGCTTACTAGGGTTTGTTAGCTGCACAATTTTGTTTGGGAATCTACAGAGGAAGATCTTGTGTTGTTTGCGAATTTATTGACGCCCCAGAGGATGATACGGTTCAGTTGCGAAGAAAAATCTGAAGTCAGTGCTGGATTTTTGTTGCAAACCATAAGTCTATGAAGCATATAGGGATTGCAATATCGTTCTGTATATAGATCATATAATTATGCATAGTACAGTGAAATGTTCAATTCTATAGTAAAACATTTTTACATTACGACAGTGCGAAGAAATAAAGATCTGCTTTCATATTATTGTAGGAGAAAATTATTTCATGATAGTTTATATTTATAAAATATAATGATTTATAATTAATGCATGATTAAAAAATCATGGGGTGAGAGAGGCTCGAACTCTCGACCTCAGGATCACTCTTTTCTGCTATGAGACCTACGCGCTAACCAACTGCGCCACCACCCCTTTTCTTGAAGAGTTGTCAGGATGGTCGTAATTATATGGAATAAATCTAATTTTTGTTACATGTCAACTGCACCAATGAATTCACCTGTAAACGTTATGAAACTGACAACACAGATGATGACATGTTGTTCATACCTAAAAATAATGTAAAATAGTACTACTGTCCAGCCTGTCTCTTGTGTTCTTCTGCGATTGACAACTTTAGTGTGCAAAGCCAAGGCGGCCACGGGAAGAAGATAGAGCACAAAGCCTAAAGAAATGGCTGCCTTCACCGAGATCAGACCCCACGCGGTGGTCGTCCCGTTCCCGGCGCAAGGCCACATCAATCCGCACCTGAAGCTGGCCAAGCTACTCCACGCCAGGGGCTTCCACATCACCTTCGTCAACACCGAGTACAACCACCGCCGCCTCACCCTGTCCCGAGGCCCCGACTGGGCCACCGCCGGCCTCGACGGCTTCCGCTTCGAGACCATCCCAGACGGCCTGCCGCCGCCGTCGGACGAGAACAACACGCAGGATGTGCCGGCGCTGTGCGCTTCCACCAGGGCCACCTGCCTGGCCCCCTTCAGAGACCTCATGGCGAGGCTGAGCCGCGCGGCCGACGTGCCCCCTGTCACATGCATCGTGTCCGATGGGGCTATGGGCTTCACCGTGGATGAGGACTTCGGGGTCCCTGTCCTGCTCTTCTTCACCCATAGTGCATGTGGCTGTTGGAGCTATTTTCACTTTGGTGAGCTCGTCAGGAGAGGCTACACGCCTCTTAAAGGTAAGATTTCGAGCCAAATGATCGATCTGCATCACCCACAGAATCATGTTTGATGATATGCCTTCACGCAGATGAAAGCTTCTTGACGAACGGGTATCTCGATACTCCGATCGACTGGATCGTCGGCCTCGAGAACATCCGCCTCCGGGACCTGCCGTCCTTCGTCCGGACCACCGACCCCGACGACGTAATGCTGAGCATTATGGTGAGGCGTGCCGCGCATGACGCTCCCCACGCCGCCGGTATCATCCTCAACACCTTCGACGACCTCGAGGGCCCCGTGCTGTACGGGATCCGCTCCAAGTTCCCCAACCTCTACGCCGTCGGCCCCGTCTCGTCCATCGCCGCCACCGCCTTCACCTCGATCTCCGGTAACCTGTGGAAGGAAGATACCGAGTGCATCAAATGGCTGGACGACCAGGCTGATGGCTCCGTCCTGTACGTCAACTTCGGGAGCATCACGGTAGTGACGGCGGAGCAGCTGCTCGAGTTCGCGTGGGGCTTGGCGCGCAGTGGGTACCCGTTCCTGTGGGTGGTGAGGCCCGACATGGTGCGAGGCGAGGCGGCGGTGCTGCCGGAGGAGTTTGCCGCGGAAGTAGAAGGGAGGGGGCTGTTGGTGGGGTGGTGCAACCAAGAGGAGGTCTTAAGCCACACCGCGACGGCTGTCTTCCTGTCGCACTGCGGGTGGAACTCGACGCTGGAGAGCATCAGCGAGGGCGTGCCGATGATATGCTGGCCATTCTTCGCTGAGCAGCAAACCAATTGCAGGTACTTGTGCACCAAATGGGGGATGGGTACGGAGATCGGCAGCAACGCTAGGAGGGGGGAGGTGGAGGGGTGCATAAGGGAGGTGATGACAGGAGACAAAGGGAGAGAGATGAGAAAGAGAGCATTGGAGTGGAAAGAGAGGGCAAGAAAAGCCATTGGCCCGGGGGGCTCTTCCTCGGTCAACCTTGAAAGGCTGGTGGAGGAGTTAAGGAGACAGTGAGACAAGCTCCTGTTTGATATGCTGGTGGAGGAGTTGTTCCTATTGCATGATGATTCACTCAGTGCTCTGCAAAGTGTAGTTATCTGGCAAATTGCGATACATAACAACATTGTAGCTGACACAAATATGTACAAGATAACTCAACCCAAACACAAATCTAATCAAACCATAGGCAAACAAGAGTTGCTAATCGGGTCCAACAAAGCCGGCACCAAATACTTCCTCCCCTTCTCTCCTTCCACGTTATAGCTCGCCTTCGTCTTCACGTCCACCCTCAGTTTCCCAGCATAGCCAGGGTATGCGCCCTCGCCATAGACGCCTGGGCACCCGGCAGCCACCTCCACCGGCGCGTCCCGATCTCCCTGGAAGTATCCGCCGCCGTACGGGTTCGTGACGGAGCCGGCCAACAGCGTCGCCAAGTTGATCACCATGCCGTCGAGCCCCACGTCTCCGTTAGGCGCGCCCAGGGGCTGTCCCTGCTGCCCGTAGGCTGGCTTGTGGAACGGCCACGCGCACTGTCCCGGGCACTGGCTCACGGAGTCGCCCACCCATATGTACGCGGACCGAGCAGAGCCCGCGGCGACGGATCCGTGCATCCCGCAGGCAGCGGAGCAGAACCCCTCCACGGCCACGTCCGCGGCCGTGAGCACGAGGGCGACCCCGCCCGCCATGACGCCCAGTCTGCGCGCCAGCTCCGAGACGTCGGACCTCCTCAGAAGCCTCCCCATGGAGTACCCCTCGTCTAACACTTGGTTGGTGAGCAACACATGGGTCTTCCTCTTCCCGGCCTTTTGGACGTAGTAGTCGACTGTTCTCCACCATTTGGAGACAGTGGGTGTTGTGATGGCGAAGGTGGTGGGGCGGTGTGGGGGAGTCAGGGAGTGGAGGAAGTCGATGATAATTGATCTCTGTGATGGTGAGAATTTCCCATACCACAGGACAGAGATTGGGATGTTTCCCTCCAACAAGGCTCCTCTGTGGTAGGTGAGGATGGTAGGGGGAGGTTGGTAGAGAGAGGATAGCTTCCTTGAGGCAACACATAGGTCTGTAAAGCTCAGAAGGAGAAGAAAGAGAAGGAATGGGGTCGATTCTTTGGGTTGATGGATGGAAGCCATGAAATGTGGAGGGTGAGCAGGATGGGAGGGGTGGGGGGTGGGATGAGAGGAGCAAGGGAAGGTATTCATAGTGGGGAAGCGGAACCATTGTTGTGTCATACAAGGAAGTATTGTCCTTTGCCATGATCATAGATCAAGGGATTCCTTAGCACATATCCCTTGTGTGCTTGGGTTTGATGGATTGCAGGTGGATTTCCTCCATGCTACTCCTTCAATTCTTTCACATACATAAAGCAATTGCTTGAATTTAATGATCCGATGATGACATAATGCATACTAATCCTACCAATTATACAATCAAGTTTACTAAGCAAACAGTTGCTTTAATCTCAATACTCTGGAAAAGGAAATATAAGTTTGAATCTGCATTTTTAAGCTTTATTGATGACTGAAAAGAAAGATAAGTTTACTACTAAAAAAATTAGGACTTGACCTTCTTTGGAACCTAAAAGATAATAGTGGATGTTTAGGGTTATCTTTTTTATTAGTATAATGTCTTAGGAAGACTTGGAGGAAAGGAGAAGGAACCCACTATTTCTACAAAGTTTAAGGTGCAGTATGACCAAAGGAAGGGATAAAAAAATTTCAATAAGTCATTATCTATTATTAGCTAAGCTTTTCTCGAAAGGAATACACTCATCACTCATCCCTATTATTTTAGTCAAGTACACTCAAAACACATTCTGCACGCACTATTTTACAGAGAATAATATTCATATATGTAGAATTTGATGATGGATATTGAAGTCCAAAACACCGAGGATGTTGATATTCCAAAAGAAAATCTTATTTGAAACATGAAATAGAGATGTAAAATGCAGTGGCTCGGCATTAGTTCAAATCATTTCTAGCTTTGTGGATTCTCTTGAGATAAAAATTAATTTGCATAACTTGGTTGTTGCTACATAAGAAAAGATATATTAATTTGTGACCACTCTGAAATGCCCTGATCATCTGCACTCATGCATGATCATATTTGTCTTCAATCAAAATCAGGGGAAAACAGCAACAGTACAATGTTTCTGCACTGAGAGTAAGCCCTTCCGGAGTCTTCGCTAGAAAAGTAAGCACAGTTCCCATCTCCCATTAGAACTAAAAAGCAACTCGATAAAATCAAAAGTAAATAACAATTATTCTTTATAAAGTCAAGATACTAACAATAAGATTTGAAATAATAGAATAAAAGTATAATAGAAAGTAAGATGTGAAAGAATATTTATTATATATGGATAGCACTTTGGTGCTCTTGGTAGTTTGCGTATCGTTATCGATTTCGATCTTCTTCTCTCTCACTATGGAAACCTCGTCTTGAAGTTTAAATAATAGGTAGTAGGCTTTGAGGACTTCTTGCAACAACTAGAGAAGCTTCGATGTGTGGAGCTTTGACTACTAAAGAAAGAAAGCTACAGTAGGAAGGATGGACTGCAATGTGCAAAATTCTTCTTTTCCCTTTTTTTCCTTTCTTCTCTTTTCAATTCCAAGAATAGAATAAAAAGCCAGTTAGGCTTTTGTTGAAATTTTTTTTAGTTGCCTTTAGATGGGGGGCACATCCCTTATTTTATAGGGTAAGGGGTGTCCTAAGTCCTCAAGGTTTAAGGATTTTTTTTATAGGGCTATTGCATCCCTTTGCTTGATGGCTACCCCTATTTGGGTGAGGGCTATCCTAATCTAAGTCATATTAGGACTTGGATCGAGATAAGTGGGCTATTAGAATTTGGGCTTCGCTTAGCTACATAAGGTTGAATGGTTTTGAGATTGTCCTTGGTCATAGCTCTCCTAATTAGGCAATTCACATCATGTTTGTTGAATCTCGGATTTTAATGATGAAATTGTTAGGAACGAGTCGGCACTAAGAGGGGAGGTGAATTAGTGCAGCAGATAAAATCACGTCAGTTCAAAAAATTCATACGTTTGATTAAAATCGATCCTTGAAAAGTTGTTAACTTAAAACACA
The DNA here is from genome assembly GCA_004837865.1 of Musa balbisiana. Lineage (NCBI taxonomy): Eukaryota > Viridiplantae > Streptophyta > Magnoliopsida > Zingiberales > Musaceae > Musa > Musa balbisiana. Next base: position 23,920,966 of record CM017195.1, on the reverse strand, counting down.
ATCATAAGAGTGTACAGCTAAAATAATGAGGAAGTATGGCAATTTGTAATTAAAGTAAAGAGCAAAACAGAAATGCAAACTGAGTTTATAGTGGTTCAGTCATCGTGACCTACATTGATTCCTGATTCCTCCTCTATTGAGGCCACTGGCCTCCGCTATCGATCTTCCTTCAATGGGTGAAGACCAACTACCCTCTTACAATACTTTTTTCTTTTCACAGGTTTAGGAGATAACCTTTATAAGTTACTCTTTTATAAGTATACCCTCACACACCTCCCTTAGGACTAACTCTAAGTACTAGGAGGAGGGAACTCAAAGTTTTGGCAAAGTTTACTCAGTTTTTTTTTCTAAAATTCTTGCTACATTCTTGCTACCCAAGTGGGATATTTATAGGCCCCAAATGGTTTCAAAAATGGAGCCAAAAATTCAAACTTCTGAGTCTTCCAAGTATGAGCGGTACCACTGCTTGTAGCTTGACATTGGGCGGTATCACCGCTTGACACACTATCACTAGGTAGTACTACCATCTAGTCTCGGAGAACAAGTTTTTCGAGTTTTCCATCTCATAGGTGGTTCTACCGCCTGTTCTGGTGGAGCCACCGCTTGGCCCAACATTTGGGTCATTGAATGAGCCTTCCGATTAGCCCAAATCACTAATAATTTAGGCCAAATTGGCCCCTAATTGAGTTGGCCCAATTTCAACCCAATTATGTGCTTATTATGAATTTTAAGGCATACACTAAGCTAATAAGTCCAGTAAGTCTAGGTTTCTTCCTACGAGCTTCCGGCGACCTTTCGACGAACTTCCGACGATCTCTCGGTAATGTTCCAACGGACTTCCGGCAAGCTCTTGGACTTCATAATGATCTTCTTGGCGAGTTTCGACAAGCTTCTTTGGCAAGTTCTTGGACTTCTCGGTTAATTCCGACAGAACTTATGATGAACGTCTGGACTTCCGACAAACTCTCAAACTCCCAACGAAATCTCATTCTTGACTCCGAGACTTCATTTTGCTTTATGCCTTGATCACTATCGTAGTTAATCCTACACACTTAAAACCTACTTTGATCTAGACAATTATTACAAAGCTTGAATCAAATGTTGTCCGGCATGTCATTGGTCCATCGACGCTTCGTCCGATTCTTCGAGGCATCATCCTCTCTTGTGGCCTATTGCTCAATCGGCCAGTTGACCTCCACAACTCTGATTTTTTTGGTGCAATATCTGCTCTTATTAACCCGATGCCCGAACCTATGACCGGAAGCCTTCTATTGATACGTCGACCGATCAATCGGTACGACGTCCATTCTTCTGACATGTTTCACTCCAGCCCAACACGATTATTCCTACTTTAATTATCTCTCCCTGATCGAAGCTTCCTATATCACTTAAAATGCAAATCAAATCATAAACACATCAATTGGTTTCATCATCAAAATTTGAGATTCAACAATCTCTCCCTTTTTGATGATGACAACCAATTGATGACAAAGTTAACCTTAACTCCCCCTATCAATATGTCATATTGATAGAACTCTTGAATTCAAAGATCCAAGCAACATGTCATCATAAAATCATGCATAACATCATCATACTTCTCCCCCTTTGTCATCAACAAAAAGGAGAAATGCAACTATCAAGTATTTGAGATATGAAATTTCAAATCATTAAATTATAAACATAATCTCAAGTTTTATTATCATGCAAGCTAGCAAATTTTTATATTATTTTATAAAATATAAGCTAGTAATTAATTTTGAGTTTTACAAGTTTGTAAATTTTGCACATATGAAAGTTAGCAAAACTTCACATCTTTTGAGATGTGCAAGATAGCCTATTTTTGCATCTTCTTGAAATGTGTAACTTAGCAAATATTTCTTTTCTTGAGATTTGCAAGATAGCACTTCTTGCTTCTCTTTTAAGATAAGCATACTAGCAAGTTTGTATCTTTTTGAATTATGCAAGCTAGTAAATCTTTTTCTTTTGAGATGTGCACACTAGTAATTCTTTCTCCCCTTTTGTAATTGGCAAAAAGAGGAGAATAATAAAACAATGGTGCAATTCATTTTCCTTTATATCAATTTTCGAATTATGACAAAGATAAAGTATCATTCTTATTTCAATATGCCATAAGTAAGATAAACCTTAAATTCAAATTGAATTCAAGTCAAAGCAATTTTAATCATGATTCACATCATATGCAATACACCATATCATCATAATAATATCATAGTTATTGCATACATCATTCCAAATCATAAATATTTCACATCATGATGGTGTCAATTTATCAAATTATATTACATTCTACCATGCATGATCATAACTTCTCATTTGTATGCATCAACATAATATCATGAGTATTGCTTAATTTCATATCATCACATGAAGGATAACAAGAAAAATTTGGTGATGAGATATATTTCATGAATACGAGGAACTATAAAAATCATAACATGAAAGATAAGATCATGTGAATACCAAAAGATATGATTCATTTTGATAAATATTCTCTTTAGTGAATAGCAAAAAGAAACAAGGAGAAAATGATCTCAATTCACATAACGATTTCAAGTATTAAATATTGAGAAATCAAGATCGTGATTCATAAAAAAAAATATCATAAGTTATAATCAAGAGAAAAATCATCATTCATTTTCAACTCATTTAATTTGTTAAATCAACAAAGTCACTTTCAAGAGATTCAAAAATGAAATAAAGAGATTTATCAATATCTTGAAATGCTAGTGATTTCCTTTCTCTCCTTTTGTCATTGTAAACAAGAAAGAAGAAAGGAAGAACATAATGGTGTAAATATTCAAGTCATCACAAAAATACAAAGGTGTCATATTAAAATCATGACATGAAAGATATTAATATCAAATCATGAATACCACAAGACATGATTTATTTTAACAAATCTCTTCTTTTATAAATGGCAAAACAAAACATAGGAGATCAAATGATATAATATCTTGATTCATGCATAAGAAATAAGTTATAAATCTTGAAAAAATTAAGACAAAGCTCATTCAAATTCAATTTGTCAAATCAAAGTCATTTTTAATAGATTCATAATAAAAAGACATAGATAGATTCATTAATCTCTCCTTTTTGAAAAATCGATAAAGTAGAGAAATTTTTCAAGGAGAAAGCTTTCCTTTTTTTAGTGTTTCAATTCATATGATTGATTTCATATAAACATGCCCAAAATTTTATGCCAAATAAAAATAAGCATCAACATTAAAAATGAAAAAGAACTTTCATTACGGCAAAGATCGATAATCCATAAATCATAAGAATCATTATTTTGGGTATGATACCAAAATATGGTTTCAAGTTTTCAAAGTATAACATGTACAATTTCAAACTATAAACTTATTATGCATGATATCAAATCCTCTTAATATTTTCATTAAAACATCAAGTATGGTTTCATTGAACATAAGGCATCTTCAATCAAAATCGAAAAGCAATATGGAAATCAACATGATTACACATTATTGTTTCTGAAAAACATATATAAGATTAATCTTATTAGGTTACAAGCATTAGATTTATATCTAACATTTTATTGTATTTTCATAAACCATGCAATTGTCATTATCATTTTCAATTACTAGCATGATCCCAATTTTTTATTTTTCAAAATCACTAGATTGATAAGCATGATCCCAAAACTTTTAAAATTTTCATTACATCTTTAAACATAATTTTTTTAAAATATATATATATATATATATATATATATATATAATTTTTTAAAACTAAATTAAAAATAACTCATGAAAAGTATCAAATAATTTCAAAGTAAATTAAGGGGATTTTGATTACCTTGTTATAGAAAGTCGTTAAGGCGTAGTTTGCCATCTCGCTTTTGTTTATTTGCTCCTCGTCTTCGGATGAGCTTGATTCGTCCCAAAGTGCTTCCTTCTTTTTGCATTCATAGCAAAGAGTTACATTCTTTTTAAGTTTATTTTTATTCTTTGATTCTTGTTTTAAGAATTTTTTAAGCTTTATTGCGAGGAGTTCAAGTTCACCATCACTTGAACTTTTGCTCAAGTGGTCTTCATTTATTCTAAGTGTCAAATCCTTCTTGTTCTTTGGAAGGTTATTTTTAAGTTTGTCATGTGTCACATAAGTCATTTCATATGTCATTAATGACCCGATAAGTTTTTCAAGAGCAAGGTTGTTTAGGTCTTTAGCCTATTGTATTATTGTTACTTTTGAATCCCAATTTTTAGAAAAAGATCGTAAAATTTTGTTCATAAGTTCAAGGTTTGAAAAACTTTTACCAAGAGCTTTTAGACTATTGATGACATCTGTAAAATGGGTGTATATGTCTCCAATAGTCTCGCTTGGTTCCATTCGAAACAACTAACAATCATGCATCAAATTATTAACTTTAGAATCTCTAATCCTACTTGTGCTTTCGTGTGTGATTTCAAGAGTGTACCAAATATTGAAAGTCGTTTCACAAGTAGAAACCTGATTGAATTCATTTTTATCTAAGGCGCAAAATAGAGCATTCATAGCTCTAGCATTTAAAGAAAAATATTTTCTTCTCCAAATCATTCCATTCGTTCATTGGAGTAGAAAACTTTTAAAAATCAAATTTGATTATATTCTATAAATCAAGATTCAATAAAACTAAGAAAACTCTCATTCAAATTTTCCAATATGTGTAGTCCGTTCCATTGAACATGGGAGGACGAATAAGAGAGTGACCCTCTTGAAAGCTGAAAAGAGCCATTTCTCTTGGGTGTTAAACCAAATAAGAAAAAAACGTGGCTCTGATTCCAACTATTAGGAACAAGTCGGCACTAAGAGGGGGGGTGGGGGGGGGGGGGATGAATTAGTGTAGCGGATAAAATCACGTCGGTTCAAAAAATTCATACGTTCGATAAAAATCGATCCTAAAAAAAATGTTAACTTAAAACATATTCGTAAGAGTTTGTAGCTAAAGTAATGAGGAAGTATGGCAGTTTGCAATTAAAGTAAAGAGCAAAATAGAAATGCAAACCGAGTTTAGAGTAGTTCAATCGTCGTGACCTACATCCACTCTCGATTCCTCCTCTGTTGAGGCCACCAGCATCTACTATCTGTCTTCCTTCAATGGGTGAAGACCAACTATCCTCTTACAATACTTTCTCCTTTTCACAGGTTTAGGAGATAACTTTTACAAGTATTCCCTCACACACCTCCCTTAAAACTAACTCTAAGCACTAGGAGGGAACTCAAAGTTTTGGTAGAGTTTACTTAGTTTTTTTCTCTAGAATTCTTGCTATATTCTTGCTACCCAAGTGGGTATTTATATGCCTCACCTCAAATGGTTTCAAAAATGGACCCAAAAATTTAAACTTTCGGGTCTTCCAGGTACATGCGGTAACACCGCCTGTAGCCTAACACTAGGCGGTACCATTGGCTGACACACTATCACTAGGCGGTACCATTGCCCAGTCTAGTGATACCACCACCTGACAGCCTTGGATAATTAGTTTTTTGAGTTTTCTAGCTCACAAGCGATTCTACAGCTTGTTTTGGCGGTGCCACCATTTGGCCCAACATTTGAGTCATTGAATGGACCTCCCAATGAACCTAAATCATTTCTAATTTAAGTCCAATTGGCCCCTAATTGAGTTGGCCTAATTCCAACCCAATTATGTGCTAACTACGAATTTTAAAGTATACACTTAGCTAAATAAGTCTAGTAAGTCTAGGTTTCTTCCGGTTAACTTTCGACGATCTCTCGGCAATGTTCCAATGGACTTCCGGCAAGCTCCTGGACTTCACGATGATCTTCTTGGTGAGTTCCGATGAGCTTCTTTAGTAAGCTTCTAGATTTCTTGGTCAACTCCGATAGAACTTTCGATGAACGTCTAAACTTTCGACGAACTCTCGAACTCCCAACGAAATCTCGTTCTTGACTCCAGGACTTCATTTTGTTTTATGCCTTGATTGCTATCATAGTTAATTCTACACAATTAAAATCTACTTCAATTAAGACAATTATTATAAAGCTTAAATCAAATGTTATCCGACTTGTCATTGGTTCATCGACGCTTCGTCTGATTCTTCGACAAATCATCCTCTCTTACGGCCTATTACCCAATCAGCCAATTGACCTCCGCAACTCTGATTTCCTTAGTGCAATTTCCACTCTTCTTAGCTCGATGCCTGAACCTATGGCCCGAAGCCTTCAATCGATACGTCGACCGATTCTTTTGTGCGATGTCCAATCTTCTAACATGTTCTACTCTGGTCCAACATGATTCTTCCTGCTTTAATTATCTCTCTTTGATCGAAGCTTCCTACATCACTTAAAACACATATCAAATCATAAACACATCAATTAGTTTCATCATCAAAATTTGAGATTCAATAAAAATCAATTGATGAGTTTATGATCTAATCTGTGTTTTGAGAAAAATAATACAGGACTAACCTCGATCATGAAAATATAAAATGATTAAAGCAAAAGATGTAGAGAAATCTAGGGGATGACATCACTTGGAAAACAAAAATCTTAGATTTTTACAAAAAAGTTTCATCATCGTGCGAAGTTTGGTGTGCAAAAACCTACAAAATTAAAAATTACGTGTGAGATAGTTGTTGTACCTAAGGAGATCGTATATCTCTGAATTCTTATAGATTTGTGGGAGAGGATAAAGGAGGTCAACTGTCCTCCTTTCTAGTCATGATCCACATGATAGGGGCTACAAAGATGCTCCTCAAATCACTGCTCAAATATCTTCCTTGTGCACACCACACAATCAAGAAGAGGCTACCTCTTCTTGTTATCCACATGCCCTAAATAGGGGCAGCAGGGTGAGGAGGAGAAGGGGAGAGGAGAATAGAAGGTGGCAACCAAAAAAGCTCAGTTTATGGCCTTTTGGTTCTCTCCAATTTATAAAGGCCCATTGTCAACTTAAACCCTAATGAATCCTACCATATTGAATACTAGATCTCCATCCAACTACTCAAGCCTCTTAGATTAGTGAGTCTCTACCTAATAATCTCTTATTTGCTCTTATTGGATCTTATCCATAGGATCCAATAATTCAAGGGCTTATTGGATATCCAATAAGATAGGGGCTTCAATGGATATCTCATATCTGAATCTCTACTCGTCGCAACACCTACTATATGTGTGTGACCCTCAAGGCTCAATATCGAGCTGGCCGTGAGTCATACCTATTAGAACTCCTTCTAGTTCAATGAATTATTATCTCCAAAATAATTCACTCAACTCATCGACTACGGACGTATTAGGCCACTACGTCGCAGTCCCTAAACGATACAAGGGAATCCAATCCATTAGATCTGTCTATCCTTAGTTATCATATATCTATAGTCCCTCATCTATCTAAAATCCCAAAGACCATATACCAGGCATAGTGCTGTCAAACTCATACAGTTTCTACTCGAATCTCGCTCTAATTAGATTATCTTAGAGAACTCTTTCTCTCTCAATCCGAATGACCCTGGCTAGGGTTTTGTTTGAGCAAAAATATATGGGATATTCCTTTCATAACACCAGTACTGGATGATCCTCTATCGATACTCAATAGCCATCATAAGGTTGGCTACCACTCTCGATAATCGGATGTACTAGATCTGGAACTTATAGATCTATCAGTCCGGTATTAAAGAGTGAAGTACTCATATAGGACATCCTTGGTGTCTCAAGTCTAAGGATCAGATATACTATTAGGATGATGAAATCATTGTCTGATAATGAGGTATCATCAACTATCCAGCATTCCGTGAGCAGATCAATTAGTGAACTCATTCTCCAATGAGCACTTGCACTATATCCCTAGTGTTCCCACACAAGCAGCTATGAGACCAGTCGCCTCTATCATATGAACATGTATAGTGTACACCAGTCTATTTGGTTATCTCGATGTCCCTCTCGAATAACCTATGACCAAGATTATTTAGGGTTTGTATTTAAAGGCGAATCAGTCTTATTATCATGATCTTAACACGATCCGATTCCCATTGCACAAATCCATGGACATTATAATATTTATATTCAATAAGCAATATAAAGTGAGAAAATATAATAATAATAATAATAATAATAATAGGAAAAAAGAGTGTTATCATGCCACACGTGCCATCACTCACGTGATTGGCTTATAGGACATCTATGACTAGCAATCTCCCACTTGACCTAAAGACAATCACCTATGTATCTGATCCCCATCAGACCCCTATGATGCTCAAGGACAATTTGAGATAACGGCTTTGTCAATGGATCTATAATGTTATCTTTGGATAGAACTATTTCTATTGAATCTCAGATTTTGATTATGAAACCAATTAATAGTGTTTATGATTTGATCTATGTTTTGAGTGACATAGGAAGCTTCGATCAAGGAGAGATAATTAAAGTAAGAAGAATCATGTTGGGCCAAAGTGGAACATGTTAGAAGATTGGACGTCGCACCGAAGGATCGGTCGATGTATCGGCAGAAAGCTTCGGGCCAGGATTAACTACGATATAATTTGTAATAATTATCTAGATCGAAGTAGGTTTTAATTGTGCATGATTAATTATATTAACAATCAAGGCATAAAGTAAAATGAAGTCCTAGAGTTAAGAATGAAATTTCGTTGGGAGTTCGAGAGTTCGACGGAAGTCCGAACGTTCGTCGAAAGTTCTACCGAAATTGACCAAGAAGTCCAGGAGCTTACAAAAGAAGCTCATCAGAACTTGCCAAGAAGATCATTGTGAAGTCCAAGAGCTTGCCGAGAGTCAACTGGAACATTGTCGAGAGATTGTCGGAAGTTCATCGGAAGCTCGCCGGAAGAAACCTAGACTTACGGACTTATTTAGCATAGTGAATATCTTAAATTTTGTAGTTAGCACATAATTGGGTTAGAATTGGGCCAACTCAATTAGGGGCCAAGTGGGCCCAAGTTTGGGTTGTGTTGGGCCAAGTGGAACATGTTAGAAGATTGGACGTCGCACCGAAGGATCGGTCGATGTATCGGCAGAAAGCTTCGGGCCAGGATTAACTACGATATAATTTGTAATAATTATCTAGATCGAAGTAGGTTTTAATTGTGCATGATTAATTATATTAACAATCAAGGCATAAAGTAAAATGAAGTCCTAGAGTTAAGAATGAAATTTCGTTGGGAGTTCGAGAGTTCGACGGAAGTCCGAACGTTCGTCGAAAGTTCTACCGAAATTGACCAAGAAGTCCAGGAGCTTACAAAAGAAGCTCATCAGAACTTGCCAAGAAGATCATTGTGAAGTCCAAGAGCTTGCCGAGAGTCAACTGGAACATTGTCGAGAGATTGTCGGAAGTTCATCGGAAGCTCGCCGGAAGAAACCTAGACTTACGGACTTATTTAGCATAGTGAATATCTTAAATTTTGTAGTTAGCACATAATTGGGTTAGAATTGGGCCAACTCAATTAGGGGCCAAGTGGGCCCAAGTTTGGGTTGTGTTGGGCCAAGTGTAAGGCCCAAACAGTGACCTAATAGGTGGAACCATCGTGGCACAATCTCCGAGACTGTGTCAAGCGGTGGGACTACCAGACTAGGCGGTGGTATCACCTAGTGGCAATGTCAGGCGGTGGTATCACCTAGACACAGTCTTCTAGGCGATGGTACCACCCAATGTCAGTGCTGCAAGCAGTTGTACTGCCCAACATAAGTAGTGGTACTACTAGGACCCCGAAAACTATGGATGAAACACTTTTAGATTCCAAGTTTGAATCTATTTGGAGCCAATAAATACCCCTCTCATCCCTACTCAGATTACAAAACAACTGAGTATACAAATTGGGAAAAACACTATTGTAATCTTGAGAGTTCTCTTCCTCTAGCCTAAGTGTTTAGAATTCTGTTTAGGAAGGAGAAAGTGGGGGTTGTAAAGGTTCTCTCCTAAACCTGTCAAAAGGAGAATCGAGTTGTAAGGGTAGTTGATCTTCACTCATTGAAGGAAGATATGTAGTGAAAGCAGGTGGCCTCAATGGAGGAGGAATCGGAAGTGGATGTAAGTCATAGCGACCGAACCACTATAAATCGGTTTGCATTTCTTTTTGAGCAATTTGCCTTTTCTGTAAACTGCCTTTCTTACTTTGCTTTCACTATGCTTACAAATAAGCATTAAATTTCAAGTTATCTTCCGAGTTTGGTTTTTATCGAACGAATGATTTTTGAACCGGTGTAATTTTATTTGCTGCACTAATTCACTCCCCCCTCTTAATGCCGACTCGTTCTTAACAATTTCCACTACTATATCTCCTCAGGCTATGATCTCTCTAATAAGTTGGAACCTCCTCAGAATACTTCTAATGAGACCCGAATTCCCTCATTTGAACAATCGCCCGTAGTTGTCGTAATATAAGGGAATCAGCTCCTCGTTGCTTGGCATGACTCCCAAATCTATGATGAACTTCTTTATCGAGACTTACTCATTTACTACCTTTACTGCAGTAATGTACTCTACCTCTATGGCTGAGTCAATAGTAGTATCCTTCTTGGAACTCTTCTAGCATACTGCTTCTCCATTCAGGGTGAACACATACCCCGAATTAGACTTGATATCATCGATATCAGACTAGAAACTCAAGTTTGTGTAGCCCTCAACCTTGAGGCTACTATATTTATATACTAGGAAAAAATCCTTAGTCATTCTCAAGTACTTAAGGATATACTTTATTGCTTTCCAATACTCTAAGCCTGGATCCACTTGATGCTTGTTCGTGACACTCAGTGCATGCACTATATCAGGCCTGGTACATAACATAACATACATGATAGACCATATCATTAAGGCATAGGGTATCCTATCCATGTCTTCACTTTCTTCAAGAGTCTTTGGGGACATACTCTTAAAAAGTGATATTCCATGTCTCATCGGTATGAGACATTTCTTCGAATTTTCCATGCCAAACCTTTTGACAATGGTGTTTATGTACTTGAATTAGGATAAGCCAAGCATCCTCTTGGATCTATCTCTATATATTTGAATCCCTAAGATATATGATGCTTCCCCTAAGTCCTTTATGGAAAAATGTCTAGATAGTCAAGCCTTTACTATGGAGAGTATTTCTACATCATTCCCAACAATCATGATATCATCCAAATATCATATATACCTTCTTATTGAGGTTGCCATTGAGGAATACAGTTTTTACATCCATCTACCATATCTCATAATCATAGTGTGCTACAATAGCTAATAGAATTTGGATGAATTTTAGCATGACAATGGATGAGAAGGTTTTGTAATAGTCAACCCCTTGCCTTTGATGATACCCTTTAGCCACTAGTCTTGTCTTATAGGTCTCTATCTTTTCATTTACTCTGATCTTCTTTTTGAAGATCCACTTGTAACCAATGAATACAATACCCTTGGGTGCATCAATTAGGTTCTAAACCTTATTGGAGTACATGAGATCCATCTTAGAATTCATGACTTCTTGCCATGTTCCAGAGTCTATACTTATATTAGCCTCTTTGTAGGTTTGAGGATTAATATTCTCAACATCCTCTCCTCTGATATATCTCACATATCTCTCAGGAGAATGTGGTACTCTACCGAACCTACATAAAGTTGGAACTTGTGTGCTGGGTACTTGAATAGACTCTGACTGCGAAATGATGCTTGAGCTAGGTTCTCCAACCTCGCTCAACTCTATTATGCTTCCACTATCTCTACCAAGAATGTGTTCCTTCTCAAGGAACACTGCTCTCTTGGCTATAAAGACCTTTTGGTCCTCGGGATGATAGAAATAATACTCATAAGTTTCCTTAAGGTAACCCACGAACTTGTACCATTCTATCTTAGAGATTTCAACTTGTCGGGGTTGTGTCTCTTAATATAGGCAGGGCAACCCCAAATCTTAATAACCTTAAGATCATATTTCTTTCCTTTTCATATCTCCTATGTAAACACTACCATTTTAGTTGGAATTCTATTCAGAAAGTAAGCTACGGTCTTTAAGTCGTATCCCTAGAATAAGATAGGTAGGTTGGTGAAACTCATCATGGACCACATCATGTCTAATAGTGTGTGATTCCTCCTTTTGGATACACTATTAAGCTGGGGTGTATATTAGGATAAAATTCCATGATCTTTGAGGAACTAGGTGAACTCTGTACTCAAGTACTCACCTCCTCAATTTAATCGAAGAGTATTGATACCCTTTCTAATCTAGTTCTCTACTTCTTCCTTATACTCCCCGAATTTCTCGAAGGCTTCAGACTTGTACTTCATTAAGTACACATCGTACCTGGAAAAATCATCAATGAAAGTAATGAAGTGGGGGTAACCACCTATGACATGAGTTGACATGGGACCATATACATTACTATGTATAAGTTCTAACAACTCAGTAGCTCTCTCTACTTCCACTAAATGGAGAGTTGGTCAGTTTTTCACGAAGGCAAGGCTCATATGTTATATATAACTCATAGTAGAATGGATCTAGGTATCCATCCTTCAACAACTTTCGAATCCTTCCTTCATGGATATGATCTAGCTTAAAATGCCATAGGTATGCATTGTTCATCTCATCTTGTTTCTTCTTGGACATACAAACATTTAAGATATATGGAGTAGTGTCTAGAATAAATAAATCATTATATGATGTCCCTCTAGTGATGATTGTATCATCCTTATAATTGAACAACTATTGTTCTTAAAAACTACTTTATAACATTTAATGTTAAACATGAAATGGAAATAACGTTTTTGATAGTAGAGGAAATAAAATAGCATTTATCTAATGCAATAGTAGCTCCACTAAGTAGATGTAAAGTGACCTCGCTGATAGCAACAATAGTAAATCTTGCTCTATTGCCCATCTTGAGGTCTATCTTGCCTCTCGTCAATCTCTTAGGCTTTGCCAAAATCTGCAATGAATTTCAGATGTGATAAGCACTACCGGTATCTAATACCTATGCACTATCACAAAATCTAATAACTGAAGGTTGCTTATGAATGTACCTGAAGCTTCTTTAAGCTTCTATTTTGCCCTCTCTATAAGGTACTCTTTGTAGTTCCTCTTCTAGTGCTCGTCTTTACCGTAGTGGAAGCACTGGTCTTTGTCCTTCACTGGGTCCTTCTTAGCAACCTTTGCTTTACTAAGTCTGCCCTTGCTTTTGTTCTTCTTAAGGGACTTTTCTACCTTTCTTTTCTTTCTGGTCTCATCAATATGGAGAATTAGCTTCTCTTTCTTGATAGTGCTCTCAGCCTCCCTCAACATATTTAGGAATTCAAGGAGAGTCACCTCAAGTTGAGAAAAGGAATATGGTAGGGATTAAAGCACAAGATCCATACATAGATTATCCTCTAAGACTCTTACTAGACTTGTGAGTTTCTCTATCTACTCAATTATCTTAAGGGCATGATTCTGAACCAGTGTCTCCTAAGTCATCCTAACGTGGAAGAGACCCTTTGATATCTCATATCGCTGAGTCCTTTCCTATTCCTCAAACAATTTGCAAATATGTAGGAGAATGGATCTGACATCGATCTTTTCATATTGTCTTTATAACTCAGGATTCATAGAGCCTAACATGTAATACTAAGCAAGAGTGAAGTCATTTATGTGCTTCACATAACGAGTGATCTCATCCTCACTTGCCCTTTCCTCGGTCATACACATCACTGTATCAAGGATGTACGTAATTTTCTCCGTCATGAGAATGATTCTTAGGTTGCAAAGCTAATCCATATAATTTGGATTAGTGAGGTGTTGACATTAGGTATGTCATATCAGGGATTTAAAAGCAACATATTTTTTATAAACAAGAGATATAGCATAAATAATTCACTATCATACCTGTTAGAACTCCTTCTAGCTTAGTGAATTATTATTTTCATAATAATTCACTCGACTCATCGACTATGGACGTACTAGGCCACTACGCCGTAGTCCCTAAACGATACAGGGGAATCCAATCAATTGGACATGTTTGTCCTCAGTTACTATATATCTATAGTCCCTCATCTATCTAGTATCTTAGAGACCGTATACCGGGCATGGTGCTGTTAGGCCCATATGGTTTCTACTCGAGTCTCACTCTAGTTGGATTCTTCCAAACAACTCTTTCTCTCTCAATCCGAATAACTCTAGCTAGGGTTTTGTTTGAACAAGAACGCATGAGAAATTCCTCTCATTACACCAAGAGTGAATGATCCTCTATCAACATCAATAGCCCTCGTAAGGTTGGCTACTACTCCCGATAACCGGCTATACTAGATATGAAATTTCTAGATTTATAAGTCCGCTATCAAAGAGTGGAGTTCTAATATAGGACATTCTTGGTGTCTCAAAGTCTAAGAACTAAATACACCATTGGGGCGATATAATTAATGTCTGACAATGAGGTATTATCAATCATCTAGTATTCCGTGAGCAGATCATTTAGTGAACTCATTCTCCAATAAGCACTTAGATTTCTTGTCTTATAATCGTTTAGGTCTTAATAATTATAGTTAGGACTTAAATTGAGTTAGTTTTGGATGTAACCTTACTAACTCAATTAGGGGCCCATTGGGCCTGATCTAAGGCTAAGTTGGGCTCATTGGGAGGGTCATTCAGTGACCCAGAGTTATGTCAAGCGGTGGAACCACCTATAAGCTAGAATATATGAAGTATATGTTTTTCAGAAGACTTGGCAGTGGTACCACCAGTGTGAGGTGGTGAAAATTTTTTGTCAAAGGTTTCATTCACGTATAATTTATATCGAGTAGACCTTATCATTGTGAGAATTCTTAATTCATGAGTTGTAGGGAGGGACTTATGTCACCACAAACAGAGACTAAAGCAACTATTGGATTTAAAGCTAGTGTTAAAGATTACAAATTGACTTATTATACTCCTAACTATGAAGTCAAAGATACTGATATCTTGGTAGCAACCTTTGCTTTACCCGGTCTACCCTTACCATTGCCCTTCTTAAGGGATTTTTCTATTTTCCTTTTCTTTTTTGTCTCACCAATATAGAGAATTGGCTTCTCTTTCTTGATAGTGCTCTCTGCCTCCCTCAACATATTGAGGAGTTCAGGGAGAGTCACCTCAAGCTTGTTCATATTAAAATTCATTATGAATTGTGAAAAAGAATCTGGTAGGGACTGAAGTGCAATATCTATACAAAATTTATCTCTAGGACCATTCCTAGACCTGTGAGTTTCTTTATCCACTCAATCATCTTTAGGACATGGTTATGAACTGGTGTCCACTCAGTCATTCTAGCGCGAAAGAGGCTCTTGGATATCTTATATCACTAAGTCCTTCCTTGTTCCTTAAATAGTTTGGGAACACGTAGGAGAATGGATTTGATATATATCTTTTTATGCTGTCTCTATAACTCAAGAGTCATGGAGCCCAACATGTAACATTGAGCAAGAGTTGAGTCATCTACGTACTTTACGTAGCGAGTGATCTCATCCTCACTTACCCCTTCCTCAAGCGTAGGCATCATTGTATCAAGGATATACGTGATTTTCTCCACCGTGAGAATAATTCTCAAGTTACGGAACCAATAAGTATAATTCATACCAATGAGGCAGTTGACATCTAGTATGTCATGTAAGCGATTTGAAAGCGACATTTTTTAAAAATAAAGATGTAGTAGAAATAAATAATATATAGATTTTATAGAAAAATAAACAAATAAGATATATATTTCTATCTTAATCTACTCCCATAATTTTTCTAATGAGTCACACGATACCCTCAGCACGTGAAACGGAAGTCTTCACAGACTTCTAGTAGGGATCGAGATCCAATCAACGTCTTAGTGTAACCTCGAGGGACTCGACTAATCATACTAAGCCCAAAAGGTAGGCAACTCTTGTCGATCACAACTCCTTGTGATTCCTGTCCTGTTCGGCCTCTGGACCATCATGGCCTCGAGGGACTCGACCAACCATGATGTTCGGTTAAGTCAACACCATTGTTACAAGATAAGTCTGATTTGATGATATACCCTTGAGGGACTCGACCAAGCTTACTATATCCTTAGGTCACTGGTGATATCTCTTTATCATAGGCAAGATAACGAATCGTGATATAGGTGAGCCTCAAGGGACTCAAACAACTCAACCTATATCAAGAATCAGTCCCTACGTATAACGATGGAAGGCCACGTGGGTTAATCCAGTTGCCTCACGTTTACCAACTTAATATTATCAAGAGAGGGGATTTTGATTTGGTCTCCTAATTTGACATATCACACGTATACATATTTAATATATATCTAAATCACATGTAAATATATATACATATCTAGTAGGTGTATAAGCAATCACACATCACATGAGCAATCACACCAGATGATCATGGACCACAACCTAATGTGATAAGGCTTGAGCTAGTGGGCATAATCACTCACATCAACATCTAGGTATGCAATGGTGCATCTCCATATCTTGTGATCGTCCATCTCGTCCTCATCGGTTTCATCGGCATCTTAATGCATCTCCATGCATCGCAATCATTCGTCTTAGCCTCGTGGGTCCCGTTATCGTTTTCACGCTCCTGATGCGTCTCCTCATGTGATTATAACTTAATCATAGGCACTCAGATCCGATAATAAATTAGAATAAAATTGGGGGCTCGTAGGCCCCAATAATAATAATAATCACAAGTATACACATCACATGGTCCATAATCATCCATCCACATCATACATCACATGTAAATATCATTATGTAGGACTACTAGATAATAATATTATTAAATAATTAAACTTTTAATTAATTAATATTTTCTAAAATTTAGGACATATAGGAAATTTTTTGAATTATGAGGGGTACTTTAGTAATTTGGATAGAAAGGACAAAAACTAGAATTTCTAAAATTCCAATGGGCAAAACAATCGTTTGCCAAAAAAAACCCTAAACCCCTTCCCTACGCTTGTTGCGTTGTGGCCGCCGCTGCCACCTTGTCAGTGGCGGCCACGACGTCAGGGGGAGAGGGCGCCGCCCATGCGAGCATCACTATCCCCGCGGGCGACTCTACTCATGGGTGCAATGCTTGCAAGCGCCACTGCCCCGTGGCGTTTCTGCCCTTGGGCATAGTGCCCGTAGGCACCGTTGCCCCACAACGCCTCTGCCCATGGGCGTTGCACCCATAGGCACCGCTATGCCCATAGGCGCCACTATGGGTGCTGCCCGCCCTTGTAGGTAGGCCTCCCATGCAGTTGCCTGACATAGTCTCGGAGACTATGCCATGACGGTGCCACCTGTTGGGTCACTGTTTGGGCCTTATACTTAGCCCAACACAGCTCATAACTTGAGCCTAGTTGGCCCCTAATTGAGTTGGCTTAATTATATTCTAAACCGACTCAATTAGACTCTAAACGAACTCAATCTGGACATAATCAATTACAAGAAAATCTTTGTTGTCCGGCATGTTATTGGTTCATCCAGTGCTTCGTCCGATCCTTTAGCGCATCATCCTCTCCTTTGGTGTATTGCCCAATCAGCATATTATCTTCTCGCAACATTCGATCTTCTTGGCACAATTTTCGATCTTCTTGGCTCGATGCCCGAATTCACGGCTCGAAGCCTTCTGCCGATACATCAGTCATTTTTCTGGCCTGGCGTCCAATCTTCTGATATGTTTATGTTGAATCTCGGATTTTGATGATGAAACCAATTGTTAAGTGTTTATGATTTGATATGCATTTTGAGTGATGCAGGAAGCTTCAATCAGGGAGAGACAATTAAAGCAAGGAGAATCATGTTGGGCCGGAGGAAAACATGTCAGAAGATTGAACAACGAGCCAAATGATCGGTCGACGTATCGACAGAAGGCTTCGGGACATGAATTCGGATATCGGGCCAAGAAGAACGGATATTGTGCCAAGGATATCGGAGTTGCGGAGTCAACTGGCCAATTGGGCAATAGGTTGCAAGAGAGGACGATGCACCGAAGAATCGGACAAAGCATCGATGGACTAATTGTTGAATATCGTATTTTGATGATGAAACCACTTCATATGTGTTTATGATTTTATCTGCATTTTGAGTGACATAGGATACTTCGATCAGGATGAGACAATTAAAGCAGGAAAATCATGTTGGGCCAGAGGAACATGTCAGAAGATTAGACGTCGAGCCGGTGGATCGGTCGACATATTGAAAAAAGGCTTCAGGCCGTGGATTCGGGCATCGAGCCAAGAAGAGCGGAGATTGTGCTAAGGATATCGAAGTTACGGAGTCAATTGGCCAATTGGGCAATAGGCCACAAGAGAGGATGATGCATCAAAAAATCAGACGAAGCATTGAGGGACCAATGACATGCTGGACAACTTAATTAATTGCTTAAGATTAATTGTCTCGATCAAAGTTTTGTTTATGTGTGCAGGATTAACTACGATAGCTTGAAGACATAAAACAAGTCTACTAGAGTCAAGTTCGATGGGTGTTTGAGAGTCCGAAGATTCATCGGAGATGCTACTGGAACCAACCGAGAAGAAATCGAGGACTTGCCGAAGCTTTCGGAAGTCCGTCGGAGAGATCATCAGAGGTTCACGGAGATCACCAAGAAGACTCGACTACTCGCTGAACTCGCCTCAAGATCGGGAGCCTGCTGGGAGTCCACCGGAAGAAATCCGAGGGTGTATCGGAAGTCCACCGGAAGATCATCGGAAAGCTCGCCGGAACGAGACTCGATATTTGCCATTTAAAAACTTGCTATGTTTTCAGTTACGTAGTTTGCATGTAATTAGGGTTAGGATTATAGGATAATCCTATATCCTGGTTAGGGGTCAACTGGGCCCGAATGTGACTTGGTTTGGGCCGGACTTGAAGCCCAACTAGTGACCCGTAAGGTCGGGCAGTGGTACCGCCAGATTGGGCGGTGGCACCACCCAACACTCGAGAGGTTGGGCGGTGGCACCGCCAGTAAACAGTCGTGACATTGACAGGCGGTGGCACCACTAGCTCCGGGACCCCAAGATAATTCAAAATTTGGAGCTCAAATTTGAATCCTCTTGGGGTCTATAAATACTCCTCAATTCTCAGCAGAGAATAAAAAAAAACCTTTGAGTAGCAATAGATTGAGATAAAAGCCTTAGCAAAGTCTTTAGCAAGTCTTGTTTTCAATTACTTGAGTGTTCACCTCCTTCTTTCTTATTAAAAATTTGTAAGAGTATGAGCCACTTGTAAAAGGTTGTAAGAGGGGTATTTGTCCTTCCCCTTCAAAGTGATTTGCTAGTGGAAGTTGGGAGCCTCATCGAAGAAGGCTTCGCAAGTGGATGTAGGTCATTTGACCGAACCACTTTAAATTTGTGTGTTCCATGAATGTGTGAGTACTTACTTTTCTAAAATCGTTATTTACATAGCAGCAAGCTTACGGTTTTCATCTTCTCACTTTACTCGAGCTACTTTTATCAAGTCATTCATTGTCTAATCGTCTACGCATTTACGAAATTATTTTCAAACTTACAAGTTTTAATCTGCTGTACTAATTCACCCCCACCTCTTAGTGCCGCTCCAATCCTAACAATTGATATCAGAGCCACGGTTTTCTACTTTGGTTTAACACCCAAATAGAAATGGCTCTTTTCGGCTTTCAAGAGGATTACTCTCTCATTCATCCTCCCTTTTTCAATGGAACGGACTACACTTATTGGAAAACTCGAATGAGAGTTTTCTTACTTTCTTTGGATTTGAATTTATGGCACATAGTCGAAAATGGATTTGAAATGTCTTCTCTTCCAATGAACCATTAGAATGATTTGGAGAAGAAGATGTTTTCTCTAAATGAAAAGGCTATGAATGCCTTATATTGTGCACTTGACAAAAATGAATTTAATCGTGTTTCGATTTGTGATTCAGCTTTTGATATTTGGAGAACTCTTGAGATCACTCATGAAAGCACTAGCTGAGTGAAAGAGTCCAAAATCAACATTTTTGTGCATTCTTATGAACTTTTCCAAATGAAACCGAGTCCATCGGAGATATGTATACCCATTTCACGGATGTCATCAATGGACTTAAAGCTCTTGGTAAAGATTTTTCTAACTTTGAACTAGTAACTAAAATTTTAAGATCCCTTCTAAAGAGTTGGGATCCAAAAGTTACGGCCATTCAAGAGGCCAAGGACCTTAAAACATTTCCTCTCGAAGAACTAATTGGGTCTTTAATGACCTACGAAATGAACAATATGACAAAAAGGGAACTCGAGAACAACTTTCCAAAGGACAGGAAGGATTTGGGACATAGAACACATGAAGACCACTCGAGCATAAGCTCAAGTGATGGTGAACTTAAACTACAAATGAAACAAAAATTAAAAAACAAAAAGAACGGAACTACTTGCTTTGAACGCAAGAAGAAAAACAAAATTTGGGATGAATTGAACTCCTCTGAAAACGAGAAGAAAATCAAGAAAGGTGAGGTGGCAAACTACGCCTTAACGACTTTCAACGATGAGGTAATCGAAACCCCCTTAATTTATTTTGAAATTACTTGATGTTTTCCATGATGCATTTTTTTTGAATAATTATTTTTCTTAAAAATTACATATTTTATGTTAATGGAATAAAATGTTAGATTTAAATCTAATGATCATATGTATGTTTTTCTTAAGAAGAAAAAACGTGTATCTTGGTGATTTCCGATTTTGATTGAAACCATACTTGATATCTTAATGAAAATATTAAGAAGTTTAATATCATGCTTAATGATGATGCATAGCTTTTGTATAGAAAACTAAGCATGAAAAGATAGATTCACCTAAAAAGAAAAATGCATGACTATAACAAATAACAAAATTATTTTGGTTGAAAATACCTTTCAATGAAACCATGATTGATGAATATACTTTATAATTAATAATTTCTTTGCCTTGTATGTCCTATCATGATGAGTATTTTGAAAATAAATGAAATCATGTTTGATTTAAAATAATACATAATGATCATGCTTAATGAGTTTTCTTTCGAAATGATGCATGATAATTTTTGTGATTATCGAACTTTGTGATCTTTTGAAAGATCTTTTTCAGCGTTAATGAATGATGCATAGATTTGGCATAAAAGAAAAGAACAAGCATGTATGAAATCAATCAATGAGTTGAAACAAAAGGAGGAAAGCATTTTTCTTGAAAAATTTCCTTTTTTCTCTATCTTATCGATTTTTCACTAAGAGACCAATAAAATTATTTATGTCTTGTTGAATCTCTTGAAAGTAAGGTTGAGAATTTGATAATTTTGTAATTTAAATTTGAAATGAGTTTTATCAAATCATAATATTGATTTCTTGGAGTAACATGAGATTACTTTTGATGATCATTTTGATTATTTTGATTCATTGAATTTTGGATTCATGACTTGATCTTTCATTTGTTTATGAGATGGTTGAAATCTTTATACCTTTTAATTATTCCCTTCTCCTTTTAATTTTTGAATTTATACATATTATATGTTAAACATTTGAAACTATGTTTTGGTATCATGCATATCTAAGAAATGTTGTTTTGACATAAATGAAATATGCATGCTTATATGAAATAGTGTAAGTGTCATGCTTGATGATTGTATACTTAATGATGCATAAAGTTGTAATGAAAATATTAAAATTTTGATACCATGACTTGATGATTTTATGCATGAGATTTTAAAGTTATACATGATGATTTTTGTGGTTTATTGATCTTGATGGTTTTTATGACGAAATTTATTTTTCGATCCTAAACGATTGATGATATATATATATATATATATATATATATATATATATATATATATATATATATATATATATATATATATATATATATATATATATATTGGCACAAAAAGGACAAAGGTATGCTTGTATGAAACAACTAAATAGAGAAAAGTATTTTTCTTGAAAATTTTTTTTCTCTATCTTATTGACTTTGATGAATCTATTTTATCATCTTGAAAATGATTTTGATTTGATGATTTGAATTTAAATGAGCTTTATCTTGACTTTTTGAGATTTATAACTTGAGATTTACCCTATAAAAATCAAGATCTTTTATCCTCAATGTTTCTTTTTAGCATCTACTATCCAAATGAATCATGATTGGTATCATTGCTATATTTCTTCTTATCGTGTACTAAAGGGAAAATTTTTCTAAATGAATCATGATTGGTATCATTGTTATATTTCTTCTTGTCATGTACCAAAGAGAAAATTTTCCTAAATGAATCATGATTTTTCGGAACCACAATTCTTTTTATGATTCATAATGAATTGAGAAATTTTATATGCTTGAATTAATATCTTGTTCTCCTACAAGATTGAATGAATTTTATCTATATCATGATCCCCTAAGATTTTCCTTTATTTCAGAGGAGATTTTTCAAAAGAAATAATGTCTTTTGGTATTATCTTTTCATGATATAATTTTTATGCAATTTCTTGTATTCATGAAATATTTATCTCATCACCCAATAACTCTTCTTGATTAATGTGATGAAATAAAATTATGCATGAAATACAAATGGGGAGAAGTTTTGATCATGCATGGTAGGATGCAATTTGACAAATTAATACCAACATGATTTAAAACATTTATGATTTGAAATTATGCTTGCAATTGCTTTTTATTGTATGTGATGTATTGCATATGATGTGTATCATGAATGCTTTAAATGATAAATGTTTTGATATCATGATTGATGATTTTGTTTTATGCATAAGATTTTCGAAATTATGCATGATAAATCTTGTAATTTATGGATTATTGATTTTTACCATAATGAAAGTGTCTTATTGATCCTTGTCATAATAAATCTCGCACTTTCAATTTTAAATATTATACATGTTTTTATTTGACATAAAAAAGGGGGCATGCTTGAATGAAATAAATCACATGATTTAAAACAACCAAAAGAGAAGAACATTTCTCTTGAAAATTATTTTTCTCTATCTTATTGATTTTGATGAATCCATTTGTATTATTTTTATGAATCTCATGGATTATGAAAATGATTTGAATTTAATGGGTTTTATTAAAATCATGATCTTGATTTCTCATAATTATAATTTGAATTTTCTATTGAATGAATCAAGATTGTTTTCTATTTGAAAGGACATTTGTCGAAATGTTTCATGGTCTTTTAGTATTCATGATCTTGATAATTATGTTTTGAAACTTTATGTAAATCAAGATTGTTCATCAAGATTCTCTCGTTTTATAAAAGAAGAAATTTTTTATGTGAATCATAAGTTTTTATATGCATGAATTGAGATTTTGCTCTCCTATGATTTTTTTTGCTATTAACTAACAAGAAACTTATTCTTGTAAACCATGATATGATACTTGATATCTTGATAATTTATAACTTAAGTTTTCTTTTTGAATCAAGATTGTTTCCTTTCTATTCACAAAAGAAGAAATTTGTCAAAAATGATATATGTCTTTTAACATTCATTTTTATCTTTGTTAATTACCCTTGTCATGATTTGAAGATTATAGTAAAGGGAAATGAATTACATGATTGTATTGTTATTCCCTTCTATTTGACAATGACATAAGGGAGCAAATTTTGCTAGCTTGCTAGCTAGCTTGCATACTTCAAGAAGAAGGAAAAGTGCTATCTTGCAAATCTCAAAAAAAGCAATATGTGCTAAGTTATGTACTTTGAAAAGAGGCAAAATAGTCCTTCTTGCAAATCTTTTTGCTAACTTTTTATGTGTAAAAGTTGATAACTTGCATACTATAAATTTGCATACCAAATGTGCAATCTTGCCTATCTCAAGAAGCAAAACTTGCAACTTGCATATTACAATAAGAAGCAAGAATAATGAGCTTACACAAGAAAGCTATCTTGCATTTACTTTTGAAATTTTTGCTAGCTTGTATATAGTAAAACTTGCATATCGTAAAAATTGCTAGCTTGTAGTCTAAAGAGAAGCAAACAGTTGCTATCTCAAGAAAAGCAAACATGCTAAAACTTGCACATCTTTAATTGCTAGATTGCATGATGATACTATGTTTATTATACAATGATTTGAATTTTTTATCTCTAAACACATAAGTGTTGGGACTTCTCCTTTTTGTTGATGACAAAGGGGGAGAAGTAAGTTGATGACATGCATGATTTGATCATGACATATTGCTTGGATTTTTGAATCCAAGAGTTTCAATCAATATGGCATATTGATAGGGGGAGTTTGTTTAAACTCCGGGAGTTAAGGTTAACTCCGTCATCAAGTGGTTGTCATCATCAAAAAGGGAGAGATTGTTGAATCT
This sequence comes from Musa balbisiana, assembly GCA_004837865.1. Taxonomy (NCBI): domain Eukaryota; kingdom Viridiplantae; phylum Streptophyta; class Magnoliopsida; order Zingiberales; family Musaceae; genus Musa; species Musa balbisiana. The sequence goes on along the minus strand of CM017195.1, from coordinate 23,896,747 downwards.
CGTATTTTGATGATGAAACCACTTGATATGTGTTTATGATTTTATCTACGTTTTAAGTGACGTAGGATGCTTCGATCAGGATGAGACAATTAAAGCAGGAAAATCATGTTGGGCCGGAGGAACATGTCAGAAGATTGGACGTCGGGCCGGTGGATCGGTCGATGTATCGACAGAAGGCTTCGGGCATCAGGCCAAGAAGAGCGAAGATTGTGCCAAGGATATTGGAGTTGCTGAGTCAACTGGCCGATTGGGCAATAGGCTGCAGGAGAGGACGATGCGCCGAAGAATCGGACGAAGCGTCGAGGGACTAATGACATGCCGGACAACTTGATTAATTGTTTAGGATTAATTATCTCGATCGAAGTTTTGTTTTAAGTGTACAGGATTAACTACAATAGCTTGAAGATAAAAAGCAAGTCTACCAAAGTCAAGTTCGATGGGTATTCGAGAGTCCGAAGATTCATCGGAGATGCTGCCGGAACCAATCGAGAAGAAATTGGAGACTTGTCGAAGTTTTCGGAAGTCTGCCGAAGAGATCGTCAGAGGTTCATAGAAATTACTGAGAAGGCTCGGCTACTCACTGAACTCGCCATAAGATCGGGAGCCTGCTGGGAGTCCGCCGAAAGAAATCCGAGGGTGTATCAGAAGTCCGCCGGAAGATCGCTGGAAAGCTCATCGGAACGAGACTCGACGTTTGCCGTTTAAAAACTTGCTTAGGACTATGATTTTAGTTGCATAGTTTGCATGTAATTAGGGTTAGGACTATAGGATAATCCTATATCCTGGTTAGGGGCCAATTGGGCCCGAATTTGACTTGGTTTGGGCCGGACATGAAGCCCAACCAATGACCCGTAAGGTCGGGCGGTGGCACCACCCAAATCCCGAAGGGTCGAGCGGTGGTACCGCCAGACTGGGCGGTGGCACCGCCAGTAAACAATCAATGTGACATTGACAAGCAGTGGCACCGCCAACTCCGGGAACCCAAGAGAATTCAAAATTTGGAGCCTAAATTTGAATCCTCTTGGGGTCTATAAATACCCCTTAATTCTTAGCAGAGAATAAAAAAAAACCTTTGAGTAGCAATAGATTGAGATAAAAGTCTTAGCAAAGTCTTTCGCAAGTCTTGTTTTCAATTGCTTGAGTGTTCACCTCCTTCTTTCTCGTTGAAAATTTGTAAGAGTGTGAACCATTTGTAAAAGGTTGTAAGAGGGGTATTTGTCCTTCCCCTTCAAAGTGATTTGCTAATGAAAGTTGGGAGCCTCATCGAAGAAGGCTTCACAAGTGGATATAGGTCATTTGACAGAACCACTTTAATTGGTGTGTTCCTTGAATGTGTGAGTACTTACTTTTCTGAAATCGTTATATACATAGCAGCAAGCTTACGGTTTTCATCTTCTCACTTTACTCGAGCTACTTTTATCAAGTCATTCATTGTCTAATCGAAATATCTATGCATTTATGAAATCATTTTCAAACTTACAAGTTTTAATCCGCTACACTAATTCACCCCCCCTCTTAGTTCTGCTCTGATCCTAGCACTAATGACATGTCGGACAACATGATTCATGCTTAATATTAATTGTCTAGATTGAAGTGTGTTTTTACATATGTAGGATTAACTATGATAGCAAGGCATAAAGCAAAATAAAATCCCGAAGTCAAGAATGCGATTTCATTGGGAGTTCGAGAGTTCGTCGGAAGTCCAGACGTTCATTAGAAGTTCTGTCGGAATTGATCGAGAGGTCCCGAAGCTTACTAAAGAATCTCATCAAAACTTGCCAAGATGATCTTCGTGAAGTTCAGGAGCTTGCCGGGAGTTCGCTGGAACATTGCTGAGAGATCATCGGAAGTTTGCCAAAAGATCGCTGGAAACTCGTCGGAAGAAACCTATACTTACAGACTTTGTTTAGCTTAGTAAATATCTTAAAATTTATAGTTAGTATATAATTGGGATTAGAATTAGGCCAACCCAATTAGGGGATAGTTGGGCCTAAGTTTGGGCTATGTTGGGCCAAGAGAAAGACCCAAACAGTGACCAAACAAGTGAAACCATCATGGCACAGTCTTTGAGACTGTGTCAGGCGGTGGTACTGCCCAGTGCAGGCTTCTAGGCAGTGGTACTGCTAGACTAGGTGGTTGTACCACCCAGTGTCAGGCTGCAGGTAGTGGTACCACCCAGTGTAGGCAGTGGTACTGCCCATACCCTGAAATTTTGGGGGTTTGAATTTTGGGCTCCAAATTTGAATCTATTTGGGGCTATAAATACCCCAACTATTCCTGCATAGATTAATAAGAAATATTGAGCAAAACTCTATGATTCTAAAGTTGTAAATCTTAGAAAGTTTAGTTCTCTCCTCCCAAAGCTTAAAGAGAGTTCTAAGGGAGGTGTGAGAGGGATACCTTGTAAAAGAGGGTTGTAAAAAGTTGTCTCCTAAACCTGTGAAAAGGAGAAGAGAGGTGTAAAAGGTGGTTGATCTTCGCATATTGAAGGAAGACCGATAGTGGATGCTGGTGGCCTCGACGGAAGAGGAATCGATGGAGTGAATGTAGGTCACGATGACTGAACCACTATAAAAATCTGATTTGCGTTTCTCTTGAGCAATTTACTTTAACTGCAAACCACCTTACTTGCTTTACATCCACTACGCTCTTCCATACACTTTCAAAGTTATTACCTTTATGAAATGGTTTTTGTTGGAAACGGATTTAATCGCAACAAAGTTTTGAACCAACATAATTTTTACTGTTGCACTAATTCACCCCCCCTCTTAGTGTCGATTACTTTCCTAATAGTTTACTCCGACCCAACGTTTGATTCCTCCTACTTTAATCAATTTGCCTTTTCTGATCGAAGTTATCTTTACGTTACTCAAAACACTCATTAGATCACAAAAACATCAATTGAATTCATCATCAAAATCCGAGATTCAATAAAGGAGGTGTATATGATACAGCTTGAGGGATTCGTATCCAACGATTGCCTAGATAAGGTGTGTATGTTGCTTAGGTCCATTTATGGACTGAGGTAAGCTTCCAGAAGTTGGAACATGAGATTTGATGAGGCGATAAAATCTTATGACTTTGTTAAAAACGAATAGGACCCTTGTGTATATAAAAAGGTAAGTGGGAGCGCTATCACCTTTTTGGTGTTATGTGTGGATGACATCTTGATCATTGAAAATGATGTAAGATCCATCGTAAAGACTTGGTTATCTAGACACTTCTCCGTGAAGGACTTAGGAGAAGCATCCTTTATCTTGGGGATTCGGATCTATAGAGATAGATCTAAGAGGATGCTTGGCTTGTTCTAGTCTAGGCATATAGACATCATTATCAAAAAATTTGGCATAAAAAATTCGTGGTCTCATACTGATGTGACATGGGATATCACTTTCTAGGATTAAGTCCCCAAAGACTCTTAAAGAGACGGTGAACATAGATAGGATACCCTATGCCTCAGCGATAGGATCTATCATGTATGCTATGCTATGTATCAAGCTTGATATAGCGTATGCTCTAAGTGTCACGAGTAGGTATCAAGCGGATCCATGCTTGGAGCACTATAAAGCAGTAAAGTGTATTCTTAAATACTTGAGAAGGACTAAGGATCTTTTACTAGTATATAGAGATAGTAGCCTCAAGGTTGAAGGCTACACGAACTCGAGTTTCCAATCTGATGTCAATGATAGCAAGCCTAATTTAGGGTATATGTTCACCCTGAATGGAGGAGCAGCAAGTTGGAAGAGTTCCAAGCAAGACACTACTGTTGACTCAACCACAAAGGTGAAGTACATTGTTATAGTAGAGGCAACAAAGGAGGGAGTCTAGATGAAGAAGTTTATCATGGATCTAAAGGTCATGCTAGGCAGCGAGGAGCCGATTTCCTTATATTACGATAATAATGAGATGATTCCTTAAATAAGTTTAGACAACGATTCCATAATCCTAGTAGTGTATCTCATCCTTAGACTTGAGACACCAAGGATGTTCTGTATGAGTACTCCACTCTTTGATATCAAACTTATGAGTTTGAAAGTTTCAAATCTAGTACAACCGGTTATTGAGAGTGGTAGCCAACCTTACAAGGGTTATTAAGTGTCAATAGATGATCATCCGCTCTTAGTATTATGAGAGGAATATCCTGTGTGTTCTTGCTCAAAAAAATCCTTGGCTAAGGTCATTCGTATTGAGAGAGAAAGAGTTCTCCGAGAGAATTTGATTAGAGCGAGACTCAAGGAGAAACCGTATGGGCCTGATAACACCATGTTTGGTATATAGTCTTTGAGATATTAGATGGTCGAGGAACTATAGGTATATGGTAATTGAGGACAAATAGATCCAAAGGATTGAATTCCCTTGTATCATTTAGGGACTACGGTGTAGTAGCATAGTACGTCCGTAGTCGATGAGTCGAGTAAATTATTATGGAGATACATTGAGCCAAAAGGAGTTCTGAAAAGTATGACTCATGGCCAGTGCAATATTTAGCCTAGATGGTTACATACATATGGTAGGTGTTGCGATGAGTAGAGGTTCAAATATGAGATATCCGTTGGAGTCCCTATTTTATGTTACATATAGTGGATAACACAACTATCTCATGTATGATTTTTAGTTTTGCGGATTTTGCGTATTAATTTTCATATGATGATGAACACATTTGTTAGAAATTTAGGAATTTTGTTTTCTATTCTTCCACTACGCATGTCATCCATAGATTTCCCTACACTTCAGTGGTATCATCACCTGCCTAGGTAGTACCACCCCCTAACCCAACTCTAAGTTACTGAATTGGTCTTTCAACAAGCCCAATTTAGCCTTGTTTCAGGCCCAATGGGCTCGTAATCAAGTTGGCATAATTATGCTCCAAAACTAACTCAATTAGACAGTTAAACGACTTCGATCAAGACTTAATAATATAATCATGAAACCTACATTATTCGACATGTCATATGTTCATCTAGTACTTCGTTTGAACTTCTAACGCATCATCCTTTCCTTTGTCGTATTGCCCAATCCATCGGCATATTGATCTCCCGCAACATCTGATTTTCTTGGTGCAATACCTGATTCTTCCGGCTTGATGCTTGAAATTTGACATGATGCTCTCCGGCCCAACATCTGATTCTTCTACTTCAATGATTTATCTTTTCATGATCGAAGTTTCTCCTGCATCACTTATCTCAAACATTTATTAGTCCATAAACTCATCAATTGAGTTCATCATCAAAATCTAGGATTCAACAGAGCCCTCCTTCTAGCACCAAGATATCTCTATCAGCACGACGTGGCCCTAATCCATATATAATGAGTCATTTGAAATATAGCATGATTTCTTTAGACTCGTTACCTGCACAAAGACCGAGATTGTATATATATATATATATATATATATATATATATATATATATATATATATATATATATATATATATATATATATATATATATATATATATATATATATATATATATATATA
>CM017195.1:23421267-23886267 GCA_004837865.1 Musa balbisiana | reverse complement strand
GTGGCAGACGCGGCCGTCGGAAGGGCATTCCTCCTCCAGGGCGGTGACTGCGCGGAGAGCTTCAAGGAGTTCAACGCAAACAACATCCGCGACACCTTCCGGGTCCTCCTTCAGATGGGCGCCGTCCTCACGTTCGGCGGCCAGATGCCAGTCATCAGGGTGAGACAACATCGAAGATCTGAGATCTGGACCGTTGGATGGTTGCGGTCAAAATTTTCTGAATCTTCTGATAGTTTGATCGACGGTGGTGATTTACTGTAGGTGGGGCGGATGGCGGGCCAATTTGCCAAGCCGCGGTCGGAGTCGTTTGAAGAGCGGGACGGGGTGAAGCTGCCGAGCTACAGGGGGGTACAACGTGAACGGCGACACCTTCGACGCAAATTCCAGGGTTCCTGATCCACAGAGGATGATAAGGACGTACTGCCAGTCGGCGGCGACGCTGAATCTACTTCGGGCGTTCGCCACGGGTGGCTACGCGGCGATGCAGAGGGTCACGCAGTGGAACTTGGACTTCACCGAGCATAGCGAGCAGGGCGACCGGTGAGCATCTTGTAATACCGTTATTGTGCATCCATCAACGTTGCCATAAATTTGATCTCAACTTTATACATTTTAAGCACTTCACTATTTGCTTCATCGAAATATTTGGTTCAAACCTCTACATGTCAACGAGTGAGACTATCTAATTTGTTAATATAACCAAGTATTTTGAGGCTTGTGATGTCATGTTAATTGTAATTAATGTTTTTGAGTTTTGAACAGGTTTCCCTGTAATATTATTATGCTCAATAACAACAACTTCGTGAGGAATATGCAAAACAAGAACTTCACAGTTTTCTGGAATCATAAGATTCGTTTTGGTCTCTGGAATCGCAAACCTGGCAAAGTCGATTTCAAGAACAAGCTTTCACATTCTAACTTATTTGTTGGATTTAATCTAACTTAAACCAAGATGAATTAGGGCTGTTAGTTCAACACAAAGATTTTAGGCACATTTTGGTGGGAATCATTTTTTAAAGACAGATCAAATTTCACATTCAGGATTAAATTGTGTTGATGCTAAGTATTTCTACTGATCTTTACAGTTTGTGCTGAAATCGGTTTCATAACTTGGACATTATTTTTATTTGTTGAATTGCACCCTTCAAGCTTTCCATTTGATCATGTCACAATTACTGTTTATAAATGGCACATCCATATAATCATTATCCTATATTCATATGATTACAACATGAATGTCAAGCTAGAGAGATTGGATTATTGGTGAGTTAGTGATTTGCTTACACAAACTTTTAATAGACAGACCAATTTATCTGAAATCATTAACGCTTATAATGGCATCACCTATTCGTTGCCTCCACTTTGAATTTTTGAAAACTCTCCTACTCATGATTCTCTGCCTAATTAATGGTTAAATTCTGATATACATATCTGAGTAAAAGTTGTTTACATAACAAGATCAAAAGAAATTTAGGGGTGTTTGATCTTTTCTTTAAATTTTTGGTAGAAGATTTATGAACATTTAAATAATTTAAGGCCATTTTTTTATTTTAACAATAGTCCTAGTTTTTTTTAGTAATTACTTTTGCTGCTTTTTTGCAGATACCAGGAGCTAGCGCACCATGTGGATGAGGCGTTAGGATTCATGTCTGCGGCAGGATTGACAATAGACCACCCAATAATGACGACAACTGAGTTTTGGACCTCCCACGAGTGCCTTCTCTTGCCCTATGAGCAAGCTCTCACTCGTCAGGACTCAACTTCTGGTCTCTACTATGATTGCTCTGCCCACTTCCTTTGGGTTGGTGAGCGAACCCGCCAGCTAGATGGTGCCCATGTCGAGTTCCTTCGTGGTGTTGCTAACCCTTTGGGCATCAAGGTCAGCAGTTCATCATTTTTTTAATGATTGAAAAATACTTTTATTGACTCAGAAACCACAAAAAACAAAACGATGCAGTGATTTATATGCTGAGTTGTGTAGTTGATCAACGGATGTAGTAGGTGAGTGATAAGATGAATCCAAAGGAGCTGGTAAAACTAATAGAGATTCTGAATCCCCATAACAAGCCTGGAAGGATCACAGTGATAACAAGGATGGGGGCTGAGAATATGAGAGTGAAATTGCCTCATCTCGTAAGGGCAGTTCGCTCAGCAGGACAGATTGTCACCTGGGTGAGTGATCCCATGCATGGCAACACCATTAAGGCCCCATGTGGTCTTAAAACTCGGCCTTTTGATGCCATTCGGGTAATGCATCCAATTCTCAATAACTATGTTTTCACCACTTCAATTTTTTTAAATGCCATAGTTTCTTATAATAGGTTTTTAGTTGCTGTTTCTTGATATGGATAATATACATGTTTTAGTTTGCTTTAAAAATTGAACTTTTGTGTTGAATTTAGCTTTACTTTCATTCAAGTGCAAATGTGGCCAGGAAGAAAACATCCTTGAAAAAAGGCAATAATTGTATAAGAAAGTGCAATCTTTGTTATGATAGATGTTTCAATGTTGTTCTTTAGGTCCAGAACATTAGTCAGTATGTCTTTAGGAAATCAAATATGTGCAGTTCATAGTCTTAAACTGATATTAAGCCTGAAGTTCTCTTTAACACTTAACCAATGATGTTCCACCCCTCAAAATTAGCTTGACTTAGTAGACCGACAACAACTATGTTTACTGTTTGTGATTTTTGGTGCAGATTGTTAAGAAACAGAATAGATCTTGACATCTCTGTCAGCTCATGAAAGAATAACATGTCGGTGCTTGAGATGTAAGTTTGATGACAATTTGACCCTGGTTGGATTAGGATCTAGTTTTCCTTATGAATGCAATGGTATACTTGCTAGTACATGATATCGATAATAACATTTTCGCCTTTGTCAAAAGGGAAGCCACCCAGGACGTGTGCATCTAGAGATGACTGGGCAGAACGTGACTGAATGCATCGGTGGATCTCGTGCTGTGACCTTTGATGACCTCAGCTCCCGATACCACACTCACTGTGACCCACGGCTTAATGCATCGCAGTCGCTGGAGCTGGCATTCATCATCGCTGAGGGCCTAAGAAAGAGGCGGATCCAGTCGCTACCATGCCAGAAGAACACGAGCTCTCTGCCTCCCCTGTCGTTCTGAGATGATCAAACTGGGATCTCTGATCTTGGCTTCGGTTGTCTACGGATGTGCTCACTATGTAAGACGTTATTTATGGATGTATTGTGTTTTATACATAGTTCTCGCTTGGTGGGGATAAAGCAGAGCTGCTGCAGTAATAATGAACGATTGGAGTCACTTTGGGAGTGTAGAATTTTATCGGCTTCTCTGATCACAATTTTGAAACCAGCAGTTGATATTAGGAGTTTAGAAGACTCCTAATTGAGTTTTATTGAAAGAGACATTTATGTAAGACTTATCTAATCGACCCTATTAAAAAGATAAAGAGACTATTTAAGGATAAGATTAGTTTGAAGGTTATTTTTTAGAGAAGCATTAGGAGTTGGTTAGAAGTAGGAGTTTTGAGTAGGAGTCATATTATAAGTTGGGGTTTAGAAGCCCTATAAATAGTTATATATTCATCCTCTTTTAATAAGCAATAGATAAATCTTTCTTAGTAGCTTTGAGCAACAACTTGGAAGAATGAACCCTTGTAGAGTTCCAAGTAGGTCGATCCCCTAAAGAGATCAACCCTAAGCTTAGAATATGTAAGGGTTCTAACATTAGGTATCAGAGCAGCTTTCTTGGCATCTCGCTATCCTTCCACAGTCATTCATCAACCCTCCACAACCGCCTAAAGTAATTCCCATAATTGTTTAAAAGATCATTACCGAATTCCGCCGTCATCTCCACCACCACGGATCATCCTTTGATCTCCTCGTAAATTATAATAGGTTCTGGTTTCCTATCTTAATACTACTATAATTTAGTTATCCTTATTCGAAAATCTAAAAAATATATTCCTATATTGTTGCATAAACTATTCGTCGTAAAGTTTTCATCTCTACGACAAAAGACGCACTACAGAATTCCAACCGCATAGCATAGTTTGTTTGATCTTGCTATTGTGTTTTTTCAATCCAAATCTCTATGAAATTTTTACGATAGCTTTGACACTTCTGAATAGTATATTTTTCTTTAGTTTTGTTAAAAAATTCTCAATATAAACCATTGACCTTTTACGTCCAGGCTGCTACACTTTAGACGTAAAAACTTGCTGTAGTATCTTTCCGTGATCCTTAATTTTCCCAAACTTTCCACCACCCCATGTCATTAACCCATCAACAAAAAAAAGATAGGGACATTTCTGATCTACAAGCATATACTATGGCTTCTCAAGATCCAATTGATGTCAAATTGAAGCATAAGAATCTCATATTGAATCACGGCTTAAATCGCACTTGGAGGATAAATTACGTGCTTTGTTTGCAGAATTCAAAATTGGACAACCACCGAGTCCAACTAAATTTCAACAAGGAGAGAGTTTAGAGAGGCCTTTAGAGAAGAAGGGATAGCCTTGAGACATGCTTCACGCATGAGGGTGGACTTCCTGCGATAGGAAGAAGGAGACCTAGCGGGGTGGATTTTGCATGCCGAACATTACTTTTGCTACTACCGAATGTAGAATGATGCTATGGTGGAAATTGCTGTCAGCCACCTTGAAGGAGATGCAATTCAATGGTACAATTAGCTGGAATACAATCATGGGGCTCCGATGTAGAATCAATTTAAGAACGTACTGCTGAATCATTTCAGACCTACGGAGTATGAAAATATCGATGGCCAACTCGCAAAGATTCAACAAACCTCTATGATTCAAGAGTACCAAACCAGGTTTGAGAAGCTATCCTACCTTGCTCATGATTGGACTGACCATCAATTATTAGAAACATTTATCGAAGGACTCAAGCCAAAGATAAAAGGGGAGGTTAAGACGCGATAGCCTTGTACCGTGACAACTACGATTTCTTTCGCCCGAATACAAGAAGAACGACTCAACCAATATGTTTGAAGGATGAGAACCTCTCCTAAGCCCATAGCATATAAATCTAATTCTGCTCCCAGCCATTCTTTGCTACCAAAAAAATTAACAAGAGAAGAACTATGTGACCGATCAGCAAAGGGTCTTTATTAGCATTGCGATGAGCCATGGAACTACGATCATCGCTGCAAAAGGGGCTGCCTCCTACTGATTGAACCTCTTAAAGACATGGAGGAGGAGGAGGTCCAGGAGCATGAGGAAGAGGTTGCGGATAAAGAATAACAACCGGTTGATATTACAATGTATGCCCTTGCTGGTTACCCGAACCCACAAATGATGAAAGTGGGAGGACTTCTAAAGCAACAACCTATTACCATTCTTATTGATATTGAGAGCACTAATAATTTTATGAATAGCAAGGTTGCTATCCAGATGGCCTTAACTATCAAGAATTGCATCAGGTTTGACATTAAAGTCATCGACGGATGAATCTTGAAGTGTGATCATAGGTGCCCGCGGGTGAAATTGTTGCTACAGGACCAAGAGAAAATTACAGATTTCTTCCTCCTCCCTCTTAATGATTATGAGGCCATGCTCAGCATCGAATGGCTGATGATATTAGGTGATGTTTTCTAGAACTTTATGAAACTAATTATGAAATTTTATAATAAGGGGAAATAGGTGATACTACATGGGAAATGTGGAGACGACGTAACGACGATTTGCACACAATGAATGGAGAAGGTTTTGCATAAAGTATACAACGACTTTTTAGTATAACTTGAGCAGCAGACTAAGGGAGAGCCAACAGAATTTTAAGATCCAAACCTACTTCCTTTGTTTGCTGAATTTTTAGATATATTTGACAAACCGCGCAACCTACCTCCTACCCATCGGCATGATCATTGTATATCGATTCTTCTGAGCAAATCTCTAATAAATACTCAGCCATATCAGTATACATATCTCTAGAAGGATGAAATAGAAAGGATTACAAAAGAGATACTTGAAATAGGAGTTATTCGGCCAAGTTGCAGCCCCTACTCTTCTTCGATGCTCCTTGTAAGAAAGAAGGACGGAACATGGCGAATGTGCGTTGATTATTGAGCTCTTAATGACATAACCATCAAAGACAAATACCCTATTCTAGTAGTAGATGAATTGTTGGATGAATTAAAGGGAGCATGAGTTTTCATAAAACTAGACCTTCGATCCAGGTATCATCAAATACGAGTGTGTGAAGAAGATATACTGAAAATTGCCTTTCGAACACACAACGACCATTACAAATTTTTGAAGGTGGAATATCTTGGGCATATCATATTAGAGGAATGTGTAGTAGTAGACCCCTCCAAAATTGAAGCAATGCAGAACTAGCCAACCCTGAGGAATATAAAATCGCCACATGGCTTTCTCGGTTTAGTAGGGTACTACCACAAGTTCATGAAAAACTATGAAAAGATCAGTGTATCCCTTAATTCTTTACTGAAAAAAGATGCTTTCTAATGGTCGGATAAAGCCACCACTACCTTCGATGAACTTAAAGCCGCGATGACGATAACGCCCATACTAGCACTACTCGACTTCGGCAAGACTTTTGTTATTGAAGCCGATACCTCTGAAGTCGAAATTGGTGCTGTTTAATACAATATGGCCACTCCCTCACTTATACTAGTAAAACATTATTTTCTTCCCATCTCAGGATGACTATTTACGACAAGGAGATGCTCGCGATTGTGCATGCGGTGACCAAATTGAGATTGTACTTGATTGGGCGATACTTTTAAATCAAGACCGACCATAAAAGTCTAAAATATTTCTTGGAGCAAAATATATCTTCTCTCGAGTAGCAAAACTAGGTAACAAAGCTTCTTGGATATGATTATAAAATAACTTACAAAAAGGGGAAAGAAAATATTGTTGTAGATGCGCTTTCGCGGCTACCCGAGCAAGCTGAATTTTTGGTCGTTTCACTTCTAACTAGCGACTTCCTTGAGAATATTAAGAGGGAATGGTAGGAAGATCCGAAGACCAATAAGATCATAAAAAAATAGAAGAAATACCAAGCTCCATGACTCATTACGGTTGGGACTCAAAAGAATTGTGCTATAAGGGACACATTGTGCTTAGGCCAAATTCTACTTGCATAAAGACCATTCTACAAGAGATGCATTCCACACCGGTTGAGCACTTTGGGTTTCTTAGGACCTATAAGAGAATTAAGCAAAATTTTTATTAGGTAGGGATGAAAAATATTATTGCTAAATTTGTGGCACAATGTGATGTATGTCAGCGACATAAAGGCGAAACAATGGCAAGTCCCAAAAAACTGCAACCTTTACCCATCCCGGACTCAATATGGATTGATATATCAATGGACTTCATCGAAGGGCTTCTCTCATCACAAGAAAAAGGTACAATTTTTGTCATGGTGGATCGTCGTACAAAGTATACTCACTTTTGCACTGTTCGTAATCCCTACACTACTTCTAGTATTGCTCGAATCTTTATGGAGAATGTTGTAAAATTGCATGGGATACCAAGATCTATTGTAAGTGATCGTGATAGAGTCTTCACGAGCAGATTTTGGACAGAGTTATTCCAGATGCAGGGAACTAAATTGAAAATGAGTACGATATATCACTCACAAACTGACGACTAGACTAAAGTGATAAATAGGTGCTTGGAGACATACCTTAGATGCTTCGCCAGTGACCGACCAAAAGAGTGGATAAAGTGGCTATGTATGGCCAACCTCCCCCTGTGATCCCAAAATATGTGTTGGGCACCTCTAAAGTAGAACAAGTAGATAGGGAACTATAGGATAGAGACAAAATGCTATGCTGAAGTTACTAAAAAATAATCTCACTACAGCTCAAGCAAGGGTGGAACAACAAAATGATCAACACAAAGGCGAAAGAGAATTTTCATTAGGAGATTGGGTCTTTCTACAACTCCAATAATATAAGCAAACATCAATCTAAACTAGAGCATCTATGAAGCTTTCACCTCGGTTCTATGGACCCTATCAAATTTTGGAGCACATTGGAGCAGTAGCATACAGATTGGACTTACTTGCCAGCTCTCGAATCCATCTAATCTTTCATGTGTCATGTTTAAAGCTTAAACTAGGATAAAACGAGACAGTCCAAAGCCATCTACCAAATATGACTGCCTAAGGAGAACTCTAGACCCAATCGAGTGCCATTATTGATTAACGGATCGTGACTCGATGACGACGACCCACTATTGAAGTGCTAATATAATGGGCGAATCTACTAGTAGAAGATACCACTTGGGAGAAATATAACGACTTGAAGATCAAATTCCTAGAATTTATGGATCGTCAGCCTTGAGGACAAAGCTGATTTGAAGAGGGTGGATTTGTTAGGACTCTAGCTAGGAGAGTCCTAATTGAGTTTTATTGAAAAGGGCATTCATATAAAACCTACCTAGTCGACCCTATTAAAGAGATGAAGAGATCGACTAAGGATAAGATTAGTTTGGAGTCTTAGAGAAGTATTAGGATTTGGTTAGAAATAGGAGTCCTATTATGAGTCTCGAGTAGGAGTTCTAATTGAGTAAGAATCTTATTAGGAGTTGGGGTTTAGAAGCCCTATAAATAGTCATGTATTCATCTTCTTTTAATAAGCAATAGATGAATCTTTCTTAGCAGCCTTGAGTAGCAACTTGGAGGAAAGAACCCCTATATAGTTCGAAGGAGGCTAATCTCGTAAAGAGATCAACCATAAGTTTAAAATCCGCAAAGGTTCTAACATTTTGATTTCAAAAATTACATGGATATGTTATTCTCATCTCTTTAAACCCAGATTTCGAAGAACACAAAACAATTGATTACGTGCTATTGCCCGCTAGATAATAAAAACCACCCGGATTCTTTTATTTATTATTTTTGTTAATCTTTTTTGTTGTGGAATTATAATGCAACTAAGGTGTCATTCTTCATGTGATGTCCCTTTCATAAAAATATTTCGTACATGAGCGAGAGTATCGAATTTATGTGAATTTTAAAATATATCTTTAGGAGAGTTTTTAAGAGTCTCATCCTGTATGGAGTAAATAAGATAAAGTTGTGTATTTTGATTATATAATATTAATTTTTTCTTTTATGATTTTAGATCTTAAGCTAGTAGAAAATGAGCTTTTAACATTTGGCATCCTCATATTTAGATTTTATTAAGAGATGTCCCTTTCTAGATAATGCTATTAAACCGAGCTATTTTAGGTTTGATCATTCTATAAGTCGATTTGATTAAGGTCACAACAATTTGAGTTAGATCTTTTACATTCAAATTATACTTGGGCTACAATTAAGTTACACTCATTCATATATGCTATTAAAAATATATTAATTTTTATATAAACTTATTCTAAATTCATCCTCAGATAAAAAAATAATATAATTTTTGTTAGAATCATATTCTAATAGAATTCTCAAAGTTTTGATAATTAATTATCTTAAAAATATTTAAAAATAAAAAATTAATTTTAAAATAGGTTAGATAATCAAGTTTAACTTATTTCAATTTTGAGTATAACTAAATTAATATAGGAAATAGAAAATAGGAACTATTGGATTTTGTGATTAGTTTTATCATGAACATAGAATAATTTTATATAAAAATTAAAATATTTTTTATTAATGAGTGTAACTCGAGTGTAATGACTTTTTTTTTCATAATTTAGTATAATTTTATATAGAAATTAATATATCTTTGAGCATACTTGAGTTTTTATGTTTTATGATGAATTTAGTATAATTTTATATAAAAATTAATATATTTTTAATATGTTCTATGAATGAGTGTAATAATAAGTGTAAATCGAGTGCAATGGTTTTTCAAGATAATTTAGGTTAGTTTTATATAAAAATTAATATATTTTTTAGGATAACTCAAAATTTTTAGTTTTATGATAAATATAAGATAATTTTATATAAAAATAATATTTTTTACTATGTTTTGTGAATGAGTGTAATTTTAATGTGAGATTTTTTAGGGAAACTACGAGGAGGAGAAGACGAAAGGAGTGGAGGGAGGAGCAACCAAAGAGATTGAAATCTAATCTTGATTTTTAGCTTTAGAAGGAGGAGAGATGAGTTTCCTTGGGCTTTTAAAGAAAGATAAGAGGAGGAAGAAAAAGGGGAGGTTTAGAGTAGAGAGGGTTGAATCATGATGAAATCAATTGATGAAGTTATGATCTAATGTCCATTTGAGTAACACAGGACTAACTTCGATCATGGAAAGACAATTCGATTAAAGCAGGAAGAATTAGACGTTGGGTCAAAGTGGAATATGTTAGAAGATTGGACGTCGGATCAGAGGACTGGTCGACGTGCCGGAAGGACTTTGTGTCATGAGTTCGAACATCGGGCTAAAAGATCGAACATTATACCAAGGAGATCAGATGTTATGAGAGGTCAACATGTCGATTGGGCAATATGTCGAAGGAGAGGATGATGCACCAAAGGATCGGACAAAGCGCCGAATGAACTAATGACATGTCGGACAATATAGGATTCATGCTTATAATCATGTGTGTCTAGATTGAAGTAGTCTTGGTCTAATTGAGTTAGTTTTGAGTGTAACCAAGCTAACTTAATTAAGGGCCCATTGGGCTTGATTTGGGACTGAGTTGAGCCCATTGGGAGGCCCATTCAATGATCCATAGATAAGCGATGACACTATCAGAACAAGCAGTGGTATCACCTAAACGTAGTCTTCTAGATTGCATCAAGCGGTGGTACCACACAGTGTCAGTTTGACAGATGGTGGTAATGCCTAGACTGAGCGATGATATCGCTAATTATTAGTTTGGTAGGCAGTGGTACCGCCCAGTAATGTCGGTGGTACCGTCAGGACTTGGGAAACCTGGGATGAAACCTTTTTTAGCTCTATTTTTAAAGTCATTTAGGGTTTATAAATATCCTAATTATTCTTGCTTGTGTTAGCAAGAAAAGTGAACAAAAACTTATGGTTTAGAGTGTGAAAACTCTACTAGAAAGTTAAGTCTCTCCTTAAGCTTAGAGATTATTCTAAGAGAGGGTGTGAGGATCACTTATAAAAGAAGGGTGTAAAGGTTCTCTTTTGAGCTTGTGAAAAGAAAAAAGAGTTGTAAGGGTAGTTGATCTTCGCTTGATGAAAAAAGATTGGTAGTGAAAGCTGATGGCCTCGAGTAAAGAGGAATCGGGAGTGGATATAGGTCAGGATGACCGAACCACTATAAATTGGTTTGTATTTCTGTTTTACTTTTCATTTCATTTATATTGCTTACTAATTTACTTGTTCACTACTTTTATGCACGTTGCAAGTTCAATATCTTTCCAATATGGGTTTGATCAAATGATATTTTTGAATCGATATAATTTTTACAAAAGTACTAATTTACCCCCCCCCCTCTTAGTATCGATACAGTCTTAATAGTTGTATTAGAGCCAAGTTTTTTTTGATTGGTTTAACACCCAAGAGAATGACTTTTACCAGCAATCTAGAGGGTCACTTTATCACTCATCCTCCTATATTCAATGGGACGAACTGCATGTATTGGAAAACACGAATGAGAGTTTTCTTGCTTTCTATGAGCTTTGATTTATGAAATATTATTAAACTTGATTTTCAAACACCCTCTAAGCTTATGAATGAATAGAATAATTTTAAGAAAAAATATTTTCGTTAAAAGCTAAAGTTACGAATGCTTTGTTTTGTACTTTAGACAAAAATAAGTTTAATCATATTTCGATATGCAAAACTGTACATGACATTTGGCACACTCTTAAAATTACACATGAAGGCACAAGTTAAAAAATCTAACATCAATCTTTTAATGCATAGTTTTGAATGAAACGAAATAAAACCATTCGAGATATGTATACCCATTTTACGGATGTCGTCAATGGTTTGAAAGCACTTGGTAAAAGTTTTTCTAACCTTGAACTTGTTATAGAATTTTACAACCTCTTCCTAAAAATTGGGATCCGAAGGTAACTGCTATTTAAGAAGCAAATGACTTGAACTATTTTCGACTAGAAAAAATTCATAGGGTCATTAATGACCTATGAAATGATGTGCAAAGCATATGATGAATATGATAAACATGAGAATAACCTTCCAAAGAATATGAAGAATTTGATATTCAGAACAAAAGAAGACCACTTGAGCAAAAGCTCAAGTGATGATGACTTTGAAATCCTCACAAGAAAATTTAAAAGTTTATAAAACAAGAATATAAGAATAAAAATAAACTTAAAAAGAAGATGTTGTCAAAGAAAAAGAAAGCACTCAAGGTCATTTGAGATGAATCGAGTGCATCCAAAGACGAGGAGCAAACCAATAAAAGCGAGGTGACAAACTATGCTCTAATGACTCTCAATGACGAGGTATGCGACTCAATCAAAACCCATTTACCTTATAATAAATTACTTAATGTTTTTCATCATTTGTTTGATGAATGTAAATTAGTTGGTAAAAAATATAAATTATTAAAAAAAGGATCATACTTCTCTTTCTAATGAATTTGAAAATTTAAAAAATGAGTATGATAAATGCTTGTTAACCCTTGCATTAAGTGTGAACAATTAGATTCACTTAAGAAAGAAAATGTAGTATTACAACAAACTTTAGAAAAATTTGAAATTGGAAACAAATATTTAAATATGATCCTTACTGACAAAGGTTATGTATATAGAAAAGTAGGAATCAGTTTTGTGAGTAACAATATGTTAGGACCTCTTTTCTGAGCTTTTGAATAATGTTTATTGAGTCTGTTTAGTCCAATTGTTTATTGAGTCTGTTTAGTTCAGTTAGAGTCGGGTAGAGGTTTATTTAATATTTATTTATTATTAAGGGTCCAAGTCTTAGTGGACTCTAAGTGGAACTCTATAAATAGTGATGTAACCATTTTTTTGAATCAATGAATGAATGAAATATTATTCCACTCTGTGGACAAACCCTAAGAGGCCGATCCCCTCGAAGTGATCAAGGAGGGTCGATCCCCTCGAAGTGATCAAGGAGGGCCGATCCCCTTGAAGCGATCAAGGAGGCCGATCCCCTCGAAGCAATCATTATCATTTGGTAACAGAGCCTTATCATTTCATCCCCTTTTCTTTCATTTCTTTTACGATAAGACTTTAGGGTCTTATCAATTGGTATCAGAGCCTATGATAAGACTTTAGGGTCTTATCAATTGGTATCAGAGCATATGATAAGACTTTAGGGTCTTATCAATTGGTATCAGAGCCAGGTTCTTAGCGTTCTCGCTGCACCTAGCTATCAAAAAAAAAACACAAAAGAAAAAGAAAAGGAAAGAGATCGTGTGAGAAAGGGTGAAGTCGGCAGCCACCAACCACCACTGCTTTCTCAACCGAGAAGGAAACTCTGTTTCCGGCCACCAACCACCACTGCCTTCTTCACCGTCGTCGCTGCCAGTCGCCGCAATCTTCTCCTCATCGATCCCAGCCCCCGGCGAGGCAACCACCACCGCTGCCTCCTTCTCCACCGTTGCCGCTCCCCTTGGGTCGCAGCCATAGCCTCTCGACCTCCCCTCCTAAAAAATCATTGGTGACGTTGCTCCCAACCGCGCCACCACCACTGCCTCCTTCTTCACCGCTGCATCGTCATTGCCAGCATTGCCAGCGACTCTGGTTGTGGTGCGATAGAAATAGAGCACCCTGTTTCCCCTCTCCAGCATCGCAACTTCCCGGCCAGCGACGACCCTCGCTGCCTCTTTCTCCACCGCCGCCGCTACGTCCCGACCGCTCGATCACCGCTGCCCACCTCCCAGCTGCAACCCTAGCCATGCGCCCCCCCCCCCCCCCCCCCCCCCCCTTGGGTCGCAGTCGTAGCCATCGGTTGCCACAGCCCCTCGTTGCAATGGTTGCAGAAACATAGCTTCCTCTGTTGCTCCAACCCCGTCGATCCCTACCGCGACCCTCGCTGCCTCCTTCTCCACCACCGCCACTACACTTTGGCCAGCAACCATTGCTGCTGCCAGCCACCGCAGTCTTCTCCTCAACTGCTCGTGATCCTTCCGGCCAACCCCTTCTGTGGTGCGATAAAAACAGAGCATGCAGCAACCACCATCGCATGCAGCAACAAAAAACAGTGGCACCCTCTCCTGCCACAGCTGTCGATTGTAACCACCGCCGTCGCTGCTCCCGGCCAACGACCAACCCCTCATTCTGCATCAGTCGCCCTGCAGCGCATGCAGCAACCGCAGCAAGTATGCTGCCCTACCTCAACCCCAGCAGTAGCGCATGCACCACCGATTCCTCTTCTCAACCCCGGCCGCTTCAACGCCGCCTCCCCCTTCTTAGCATCTTCTACCGCAACCGTAGGTTGCCATCACCGCAGCCTCAACCCCGCTGCTCGACGATCGCCCTTGGGTCCAGCAACTACAGCCACATCGACGCAGTCGCCTTTCAGCCCTGGCGCTCTCACCCCACACAACGATAGAAACAGGGCAGCAACTCTTCCTCCAACGCAGTGACCACAGCACTGCCCTTAGCTTCCACCTCCTTGGCAACTTCACATTGACAATGCTGATGCCCTTGACCGACATCAAAAACAAGAGTTGAGAACCCAAATTAGCGGTCTTGCGCAATGGCCACCGATAACGCAGTGAAAGCACAAATGGAAGCATGGGAAATCAGAATTGAGAACCGACGGCAAGAAACACTTAATGATTTCAAAAAGAGCCTATTAGAGAGTCTCAGCAAATTTCAATAAGATAGAGGCTCAAGTTCTACATTGCATAGATCTGAAAATACAGGAAAAGGGCCCCAAGATTGTGACACAAACTACTCACACATAAAGGTGAAATTTTCGAGATGGAAAGATGGAGATCCGACTAGATGGATCTCTAAGGCGGAAAATTTCTTTTATTTTCACAGAACCCCAGAAGACTCGAAGGTAGAAGTGGCCTCAATCCAGCTCGATGGAGATGCAATCCAATGGTACAATTGGTATGAAACTTGCTATAGAGTTCCTTTGTGGGAGCAGTTCAAAAGAGGGTTTCTTGCTCGTTTAGTCCATTTGATTATGAGAATGTTGATGGCCAGCTCACCAAAATTTGTTAAACTTCTACAGTGTTAGAATATCAGAATAGGTTTGAAAGATTATCAAATCAAGCTAGAGATTGGTCGGAACGACAACTTCTGGGTACATTTATTGAAGAGCTTATTTCAGAGATCCGACATGAAGTTAAAGCTCGTCAAACCCCGCACTATGATAGCTGCAATCTCATTCGCACATCTACATGAGAAAAAAATTAGCAAGAAAATATCAGCAAGGGGTTTGTGCTATGATGAAAAGTGGAGTATAGAGCACCGATGTAAACAAAGGTAATTTCTAATGATTGAACCAATTGGAGAGGAGCCGAAAGCTAAGAATGTGGACTCCGATCATGAAGGTACAAATTCTAATGAAGATGTTGAACCTACCATACATACAATGCATACATTAGCTGACTACTCTAACCCGCAAACTATGGAAGTTGGCGGAACTCTAGAGCATCAGCCTATTATAGTTTTGATTGATACTAGTAGCACTAACAATTTTATGGACAGTGAGACTGTTGACCGATTGGCCCACCACATTGAAGACTATAACAGATTTGAAGTAAAGATCATTGATGGATAGATTTTCACTTGTGATAGCAAAGGTTCAAAGATAAAATTGATTATACAGGGCCAACAGTTTATTGCAATGATTACTACATTGAAAGATCGACCTGTTGCTTACACTATCAAAAGGTGGAGACCATACTTACTTGATCAACAGGTTGTGATGCGTTGCAGATAGTCTATGACTAAAGAGAAGCTCCCCGAGATTGATGCTGCTCAACCTTGCGGACAAGGCTGATTTGAAGAGGGAGGAACTGTTATGACCCTTTTTCTGAGCTTTTGAATAATATTTATTGAGTTTGTTTAGTCTAATTGTTTATTGAGTCTGTTTAGTTCAGTTAGAGTCGGGTAGAGATTTATTTAATATTTATTTATTATTAAGAGTCCAAGTCTTGGTGGACTCTAGGTGGAACTCTATAAATAGTGATGTAACCCTTTTTTTGAATTAATCAATGAATGAAATATTATTCCATTTTGTGGACAAACCCTAGGAGGCCGATCCCCTTGAAGTGATCAATGTGGGTTGATCCCCTCGAAGTGATCAAGGAGGGCCGATCCTCTCGAAGCGATCAAGGAGGCCGATCCCCTCGAAGCAATCATTATCATTTGGTAACAGAGCCTTACCATTTCATCTCCTTTTCTTTCATTTCTTTTACGATAAGACTTTAGGGTCTTATCAATTGGTATCAGAGCCTATGATAAGACTTTAGGGTCTTATCAATTTGAAAATTTAAAAAATGAGTATGATAAATGCTTGTTAACCCCTTGCATTAAGTGTGAATAATTAGATTCACTTAAGAAAGAAAATATAGTATTACAACAAAATTTAGAAAATTTTGAAATTGGAAACAAATATTTAAATATGATCCTTACTGACAAAGGTTATGTATATAGAAAAGTAGGAATCAATTTTGCGAGTAACAATACTCAATAAAAACTGACTTTATTTGTTAAATGACTCATATTTCATGTTTCCCCTGAAAAAATAAATGTAATTTTTATGATAGATATGGACATTTTGCTTATAAATGTTCATTTAAAAAGTATGACTTGTATAAATTAGTTTGGGTTCCTAAAGGAACCATGAATGACTTTATGTCAAAAGACAAGATAGGTAGATCTAACCATGAGGGACCCAAAATTAAATGAGTATCTAAAGCAAACCCACCCGTTTTGTAGAAATATCTATAATCAAAAGCTAGGAACAAAAATAGAATTTTGATAGTGGATGCTCAAAACTCACTAGCCAAACAACAAAGAAAAGATCATTAGCATTAGATTTATTTATAACAAATCAAACCTTTGATTAAAATGTTTTGTTAATAGACATAACTTATTAAGCATTTATGTAACAAGTGATATAAAATTAAATTTGAATCTAATGCTTACATACCAAATAAGAATAATTCTATGAATGCTTAAATATTTAACTTGATGATTTTTATGATGAAACTTATTTTTCGATTTTAAACGATGATACATGAATTTGACATAAAAGACTTAGGCATGCTTGTATAAAATCAATCACATAAATTGAAACAAAAAAAAATATCAATCACATATTTTAAAAATTTTTCAATCTCTATCTTATCGAGTTTTCGAAAAGAAATTAATGAATCTATTTGTATCATTTTTCTTATAAATCTCTTGAACTATAAAAATAATTTTGATGATTTGATGATCTGAATGAGTTTTATCCAAATCATGATCTTGATGATTTGAGATTTCTTATGCATGAACCAAGATATTTTACCATTTGATCTCCTATGTTTTTTTTTCTATTTATAAAAGAAGATATTTGTCAAAATGAATCATGTTTTTTGGTATTCATGACTTGATCTTTCATGAGCTTTGATATTTTATCTTTCATGACATGATTTTCATTATGTACAATTCCTTTGTATCTATGATTGTATACCTTATGTTATGATTAGAGCATTGATGTAAAAGAAAAAAAATTTGCACCATTGTATTCTTCTCTTCTCTTTGACAATGACAAAGGGGAGAAAGTTTTGCTAGCTTGCACATCACAAAGAAAAGCAAAATTACTAGTTTACACATTATACATGGAAACAATTGCTAACTTGCACATTTCAAAGAAAAAGAAATGCTAGCGTGCACATCTAAAGAGAAGCAAAATTTGCTATCTTGTACATCTCAAGAAAAGTAAGAATTGCTAGTTTGCACATCTCAAGAGAAGCAAAATTTACTAAACTTGCACATCTCAAGAAGCAAAAAATTTGTTAACTTTGACATCTCAAAAACTTACTAAAACTTGCTAGCTTACAAGTTCTAAAATGATGCAAAACTTGCTAAATTACTAGTTTGCTAGTTGCACTTTTTCTTCTTTTTGTTGATGACAAAGGGGGAGAAGTTATGATGGTTTGAATTTTGGAATTATGCATGTTATGATATACCTTGATAATTTAAAATTATGCATAAAATTATTATGATTTTCTACATTCAAACTTTCTTTTAATGTGGTATACTGATAGGGGGAGTTTAGTTTAAACTCCATCATTAATTAGTTGTCATTATAAAAAAGGGAGAGATTGTTAAATCTTAGATTTTGATGATGAAATTGTTAGAACTGAAAATGGCACTAAGGAAGGGGGGGGGGGGGGGGGGGGGGGGTGTGTGTGTATTAATGCTTTCATAAAATTATGTCGATTTGAAACTCATTCGATAAAGGCCATATAGGAAAGATGTTTAACTTAAAAACATTTGTATGAGTAACGAGCAAGTAAATTAGTTTGTAATATGAATGAAAAGAATGAAAAAAATATAAACTGATTTTATAGTGGTTCGGTCGTCCTAACTTATGTCTACTCTTGATTCCTCTTCCGTCGAAGCCACCGGCATTTATTGATGATCTTCTTTCAATGGGCAAAGACCAACTATTCTCTTACAACTCTTTCTCCTTTTGATAGGCTCAGGAAAAAACATTTACAACTCTCTTTTATAAGAAAATCCTCACAACCTCCCTTACAAATAAACTCTAACCTTAAGGAGGAATGACTCAACTTTCTAACAGAGTTTTCATGCTCTAAAATATAAGTTTTCATTCTCTTTTCTCGCTTACTCAAGCAAAAAAGAGGGGTATTTATTGGCTCCGAATGACTTCAAAAATAGAACAAAAAAGTATCTCATCTCAGGTTTTTAGGGTACTAATAGTACCACCGCCTGCAGCCCAGTTTATAGGCGGTACCATCACCCAGTTTGGGCGATGCCACTGCAAGTTTGGGTAGTACCACCACCTAACACTAGTGGTACCACCGCTTGACACTGACAATACTATCCTTGGGTCTTTTGGAACAATACACATCATACGTTCCAACTCATAGGCGGTTCCACTGCTTGGTCTGACGGTGCCACCACCTAACCCAACTTTTAGGTCACTAAATTGGCCTCCCAATGAGCCCAACTTTGCCCTAGATCAGGCCAACTAGCCCCTAATTGAGTTGGCATAGTTATACCTGAAGCTAACTCAATTAGACCTAAACTATCTTGATCTCGACACAATCGATTAAAAACATGAATCCTATATTGTCCGACATATCATTGGTTCATCCAATGCTTCGTCCGATCCTTCGACGCATCGTCCTCTTCTTTAACTTATTGCCTAATCGGCATGTTGACCTCCCGTAACATCCAATCTCCTTGGAGCAATATTCGATCCTTCGACCTAATGCCTGAACTCATTGCATGAATTCCTTTCGGTATGTTGACCAGTCCTCCGGTCCGATGGCCGAACTCATTACATGAAGTCCTTCCGGCATGTCGACCAGTCCTCCGGCATAACGTCCAATCTTCTAACATGTTTCACTCTAGCCTAATGTTTGATTCTTCCTACTTTAATCGATTTGTCTTTCCATAATCAAAGTTAGTCCTACGTCACTCAAACACTGATTAGATCATAACTTCATCAATTGATTTCATCATCAAAATTCAAGATTTAACAATCTCCCTCTTTCTGATGATGATAACCAATTGGTGATGGAGTTTAACTAAACTCTCTCTATTTATATGGCATATTGAGATAAAACTGAATTCAGAAAATGACAGCCTTAAAATTCAAGTCGAAATGATTTTAATCATTTTATTTGCAAAGTTCATCATTTCACACTTCATATGCATAACATTGCATACATCATATGCATCATTATACTATCAAAACTAATCATTACTTACATTATATGCAGATTATTGCATGCATCATCATCATAAGTTAAAGTATTGCATGCATGATCATATGCAAGATATCATTATTATAAGTTGAAGTATTATATACATAATTCCAAATCATCATGCATAAATTCAAAATATAAAATCATCATTACTTTAGACATATGCATGATACCAAAACATTAACATTTTCAAACTATCATCATACATAATATAAAATCATCAAGCATGATACCAAAACTTTTAACATTTAAAAAAATATCATTACATCATTACTTCTCCCCTTTTGTCATTAATAAAAAGGAAAAAAATGCAACAAACAAATTTTTGAAATATGCAACTAGTAATTTTAGCAAGTTTTACATCACTTTAGAACATGTAAGCTAGCAAGTTTTTTTGAGGTGCGTAAACTAGCACTTTTTGCTTCTCTTGAGATGTGCAAACTAGCAATTCTTGCTTCTTGTTTAAGATGTGCAAGCTAGTAAGTTTTTTACTTTTCTTAAGATGTGCAAGCTAGTAATCTTTGCTTCTCTTTTGAGATGAGCAAACTAGCAAGTTTTGCCTCTCTTTGAAATGCGTAAGCTAGCAATCCTTTCTCCCCCTTTATCATTGTCAAAAAGAAAGGAAGGATACAATAGTACAAAATCTTTTATATTAATGTTCCAATCATCACATGAAAGATATCATGAAAAATATTTTGGTGATGGGGTATACAATTCATGAATACAAAGGAGTCATGAAACAAATTTTAAATTGTGAATATAAAAAAATTAAAAGAAAAATTATGATTCTTTTGGATAAATCAAATAGTGAAAAGAAAAATCATAGTAAACAATCTTGATTCATAAAAAGATCTAAAGTTATAATTTTGAGAGTTAAAAAATAAATCATGATTCATCTTAATAAATATTCTCTTTAGTAAATAGCAAAAAGAAATATACGAGATCAAATAAGAGATCTTGATTCATAAAAAAAACTCAAGTATCAATATCGAGAAATGGATAAAACTCATTCAATTTAAATCATCAAATCATCAAAATCACTTTCATATTTCAAGAGTTTTATAAAACAAATAACATAAATAGATTTATTAATCTCTTATTAAAAAACTTGATAGACTTTAAAGATAGAGACATTTTTAACAAAAATGCATTCCTCTTTTAGTAGTTTCAATTTATGTGATTATTATCATATAAGCATGCCAATATCTTTTACGATTAAAACCGAAAAACAAGTTTCGTTATGACGAAGATCAATAGTATAAAACATCTTTAATCAAATAATTCCAATGTCAATGTTATTGTTGTTTCAACTAGTGAGATTTATGAAGTGTGCTAGATCTTCGGTCATATGTCTTGAGCATCAATTATCAAGATATCATTTTGCTCCTAGCTTTCGATTATAGTTATTTTTATAAGAAAGATGGGTTTTGCTAGTAATAGGTGTCCTGCAAGCCAATCACGTGAGTGATGGCACGTGTGACCTGACATAGTATTTTTTCTTATTATTATTTGGTATTTTATCACTTTATATTATCTATTGCTTGAATATATTGTGATATCTATGGATATGGGCAATGAGAATCGGATCGTGATGAGATCACGATAATGAGATTGATTCGTCTTTAAACATAGATCCTAAATAATCATGATCATAGGTTACTCAAGAGGGACATCGAGATAATCGGACAGACTAGTATGTTGTATACCCGTCCATATGATAGATGTAACTGGTCTTATAGTTGCTCATGTGGGGACACTAGGGATACAATACAAGTGCTCATTAGAGAATGAGTTCATTGATTGATCCACTTATAGAATGTTAGATGGTTGATGGTGCCTTATTGTTAGACAGGGATTCCATAGTTCTAATAGTGTATCTGGTCCTTAGACTAGAGATATCAAAGATATCCTGTATGAGTACTCCATTCTTTGATATCAGACTTATAGGTTTGGAGGTTCCAGATCTAGCAAAGCCGGTTATTGGGAGTGGTAGCTAATCTTACGATGACTATTGATTGTCGATAGAGGATCAACCACTCTTGGTGTCATGAGAGGAATATCTCATATGTTCTTGCTCAGATAAATCCCTAGCCAGGATTATTTAGATTGAGAGAGAGAGAGAGTTCTTTGAGAGAATTCGATTAGAGCGAGACTCGAGCATAAATCGTATGGGTCTGATAGCACCATGCTTAGTATACGGTCTCTGGGATATTAAATAGATGAGAGACTATAGGTATACGATAATTGAGGACAAATAGGTCTAATGGATTAGATTCCCTTGTATTATTTGGTGACTACGGTGTAGTGGCATAGTACGTCCGTAGTCGATGAGTCGAGTGAATTATTAATATAATAATTCACTAAGTCAAAGGGAGTTCTGATAGGTATGACTCACGACCAGCTCAATATTGGGCTTAGAGGGTCACACACATATGGTAGGCATTGCGATGAGTAGAGGTTTGAATATGAGATATCCACCGGAGCCCCTATTTTATTGGATATTCAATAAGCCCTTGAATTTTTGGATCCTATGGATGAGATCCAATAAGAGCCAATGAGAGATTACTAGATAGAGATATACTAATTTAATAGGCTTGGGTAGCTAGATGGAGATCCAATACCTAATAGGATAGGATCCATTAGTGTTAACTTGATAGGAGACCTCTATAAATAGGAGAGAACTAATAGTTTATAGGCTAGAGCCTTTTTGGGTTACCATAAAAAATATCTACTTGGTGAAGCTATTATTGCATTAGATGTATATTATTTTGTTCATTCTATTATCAAAAACATTATTTTCATTTTATGTTTGACAATTAGTAGATATAAATTAGTTTTTGAGAACAATAGTTGTTCAATATTATTAGATGATGAGATCATCATGAGAGGAACATTGCATAATGGTTTATTTATGCTAGACACTGCTCCATATATCATGAATATAAGTATGTCCAAGAGAAACAAGATAAGGTGAATAGTGCATATTTGTGGCATTGTAGGCTAGGTCACATCCATGAGGGAAGGATCCAAAAGTTACTAAAGGATAAATATCTAGATTCATTCAACTATGAGTTATACGTAACTTGTGAGCCTTACCTTCATGGAAAACTAACTTACTCTCTTTTTAGTGGAACTGGAGAGAGAGTCACTAAGTTGTTGAAACTCATAAATAGTAATGTATGTGGACTCATGTCAACTTATGCCATAGGTGGTTACTCCTACTTTATTACTTTTACTGATGATTTCTCAAGCTATGGACATGTGTACTTGAGGAAGTACAAGTCTAAGGTCTTTAAGAAATTCAGAGTATAAGAATGAAGTTAAAAACTAGACTGGAAAGAGTATCAAGACTCTTCGATCAGATTGAAGAGGTGAGTACTTGAGTACATAGTTCAACCAATTCCTCAAGGACCATGAGATTCTATTCCAATAGACACCTCCTTATACACCTTAATTCAATGGTGTATCTAAAGGGAGGAATCATATACTGTTAGATATTGTGCGGTCTATAATGAGTTTCGCTAACTTACCAATCTCATTTTGGGGATACGTCCTAGAGACCATAGCTTATTTTCTAAACAAAGTTTCAACTAAATCAGTAGTGTCTACACCATATAAGAAATGAAAAGAAAAAAAACACAATTTTAAGGTTGTTAAGATTTGGGGATGCCTTATTCACGTTAAAAGACAACCCCGATAAGTTGGAATTGAGGACGGAGTGGTGTAAGTTTGTGGAATACCCCAAGGAAACTTGTGGGTATTATTTCTATCATCCCGAGGACTAAAAGATCTTTGTAGCTAAGAGAGTGGTGTTTCTTAAGAAGGAACGCATTCTTGGCGGAGATAGTGGGAGCATGATAGAGTTGAGCGAGCTTGAAGAACCTAGCTCAAGCACCACTCCACTACCCGAGTCTATTTAGGTACCTAGCACATAAGTTCCGATTTTATGTAGGTTCTATAGAGTATCTCATCCTTCTAAGAGACATGTGGGACATATTAAAGGAGAAGATGTTATGGACATTGATCCTCAAACTTATAAGGAGGCTATTACGAGTATAGACTCTGGTAAGTGGTAAGAAACTATGAATTCTGAGATGAATTCTGTATACTCCAACAAGGTTTGGAACTTAGTTGATGCACCCGAGGGTATTGTACCTATCGGTTACAAGTGGATCATCAAGAAGAAGATCAGAGTAGATGAAAAGGTAGAGACCTATAAAGCAAGGCTAGTGGCTAAGGTATCATCAAAGACAAGGTGTTAACTATGATGAAACCTTCTCACCCATAGCCATGCTAAAATCCATCCAAATTTTATTGGCTATTACAACACTCTATGATTATGAGATCTGACAAATGGACATGAAAACCACATTTCTCAATGGCAACCTCGAGGAGGTGTATATGATATAGTTTGAGGGATTCATGTCAAAGGACTACCTAGATAAGGTGTGTAGGTTGCTTAGGTCCATTTATGGACTAAAGTAAGCTTCTCGAAGTTGGAACATAAGATTTGATGAGGCAATCAGATCTTTTAACTTCATTAATAATGAAGATAAGCCTTGTATGTACAAGAAGATAAGTGAGAGCGCTATCACTTTTTTAGTGTTATATATAGATGACATTCTAATCATTAAGAATGATGTTAGAATGCTATCCATAATAAAGATTTGGTTATCTAGACACTTCTTCATGAAGGACTTAAGAAAAACATCCTATATCTTGGGGATTCAAATCTATAGAGATAGATCCAAGAGGAATTCTTGGCTTATCCCAATCCAAGTATATAGACACCATTGTCAAAAGATTTGGTATTAAAAATTTCAAGAGAGGTCTCATATCGATGAGACATGGGATATCACTTTCTAGGAGTATGTCCCCAAATACTCCTGAAGAAAGGGCGAACATGAATAGGATACCCTATGCCTTAGTGATAGGGTTTATCATGTATGTCATGTTATGTACCAGGCCTGATATAGTATATGCTCTGAGTGTCACGAGCAGGTATCAAGCGGATCTAGGCTTGGAGCATTGGAAACCAGTAGAGTGTATCCTTAAGTACTTGAGAAGGATTAAAGATATTTTACTAGTATATGGAGGTAGTAGTCTCAGGGTTAAAGGCTACACAGACTCAAGTAGGAGATTGCTAGTCATAGGTGCCCTACAAGTCAATCATATGAGTGATGGTACATGTGACTTGACATGTAATCTTTTTATCTATTATTATTTGGTATTTTATCACTTTATATTGCCTATTGCTTGAATATATTATGATGCCCATGGATCTATGTAATAGGAATCAGATCATGATGAGACAATAATATTGAGACCGATTCGCCTTTAAACATAGATCCTAAATCTCGGTCATAGGTTACTCGAGAGGAACACAAAGATAGACAGATAGATTGG
Source organism: Musa balbisiana (assembly GCA_004837865.1). Taxonomy (NCBI): domain Eukaryota; kingdom Viridiplantae; phylum Streptophyta; class Magnoliopsida; order Zingiberales; family Musaceae; genus Musa; species Musa balbisiana. Next base: position 23,861,063 of record CM017195.1, on the reverse strand, counting down.
TGTGTTGTATACCCGTCCATATGATGGATGTAGCTGGTCTCATAGTTGCTTATGTGGGGACACTAGAGATACAGTACAGGTGCTCATTGGAGAATGAGTTCACTGATTGATCTGCTTATGAAACACTGGATGGTTGATGATGCCTTATTATCAGATAGCGATTTTGTAGTCCTAATGGTGTATCTGGTCCTTAGACTTGAGATACTAAGGATGTCCTATATGAATATTCCATTCTTAGATACCATACTTATAGGCCTGGAGGTTCTAGATCTAGCAACCGGTCATTGAAAGTGGTAGCCAACCTTATAAGAACTATTGAGTGTCGATAGAGGATCATCCACTCTCGGTTTCATGAGAGGAATATCTCATGTATTCTTGCTCAAATAAATCCCTAACTAGGGTCATTCGGATTGAGAGAGAAAGAGTTCATCGGGAGAATTCGATTAGAGTGAGACTCGAGTAGAAACCGTATGGATGTGATAGCACCATACTTAGTATACGATCTCTGGGATATTAGATAGATGAGGAACTATAGGTATACGGTAACTAAGGACAGACAGGTCCAATAGATTGGATTCCCTTACATTGTCTGGGGACTGCGACGTATTGGCCTAGTACGTCCGCAATCGATAAGTCGAGTGAATTATTAAGATAATAATTCACCAAGCTAGAAGGAGTTCTCATAGGTATGACTCACATCCAGCTCTATATTGGGCCTAGAGGGTCACATATATATGATAGGTGTTGCAATAAGTAGACGTTCAAATATGAGATATCCGTCGGAGCCCCTATCTTATTGGATATCCAATAAGCCCATGAATTATTGGATCCTATGGATGAGATCCAATAAGAGCCAATGAGAGATTATTGGATAGAGATCCACTAATCTAAGAAGCTTGGGTAGTTGGATGGAGATCCAATACCTAATAGGGTAGGATCTATTAGGGTTAAGTTAACAAGGGACCTCTATAAATATGAGGGAACCAATGGTTCATAGGCTAGAGCCTCTTTGGGTTGTCATCTCTTATTCTCCTCCCCTTCTCCTCCTCAAATAAAAGGCTTGGAGTTTTAAGGAGCATCGTCGCAACCTTGCTATGTGGATCACTGCTAGAGAGGAGGTCGCTTGACTTCCTTCATCCTCTCCTACAGATTTGCAAGGATTCATGGATATACAATCTTCCTAGGTAACATAACTATCTGACGTATAGTTTTTTAAGTTTCATGGATTTTGCACACCAATCTTCACACGACAACGAACACATCGATGGAAAATTTGAGAATTTTATTTTTATGTTCTTCCACTACGTATGTGATGCCCCCGAAGATTTCCCTACAGGTTTTCTTTAGGTACCCATTTTACTTTGGATCCCTCATGGTTAGATCTATCTTTTTTATTTTTTGGCATAAAATCATTTATGGTTCCTTTAGGAACCCAAACTAATTTATGTAAGTCATACTTTTTAAATGATTATTTATAAACAAAATGTCTATGTCTATTACAAAAATTACACTTAACCGTAGGGGAAACATATAAAGTTGGTCCTTTAACAAAAGTAGTTGGCTTTTGTTGAGTATTATTACTCACAAAACATATTCCTTCTTTTCTATGTACATGACCTCTATTAGTAAGGATCATGTTTAATGATTTGCTATCAATTTTAATTTTTTCTAAAGTTTGTTGTAATAACAAAATTTTCTTTACGTATGAATCTAATTCTTCACATTTTGTACAAGGAGTTAACATGCAATTGTCATGCTCATTTTTTAAAATTTTAAATTTTAAATTTATTAAAGAGAGAAGCATGATCCTTTTTTAATAATTTATATTTTTATGACTAATTTAAAATCATCATATAAATCATGAAAAATATTAAGTAATTCATTATAAGGTAAAAATATTTTGGTTGAGTCACTTACCTTATCATCAAGGGCTATTAGAGCATAGTTCGCCACCTCACCTTCATTGGTTTACTCCTCATCTTCGGATGTACTCAATTCTTCCCAAGTCACCTTGAGTACTTTCTTTTTCTTTTGTGCCAATATCCTATTCTTCAGTTGTGGACATTCACTTTTGAGATGCCTTGACCTTTTACATTTGTAGCAAGTTATTGTGTTCATTTCAATTTCATTCTTATTCTTTAATTCTTATTTTATGAACTTTTTAAATTTTATTGTGAGGAGTTCAAAGTCATTATCATCACTTGAGCTTTCGCTCGAGTGGTCTTCTTTTGTTCTAAGTATCATATCCTTCTTATTCTTTAGAATGTTATTTTTATGTTTATCATGTATTTTGAAAGTTATTTCATAAGTTATTAATGATCCTATGAGTTCTTCAAGAGGAAAATAGTTCAAGTCCTTTGCTTCTTAAATAGCAATTACTTTCGGATCCCAATTTTTAGAAAGAGACATAAAATTTTATTAACAAGTTCAAGGTTAGGAAAACTTTTACCTAGTGCTTTCAAATCATTGACAACATCCATAAAATGGGTGTACATGTCTCCAATGGTTTCGCTTGGTTTCATTCGAAACAATACAAAGCTATGTATTAAACGATTAATTTTACATTCTTTAACTCTACTTAAGCCTTCATGTGTAATTTTAAGAGTGTGTCAAATGTCATGTGCAGTTTCACATATCGAAATACAATTAAGCTCATTTTTGTCCAAAGCATTCATAACTTTAGTATTTAACGAAAATAATTTTTTCTCAAAATCATTTTATTCATTCATAGGTTTAAAGGGTATTTGAAAATCATATTCAATAATATTTCATAAATCAAAGTTCATAGAAAGCAAAAAAACTCTCATTCACCTTTTCCAATACATGTAGTCCGTCCCATTGAACATAGGAGGGCGAATAATAGAGTGACCCTCTAGATTACCGACAAAAGCTATTTAGTCTTTCTTGAGTGTTAAACCAATGGAGAAAACATGGCTCTGATACCAACTATTAGGACCGAAAATGAAACTAAGAGGGGGGGTGAATTAGTGCTTTTGTAAAATTATGTCGATTTAAAAACTCATTCGATAAAGCCCGTATTAGAAAGATGTTTAACTTAAAAATGTTTGTAAGAGTAATGAGCAAGTAAATCACTTTATAATATAAATGAAAATAATAAAAGAAATGTAAACTGATTTTATAGTAGTTCGGTCATCCCGATCTACATCCACTCCCTCTTCCTCTTCCGTCGAGGCCATCAACTTTCACTAAAAATCTTCTTTCAGTGAGTGAAGACCAATGACCCTCTTACAACTCTTTCTCCTTTTGATAGGCTCAGGAGAGAACCTTTACAATCCTCTTTTAAAAGGAAATCCTCATAACCTCTCTTAGAAGAACCTCTAAGTTCAAGGAGGAAGAACTTAACTTTCTAATAGAGTTTTCACGCTCTAAAGCACAAGTTTTCATTCTCTTTTCTTATTACTCAAATAGAAAAGAGTGGGATATTTATAGGCCCCGATGACTTCATAAATAAAGCCAAAAGTGTCTCATCTTAGGTTTCTAGGGTACTAGCAATACCATTGTTTGCAACCTAGTGTACTAGCGGTACCACCATCAAATCTGGGAAATACCACTGCTAGTCTAGGCAGTACCATTGCCTAACACTGTCGGCACCACCGCTTGACACTAGTAGTACCACCGTCGGGTCTTCTAGAACCGTACACTTCATACGTTCCAACTCATTGGCGATTCCACCGTGGTCTGGTGGCACCATCGCTTGACCTAATTTTTGGGTCATTGAATGGGCCTCCTAATGAGCCCAACTCTACCCTAGATTAGGCCCACCTGTCCCCTAACTGAGTTACCTTGGTTACACCCGAAATTAACTCTATTAGACCTAAACAACCTTGATCTCGACACAATCGATTAAAAATATGAATCTTATGTTGTCCAGTATGTCATTGGTTCATTCGATGCTTAATCTGATCCTTCGGCACATTGTCCCCTCCGTTGGCATATTAACCAATTGGTATGTTGACCTCCCGCAACATTCGATCTTCTTGGCGTAATGTTCGAAGCTTAGGCCCGATGCCCAAACTCATGGCACAAAGTCCTTCCGGCAAGTCGACCAATCCTACGACCTAACGTCTAATCTTCTGATATGTTCCACTCTGGCCCAACGTCTGATTCTTCCTACTATAATCGATTTATCTTTTCATGATTGAAGTTAGTCTTGCATCACTCAAATGTTGATTAGATCATAACTTCATCAATTGATTTCATCATCAAAATCCGAGATTCAATAAAAATCAATTGATGAAGTTATGATCTAATGTTCATTAGATTGACACAGGACTAATTTTGATCATTCTAAGAGAGGTGTGAGGCTTGTAAAGGTTATCTCCTAAACTTGTGAAAAAAAGAAAGAGTTGTAAGAGGGTAGTTAGTCTTCACCCATTGAAGGAAGACCGTTAGTGTACGCTAGTGGCCTCGACGGAAGAGGAATCAGGAGTGGACGTAGGTCATGATGACCGAACCACTATAAAATTAGTGTCTTCTCTTCTTTGCTATATACTTACTTTGCAATTACTTTATATCTTTATCACTCTCCTATGAACATCTTTAAGCTTAAATGTCTTTCCGTTCCGATTTTATCATATGAAGTTTTACGATTGACATAGTTCTCCAAAAGTACTAATTCATCCCCCTCTTAGTGCTGACTTAATCCTAACAATTGGTATCAGAACTTAGCTTTTCTCATTTGGTTTAACATTCAAGAGAAATTGACTTTTTCCAGCAATCAAGAAGGTCTTTTTATCACTCATTCTCCTATTTTTAATGGGATAAACTACACGTATTGGAAAACTAGAATGAGAATTTTTTTGTTTTCTATGGATTTCAAATTATGGAATATTGTTGAAAGTGGTTTTGAGAAATCTTCTAAACCAATGAACGAATGGAATGATTTAGAAAAGAAGACTTTCTCCTTGAATGCTAAAATGATGAACGCTTTGTTTTGTACTCTTGATAAAAATAAATTTAATCGGGTTTCTATATGCGAAACTGCACATGATATTTGGCATACTCTCGAAGTTACACACGAAGGCACAAGTAGGGTTAAAGAGTCAAAAATTAATCTTTTGGTTCATAGCTATAAGTTATTTCATATGAAACCAAGCGAGACCATTGGAGACATATATACCCATTTTACGGATGTCATCAATGGTCTAAAAGTACTAGGTAAAAGTTTTTCTGATTTTAAACTTGTTAACAAGATATTAAGATCCCTTTCAAAAAGTTGGGATCCTAAAGTAATGATGATATAAGAAGCAAAAGACCTCAATAACTTTTCGCTTGAAGAATTTATCGGGTCTTTGATGACCTATGAAATGACGTGTATAACACATGATAAACTTGAGAACAACCTTCCAAAGAATAGGAAGAACATGACATTTAGAACCAAAGAAGACCACTTGGGTGAAAACTCAAGTGACAATGATGATGATGATGACTTGACACTTCTTACAAGAAGGTTTAAAAATTTATTAAAAAGAAATAAAGCAAAACAAGACACTAAAAACAAAAGTAAACTCTAGAAAGACCAAATAATTTGTTATGAATTTAAGAAGCCAAGTGAAAAAGAAGCTATCAAAGAAAAAGAAGGTGCTTAAAGCAAATTGGGACGATTCGAGTGCATCCGAAGATGAGGAGCCAATCAACAAAGATGAAGTTGCATATTATGCTCTAATAGTGCTCAATGATAAGGTAAGTGACTCAATCAAATCTCATTTAGCTTATGATGATTTACTTATTACTTTCAATAATCTATATGATGAATGTAAGCTAGTTGGTAAAAAATATAAGTTGTTAAAAAAGGAGTATACCTCTCTTGTTAGTGAAATTGATAAATTAAAAAATGAGCATGATGATAGTATGTTAGCTTCTTGCACTAAGTGTGACGAGATAGATTCACTTAGGATAGAAAATGATTTATTATAAGAAATATTAGAAAATTTTAAAATAGGTAATAAATCTCTAAATATGATCCTTGCTAATAAGGGTCATGTTTATATAAAGGAAGCAATTGGCTTTGTGAGTTACACTCAACAAAGGTCAACTATCTTCGTTAAAGGATCTACATTGCATGTCTCACCTAGAGATAAATATATTTTTTATGAAAAAATAGACATTATGCTTATAGATATTCTTTTAAAAGATATAGTCCACACAAATTAGTTTAGGTTCCTAAAGGAATCCTAAATAACTCAACGAAATTAGTCAAAATAGGTAGAATTTTTCATGAGGGACCCAAAGCTAAATGGGTACCGAAAGTTAACCCCCCTTTATTGTAGATATGTCTATAATTAAAAGCTAACAACAAGAGATGGTACTTTGATAGTGGATGCTCAAGACACATGACCGGAGATCCAACACACTTCTCTAAGCTCACTAACCAAGACGAAGGATTTGTCACATTTGGAGACAACGACAAAGAAAAAAATTATTGACAAAGGAAATATAAGTAATAAATCAAACCTTTTGATTGAAAACATTTTATTAGTAGATAGTTTAAGACATAACTTACTAAGCATTAGTCAATTGTGTGATAAAGGTTATAACATCAAATTTGAATCTAATACTTGCATTATAGAAATACCACACATAAATAGATCTTTGATTGCCTTAAGGACTAACAATGTCTATACTATTGATCTTGATGAGTTTTGTGATGATACTTACTTTTCAGTTTTAAATGATGATGCATAGAGTTGGCATAGAAGATTAGGTCATGCAAGTATGAAACTAATTTCATAAATTACAACTAAAAAACTTGTACGAGGTATGTTTAAAATTAAATTTATCAAAGATAAAGTTTGTGATGCATATCAACTAGGAAAACAAATAAAAAGTAGTTTCAAATTAAAGAATCAAATAAGCACTTCTAGACCACTACAATTGATCCATATGGATTTATTTGGACTGATTGATATAACAAGCCTAGGAGGTAGTAAAACCATGATTTTAAAAACTTTCCAAAACTATGATGGTGAATTACTTCTTGCCTCTATTCAAAGTGATCATGATGGTGAATTTCAAAATCATGATTTTAAAAATTTTTATGATTTAAATGAGTATAACCATAACTTCTCTACTCCAAGAAACCCTCAACAAAATAGAGTTGTTGAGAGAAAAAATAGGACTTTATAAGAAATGACAAGAACTATACTTAATGAACATAGCCTACTAAAAATATTTTTTGGCTGAAGCTATTAACACAGTATGCTATGTCATGAATAAGGTTCTCGTAAGACTATTATTTTCCAAAACTCCCTATGAATTATGGAATAACAAAAGACCCTATATTTCATATTTTAAAGTTTTCTATTGTAAATGTTTTGTTTTAAATGAAAAAGATGTCTTAGGATAATTTGATGTAAAATTGATGAAGACATTTTTCTTGGTTATTCCTCTATGTTTAAAGCTTTTTGTATCTTTAATAAATGAACTTTGGTTATAGAGGAATCTATTCATGTTGTTTTTAATGAGCTTTCCGAATTTAAAAAAAATAATTTTGATGATAATTTTAATTTTGATGCTTTAAATTTGAATGAAAACTCTCCTCTCGTAAGAAAATTATATGCATCTTCTTCCAAAGAATCCTTACCTAAGGATTAGAAGTATGTAGATACTCATCCTAAGGAGCTAATCATTAGAGATACATTAAAAGTTGTTCAAACTCGCTCTTCATTTAAGAATTTTTATGCTAATACAACCTTCTTATCTCAAATTGAACCTAAATGCATTGACGAAGCCTTGCAATACATGAGGAATTAAATTGATTTGAGAGAAATAAGATGTAGAAGCTTATTCCTAGACCTAGTGACCATTTACTAATTGGTACCAAATGGGTCTTTAGAAATAAGCAAGATGAACTTAATATCGTAGTTAGAAACAAGACTAGATTAGTGGCCAAATATTTCAACCAAAAAGAAAGTATCGATTATGAAGAAACATTCGTTCTTGTGGCTAGACTTGAAACCATAAGGATTCTCCTTTCTTATGTTAGTTGTAATAATTTTAATTTATTTCAAATAGATATTGAAAGTACTTTTCTAAATGGCTTTATTTCCGAAGAAGTTTATGTTGAACAACCATCTGGATTTGAGAATGCTATTTTTTTTAATCATGTTTTTAAGTTGTCTAAGGCTCTCTATGGTTTGAAACAAACCCCAAAGGTTTGGTATAAGAGGCTTAGTTCTTGTCTAATTAAGAATAATTTTTTGAAAGGCAAGGTTGATACCATATTGTTTAATAAATATTTTTAAAATAATTTTCTTATAGTTCAATTTTATATTAATAATATTATTTTTGGTTTTATAAATGAGTCTTTTTGTGAATATTTTGTCAAAAGTATGAGCCAAGAATTCGAAATTAGCTTAATGGGTGAATTAACTTTTTTATTAGGATTGCAAATTAAGCAACTAAGTGATAAAATTTTTGTTAGTCAAACTAAATATGCTTAAAATAGTTCAATATGGATAGTTTTAAGGCTATTAACATACCAATGAGCACTTTCACAAAGTTAGATATAGACCATGATAAAGAAAATTTTGATCAAAAGACCTATAGGGGTATGATAGGTAGTTTACTATATCTTATCGCAACTAGACCAGACATTTTGTTTAGTATTGGATTATATGCTAGATTTTAATCTAATCCCAAGCAATCTCACATAAAAGCTCTTAAGAGGATTTTTAGATATCTAAAAGGAACTCCTAATCTAGGATTATGATATTCAAAATCCAAAAGCTTTGAATTAATTGCTTATGTCGATGTAGATTTTGCTCGATGTAAATTAGATAGAAAAAGCACATCAGGAACATGTCAACTCTTAGGTCATGTACTTGTCTCTTAGTCTTTCAAGAAACAAAACTCGATTGTATTATCTATAGCTGAAGCTGAGTATATAGTAGTAGGTGCATATTGTGCATAAGTTATATGGATCAAAAATACATTAGAAGATTATGGAATTCACTCAAAAAACATATCTATAAAATGTGATAACAGTAGTACAATATGTTTAACAAAAAATCTCATTCAACACTCTAGAACTAAACATATTGATATTAGACATCATTTTATTAGAGATCATATTAATAACCCTGATATTTCTTTAGAATTTATTAATACAAAACATCAATTAACTAATATATTTATAAAACCTTTAAATGAGGAATAATTTGATTTTATTAGAAGAGAATTAGGCATGTTAAATCTTCTAATTACATGAGTTCCTCTTATATATTTCAGATTTCTCAGTTCTTTTTTAAATTTGAGTTTTCTTTTTATTGTGATAATTTCCTATCACTTTCTTGAAATTTTATTCATGGGTTTTTTATCCTTCATGAAAAAAGAGTTTTTATTCATGGACTTTTAGTGTACTTGATCTTTTATGTGATAATCATTTCCTTTTCTTCCTTCTATTTACAAAAATAGATATTTGATTTATGAATTTTTAGTATGCACATTTTGATCTTTTATATGATGAATCTTTTTTCTTTCTATTTACGAAAGTAGAAGATTCATGGACTTTCAGTTCTTATAACTTGATCTTTCTTGTGATGAATGAATTCTTTTCTTTTTCTTCTTCCTCTTCTTCTTATTTTTATGACAAAAGGAAGAAAAAAACTTGCTAGCATCTCAAGAAAAGCATAAATACTAGCTTGCACATCTCAAGAAAAACCAAAAAGTGCTTGAACATCTAAAGAGAAGTACTAGCTTGCCCATTTCAAAAAGCAAAAGTGGTTATCTTGCAAAGTTTTTGCTTAACTTCTCATTTCACAAATTTTCTAGCTTGCATTAATTGGTGTAAAACTTACATAAATTGTTGAATGATTCTCCTTTTTGTTGATGACAAATTGGGAGAAATGATGAATGTTTCGGAATCATGCCAAAATTATGTTGAATTTGGTATCATGCATGAAGTAATAAATGATTAAAAAAATACTTTAGTATCATATATGTTATGCCCAAAATGATTGAAAATATGAATGCTTTGGTATCATGAATGTTATACCCAAAATGATGTTAATTTTGGTATCATACATGAAGTAATAAATAGTTAAAAAATGCTTTAGTTTCATGTATGTTATGCCCAAAATGATTCAAAATATGAATACTTTAGTATCATGAATGTTATGCCCAAAATGATATTAATTTTGGTATCATGCATAAAGTGATGAATGCTTTAGTATCATATAAGTTATGCCCAAAGTGATTTGTTATTATGCATGAAGTGATAAAATTGTGCATGTTATGCTTTGATGACTTGAAACTATGATGATGCACAATGTATGAAATTTTGATATATTGCATTTGATTACCATGATCGAAATTGTTTCACTTAAATTCAAAGGTTATGATTCCATTTGAATTCAAGCTTGCCTTATCTCAATATGGCAAATAGATAGGGAGATTTAAGGTTAACTCTATTATCAATTGGTTGTCATCATCAAAAAGGAGGAGATTGTTGAATGTCAGATTTTAATGATGAAATCAATTGGTGAATTAATGATCTAATTCATATCTTGAGATAAGTGATGCAAAACTAATTACGATCGTAAGAAAGGCAAAACAATTAAAGAAAAATCGAATGTTGAGCTAAAGTTAATAATCAGGCATCGGGCTGGATGAATCCGGGTATACACCAAAGGATTGGACAATGCAGTGAAAGCTCGCTAGAAGTTCACCAGAAGTTCATCAGGAGCTCGTCGAAAGCTCACCAAAAGATCATCAGGAGTTCGTCAGAAGATCGTTGGGAGTTCGCTGGAAGTTCACTAAGAGTTCGGTTAAACAATTAACATGTCGGACATCTTAGATTTCTTATATCGTAGTTGTTTTAGCCTTAACTATTGTAGTTAGGATTTTAATTTGAGGTAGTTTTGAGAGAAATCCTACTAACTCAATTGGGGGCCAATTGGGCCCTAAATAGGGCTAAATCAGGCCTGTTGGATGGTCCATTCAGCCATTTGGAGCCACATCAAGCGGTGGAACTGTTAGGAAACAATCGGCACTAAGGAGGGGGGTTGGGGGGTGAATTAGTGTAGTGGTGAAAACGTCGATTTTAGAAATCTTTTGTACGATAGAAAATTGATCTCAAAAATATGCTTGACATGAAAGCGTATTTGTAAATATATTGAAAGCAGTAAGCAAGTAAAGTAGTTTGCAATTAAAGTAAATTGCTTAAAAGAAATGCAAACCAGATTTTTATAGTGGTTTGGTAGTCGTGACCTACATCCACTCCACTGATTTCTCTTTCAATTGAGGCCGCTAGCATCTACCAATGGTCTTCCTTCAATGGGCAAAGACCAACTACTCTTTTACACTCCTCTTCTCCTTTTCACAGGTTTAGGAAACAACCTTTATAGCCCCCACTTTTCCTCTCTTAAACTTCACAAACACTTAGACTGTTGAAAGGGATTCACATAAGATTACAACAACATTTTCTTTTCTTTTTGCTCTCAATTGTGTGTTTTTTAACTAGGGATGAGAGAGGTATTTATAGGCATCAAGTTAATTCAAACTTGGAGCCTAGAAATGTCTCATCTCGGGTTTCCCGAGTCCTAGCGGTACCACCGCCTATAGTACTGACACTGGGTGGTATCATCGCCTGGGAGACTATGTCCGGGCAGTACCACCGCCTGACACTGACACTGGGTAGTACCACCGCCCAGTCTGATGGTACCACCGCTTGACATAGTCTTGGAGACTATATCACGATGGTGCCACTTGTTGCGTCATTGTTCAGGCCTTTCACTTTGCCCAACACAGTCCATACATAGGCCCAACTGGCCCCTAATTGGGTTGGTCCAATTCTAATCCTAATTATGTGCTAACTACAAAATTTAAGACATATTCTAAACAAAACAAATTTGGTTAGTCTTGATTTCCTCCAATGAGCTTCCGGCGTTCTTCCAATGAACTTCCGATGATCTCTCGGCAATGTTCCAACAGACTCCCGGTAAGCTCTTGGACTTCATGACGATCTTCTTGACGAGTTCTGACAAGCTTCTTTGGTAAACTCCTGGACTTCTCTGTCAATTCTAGCAAAACTTCCAATGAACATCCAAACTTCCGACGAACTCTCAAACTCCCAATGAAGTCTCATTCTTGACTCCGGAACTTCATTTTATTTTATGCCTTAATCACTATCATAGTTAATCCTACACAAATATAACCTACTTTGATATATACAATTATTACAAAGCTTGAATCATGTTGTCCGGCATGCCATTGGTTTATCGACGCTTCGTCCGATTCTTCAGTGTATCGTCCTCTCTTATGGCCTATTGCCCAATCGACTAGTTAACCTCCGCAACTCCAATTTCCTTAGCACATTTTTTGCTCTTCTTGGCCCAATATACAAACTCATGGCCCGAAGCCTTCTGCCAATACATCGATTGATCCTCTGGCTTGACATCCAATCTTCTGATATGTTCCACTCCGGCCCAACATGATTCTTCCTACTTTAATTGTCTCTCCCTAATCGAAGCTTCCTACGTCACTCAAAACGTAGATCAAATCATAAACTATATTAATTGGTTTCATAATCAAAATATGAGATTTAACAGTCTCCCCTTTTTTGATGATGATAATCAATTGATGATGGAGATAACCTTAACTCCCCCTATCAATATGTCATATTGATAGAACTCTTGGATTCAAAAATCCAAGCAACATGTCATGATAAAATCATGCATAACATCATACTTCTCCCCCTTTATCATCATGCAAGTTTCATAACATACAGCTATCAAATTTGTTCATCACCTTACAACATGCATAATCACTAAATCATCATTAATTTTAAAGATGTGTAAGATTACAAATTATATAAATTTACATTTTTTGCTTCTTAAGATAGGCAACCTATCAATTTTTGGTGATGTTCAAGATAGCAGGTTTTTTCTTCTCTTTTGAGAAGTGCAAGTTAGCAATTTTGCTTCTACTTGGGATGTGCAAGCTAGTAATTTTTGCTTCTCTTTTGAGTTGGGTAAACTAGCAAGTTTTAGATATGCAAGCTAGAAAGATAGCAAGTTTTACATCAAGCAAGTTAACAAATTTTGCACCATGCAAGCTAGTTCTTTCTTCCCCTTTGTCATTGTCAAAAAGAAGGGGAAGAAAATAATCTTGTAATTCTTTTTCCCTTTACAATAATTTTTAAAACCTTACATTTCATCCTTACTTCATGCATGATACCAAAAATAAATCATTGTTATGAGCATATCATACATGATACTCAAGCATTCATGATACATCATTTTAACAACAAATCATAGTATTACATGCATCATTTCAAATCATAAATAATTCCAATCATAATGGTATCAAAATGTCAACCATGCATAATCATAACTTCTCATTTGTATACATCAAACTAAATTCATGAGTATTTATGCATAATTTCATATCATTACTTGAAAATATCAAGAGAATTTTGATGATAAGATACACAAATAATGAAGACAAATTATGAATATCAAGAGACAAATTAGACAAATTATGAATATCAAGAGACAAATTATGAATATCAAGAGACAAATTATGAATATCAAGAGACAAATTATGAATATCAAGAGACAAATTATGAATATCAAGAGAATTTTGATGATAAGATACACAAATAATGAAGACAAATTATGAATATCAAGAGACAAATTATGAATATCAAGAGACAAATTATGAATATCAAGAGACAAATTATGAATATCAAGAGACAAATTATGAATATCAAGAGACAAATTATGAATATCAAGAGACAAATTATGAATATCAAGAGAATTTTGATGATAAGATACACAAATAATGAAGACAAATTATGAATATCAAGAGACAAATTATGAATATCAAGAGACAAATTATGAATATCAAGAGACAAATTATGAATATCAAGAGACAAATTATGAATATCAAGAGACAAATTATGAATATCAAGAGACAAATTATGAATATCAAGAGACAAATTATGAATATCAAGAGACAAATTATGAATATCAAGAGACAAATTATGAATATCAAGAGACAAATTATGAATATCAAGAGACAAATTATGAATATCAAGAGACAAATTATGAATATCAAGAGACAAATTATGAATATCAAGAGACAAATTATGAATATCAAGAGACAAATTATGAATATCAAGAGACAAATTATGAATATCAAGAGACAAATTATGAATATCAAGAGACAAATTATGAATATCAAGAGACAAATTATGAATATCAAGAGACAAATTATGAATATCAAGAGACAAATTATGAATATCAAGAGACAAATTATGAATATCAAGAGACAAATTATGAATATCAAGAGACAAATTATGAATATCAAGAGACAAATTATGAATATCAAGAGACAAATTATGAATATCAAGAGACAAATTATGAATATCAAGAGACAAATTATGAATATCAAGAGACAAATTATGAATATCAAGAGACAAATTATGAATATCAAGAGACAAATTATGAATATCAAGAGAATTTTGATGATAAGATACACAAATAATGAAGACAAATTATGAATATCAAGAGACAAATTATGAATATCAAGAGACAAATTATGAATATCAAGAGACAAATTATGAATATCAAGAGACAAATTATGAATATCAAGAGACAAATTATGAATATCAAGAGACAAATTATGAATATCAAGAGACAAATTATGAATATCAAGAGACAAATTATGAATATCAAGAGACAAATTATGAATATCAAGAGAATTTTGATGATAAGATACACAAATAATGAAGACAAATTATGAATATCAAGAGACAAATTATGAATATCAAGAGACAAATTATGAATATCAAGAGACAAATTATGAATATCAAGAGACAAATTATGAATATCAAGAGACAAATTATGAATATCAAGAGACAAATTATGAATATCAAGAGACAAATTATGAATATCAAGAGACAAATTATGAATATCAAGAGACAAATTATGAATATCAAGAGACAAATTATGAATATCAAGAGACAAATTATGATTCTTTTGGATAGCCAAAAGAAGAAAAATATTAAACAATCTTGATTTATAAGGATCTTTGTCAAGATCATGATTTATATATTAATGAAAGATTTCAAGTTATAATTCAAAAAATCATGATTTATAAAAAATCTCCTCTTAATCATATGAGATACATGAGAATACATAATAAGATGTCTTGATTCATAAAAGATTTTAAGCTATAACTCCAAGGAATCAAAATCATGATATATATATATATATATATATATATATATATAAACTTATTCAAATTCAAATCATCAAAATCACTTTCATGAGATTCAAAATGACATACATAGATTTATCATTTTCTTGTTGAAAGATGATAAGATTGAGATAAAGAAATTTTCAAAATGCATTCCCTTTTTTGTTATTTTTAATTCATATGATTTATTTCATGGAAGTATGCCTTTTTATTTATGCCAAATAAAACATGCATCAACATTTAAAACTGAAAAAACTTTCATTATGGTAAAGATCAATAATCCATAAATCACAATAATCATCATGTATAATTTTGAAACATAAACTCATTAATCATGATTTCAAATTATCATTACATTTTCATTAAGACATCAAGCATAGTTTTATTGAATATAATGTTGAATGATTTTTAAAGATATCTAAACTTCTTTAGTTTCAATTTGTGTGATTTATTTTATATTAGCATGCCCAAATATTTGTTCTTATGTTAAAACCATGCATCATCATCGAAAAGCAATATGGAAGTCATCAAGATACTCATTATTGCTTCTTTAAAATATACATAGAATTAATATTTTTAGGTATACAAGCATTAGATTTATATCTAACATTTTATTGCATTATCATAAAACATGTAATTTTCATGATCATAAAAAGAAGCATGATATAATTTTTTTAAATTTTTTTTACTCTTACTAATTAATTTAAAAATAACTCATGAAAAAACATCAAGTAATTTCAAAATAAAGTAAAGGAGTTTTGTTTGAGTTGTTTACCTCATTGTCAAAAGCCGTTAAGGCATAGTTTGCCACTTTGTCTTCATCGATTTGCTTCTCGTCTTCGAATGTACTCGTTTTGTCCCAATTTATATTCTTTTTAAGTTTATTTTTATTCTTTAATTTTTGTTTTAAGAATCTTTTAAGCTTTAATGATAAGAGTTCAAAGTCATCATCACTTGAGCTTTCGCTCGAGTGATCTTCATTTGTTCTAAATGCCAAATTCTTCTTGTTCTTTGGAAGGTTGTTCTCAAGTTTGTCAGGTCCCACATAAGTCATTTCATAGGTCATTAGTGACTTAATAAGTTCTTCAAGAGTAAGGTTGTTTAGATCTTTAGCTTCTTGTATTGCCGTTACTTTTAAATCCCAATTTTTAGAAAGAAATAAAATTTTGTTCACAAGTTCAACATTCGAAAAACTTTTACCAAGAGCTTTTAGACTATTGATGACATCCATAAAATGGGTATATATGTCTCCAATAGTCTCACTTAGTTTCATTCGAAACAACTCAAAATCATGCATCAAAATATTAATCTTCGAATCTTTAACTCTACTTGTGCCTTCATGTGTGATTTTAAGACTGTGCCAAATGTCAAAAGTCGTTTTGCAAGAAGAAACATGATTAAATTCATTTTTTCTTAAAGCACAAAATAGAGCATTCATAGCTTTAGCATTGAAAGAAAAAGTCTTCTTCTCCAAATCATTTTCATTGAAAGAGAAGACCTTTTAAATCCATTTTCAATAATATTCCATAAATTTAAATCCAAAGAGAGCAAGAAAACTCTCATTCAAGTTTTCCAATATGTATAGTCCGTCCCATTGAACAAGGGAGGACAAATGAGAGGGTAACCCTCTTGAAAGTCGAAAAGAATCATTTCTCTTGGGTGTTAAACCAAATAAGAAATTACGAGGCTTTGATACCAATTGTTAGGAAATAGTTGGCACTAAGAGGGTGGGGGGGGGGGTGAATTAGTGCAACGATGAAAACATCGATTTCGAAAATCTTTCATACGATAGAAAATCGATCTCAGAAATATGCTTGACTTGAAAGCATGTTCATGAATATATTGAAAGCAATAAGCAAGTAAAGTGGTTTGCAATTAAATTAAATTGCTCAAAAGCAATGCAAACCAGATTTTTATAATCGTTCGATCATCGTAACCTACATCCATTGATTCCTCTTTTGTTAAGGCCACCGGCATCCAATAATGGTCTTCCTTTAATGGGTGAAGACCAACTACCCTTTTATACCCCTCTTCTCCATTTCACAGGTTTAGGAGACAACCTTTACATCCCCCACTTTCTTCTCTCTTAAACTTCACAGATACTTAAACTTTTGAGAGAGATTCACACAAGATCACAACAGCGTTTTCTTTTTTTTTGCTCTCAATTGTGTGTTTTTTAACCAGGGATAAGAGGAGTATTTATAGGCCTCAAGTTGATTCAAACTTGGAGCCTAGAAAGGTCTCATCCCATGTTTCCCAGGTCCTAGCGGTACCACCACTTGTGTTGGGCGATACCACCGCCCAATCTGGTTGTGCCACCGCTTGGGAGACTATGTCTGAGCAGTACCATCGCCCAGACTGGTGGTACCACCGCCTGACATTGGGTGGTACCACCACCCAATCTGATGGTACCATCGCCTGACATAGTCTCGGAGATTGTGTCACGACAGTGCCAACTGTTGGGTCACTGTTTGGGCCTTTCACTTGGCCCAACACAGTTCATACATGGGCCCAACTAGCCCCTAACTAGGTTGGCCCAATTCCAATCCTAATTATATGCTAACTATAAAATTTAAAACATACTCTAAGTAAAACAAATTCAGTTATTCTTGATTTCCTCCAACGAGCTTCCGGCGTTCTTCCAGCGAACTTCCGACGATCTCTCGGCAATATTCCAATAGACTCCTGGCAAGCTCCTGGACTTCATGATGATCTTCTTGGTGAGTTCTGATGAGCTTCTTCGACAAGCTCCTAGACTTCTCGGTCAATTCCGGCAGAACTTCCGACGAATGTCCGGACTTCCGACGAACTCTCGAACTCCCAAGGAAGTCTCATTCTTGACTCCAGGACTTTATTTTGCTTTATGCCTTGATCACTATCATAGTTAATCTTGCACAAATAAAACCTACTTTGATCTAGACAATTATTACAAAGCTTGAATCATGTTGTCCGACATGTCATTGGTTCATCGACGCTTCGTCTGATTCTTCGACGCATCGTTCTCTCTTACTCCTATTGCCTAATTGTCCAGTTGACCTCTGCAATTATGTTTCGTTAGCACATTTTCCACTCTTCTTAGCCCAATGCACAAACTCATGGCCCAAAGCCTTTTGCTGATACGTCGACCGATCCTCCGGCTCGACATCTATTTTTCACTCCAGCCCAACATGATTCTTTTTGTTTTAATTGTCTCTCCCTGATCAAAGCTTCCTGCGTCACTCAAAATTTAGATTAAATCATAAACTATATCAATTGGTTTTATCATCAAAATCCGAGATTCAACAGGAACCTCTTGAGGCTTAACCTCCTAAGTGGTCTGGGCGGTGGTATCGCCGGTAGTTAATGCTGTCAGGCGGGTGGTACCTCCCTATCAAGTAGTGGTATTGCCAAAGCCTAATCTTTAAGGCTCTATCAGATGGTTATACCACCCAAACTAAGTGGTGGTACCACCCAATGTCAGCCTATAGGTGATGGTACCGCCAGTACCTCGAAAACCGAGGATGAGATATTTTTTAGCTCCATTTTTGAAGCCATTGGGGTCTATAAATACCCCACTCCTTCCTACATGAAAGGGCACGAAAGTGTGAATAAAAGTTTTGAGATTTTGGGTTATAAAAGTGTTGAAAAGGTGCTAAGTGTCCTCCTCCTCCTTTAGCCTTGTGATCATTCTAAGATAGGTGTGAGGCTTATAAAAGTTGTCTCCTAAACTTGTGAAAAGGAGAAAAAGTTATAAGAGGGTAGTTAGTCTTCGCCCATTGAAGGAAGACCATTAGTGTACACCGATGGCCTCCACGGAAGAGGAATCGGTAATGGACGTAGATCATGACGACCGAATCACTATAAAATTTGTATGCCTTCTCTTCTTTGCTATTTACTTACTTTGCAACTACTTTACATCTTCATCACTCTCCTACGAACATCTTTAAGATTAAACATCTTTCCATTTCGGTGTTATTATACGAATTTTCACGATTGACATAGTTCTCCAAAAGCACTAATTCACTCCCCCTCTTAGTGCTGACTTGATCATAACATTGTAAGGGTAGTTGATATTCACCCATTGAAAGAAGATTAATAGTGAAAGCTGGTGGCCTTGAATGAAGAGGAATCAGAAGTGGATGTAGGCCGAGATGACCGAACTACTATAATTCGGTTTGTATTTCTATTCTTCTTTTCGTTTCATTGATATTGCTTACTACTTTTACGCATGTTGCAAGTTAAACATCTTTCTGATATAGGTTTAATCGAATGATAATTTTGAATTGATGTAATTTTTACGAAAACCACTAATTCACACCCCCACCCCCCTCTTAGTGTTGATATGATCCTAACAGAGAGGTTTGGAAGAAAGAGGATGAAGGAAGAAGAAGGATGGAATGGGTTGTGAGGAAGGTTTAAAGGGAGGAGGAGGGGTGGAAAGGTTAGCTGAGAAGAGAATAGAGGTTTAGAAAGGGTTTGGGGTGATTCTACCACCGACCCTAACTAAATAGAGCTAAGGCAGGGTGGCTGGCGGTGGCACCACCAACTTAGGCAGTGTTACCGCTTATGGGCAATGAGTTCTGGTGGTGGTACCGTCGATCCCCTATTTTCAACATCAACATTTTTCCCTTTTTTTTTAGCTTATCAATATTCATTAAGGTTTAACATACTTAATTCCCTTCTAATAAAATTAAATTATTCCTTACTCAATGTTTTATTAAATATATCTGCTAGTTGATTTTTTTAAAAACAAACTCTAAGGATATATTATGATTGCTTATATGGTCTCTAATAAAATGATGTCTAATGTTAATATGCTTGGTTTGTTAATGCTGAATAGGATTTTTTTATAAGCAAATTGTACTAGTGTTATCACACTTTATAGGAATATTTTTTAGGCATAGTTCATAATCTTCTAAAGTGTTTTTCATCGAAATTACCTGTGCACAACATACACCTACTGCAATATATTCAGCTTCAGCTGTAGATAGTGCGATAAAATTTTACTTTTTAGATGACCAAAAACCAGCGCATGACTTAGGAATTGACAAGTTCTAGAAGTACTTTTTCTATCAATTCTACATTCTGCAAAGTCAACATAAGCATAAGCAATCAAATTAAAGTTATTAGATTTAAGATACCATAATCCTAGAAATGATGTTCCTTTTAAGTATCTAAATTTTTTTTAACTGCTTTAAAGTGAGATTGTTTAGGATTGGATTGAAATCTTGTATAAAGCCCAACACTAATATTATATTAGGTCTAATTGTAGTGAGGTATAATAAACTACTTATCATGCCTCTATATGTTTTTTTATCAAAGCATTCTCCTTCATTATCCATATCTAATTTAGTAGAAATACTCATTTGTGTGTTGATGGCCTTAGCATTGTCCATGTGAAACCATTTTAATAGAACCAAAGTATACTTAGTTTGATTAATAAAAATTTTATCGTTTAGTTGCTTAATTTGTAATCTTAAGAAAAATATCAATTCACCCATCAAACTCATTTCAAATTCTTGGCTCATACTCTTGGAAAATAATTCACATAAATATTCATTTGTAGAACTAGAAATAATATCATCAACATAAATTTGAACAATAAGAAAATTATTTTTAAAATATTTAATAAAAAGTGTGGTGTCAACCTTACCTTTTGAAAAATTATTTTGAATAAAAAAGGAGCTAAGTCTCTTATACCAAGCTCTAGGAGCTTGCTCCAACCCATAAAAAGCCTTACATAATTTATAAACATAGTTTAGAAAAATGTTATTTTCAAATCAGGTGGTTGCTCAACAAAAACTTCTTCAAAAATAAAATCATTAAGAAAAGTATTTTTCACATCCATTTGAAATAATTTAAAATTTTTAAAACATGCATAAGCAAGGAGTATCCTTATGGCTTCAAGTCTAGCCACAAGAGTGAAAGTTTCTTCATAATCTATTCATTCTTCTTAGTTAAAACTTTTGTTACTAATCTAGCCTTATTTTGAACCACGACACTATGTTCATCTTACTTATTCCTAAAGACTCATTTAGTGTCAATCACAAGATGATCATTAGGTCAAGGAATAAGCATTCAAACTTTATTTTTTAAAAATTAATTTAATTCTTTATGCCTTGTCGAGACCCATGAGTCATCTTTAATAGCATCATCAATACATTTAAACTCAATTTGAGATATAAAAATAGTATTTACATAAATATTTTTTAATGAAGAATGAGTTTAAATGCCTTTTGATATATCTCCAATAATTAACTCCTTAGAATGTGCATCTATATACTTTCATTCCTTAGGTAAGGTTTCTTTGGAAGTAGATATATCTAAATATCTAAATAACTTTATTCAAATTCAACTTATCAAATTCAAAATCATTATCAAAATCAATTTTCTTAACTTCGGGAGATTCATTAAAAATAACATGGATAGATTCTTCAATAACTAAAGTTCTCTTATTAAAAACTTAATAAGCTTTAGATACATAGGATCTAAGAAAAATGCTTTAATCAAATTTTATATCAAATTTTTCTAAGGCATCCTTTTTATTTAAAATAAAATATTTACATCTAAAAACTTTGAAATATGAAATGTTGGGTTTTTATTGTTCCATAATTCATAGACACTTTTAGATAGATAAGGTCTAATGATAACCATATTCATGATATAGCATATCGTGTTAACGGCTTTGGCCCAAAAGTATTTATGTAGGCCATGTTCATTAAGCATGGTTTTTACCATCTCTTGTAAACTCATATTCTTTTTCTCAACAACTCTATTTTGTTGTAAATTTCTTGCAGTAGAGAAATTATAATCATACCCATTCGAATCACAAAATTCTTGAAAATTATGATTTTTAAATTCACCACTATGATTACTACGAATAGAAGAAATCATAAAACCCTTTTCATTTTGAACTTGTTTGCAAAACTTAATAAAAATATTTAAAACAATCACTTTTATATACCAAGAAGTATGTCCAAGTATATCTACTATAATTATCAACAATCACAAAAGCATATTTCTACCTCCTAGACTTGTGATATTAATAGGTCCAAATAAATCCATAAGAATTAATTGTAATGGTCTATTAGTATTCACTTGATTTTTAGGTTTGAAGCTACTCTTTATATGTTTTCCTAGTTAGCACACATCACACATTTTGTCTTTAACAAATTTAATTTTAGGCATTCCTCTTACAAGTTCTTTAATTCTAATTTATAAGATTAATTTCATACTTGCATATCATAATCTCCTATGCCAAAGCCATGCATCATTATTTAAAATCAAAAAGTAAGTTTTATCATGAAAATCATCAAAATCAATAGTATAAATATTATTGCTTCTTAAAGCAATCATAGATTTATTCTTATTTGGTATTTCTATGATGCAAGCATTAGGTTCAAATTTAGCATTATATCCCTAATCACAAAGTTGACTAATGCTATTAAATTATATTTTAAATCATCTACTAAAAGAACATCCTCAATCAAAAGATTTGATTTCTTATCAATATTTCCAATGCTAATGATTTTTCTTTTATTATTATCTCCGAAGGTGACATATCCTCTGTCTTAACTAATAAACTTTGATAAGTGTGTTAGATCTCCAGTCATATGCCTTGAGCATCCACTATTAAGATATCATCTTTTGCTCTTAGCTCTTATTTGGAAACATACTTATAAGAAAGAGGGGTTTGTTTTAGGTACCCATTTAATTTTGGGTCCTTCATGGTTAGATCTACTTTTCTTGTCCTTTGACATCAAATCACATATAGTTCCTTTATGAACCCAAACTAATTTATGAGAATTATATTTTTTAAGAGAACATGTGTAAGCATAATGACCAATTTTTTTATAGAAATTATATTTAACTTTAGGAGGAAAATGTAGTGTGGGTCCTTTTATAAATTTTATTGGCTTTTGAGTGTTACTACTCACGAAACCAATTCATTCTTTTCTAAATACACAACCTTGTTTCGCAAGAATCATATCAAGTAACTTGTTTCCTATTTAAAATTTTTCTAATGTTTGTTGTAATGTCATATTTTCTTTTTTAAGTGAATCTAATTCTTCATATTTAGTGCAAGATGTTAGTATATAATTGTCAAACTTGTTTTTCAAATTATCAAATTTATTAGAAAGAGAGATATGATCCTTTTTCAATAAATTATATTTCTTACCAATCTTTTTAAGTTCATCATATAAATCATGAAATGCATCAAGTAATTCCTCATAAGATAAAGATGTTTCGGGAGGGTCAAATACATCATCGTTGAAGGCCATCAAAGCATAATTTACCACTTCGTCTTCATTGATTTGCTCTTCATCTTCTAATGCACTTGATTCATACCACGTTATCTTGAATGATTTCTTCTTCTTTTGGGTTAGTAGCTTCCTTTTCAGTTGTGGACACTTATTTTTGAAGTGTCCTAGTTTTTTACATTCATAACATATAATTACATCTTTATTAGGTCTACTTTTATTCTTACCTTCTCGTTTTATAGAATTACTCTTGTTTCTCCTCATAAACTTTTTGAATCTTCTTGTAAGGAGTGCAATATTATCATCATTACTTAAGCTTTCGCTCGAATAGTCTTCTTTATATTTAAGAGCTATATCATTCTAGTTCTTTGGAAAGTTTTCCTCTTCTTCATCATAAGCTTTATAGGTCATTGAAGATCCTATGAGTTCTTCAAGAAGAAAGTTGTTTAAGCATTTTACTTCTTGGATTGTCGTTCCTTTTGGATCTCAACTTTTAGGAAGAGATATTAAAATCTTATTTACCAATTCAATATTAGTATAACTTTTACTAAGATCTTTTAAACCATTGACAACATTTGTAAAATAGGTGTACATGTCATTAATAGTTTCACTTGGCTTCATTTTAAATAATTCATAACTATGTACCAATAGATTTCTTTTAGATTATTTTACTCTATTTGTGCTTTCATGAGTAACTTCAAGTATGTGTCAAACGTCATGTTCAGTGTCATAAGTAGAAACGCGATTAAACTCATTCTTATCTAAAGCATAAAATAAAGCATTCATAGCTTTAGCATTTAAGGAAAATATTTTATTTTCAAAATCATTCCAATCATTTATCAGTTTAGACGATTTTTGATAACCAAGTTTGACGATGTTCCACAGATCAAAGTTTATAGAAAGCAAGAAAATGAATATTTGTATTTTCCAATAGGTATAGTTTGTCTCATTGAACATAGGAGAACGAGTGATGGAGTGATTCTCTTGGTTACTTATAAAAGCCATTAAATCTCTCTTGGGTGTTAATCTAACTGATAGAACCAAGCTCTAATACCAACTGTTAGGATCGTAATGACACTAAGTGGGGGGGGAGGGGGGGTGAATTAGTGCTATAAAAAGTTTAAATTGATTTCAAAAAGTTCGATCGATAAATCTATATTGGAAATGTGATTAGCTAAAAGAGCAAGTTAGGGTTACGAGTATTAAATTAGTATGCAACAATAAATTAATGCAAGAGAGGGATGCAAACCAATTTATAGTGGTTCGATCGTCCTGACTTATGTCCACTCTCAATTCTTCTTTCCTCGAGGCCACCGACGTTCATCTTCTTTCCAACGGATAAAGATCAACTACCCTTGTTACAACTCTTCTCCTTTTAATAAGCTCAAGAGAGAACCTCCACACTCACTCTTTTATAAGAGACCTCACATCTCCTACAACTGAGAATCACTTCTAAACTTAAGAAGGAAGAAACTCAACCAATGCTCAAAAAGAGTTAAAACCCTTACAAAACTCAAAACTCACAACTTATTTCTTACTCCAACCAATCCTTGGTGGGGGGTATTTATAGCCCCAAATGGCTTCGAGATGGAGCCAAAAAATTCAAATCATTGAAAATTTTGGGATTTGGATGATCCTATAGCCACAACTTTTGACGCCATAATTTCATACTTTTAGGAAGTACTACCATCATAAAATTTAAATTCTGATGGTACTATCATCGCTTTAGGCTGTACCACCACCTACCTAGGTAGTACCACTGTCAACAATGCTGATAGGCACAAAATAATGGTTATTGGTTGTCTAGGCGGTACCACCACTTGGGCCTAGTGGGACCACCACCCAAGCCTACTCAAGGCCATTGATTTAGCTTTCTAATGGGCTTAACTCAGCCCTAGTCTAAGCCTATTAGCTTTCTCGACAAATTAGCATAATTTTAGCCCAATACCAACTCAATTTGACCCAAAAAGACCTCGATCATGACTTAAACACGTTGTCCAGCATTCTGACATATCATCTAATCATCTGGTACTTCGTCCGAGCTTTCAACGCATCATCCTTTCCTTTAGTATATCACCTAATTTATTAGCATGTTAACTTTCCCATAATATCTAATCTTTTGGCGCAATATCCGATCCTTCTGGCACGATGCCCGAACTCATGGCACAAAGTCCATTCTTCAGCACATCGACCAATCATCTAGCTTGACGTCCAATTTTTAACATGATACTTTATGATCCAACGTCTGATTTCTCCTACTTCGATAAGTTGTCCTATGATGGTTTGTGTCTTTGATCGAAGTATTTCCTATGTTACTTATCTCGAATATTAGTGCATAAACTCATCAATTGATTTCATCATCAAAATCTAAGATTTAACACTAGACATAATAATGCCCACGCCCGAGGAAGGGACGAGTGAGGAGGAGATTGCTCACTACGTGAAGCACTTAGACGACTCCACTCTTGCTCAGTGTTACATGTTGGGCTCCATGACTCCCGAGTTATAGAGGCAATATAAAAAGATGGATGCCAAATCCATTCTCTTGCATCTCTGTAAATTGTTTGAGGAATAGGGAAGGACTCAATGATATGAGATATCCAAGAGTCTCTTCTACGCTAGGATGATTGAGGGGACATCAGTTCAGAACCATGTCCTTAAGATGATTAAGTGATAGAGAAGCGCACGAATCTAGAAATAGTCTTAGAGGATAACTTGTGTGTGAATCTTATACTTCAGTCCCTCCCAAACTCATTTTCTCAGTTTATTATGAATTTTAACATGAACAAACTTGAGGTGACTCTCCCTGAGCTCCTCAATATGTTGACGAAGGATAAGAGCACCATTAATAAAGAGAAACCAATTCTTTATACTGGTAAGACTAGAAAGAAAAAAAAGGCAAAGAAGTCCCTTAAGAAGGGAAAGGGCAAGGGTAAACCAAGCAAAGCACAGGTTACTAAGAATAATATAACAAAGAACAAAGGCTAGTGCTTCCACTATGACAAAGATGGGCACTAAAAGAATAACTGCAAAAAGTACCTTATAGAGAAGGTGAAACAGAACTTGGAGAAGATTCAGGTACATTCATGATCGATCTCCATTTATTAGAAAATTATGATAGTGCAAGGGTATTGGATACTAGTAGTGCATCTCATATTTGTAATTCATCGCAGGTTCTAGTAAGGCTTGAGAGATTGGCGAGAGGCGAGGTGGACCTTATGATGAGGAATGGCACAAAAGTTGCTACTATTATCATTGGGGAGGTCACACTACAATTGCGTGGTGGAGCTCTTTTAGCATTAGATGCTTGATATTTTATTCCTTCAATTATCAAAAATATTATTTTTGTTTTTAATTGATAAATAATGGATATAGAGTAGTTTTCTAAAACAATGGTTGTTCATTAATCCTAGATGATGAAATCATCAGTAGAGGAATATTAAGTAATTGTTTATTCATACTAGATGATGCTCAACATATCGCAAATATAAATGTGTCTAAGTGGAAGTGAGAAAAGGTGAACAATGCATTCATGTGGTATTATAAGCCTAGTCATATCCATGAAGGAAGAATCTAAATGTTGCTGAGGGATGGATATTTAGATCTATTTGATTATGAATCGTATGCAACCTATGAGTCTTACCTTCAAGGAAAATTAACTAACTCTCCATTTAGTAGAACTAGAGAGAGAGCTAGTGAGTTACTCGAACTCATATATAGTGATATATATGGTCCTATGTCAACTCAAGTCATAGAAAAATTACATTCACTAATGACTTCTTCAAGTATGGATATGTGTACTTGATGAAGTACAAGTCCAAGACTTTCTAGAAATTCAAGAAATATAAGAATGAGGTAGAAAACTAGATTGGAAAAAATATTAAGACTCTTCGATCATATCGAGGAGGTGAGTAATTGAGTACAAAGTTCACTTAGTTCCTCAAAGACCATAGGATCCTATCTAAATGGTCCCCTTCTCATACACTTTAGTTCAATGGTGTATCGGAAAGGAGGAATCACATTTGTTGGACATGGTATGGTCCATGATGAGTTTCACTGACCTAATTATCTCATTCTGGGGATATGCCATAGAGTCCACAACTTACCTTCTGAACAGAGTTCCAAATAAGTCAGTAGTGTCTACATCATAAATGTTGTTAAGATTTGGAACTGCCCTACCCATGTTAGGAGACACAACCTCGATAAGTTGGAATTCATGATGGTACAGTTCCAGTTTATGAGATACCCTAAGAAAACTTGTAAGTATTATTTCTATCACCTTGAGGACCAAAAAGTTTTTGTTGCCAAGAAGAAGGCACACATCCTTAGTGGAGATAATGAGAGCATGATAGAGTTGAGCGAGGTTGGAGAACCTAGCTCAAGTACCATTCCGTAGCCCGAGTCTATTTAGATACCTAGCATACAAGTTTCAACTTTACGTAGGTCCAACAGAATGCCCCACCATCTTGAGATATATGTGGGACATATTAAAGAGGAGAATATTGAGGATGTTGATCCTCAGACCTATAAGAAGGCTATTACGAGCATAGACTCCAAGAATTGGCAAGAAGTTATGAATTATAAGATGGATTCCATGTATTCCAACAAGGTTTGGAACCTAATTGATGCACTTGAGGGTATCGTACCCATTGGTTGTAAGTGGATCTTCAAGAAGAAAATCGAAGTAGATGGAAAGGTGGAGACATATAAAGCAAGGTTAGTGGCTAAGGGGTATCGTCAAAAGTAAGATGTTGACTATGATGAAATATTCTCACCCACAGCCATGTTGAAATCTATCCAAATTTTGTTGGCTATTACAGCACACTATGACTATAAGATCAGCAGATGGATGTGAAAATCGTATTTCTCAATGGCAACCTCGAGGAGGAGATATATATAATATAGCCTAAGGGATTTGTGTCTAAGAAAAGTCTAAATATGGTGTGTAGATTGCTTAGATCCATATATAGACTAAAACAAGCTTCCCGAAGTTGGAATAAAAGATTTGATAAGGCAAAAAGATCTTTTGACTTTATTAAAAACAAAGAGGACCCTTGTGTGTATAGGAAGATCAATGAGAGCATTATCACCTTCTTGGTATTATATGTGGATAACATCCTAATCATTGAGAATGATGTTAGGATGCTCTCCACAATAAAGGCTTAACTATCTAGACATTTCTCCATAAAGAATATAGGGAAAGTATCATATATTTAGGAGATTCGGATCTATAGAGATAAATTTAAGATGATGCTTAGCTTGTCCCAGTCTAAGTATATAGACACCATTGCGAAAAGGTTTGGTATAAAAAATTTCAAGAGAGGTCTCATACCAATGAGACATAGATATCACTTTCTAGGAGTATGTCCCCAAAGACTTCTAAAGGAAGGGCAAATATGGATAGGATACCTTATGCCTCAGGAATAGGATCTACCATGTATGCTATGCTATGTACTAAGCCTAATATAGGACATTCTCTAAGTGTTATGAGCAAGTATCAAGCAGATTCAAGTTTGGAACACTAGAAGGTAGTAAAGTATATCCTTAAGTACTTAAGAAGGACTAAGGATTTTTTACTAGTATATGGAGGAAGTAGCCTCAGGGTTGAGGGCTACACGAACTCAAGTTTCTAGTTTGGTGGTGATGATAGTAAGTCTAACTCAATGTATGTGTTCGCCCTTTAATGTAGGAGCAGTATACTGGAAGAGTTCCAAGCAAAATACTACTACTGACTTGACCACAAAGGTAAAGTATATTACTATGACAAAAGCAACAAAGGAGAGAGTTTGGATGAAGAAGTTCATCATAGATTTGGGAGTTGTGTAGGGCAACAAGGAGCCAATTCCCTTATATTGCGACAACAATAGGACGATTACTCAAGTGAAGAAACTCAGGTATCATTAGAAGTCTAAGCATATTTTGAGGAAGTTCCACTTAATGAGATAAATCATAACTCATGGTGATGTAGCAATGGAAAGAGTTCTATCTAAAGAAAACATTGCAAATCTACTAACCAAGCTATTGTCTCAAAATATTTTTAGCATCATAAAGGTCTGATCGGATCAAGCACGTAGGTGATTGGCTTTAGGTCAAGTAGGAGATTACTAGTTATAGGTGCCTTATAAGCCAATCACGTAAGTGATGACATGTGTGATATGTTGCACAATCTTTTTGGTTATTATTATTAGATATTACTATGACAAAAGCAACAAAGGAGAGAGTTTTGGATGAAGAAGTTCATCATAGATTTGGGAGTTGTGTAGGGCAACAAGGAGCCAATTCCCTTATATTGCGACAACAATAGGACGATTACTCAAGTGAAGAAACTCAGGTATCATTAGAAGTCTAAGCATATTTGAGGAAGTTC
Organism: Musa balbisiana; assembly: GCA_004837865.1. Lineage (NCBI taxonomy): Eukaryota > Viridiplantae > Streptophyta > Magnoliopsida > Zingiberales > Musaceae > Musa > Musa balbisiana. Next base: position 23,831,234 of record CM017195.1, on the reverse strand, counting down.
CACTTAATGAGATAAATCATAACTCATGGTGATGTAGCAATGGAAAGAGTTCTATCTAAAGAAAACATTGCAAATCTACTAACCAAGCTATTGTCTCAAAATATTTTTTAGCATCATAAAGGTCTGATCGGGATCAAGCACGTAGGTGATTGGCTTTAGGTCAAGTAGGAGATTACTAGTTATAGGTGCCTTATAAGCCAATCACGTAAGTGATGACATGTGTGATATGTTGCACAATCTTTTTGGTTATTATTATTATAATATTTTCTCACTTTATATTATATGATAAATATATATTGTGATGTCCTTGGATTTGTGCAATTGGAATTAGATGATGATGAGATCATGATAATGAGACCAATTCACCTATAAACACAAATCACCAAATGTTCTCGGTCATAGGTTGCTCGAGAGAGATATCGAAAGAACTTGACAAACCGATGTGCTATACACCCATCCATATGATGGAGGCAATTGGTCTTATGACTGCTTGTGTGGGAATACTAGGGATATAGTGTAGGTGCTCATTAGAGAATGAGTTCACCTAATGATCCACTTACGGAATGCTAGTTGATTAATGATACCTCATTGTTAAACAATAATTTCGTAGTCTCAATTGTGTGTCTGATCCTTAGACTTGAGACACTACGGATGACATGTATAAGTACTTTACTCTTTGATACTGGACTTATAGGTCTAGAAGTGGTAGCTAACCTTACGAGAGCAATTGTATATCAATAGAGAATCATCCACTCTCGGTATCATGAGAGAAATATCTCATATATTCTCACTCAAGCAAATCTATCACACCCTCCAAATTAACATATTCAAGAGGCATGAACCTATCTTAAATCAAGAATATTATAATTCATGAATAATCTAATCCAGGATCTAAACTAATATTTGATGACATTGAAAATCAGTCAAATATTAATTACATTCATAAAACCTGTGTAGTTTATAATCATACACTATATTACTCAATAATTTAGGAACCTAAAGCCAACTTAGCAAAATATTAACTACACTTATAAATATACCAGTGTGAAAATCTATATAATCGTAAAACTAACCATTTACCACAAGTTTATATCATCATAAACTAAACTTAACATTCTAAAATTCTGAACATGAGAGATCTTTTAAAACTCTTACATGATACATCAATTCAAATTTGTTGACAATATTTCATTACATAAAATATACTTATATAATAATATGATAACCCATAAAGACATGCCCATAATCTGAATAGTTTTTCACTGTCTTAGTCCAATTCTAACATTTTAGCAAGCAACAAGCTATCCTAAAAAATTCATATAGAAATAGAGTAAGCATATAAAGCTTAGGAAGCGACTGACATATTCATGGCAAGAGAAGATAGTTACAAATAAACTTGGTATCAAAATGCAAGGCAAGGATACAAGAATTTCATAGATATCATCTCATTAGATACAGAATTATAAATATCGTTTCATTCGAAATTAACTTTGTTCATAACAATAGAGTAACAAGTATTTTTAAATTATATTAAAGGCATAAAAAATATTTTGGAGCATATCAATAGTATATGAACTAATTTGAAGCATATCAATGATGTATAAAATATTTCAGAGCATATCAATGACATTCGAAATATTTCGGATCATATCAATGGTGTTTGAAATATTTTGGAGCATATCAATAGTGTATGAAATATTTCAGAGTATATCAAATGAACAAATAAGGAACATAAGCTCCAATGTCATATTTAACATTGTATTCATTTTATTTTTATCTAAAGTGCACATAACAACATATGAGCGAAACTTTGGATAGCATGTTAATAAATATAGAGGGTGAAGTGGGATCATAACATAATATGGTTCATTCATTTCTAGATGACCATCAAACATAAGTTTGTCCCATTTAGGAGCCTACAAGAGTATCGCAGGATCCAACCATAACTCTCTTTCCCATTTTTAGTAAAAGTATGTATTATCCCACAAATATCAGAGCATAAAAAGGATATTATGAGCAAGAAAGTTAGCATATATCGAAAACACATATAAAACAATGAAAATATACATGTGCCTATATGAAATAATACGATACGAACACAAACTTTCACATAATGCATTCATATATGAAAAGAATTAGGGATGAGTATACAAGAGTTCAAGGTAATCACCTAAGGCTTAATTAAAGAAAGAATTTTAGATGGACTCAATTTTAAAGAGAGAAACAAGAATAGGCAAAATTGATAAAAGTTCTAGTAAATTCTATGAGAAACATTGTACAAATAATTCAAATAATCAATTATACTCCAATTTACTTAAGAAAGATATTTTTGAAAATATATATATCAATCTAATTTTAGATTAAATAACTTTTATATAAATTAGAGTTTCCAACATAGAGTTACAAATAATTAGGTAACCAAAGGTTAGAGAACAAAATCTCTATTTTGCAGAATCTATAGAGTCGATTCCAATAGATGTTTAGGCAAAAATTTATGCTCCAAATATTTCAAATAAGATATTGGAAGATAGATCTATGAATCTAATTTCCAAAGAATTATGTTTCATACAAATTAGAATTTCCAACAGAGTCTTACAAGCAATAAAGTAGAGAAAGATTAGAGAACAGTATCTCTATTTTGTAGAATATATTATGTCGATTTAAATAGAAGTTTGGTTAGGTATTTGAGCTCTAAATCTTATAAAAAAAAATAAAGATAAATCTATAAGTCTAGTTTCAATGAAGTATGCTTTGTACAATCAGAATTTTCAATAAAGAATTATAAACAATTTATTATCAAAAGGTCAGAAATTATGGTCTCTATTTTGCAAAATCTATAGGGTCAATTAAAATAAAAGTTTGGGTAGTTATTTGAACTATAATCTTTCAATCAATACAAAAAAAAGAAAGATCTATGAGTTTATTTTTAGATAAAGTAAGTTTTTGCCAAATCAAAATTTGGTATAAAAAGTTATAGAAAGAACAAGGTAGATAGGTCATAAATCCTGAAAATTTCATATTCAAAGCTTACATCTAAATGAGAGGGATATTAGATGTAAAACTAGAACTCTTTAAATTTCTCATAATCAAGGCAAAAGCAAAGATTAGAATTGCTATAAGAAAGGGTTAGAACACTTGCCTTTGAAGAAATATATCCTAAATGAGAGGATTTTGAGCAAAAACCCTATGCCCCAAATCCTTCTTCTTCTCTTCCTTCTTCTCCTCTTCTCTCTTTTTTTCTCTCTTCTCCACCAATAGTTATCTTCTCAAGTTCCTTAAAAATAAACAAAAACATAAGAGGTGATGGAAGATATTTTATTTTTATATTTTTATAATTTAGTCCTTATATCATTTATATTTATAAATAAGTCCTCAAATTTTACAAATAGATCCTCAAATTTATAAATAGGTCCTCAAATTTTACAAATAGGTCCTTATAAACATTTCAAAACTAGTCCTTACACTACAAACAAGTTCATACAAAAATTTCATAAATAAGAAATATTACACTCCCCCCCCAAAAAAAAAGAAAAATTTAGTCCTTTAAATTTTTCATACCTCCATCGATGAAAAGATAAGGATAAGCTTTTTTAATTATCTGTATCATTAGGGATGCATAATCCATCCTCAAATTTCAATAGGTCATTCTTTAAAATTCAAAATTCGGCTTCAGTCTCTTTTCTACTTCATTCCTTAAGTAAACTAAACATGGATCTCATAGTTATCATTTTTTAATTTATTGAAGGAGATCGTAATGAACCTAGATAGAGGCCATCAATATCATAGAGTCTTGTATTTTTTTCATAATATTTAATTATAATTTTCTTCCAATAACTTACATTGCTTCATAACCAGACTAGCTATAAAACTTATAGATTTTTTACTAAGTGCATCGGCTACAACATTGGCTTTACCTAGGGTGGTAATGGATGGTGCAATCATAATCCTTTAAAAATTTTATCTATCTCCTCTTTCTCATATTTAACAATTTCTAGGTAAAAATATATTTTAAACTATTATTATCAGTAAAGATTTCAAATGTTTGCTTATATAAATAATGTCTTCAAATCTTTAGACGAAAAATAATGGCTGCTAATTCCAAATCATGAGTTGGATAATTTTATTCATAACTTTTCAATTGTCTAGAAGCATAAGCAATCACTTTCCCATCTTGCATCAAAACACTACTATGACATTTTCTCGAAGCATTTGTATAAACTATAAATCACTCATTACTACTTGGAATAGTGAGAATAAGGGCACTTGTCAATCTTTTTTTTAACTCTTGAAAACTTAGCTCAGAATTATCACCCCATTCAAATTTCATATTCTTTTGAGATAGTTGGGTAGGAGGACTAGCAATTTGAGAGAATCTCTCCACGAATCTCCTATAGTAACCTAACATGCCTAAGAAACTTCAAACTTCTGTCACATTTATTGGTGCTTCTCATTTAATAACCACTTCCACTTTTTTTTTATCAACAAAGATGTCTTTTTTTGAAATCACATGACCTAAGAAAGTAACTTTATCCAACCAAAACTCACATTTGCTGAACTTTATATATAACCTCTTATCTCTTAGTATGGATAATAGATTTCTAAAATGTTCTTCATGCTTCTGATTACTCCTCAAATATATTGATATATTATTAATGAATATAATTACATATTTATCCATGAGTGGCTGAAATATCCTATTCATTAGATCCATAAAAGCTACAAAGGCATCAGTCAAGCCAAAAGGTATTACTAAAAATTTATAGTGACCATATCGAGTTCTAAAAGCTTTTTTTTTTTTGGAATATCCTCTTTCTTAATCTTTAACTTATAGTAACCACACCTTAGATCAATCTTGAAAAATACTTGTGTATATTGTAATTGATCAAACAAATCATCAATTTTGGATAGAGGATACTTATTTTTTATGGTCACTTGATTTAATTATTTATAATCAATACAAAGCCTTAATGTTCCATCCTTTTTCTTAACTAACAGCATCATAGCACCCCATGGTGAGATGTTAGGTCAAATGAAACCCTTATCTAAAAGTTCTTATATTTACTGCTTTAATTCCACTAGCTCAAGTGATGTCATACTATAGGGAGGCTCAGATATTTGAGTTATCTTAGGGACCAAATCAATAGAAATTTTTCCTTCTCTATCTAGAGGTAATCCGATCAAGTCTTCGAGAATATATCAGGGAACTCTATGACTACAAGAATTTTATTTAGATTAGTTCCTTGATCTGAATACTCTTTTACACACACAAGATAGCAAAAACAACCCTTCTACATCAGATGATGAGTTTGAAGTGCTGATACCAGGCAATGAGGTAAATTATACCTAATACCCTCAAAATAAAAGATAGGCTAATCTAGTATACAAAAAGTGATCACCTTTATATAACAATCTATACTAGCATGATAGAAAGATAGCTAATTCATACAAACTATAATATCAAAACTTCAAATCTCTATGAGAACTAAATCAGCAAGAAGTTCATGTTCTCCAATAGAAATCAAACAAGATGGGTAGATCATGTTTGTTGTCCAAGAATCCCCAACAATAGTAGTTACATATAACATATAATCTAGTGGTCTAGGTTGAATGTCCTGGATGCCCAAGTGATAGGCAAAATATTATAAAATAAAACATAAATTTGAACCAAGGTCAAACAAAACTTTTACAATTCTACTAGAAACATGAATGATACTTCAATCACTAATTTAGAAGCTTTGGAATCTTATTCAGTGATAGCGCATACTTTGGCATAGGTTGATGATATAGGAGGCAGTGGCTCTTTCTTCTTGTTTCGAAGGTAATCTTCACTTTATGATCCAACTTCTCATTGGCAAAATAGGCTCCAATCATCTAAAAACATTAACTTGTTTCAAGATTTAATTTGCATTTTACATGTGATTGAGTCTTTTGTGGTGACTTTTCTTTCCCAAATATAGATATCATGATTATCTTCTTCCCATTTTTTGATTCAATTTCTCTCTTATTTTTATTGGTAAACTTGTCCTTACTATTCTTGCCTTAGTTCTGTAGAATTTTTTTTTTATTTTTCACATATGCTCAGCCTCTCCTTCCAACATAAAGGTGGTAAAAAAAATCTTTTAATCATTATAATAATTTAAGATATTAATTATTTTCTCCATTGGCATCATCCATTGTTCTACCACCAATGGATTAGGTTCACCACTGAAACAAGAATGACTAAACTCCTTAAATTATTTCATTCTTAGTCCATTCTGATTTGATATCCCTGATCCCCAAGAGGATCATATGTCCTCATCATCCTAGATTCCTAAAAGACATAAAAAATAATTTTCATTGATCACTATATAGTTTACTAGACCTCAATATATTTTGCACATTAAACGTATCAAATATCTAATGATCCTCAAACTATGCTCTTATACCACCTTTGTCACACCCCCCAAATTAACATATTCAAGAGGCGTAAACCTATCTTAAATCAAGAATATTATAATTCATCAATAATCCAGTCCAAGATCTAAACTAATATTTGAGGACATCGAAAAACATTCAAACATCAATCACATTCATAAAACCTATATAGTTTATAATCATATACCACATCACTCAATAATTTAGGAACCCAAAGCTAACTTAACAATACATTAACCATACTTATAACTCCACTAGTGTGTAAATCTATACAATCACAAAACTAACTATTTACCATAAGTTTATATCATCATAAAATAAACTTAATATTTTAAAATTCTAAACATGAGATATCTTTTAAAACTTTTACATGATACATTAATTCAAATTTGTTGATAATATTTTATTACACAAAATGCACTTATAAAACAATATAGTAACTCATAAAGACTTGTTCATAATTTGAATAGCTTTCCACTACATTTACCCAATTCTAATATTTTAGCAAGCAACAAGCTATCTTAAAAAATTTATATAGCAAAGGAGTGAGCATACAAAGCTGAGCGAGTAAATAATATATCTATGGCAAGAGAGGATAATTTCAAACAAACTTGGTATCAAAATACTAGGTAAGGATATAAGAAATTCAGGGATATTATCTCATTAGATATAGAATCATAAATATCATTTCATTTCAAATATACTTTATTCATAACAATAGAGTAAAGAGTATTTTTAGAGCATATCAAAGGCATAAGAAATATTTTGGAGCATATCAATAATGTATGAAATAATTCGAAGTATATCAATAGCATATGAAATATTAGCATATAAAATATTTCGGAGCATATCAATGGTGTCTGAAATATTTCGGAGCATATCAATGGTGTATAAAATATTTTGGAGCATATCAATGGTGCATGAAATATTTTAAAGCATATCAAATGAACAAATAAGGAACATAAGCTCAAATGTCATATTTGACATTGCATTCATTTTATTTTTATCGAAAGCGCACATAGGAACACATAAGCAAAACTTTGGATAACGTGTCAATAAACATAAAGGGTGAAGTGGGATCATAATATAATATGGTCCATCTATATCTAGACGACTATCAAACATAAGTCTGCCCCATTTAGGAGCCGACAAGAGCATCGTAGGCTCTAAGTATAACTCTTTTTCTCATTTTTTAGTAAAAGCTCACATTATCCCATAAACATTAAAGTACAAAAAGGACATTATGAATAGTAAAGTTGGCATATATTGGAAGCACATGCGAAATAATGAAAACATACAAGTGCATATATAAAATAATATAATACGAACATAAACTATTACATAATATATTTAAATATGAAAAGAATTATGGACATACATATAAGAGTTCAAGGAAATTACATAAGACTCAATTGAAGAAAGAATTCTAGATAAATTTAATTTCAAAGAGATGAAACAAAAATATGCAAAATTGATAAAAGTTCTATTTTAGCATATTCTGTAAGGAACATTATACAAATAATTTGAATAATCAATTTTAATCTAATTTACTCAAGAAAGCTATTATTGAATGATATACTAATTTACTTTCAGATAAAATAAGTTTTATATAAATTAGAGTTTCTAACAAGGAGTTACAAATAATTTGGTAAACAAAGGTCTGAGAACAAAATCTCTATTTTGTAGAATCTATAGGGTCAATTCCAATAGATGTTTGAGTAGGGATTTGTACTCCAAATCTTTCAAACAAGGGACTAAAAGATAGATCTATGAGTCCAATTTTAAAATAATTATGAATAGTAAAGTTGGCACATATCGAAAGCACATGTGAAATAATGAAAACATACAAGTGCATATATAAAATAATATAATACAAACATAAACTATTACATAATATATTTAAATATGAAAAGAATTACGGACATACATATAAGAGTTCAAGGAAATTACATAAGACTCAATTGAAGAAAGAATTCTAGATAAACTTAATTTCAAAGAGATGAAACAAAAATATGCAAAATTGATAAAAGTTCTATTCTGGCATATTCTGTAAGGAACATTATACAAATAATTTGAATAATCAATTTTAATCTAATTTACTCAAGAAATCTATTATTGAATGATATACCAATTTACTTTCATATAAAATAAGTTTTATATAAATTAGAGTTTCTAAGAAGGAGTTACAAATAATTTGGTAACCAAAGGTTTGAGAACAAAATCTCTATTTTGTAGAATCTATAGGGTCAATTCCAATAGATGTTTGAGTAGGGATTTGTACTACAAATCTTTCAAATAAGGGACTAAAAGATAGATCTATGAGTCTAATTTAAAATAATTATATTTTATATAAATTAAATTTTTCAACAAAGTGTTACAAGTAATAGAGTAGTAAAAGATTAGAGAATAGTATCTTTGTTTTGCAGAATCCATATGGTCGATTCAAATAGATGTTTAGGTAGGCATTTGAACTATAAATCTTTCAATAAAAATACAAACAATAGATCTATAAGTTTATTTTCTAATTAAGCATGTTTTGTAATAGTCAGAGTTTCCGATAGAGAGTTATAAGTAGTTTAGTATTAAAAGATAAAAAATTATAATATCTATTTTGTAGAATTCACAAGGTCAATTGAAATAGATGTTTGGATAGCAATTTAAATTCTAAATCATTCAATCAAAGCATAGAAAGAAAAATCTATGAGTCTATTTTTAGATAAAGTAAGTTTTGCCTAAATTAAAATTTGGTATAAAGAGTTATAGTAAGAATAAGGTAGATAAGTCATAAATCCCAAAAATTCCAATTTCAAAGCTTTACATCTAAACGAGAGGGATATCAGATGTAAGGCCAATACTCTTCAAATTTTTTAGAATCAAAGCAAAAGCAGAGATTAGAATTGCTATAACAAAGGGTTAGAATACTTGCCTTTAAAGAAATATATCCCAAATGAAAGGATTTTCAGCAAAAACCCTAAGCCCCAAATCCTTCTTCTTCTCTTCCTTCTCCTCTTCTCCCCTTTTTTCCTCTCTTCTCCACTTGATTGCTACCTTCATAGGTTCCTTAAGGACAAAAGCAAAAATAAGAGGTGGTAAAAGATATTTTGTCTTTTCTGCTTTTTAATTCAATCCTATATCATTTATAGTTACAAATAGGTCCTTAAATTTATAAATAAGTCCTCAAATTTTACAAAAATGTCCTTATAAATATTTCAAAATTGGTCATTACATTATAAATAAGTCCTTACAAAAATTTCAGACATGGGGGATATTACAAAATCCCTAGCCAAGGTCAATCGAATCATGATAAGTTCAATAAGCATGAGATTCAGATTGAGAAAGAATGAGTTTTTCGGAAGAATCTGATTAGAGTGAGACTCGGATAGATTTTGTATGGGACTGATAACGCTATGCTTGGTATATGATCTCTGGAATATTAGATGGATGAGGGACTATATGTTGAATCTCAAATTTTGATGATGAAATCGATTGATGAATTGTTTGATCTAATCTATATGTTGAGAAAAGTGTGCAAGATTAACTATAATAGCAGTAAGACATAAAGCAAATATTATGCTGGAGTCAAGATAGAGATTTCATTGAGAGTTTGAGAGTTCGTCGGAAGTCCAGACGTTCGTCAGAAGTCCTATCGGAAGTGACCGAGATGTCCAAAAGCTAGTTGGATGTCCGTTGGAACATTGCCGAGAGATCATCGAAAGTTCGCTAGAAGCTCGTTGGAGGAAATCCAGACAAACCAAATTTAATTTGCTTAGAATGTCTTAAAAATCATAATTAGTATATAATTAGAGTTTGATTTGGGAGGTAATCCCATCAACTCTTTTAGGAGCCAACTGGGCCCAAAGTTAGGTTGGTTTGGGCCGAATTCAAGGCCCAACCAAGATGTTGGACCTTGTCTGGCGGTGGCATTGCTTGGGACGTAGTCTCTCATGTAGTCTAGGCAGTAGTACCGCCGACAGTCATTACCTACTAGTAGTGGTACCGCTTGTCAGGTAGTGGTATCGCCAGAGCTCGGTCTTTGAGCTCTATCAAGTGGTAGTATTGCCCAGACTGAGTGATGGTACGCACAGTGTCAGTCTATAGACAATAGTGCCGCCCAATAATGGCGATAGTACCATCAATACCCTGAAAATCCAAGATGAGACACTTTTTGGCTCTATTTTTGAAGTCATTGGCACCTATAAATACCCTACCCTTTTCTGCATGAAAGAGTAACAAAGTGCAATTATATATGTGAAAAAATCTAAGTGTTTGGGGTGTCAAAAGTGTTGTAAAAGTGAGAAGAGTCCTCCTCCTCCCTCTCTTAGCTTTGTAACCATCCAAGAAAGAGGAGTGAGGCTTGTAAGGGTTATCTCCTAAACCCAGCAAAAGGAGAAAGAGCTGTAAAAGGTGGCTGGTCTTTGCCTATTGAAGGAAGGACTTTAGTGGACGCCGGTGACCTCGATGGAGGATGAATCTAAAGTGGATGTAGGTCACATCGATCGAACCACTCTAAATTTTGGTTTGCTTTTTTTTTTATGCAATTTTCATTACTACAAACCTCCTTAAGCTTCTCTTTACATTTTTATGAAAGCTCTCAAGTTCAACATCTTTCCGAAACGGTTTGAATCGAAACAAATATTTTATGAAATTGATGATTTTTTGCCGCACTAATTCAACCCCCCCCCCCCCCCCCCCCTCCTCTTCTTAGTGCCGCTCTTGATCCTAATAATTAGTATTAGAGTAAGGTCACTCTTATTTGGTTTAAAACCCAAGAGAAATGGCATTTGTCGGCAACCAAGAGGGTCACTCAAACACACATCCGCCCATGTTCAATGGAACGGATTACACCTATTGGAAGAGTAGAATAAGGATTTTTCATATTTCTATAGATTTCAAATTATGGAACATTGTAGAAAATGACTTTTAAATATCTTCTCTTCCAATGAATGATTGGAATAAGTTAAAGAAGAAGACTTTCGCTTTAAATGTCAAGTCTATGAATGCCTTGTTTTGTGCTTTGGATAAAAACGAATTCAATCGAGTGTCAATTTATGAAATAGCTTTTGATATTTAGTACACACTTGAAGTTACTCACAAAGGCACTCGTAGAGTAAAGGAGTCAAAAATTAATCTTTTAGTCCATACATATGAATTGTTTCGGATGAAACCGAGTAAGACCACTAGAGACATGTACACCCGATTTACGGATGTTATCAATGGTCTAAAAGGACTTGCTAAAAGTTTCTCAGATTTTGAACTTGTTAACAAAATCTTAAGATCCCTCCCAAACAGTTGGGATTCTAAAGTAATGGACATTCAAGAAGCCAAGGTTTTAAATAACTTTCCTCTCGAAGAACTAATTAGGTCACTAATAACCTATGAGATGACTTGTAATGCTCACAAAGAACTTGAGAATAACTTACCAAAAAATAGGAAGGATATGACACTAAGAACTCAAGAAGACCACTTGAAAAAAAATTCAAGTGATGAGGACTATGATCAAGACTTGGCACTCTTAACAAGAAAGTTCAAAAAATTCATAAAAATAAATAAATTTAAAAAGGATACTTAAAATAAAATTGAACGTAAGAAAGAACAAGTGATATACTACAAGTGCAAGAAGCCGGGACATTTCAAAAGTGAATGTCCCCAAGTTAAGAGGAAGCAACCAAAGAAGAAGAAAGCCCTTAAAGCAACTTAGAATGACTCAAGTGCATCCGAAGAAGATGAGCTAACCAACACCGAGCAAGTTGCTCACTATATGCTAATGGCTATTGGAGATGAGGTAATTAGTTCATTAGATGCAAATTTATCCTTTGATGAACTATTACGTGCTTTTCATGATTTAAATTAATTAGTAAAAAATATAAATTATTGAAAAAGGAGCATGCTTCTCTTGTTAGTGATTTTAGATTAAAAGTTGAGCACAATGATAGTTTAGTTCCATATATGAAATATGATGAACTAGAAATTCTTTAAAAAGAAAACTTGCTACTCAAAGAAACCTTTAAAAAATTTGAGGTTGGTAGCAAGTCCTTGAACGTGATCCTTGCCAATAAGGGTCACGTTCATAGAAAAGGCAGAATTGGATTTGTGAGTATCTCTCACCAAAATCTAACCACCTTTGTTAAAGGCCCTATCTTACATGTTTCACCACAAAACAAATACAACTTTTATTGCAGATTTGGACATGTTGCATACAAATATCTATTTAAGAAATATAGTCCACATAAATTGATTTGGGTTTCTAATGGAACCTCAAATAACCCAATGCAATATAATAAGTTGTGTAGATCGATTTTTGAGACACCCAAGGTTAAATGGGTACCTAAAAATCATCCTTTTTTGTAGAAATGTTTATCATCAGAAGCTAGGAGTAAGAGATAGTACCTTGATAGTGGATGCTAAAAACATATGATCGGAGATCCATCTCAATTCTCTAAGCTCACTAGCCTAAACGAAGGATATGTCACTTTCGGAGATAACAACAAGGGTAAAATCATTGGCAAAGGAACCATAGGTAACAAATCCAACTTCTCTATTGAAGATGTGTTGTTGGTTGATGGCTTAAAGCATAACCTTTAGAGCATTAGTCAATTGTGTGATAAAAGATACATCACTAGATTTGAATCCAATGCTTACATTATTGAAAAACCACATAAAAACACATCTATGATTACCTTAAAACAAAATAGTATATACACTATCAACATTGATAATCTTTATAATGAAATGTGTTTTTCGGCTTTGAATGACGATGCTTGGCTTTGGCATAAGAGATTAGGTCATGCGAGCATGAAACTAATCTCTCAAATTTCATCTAAAGAACTTGTAAGAGGAATTCCTCACATCAAGTTTGTTAAAGATAACGTATATGATGCATGCCAACTAGGAAAACAAATAAAAAATAGTTTCAAACCAAAGAACCAAATAAGCACCTCTAGACCATTACAATTGATCCATATGGACTTGTTCGGACTAATTGCTACATCAAGCCTAGGAGGTAGCAAATACGCTTTTGTCATCGTGGATGATTATAGTAGATACACTTGGACTTACTTCTTGGCATACAAAAGTGATTGCTTTAGGTATTTTTCTAAATTTTGTAAACTTGTTCAAAATGAAAAGGGTTTTATGATTTTATCAATTCGAAGTGATCACGGTGGTGAATTTCAAAACCATGATTTCTAATATTTTTGTGAATCTAATGGATACAACTATAATTTCTCTACTCCAAGAAATCCTTAACAAAATGGAATAGTAGAAAGAAAAAATAGAAACTTATAAGAAATGGCAAAAATCATGTTACACGATCATAGCCTACTCAAATATTTTTGGGCCGAAGTCGTAAATACGGCATGCTATGTCATGAATAGGGTTCTAGTAAGATCATTACTTTCTAAAACTCCTTATGAGTTGTGGAACAATAAAAGACCCAACATTTTATATTTTAAAGTTTTCAGGTATAAATGTTTTATCTTAAATGAAAAAGATGCCTTAGGAAAATTTGATATAAAATCCGATGAAAAAATTTTTCTTAGCTATTCTTCTATCACTAAGGCCTTTCATATTTTTAACAAAAGAACTTTAGTTATAGAAGAATCTATTTATGTTATTTTTAATGAAGTTTCCAAAGTTAAGAAAAATAATTTTGATAATGATGTTAACTTTGATGATTTGAATTTAAATGAAACCTCTTCTCCATCTAGCAATTTAGATGCATCTTCTTTCAAAATATCCTTACCCAAGGAATGGAAGTATGTAGATGCTCATCCTAAGGAGCTAATCATATGAGACATATCAAAGGGGGTTCAAACTCATTCCTCTCTTAAAAATTTCTGTGCCAATGCCGCTTTTCTCTCCCAAATTGAACCTAAATGCATTGACGATGCCTTGAAAGATGATTCATGGGTTATCGCAATGCAAGAAGAGTTGAATCAATTTGAGAGAAATAAGGTGTGGAAGCTTGTTCCAAGGCCAAATGACCATTTAGTTATTGGTACTAAATGGGTCTTTAGAAATAAGCAAGATGAATTTAGTATCATGGTTAGAAATAAGGCTAGATTAGTGGCCAAGGATTTTAGCCAAGAAGAAGGTATCGATTATGAAGAAACCTTCCCTCTTATGGCACGATTAGATGTCATAAGGATGCTCCTTGCATATACTAGTAGTAATAATTTTAAATTGTTTCAAATGGATGTTAAGAGTGCTTTTCTTAATGGCTTTATTTCCGAAGAAGTTTATGTTGAACAACATCCCGGATTTGAGAATAATAATTTCTCTAATCATGTGTTTAAATTGACTAAAGCTCTCTATAGATTGAAATAAGCCCTAAGGGCTTGGTATGAGAAACTTAATCATTTCTTATTCAAAATAATTTTTCTAAAGGTAAGGTCGATACTACATTGTTCATTAAAAATTTTAAAAATAATTTTCTTATTGTTCAAATTTATGTTGATGGCATTATTTTTTGTTTTACAAATAAATACTTATATGAATTGTTTGCCAAAAGCATGAGTCAAGAATTTGAAATGAGTCTAATGGGTGAACTAACTTTCTTTTTAGGGTTACAAATCAAATAACTTAGTAATGGTATTTTTCTTAGCTAAATAAAATATGCATTAGATTTGTTAAAATGATTTAATATGGATAGTTCAAAGGTTATCAACACTCCTATGAGTACCTCCACCAAGTTGGACATTAACGAAAGTGGAGAAAGCTTTGATCAAAAAGCTTATAGGAGTATGATAGGTAGTTTACTATACCTCACCGCAACTAGACCGGACATCATGTTTAGCGTAGGACTTTGTGCTAGGTTTCAATCTAATCTTAGGTTATCTCATCTTAAAACAATCAAAAGAATACTTAAATATCTTGAAGGAACAACAAATCTAGGATTATAGTATCCAAAATCTGAAAACATTAAATTAATTGCTTATGCTGATGCAGATTTTGCTATATGTAAATTAGATAGAAAAAGCATATCCGTATCAATTTTTAGGACATACACTTTTCTCTTGGTCTTCTAAGAAATATAACTCGATTGCACTATCCACAACCGAAGCCGAATACATTGCAGCTAGTGCATGTTATGCACAAGTTGTATAGATAAAAAATATATTGGAAGGTTATAAAATTTATCTTAAGAATATTCTTATAAAATGTGATAATACAAGTGCAATATGTTTAACAAAAAGTTCTATTCAACACTCTAGAACTAAACACATTGACATTAGGCATCACTTTATACAAGATCTTGTTAATAATCATGATGTAATCTTAGAGTTTATTAATACAAAATATCAATTAGCCGATATCTTTACAAAACCTTTAAAAGAAGAACAATTTGATTTTATGAAACGAGAATTATGGATGTTAAATTGTTCGAATGCATGAATTTATATCTTTTTCAGACTTTCTCAAAAAAAATTTTAAAAGCTTTCATAAAACTATTTTATTTCATAAATAAGGTTTTCTTGAAATCTGAAATATCAATTTACTTGGTATCAAATTTATTTCATACCCTTGCTCTATCACTTAATGATTTTTTATATACTTAATCCCTTCACTCATGGAATTTATTGACAAATATATGTCTCACGGATTTCACTCTTGTGAATTTTTTTTAAGAGAAATGGATTTGATTCATAATCCTTCAATTGATACTTACTCTTGTCATGAAGAAAAATTCTATAAATTTTTTAGTGTGTAACTCATTTATTGTTTTGAATTTTACATTGTTCATATTCTTTCATGATTTTGCGCAATTAAAATAAGAATGTTAGCTTATCCAAAAGTAGTTATCATGTAATTTTTTTAATTTCTCATCTTTGCTAACTTGGATAAATTGGTTGAACTTTTGTTTACCTCACTTGCATTGTTGAATGGTTCTCCTTTTTGTTGATGATAAAGGGGGAGAAATATGATAAATTGATGATAACTTGACATTTTGATTGTATGGTATCGTAAATACTTGAATGCTTTGCGAATGCTTTAAATACGAGTAAAAATGATTGATACCATTAAATACATATTTGAAAATATCAAAATGTTTACTGGCAAATATTTTATTCCTAATATATTTCGTATCAAAATGATAAATGTCTATCATTATGATGAAATATCAAAATTATCATACTTTATTACAATTGGAATCATGCCTTGGATTGATGAATCATCATTTTTATTAAAACTGGAATATGGCTAAATTTCATATTTGAAATTTCTATCATATGTGAAAATGATGATTATTTATCATCTTTTTATGTTGAACTTGAAATTAGATATCATGTATTGACATCATTTTTATAAATATGTAGTATCATATTTTGAATTGATAAATATCATGAAGTGCAAGATAAGCTTAAATGAACTTAGCTTATTAGTTTGATGCTTGAATTCAAAGGCTTTGAATTCAATAGTATCGTTTCTCAAGTATGGCATATAGATAGGGGGAGTTAAGGTTAACTCTGTCATCAATTGATTATCATCATAAAAAAAGGGGAGATTATTGAATCTTAAATTATTTATGATGAAATCGATTGAAGAATTATTTGATCTAATCTATATATTGAGAAAAGTGTGCAGGATTAACTACGATAGCAATAAGACATAAAGCAAATGTTATGTCGGAGTCAAGATCGAGATTTCATTGGAAGTTTGAGAGTTCATCGGAAGTCCGACGTTCATCAGAAGTCCTATCGGAAGCAACCGAGATATCCAAGTGCTTACCAAAGAAGCTCATTAGAACTTGCCAAGAAGATCATCGTAAAGTCCAAAAGTTTACCGGGTGTCCATTAGAACATTACCGAGAGATCGTCGGAAGTTCACTGGAAGAACGTCGAAGGCTCGCTGGAGGAAATCAAGACAAACCGGATTTAATTTGCTTAGAATATGTCTTAAAAATTATAGTTAGCATATAATTAGAGTTTGATTTAGGAGGTAATCCCATCAACTCTATTAGGGGCCAACTGGGCCCGAAGTTAGGTTGGTTTGGGCCCCTTGTCTGGCGATGGCACCACTAGACAGGGGCGATAGCACCACTTGGGATGTAGTCTCCCAAGTGGTCTTAGTGGTGGTACCGCCCAGGCTGAGCGATGGTACCATCGATAGTTATTACCTGCCAATGGTGGTACCGCTAGAGCTAGGTCTCCGAGCTCTGTCAAGCGGTAGTATCGCCCAGACTAAGCGGTGGTATCACCTAGTGTCAGTTTGTAGGTGGTAGTACTACCCAGTAATGGTGGTGGTACTGCCAGTACCCCAAAAATCTGGGATGGGACACTTTTTGGCTCCATTTTTTAAGCCATTGGGGCCTATAAATACCCCACCCTTTTCTGCATAAAAGGGTAACAAAGTGCAATTATATGTGTGAAAAAATCTAAGTGTTTAGAGTGTCAAAAGTGTTATAAAAATAAGAAGAGTCCTCCTCCTCCCTCTCTTAGCTTTGTAACTATCCAAGAAAGAGGAGTAAGGCTTGTAAGGGTTATCTCCTAAACCCAGCAAAAGGAGAAAGAGCTGTAAAATGTGGTTGGTCTTAGCCTATTGAAGGAAGGCCTTTAGTGTATACCGGTGACCTCGATGAAGGAGGAATCCGAAGTGGATGTAGGTCACATCTACCGAACCACTCTAAATTCTAGTTTGCTTTTCTTTTTGTGCAATTTACATTACTACAAACCTCCTTAAGCTTCTCTTTACCTTTTTATGAAAGCTCTCAAATTCAACATCTTTTCGAAATGGTTTGAATCGAAATGAATATTTTATGAAATTGATAATTTTTCATTACACTAATTCACCCCCCTCTCTTAGTGCTACTCTTGATCCCAATACTATAGGCACATGGTAACTTAGGGCAGACGTGTCGAATGGATTAATCCCCCTATACTATCTAGGGAATATGGAGTAATGGCCAAGTACATCCGTAATTAATGAGTTGAGTAAATTATTATGGAAATAATAATTCACTGAGTCAAAATGAGTTTTGATAGGTGCATCTCATGGCCAGGTCGGTATTGGGCCTAGAAGGTCACACACATATGGTGAACAATATGACGGATAAAAGATTGGATATGGGATATCTGATAAGCCTTTGTTTTAATAGATTCTTGAGAGAGACTCAATAGAGCTTAGTATAGTTATTGGATGGGGATCCAATATCCATCAAGTTATGGATAATTAGATGGAGATCTAATACTAAAAAAAAATGATCCTTTAGGGTTAGTTAGAGGAGGCTCTCTATAAATAGGTGTTGGGACTAAAAGGGATCATAGGTTAGACCCTTGCTACCGCCACCTCCTTCATCTCTCCCTGCCCTTTCCTTTAGCCAACTACCCCTCTCTAGTGTGAGAGAATAGCAAGAGGGACCAATCCCTCCTTGGTTGCTATTGTTTGGTGGTGCGCAAATGTAAGGAAAGAACGTGCTACGCGAGAAGGTGCGTCATCGCCGCATCCATTATGTGGATCACCGTTAGAGAGGAGATTGCAAGAGCTACTTCATCCATGGACTAGCTATAGATTAAAGCATATATGATCTCTCCTAGGTGACAATGTCTCAACTACTATACTAGTTTTTGTTTTACATTTTTGCTATGCATGTGATGCTCTCTGTGGTTTTCCAACAATTTCATAGAAGTAAAACTTTCACCCACTTTTAGAGATCATTCGATTTGCTCCCATATGGGTGCAATTATGTAGAATTCCCCTTGAATTCCGACAACCTAGTATCTTATTTTCGATTAAGGCCATGATCCAACAATCCACTCAAAATAGATGAGTTCACCTCCAAGGGAGAGGGGGGAAAGTTCACTACAATTTGTATTCTAGTTTATCTATCTTCTCCTGTTCTTCAAGGGGTGTGGGTGAATGCAAATAAGATCTCAGAATGAAGCCTACAAGAATCTTCCTAGTTTTTATTTTTGTTATGGGTAGGTTGTCGATACTTGGACAAGCTAATACCAGTGCCAAAAGCTTTTGAGATTCTATGATCGGAGGGGTTCTAGCAAGTGGTACTATTCCTAGGTGAAAGTATTAAAAGAAGATAATCTTTACGAGCTATGGATAATGGTCCAAAAATAAGAAAAGCTCAAGACTAAAGGTCCTAATCCTGATTTAGCCAAGCCTAGGGGTAAACCCTAACCCTAAGGATCAAGAAGGTTCTGATGCTAATCCCACTCCAAATGTTGGATCATAGGAGTGGATTGCACCCAGTCCAACAATGATTGGATCTTAGTGCTAAAATTAGGAACCGAGGGATACAATCCTCATTAAATGTGATGCAAGTAAAGGTGACCCCTCAAGCAGCAATGGTAGTGATAAGCCTAGCGTCCCATGTGATCTCCATCAGTAGAGTTATTGTGAACCTAATCCCTTGTAGTAGTTTGTGTCAAGGTCCAAATCACGTCACGAACGAAGGCATCACAAATCTCGAGATGGCTTAGGCAAAGAATGATCCTTCTACCTATGTCTTCGATAGATGTCCCCCTATTGAAGGTTGTCCTAATGCCTCGACTCAACCTAGGGGTTATATCTATCTTTAGCGATCGACCCTTCTGTGGGCAAGGGCGATATGCAGGTGAAGGTTTTTACTATGACCGAAACAAGCTGTGATCAATTGAAGATCTTCATTATGGAGTTCTCCTTCAAGTTTTGCTTCCCAACCAAGGACAACGGTCCCAACGAAGGCAAAGCTCTAATGAAGGATAATGAGGAATTGAAGTTCTTTGAAGATATGATGACTTAAGTGGCGGAAGCATTTAAAGCTATGACTAACAAGGCCTGGGAGACCAAAGCCGAGTTCTTGTCATAGAAGGAAGAACCAAAATGGAGTAGATTCTCTCAAATAGATGCCTGAAAACTCGTCGGTTTCCTATACATAGGCAAGCTCTTCCAACTCACCTCTCTTCATAAACTTAAGGCAAAAAAAAAAAAAAGTTGGAATCCAAATTTAAAGAGACTCCCTACAATGGGAAGTATGTTACCTAAAGCAGAACCTAATTGGTTTTCTACCTTAGTGGTTTGCTACATCTATTTTTTCCATGAATATAATCCCTTGGAATTGTTGAGATGCTCACAAAAGAGATGAGATGGAACACCTCCCTTATCTCATAAAATTTCATTTACTATATATTATTGTCCTTTTGGAAACTCACCTACAGGATGAGCCTAGTAGTCATAGAATCAAACATCTCAGAGCTAGTTGGGAGAGTGATATCTACTTTGCCAGAGGAAAAGCTAATGGTATTATGGTTGCCTAAAAGATGGATCTCCTCAAATGTGCTCTAATCACTAAGAGTGATCAAGCTTTGCATTTTGTTATTCAGTAAAATGATAGGTCTCATTGCTCTTTTTCACTATTTACACTAATATTGTGGTCTTGTATCTTTGAATCTTTCTTAGCAATTTAAATTTTCTTGATATTCTTTGGCTTTTGTGTTGCAACCAAAACTACACTGCTAGTCTAAATGAGACGTCCTTTAGTTTTCAATGTATCTATTGTTGGCTTTCAAAATTTTGCAGATAACATGGGTCTTTTTGATTTGGGTTTCTATGGTCCTTATTTTTCTTTGAGTAACAATAGATTTGGTCAGTCTCATATCTCTATTTGTTTGGATCAGATTTAGCGAATAGAAGTTGGCTTTCTTGTGTTAATGATGCTATGGTTTTTTATTTATCCCATGTTATCTATATAACCATTCTCTCTTGTTATTAAGATTTTTAGAGAGTTTGTTAAGAAGACAGGTAGAAAACCTTTCCAATTTGAACCCCACTTGTTTGACTACCCAGTCTTAACTCATTTGTCCAAAAAAACTAACCTAATGAGACCTCTAATTCTATGGGGATTTTAAATAACAACAAACTTATCACATGAGACCAAACTCATATGGGTTGCTTGGAAAAGAATCTTGAATCTATTTTCAAGTAAATTAATAAAATTGACTCTAGAAGAAACCTTGATAGGAATCTCGAAGACACCAAAAGACAACTCAGAGGGTTGTATAATAAGCACATAGGTTTTAATAGACAAATTTATATCAAATGGTGGTTGAGAGTCAAGGTCCAATTAGATTGAGGAGGGAGACAAAGACACTAAATCTTTCTATAATATTGTTTGGCATAAGAAATGCTTGAACATTATTAGAGTTCTCCTCTTGGATAATAGAGAATGCTTCCCTGAGCATGATTAGATTTTGTCATAAATTTATGGATTGACATTCTAAACTCTGGTCGGCTGACTATTGTAGTAGTAATAAGGTTTGGTCCAAATGCTATCCTCTCCCCCAGATCAATAGGGATAAGTGGGATAGCCTTACCAAAGAATTCTCCGGTAATGAGATTTTGAAAGCCCTCAAATTATGGGATTGAGCAAAAGCCTGGGATCGAATTGTTTCACGATGGAAGTTTCCTTCTCACTTCTGAGACCTCCTCATGCTCTCTATTATATCAACCTTTGGTGAATTTCATTTTGATTAAAACTCTATAAGGAATTAAACGAAGAAGATAGAAGATAGAAATTGTAAAAGAAGCTATATTCCTCATTGAGATGTTCTCCCTATTTATACAGGTTAGGAGAGAGGATTTCCCTTAACAGAGCAACAAGATTTCCTCATACAGTTGGGGAAATCTTATATGCTATTATACCCCCCATAAGATGGTGCTCTTATCAAGGATACTGATCTTGGACCGATGCAATGCAAAGAGTTTACGAGCGAGAGACTTTGTGAGTGAGTCTGCTAATTGATCAGCCATATATACATGAGAATCACATAGTTGACGTCGGATGACTTGATTTCACACGAAGTGGAAGTCGATAGCAATATGCTTCATGCAGGAGTGGAACACCATATTGTCGCATAGATAGGTAGCTTCGACATTATCATAATATATTATAGAAATAAGAGTGGAATTGATGTTGAGTTCCTTGAGTAGATTTGTAACCTAATTGAGTTCTGCAGTGGCAGTGGCGATGGCACGGTATTCAGCTTCAGTCGTAGACTATGCAATTGTCATTTTTTTCTTAGAACTCTAACTGATTAAATTAACTCCAAGGAAGACAATATACCCCAATGTGGATCTTCTATCATCAAAGTTGCCTGCCCAATCAGCATTGGCAAAGGCATGAAGATGAAGTGGAGAGTATTTGCAGAGAAAGAGACCATGATTGAGGGTCTCTTTAAGATATCGTAGGATTCGTTTAACTATAGACCAGTGCATAGTAGATGGTCGCTGCATAAATTGTGATAATTTATTGACAGCAAATGAGATGTCTAAATGAGTGAGAGCTAAGTACTGCAAAGAGCCAACTATTTGTCAGTATTGAGTAGGTTCCATAGTAGGAATTCCATCAGATAATTTGAGAGATTCACTAGTAGAGAGGAGAGTTGTAACCACATTTGTGTCCTACATATTTGTCTTTAATAATAAATCTTGAATGTACTTTCTTTGTGA
Organism: Musa balbisiana; assembly: GCA_004837865.1. NCBI lineage: Eukaryota > Viridiplantae > Streptophyta > Magnoliopsida > Zingiberales > Musaceae > Musa > Musa balbisiana. The sequence continues at coordinate 23,808,383 of CM017195.1, read as the reverse complement.
GAGGAAGAGACCTGAAGATGTGTATGTTGCTTCTACGCCTAAAAAGTAGTTCAAGGTTCCTAGATCTTTAAGAGAGAATCAATTCGCCAATTACTTGATGAATGTCTATATCTCTATAGGATTATTGCCTGTGACAATAATGTCATTTACATACACTAGAATATATATTATACCTCCATGTTGTTGTCATAAAAATAACAAGGTATCAGACTTGGAGTTGATAAAGCCAATTAAAGTAAAAAATGAGCCAAGTTCAATATAGTAGTCTCTTGGAACCTGACGAAGTCCATAAATAGCTTTTTAAAATTTGCAAATATGCCTTGGATACTGAGGATGAACGAAACTAGGAGATTATTACATAAAAATATCTTCAGTTAGGGTCTCCTATAAAAAGGTATTATTAACATCTAATTATCGTAATTGCCAGCATTTAGTGGTAGCTAGACATAAGATAAGATGGATTGTTGTAGGCTTAATAGCAGGACTAAATGTTTCAGTGAAATCAACTCCAGGTCATTGATGAAACCCTTTGGTGACAAGACGTGCTTTATATCGGGCAATAGATCCATCTAGGTTCCGCTTAATTCGAAAGACACACTTACACCCAATGATGTTTTGTGTATGATGAAATGGTACTAGGTTCCATGTTGAGTTATGAAGGAGGGCATCATATTTCTCACACATGATGTTACGCCAATGTGGAGATTTTTTAGCTTAAGTAAAAGTGATGGGTTTAATAGTATTAGATGAGGATTCTATGATAGCATATAGGTTAAAGACTTGACGTGGTTTGAAAATACCACTCTTGGAGCATATTTTCATAGGATGTTTGGAGGCTATAGGATTATGAGGTTGTGTTGTAGGAATAAACGGTGGAGAGTCATTGACACAGGCCGGATCAGGTTGAGGTACCTCAATGTCACTTGGTCTAGAAGAAAGTAAAGATAATAGTTGTGTTTTTGAACGTATTACCTCATCAATTTGAAAAGAAATAAGTGGAGTAGTACTAGAGGGAATAGGCAATTGTTGAACTAGAGTAGTAGTAAAGTGTGGATACTGAGGGGAGGAATTGGACGGTGTCATAGGAGGCTCATCCGATTGGATCGGAGGTATACTTCAATGAGGAATGTTTATTGGAGTTGTCTACGTGGAAAGGAAAGATAGACTCAACAAAAATAACGTAACGTGATATAAAGACTTTATGAGTATGAGGATTATAATATCGGAAAGCATTATATTCAAAAGAGTATCCTATAACGATGCAAGGCTTAAAATCTTGATATTATCTTATGGGAGGCATAAGGATACAACCATGGATAATATAGACAGTCAAGATCTAAGCCTTATTAATCAATGCAAATCTACCTCTACTAATCGATGCACCTCTATTCGGGCCTTGGACCAAGGATGCCCTCATACTCAAGTCCTTGATAAGAAAGAAATCAGGAAAGAATTTAATTGAAGTATTATTGTATTTACAAAATTGAGAAACAAAAATAAGATTTTATTTAAAATGATGGGCACATAGAATATCATTGAGTATAAAGGTTGTAGTATCATAATTAAGCGTTATGGAACCAGTATGAGTTATAGGAAGTCTTTTACCATCATCGATGATAATATCTTCATTCCCGTCAAAGTTATTATGGATAGACAAATTCTAAAAATCAAAGGTGATGTGATCGGAGGCACTAGAGTCTACAATCCAATTGGGTTAGCTAGTAGTTGGAGTAGTTATGAGATTCGCTTGAGGCCATTGTGACGAAGTAGGGAGTCGGGATCGAGACCGACAAACTTTAGTGGAATAGTCGATTTTATCGCACAACTGGTAGATGACTCTTTGTTGGCTTATGAAGGCAGGACACTAAAGTTGATGGGTATTGGAGTTGCCACTTTGCGAGAAATTATGATGATGAGGATAAGGGGGGTGTTTGCTTTGGACCCATAGGGGTAAGAGATATCTTGGCCAAACCTTTAGTGATGGTCGTATTGTACTGGTTGCTTTTCCTCTTGGACTTGTGACTGACTTGAGCTATGATGATCGGTCTAGGAAATTTGTCCTCGCACTTCAAATACATCTCATAGTCAGTCAATTTGTTATAGAGTTCTTCAAATGACATTGGTGAGTTGCGCGCCCGAATTACGATTATCAATTCCTTGTACTCGTCTCTAAGGCCATTAAGGGTATGGATGATGACTTCTTCATCATATAGGGAATGACCTATCAAAGCTAAGTCATCGATGATAACTTTGATATTTTGTAGATAATCAACAATAGTACTTTCCTCTTATTTTGTTTTCATTAGATTGGATAGAAGACTAAGCTTACGAGTACACAAACAATTCGCCAAGGTTGTTTGTAGCTTACACCATGCTTCTACAACAGTCGCACATTAAGATATCAATGGAGTGACGAATCCAGCAACTAAGACTTGAATAGCTTGGAGGATGAGAGGATCTTGACGTAGCCATAGTTTGTGAGCTAGATTTGGTACTGAACTGGGTTCTCTAGGGATATTGATCATGGCTGGTGAACAACTAAGAGAGTCATCAACAAAGCCTAGTAGTCATATCCAAATAAAAGATTAGAAAACTAGGCCCGCCAGGATACGTAGTTATCACCTTTGGATAACTTGAAAGCGATTAACGTGGCAACATTGATGGAGATAAGTCCTGTATGTGGAGAAGAACTATGATTCCCTACAGAAATAGTAACTGGAACGTCAGAAGAAGATAATGAAGACATCCTTGAGGATGTATACTGATTCGAGGCCCAGCAACGGATGGTGTATAAAGGTGCAACCTATGATCGGAGCAGCACATCCACCGGAGGAAGAGATGGGTGTCCTCATTATGAAGAGCAGAATATAGGAGAGCTCAGGAGCCCACTATGCTTTCGCTAGATGATAGTGGTGACAGGAAGCTAGCAGCAAGCAGTAGCAAAGCGCAACAAGATGCAGTGGTCGGAAGCCTAGGGAATGAGGCTGCAATAGTGTTTGCGGGACTCGTGCTAGCGATGCAACAAGCTCAAGCTAGGCGTGGAGAGGGTGGACTACACTAGCATTATTGGGAATGGGGTTGCAGCATGGGTGCTCCTCCTCCTACATTTACATTGTGGCCGGAGGTGTGGGTGGCAGCTCGATGGTGGAGTTGATGATGTTTGTGGATGTGCTAATGCTGAAGCTAGATCTGGGATATGAAGCTTGGTGACTGGTGCTGCTCCTGTGGTGTCCACAATTATGCCAGCCGTTCCAACCACTTCAAGAGGCACATGATTAGAGCAGAAGATGACGTTGCTTCCATGGTGGCTTAGTCTTGGGGTTTTAGATGTAGTGGCGCATGGTCATCAGGCTAGAAGAAGTATCGATGCAGTGAGCATAGTGACTGAGAGGGGTTGCAAGAAGAGTAGTTCTATTCTGCTGCGAGGAGGCCTCCTATACCGATCACAGCTCTAACCTTCAAGAATCTTAAAGAAGATTAAGACAAGATCTATACATCACTTTCCAACTTTCCAAGCAAAAGGGTCTTCTTATATCTGTCATATGATGGTTTCGCCTTTACAAATCTTCACTTGGGCATTAATATCAAGCAAGCAATGAGATCCATGCTGCCACTTTTGTTGTTGTTGATGCTGCTGCAAGCAACAACAACTGCAGCAACGATGACACCACCATTGTCTCAATCTCTACTGCTACAGTGGAGGGTGCAATTTGATACTAGCAATCGCAAGTGCTGTATTAGGCTGCAGCGAATGGCTACAATGGCAGGTGCGATTTGATACCGGCAGCTGCAAGTGCTGCGTTAGGCTGCAACGAATAGATAACAGCAGCGAGAGAAGAAGACAATCATTGTTCACCAAGTATTGTTTGAGATGAAGCTGTTGTGGAGCGATTGAGGGGCGGAGACGTCGTCGCGAGGAGGGATGGTCGAGCGGTTGCGGCTGCGGCTAGGTCTACGACCCAAGGGGAGGCTGTAACATCCCTCATTTTTTGAAAATTTTATAAGGGCCTATTTGTAATGTAGGGACCTAAATGTAAATATTAGAAATGTGATATGATTTGTGAAAGATTCATATTAGGTTTTAAAAAAAATGATGAACATATGTTATTAGCTAACCTAATGGTGCCACCTAAGTTTGTCCTATGAATGACACCTAAGTCTCTTTCATACATACTTGCCATCTTGCAATCCTTATATTAGCTACATCTAATGCATTAGAGGAGAAATAAAAGGATGAAAACTTAAGAGTTGTAGTCAACGTTGGTTTGAGAAGAGAAGGGAAGAGGAATTGAAGTAGAAGAGGAAGAAAAAGCTTTGCTTTAGCTTGAGGTTTTGCATAAATTCCACACATTTGGGACTCAAATTTGTTTAAGGCAAGTGTTCTAACCCCTTTTTACAGAAATCTTAATCTCTAATTTTATCTTAATTTTGAAAACTTTGGAAGATTTTAGCTTCATACTTGATATTTCTATCATTTGGGAATAAAACTGTGAATCTGAAATTTTTTTAGATCTGACCTCTATGCATTGTTTCAGCCATAACTTTCTACACAGATCCTTAATTTTGATAAAACCAAATGCATCTGACACTCACAGATCTTTCTTTTGATACTAAGATTGATAAATTTAGAGTCTATTTACCAATTGAAATTGTTATTTCAATTGACCCTATGAAATCTATAAAATAGAGACTGTCAGTTTTGACCTTTCAGTACTCTCTTGGTTATAACTCTCTGTTAAAAATTCTGATTTATGTGAAACATAATTTATTAGAAACTAGACTCATAAATCTTTCTGTGCATATCTGATTTGAATGATTTGGAGCATAAATATTTATTGAATCATCTATTCAAATTAACTCTATAAATTCTATAAAATATAGATAATGTTCTCTGACCTTTGGTTACTAAATTGTTTATAACTCCTTGTTGAAAGCTCTGATTCATACAAAACTTAAGTTATCAAAAACTAAATTGATATATCTTTTGAATGACCTTATTTTGTACAAATTAGAGCATAATTGATTATCCAAACAATTCATGCAATATGCCTCTCAAATTCTGTCAGAATCGAGCTTTGATCGATTTCACTTATTCTTGTTTCGTATCTTTGGAAATTGATTTCAGCTAAAATCCTTATTTTAGTTAAGCTTTATATTATTGCTTTGAATTCATATATACTCTTGTCCTATGAGTATTTGCATACTTTGATCTATTATGTAAACTTCATGTTTGTATCATAATGTTTCGTATAGGCACATGCATTTCGTTGTTTCACATGTGTTTCCAATATGTCCCAACTTTATTATTCATAATGCCCTTTTGTACTCTAGTGTTTGTGGGATTATTTAGATCTTTTGCTAGAAATAGTAAAGGGATTATATGGACCTTTACCAGAAATGGTAAAGGGTATATGCTTAGAGCCCACGATACTCTATATTATGTTTGGTAGTCATTCAGAAATGGATGGACCATATTATGTTTGGGATCCCATATCACCTTTTATTTGATTGATATGATATCCAAAGCTTTGGTTATATACTTCTATTTGTGCTTCGGATAAGAATGAAATGTATGCAACGTCATATGCGACGTTTGAGCTTCTGTTTAGTATTTGTCCTTTGATATATTCTGATATGTTTTATTTATTGTTAATATAATCAAAAATATTTCATACGCCCTTGAAATGCTCCGAAATGCTTCATATGCCATTGACATGTTCTTAAGCATTTCATCTACTATTTATATGTTCCAAAATGTTTCATCTACCATTGATATGTTCCAAAATGCTTCCTATGCCATCGATATACTCCGAAATGCTTCATATGCCATTGATATGTTTCGAAATGTTTCATTCGCTATTGATATATTCTAAAATGTTTCATTACATCAATGATTTGCTCCAATTAGTCTTTCCCTTATTCTAAACAAAACATGCTTCGAATGAAATAACATTATAATTTTGCATTCGTTGAGTGACTATCTATGAACTCTTATATCTTTGCCTTGTATTTTGAAACTTTATTTGTTCAAAACTGTCTACTTTGCCATTGATATGTTAGTCGCTTGCTGAGCTCTTTATGCTTACCCCATTGCTATATAAATTTTTTAGGATAGCTTATCACTCGCTAGAATGTTTAATTTCAGCTACGACAATGGAAAACTAGAAGACTTTGGGCAAACCTTTAGTGGATGATATGTTTTTGTTATATAAGTACAATTTGTGTCGAATGGAATGTTTGATGGTAAATCTAAACTTACGAGTTTTGTAAAAGTTTAAAGAACCTCTCATGGGATTTTGGAGTGTTAAGTAAATTTGTGTAATGATATGAACATGTGGTAAACATTAGTTTTTTGTGATTGTATAGAATGTCACACTTGTGGATTTATGAGGTGGTTATTGTCTTAGTGAGTTGGTTTTAGATTTTAGATTCATCGAGTAATGTGGTATATGATTTTAAACTGCACAAGTCTTACAAATTATAGAATTATGGATGTGACTTGAATATTTTCTCAATGCCCTCAAATATGTGTTGGATCTTGGATTGTTTGTTGAGTTATAATATTATAGATTTTGAGTTAGATTCACACCTCTTGAACGAGAATTAAATTCAGGGTGCATGACAAAGGCAGTGGACTCTAGCCCAAAAGCGATCGCAAGGCTATGACGGGAGGTGACCACTAGAGTGAGGATGACCATGAAGAATTGGTCGTCGCTTCATCGATCTACAGGAACTAGTGTAGAGAGGAAGAAGTAGAAGATGCACCGTAGAGTTGCAACTAAAGGAGAGGCTTTTGGAAGCCGATGAGGAGATCAAGAAGCTCTCATAGAGCTTGAATGGAGGCAACCTTGGCTCGTTCTTCTCGGTCGTGAGCCTATAGCCAATAGGAAGAATGCCTTTGTTATTTCATATTAGTGTTGCCAGTGGTGCGCTGAGGCAAAAAAAATGATAGGCGACAGCAAAGAAAGCCACCGGCTCAGGTAGGAGAACACTAGCAATAGTGAATGAAGCTGTAATTTGGTTGATGGCGAAGAGAATAGACAACCGAGCAGACCAGCGAAATAGGGGAAGTCCAGTGTGAACAAGGGCTGCGATGGGGGGATCTACCAGTAGTGATTCAGTGGTCGACGGTAGAGTCTCAACGAAATCTAATCTGGAGATCGGATTGGCAGCGATAGTAGGGAGGTGGTTTGCTATTGCTAGTAAGGATGGAGTAGCAGCGTCGGTGAGGGAAGAAGCACCAATGTCTGCAGCGCTAGAGGCACCAGGGCAAAGTGGCAGCGTCGACATCGAGCACCTTCGCTGATGAGGTTGGTGAGGAGTCGGACAGCGAGAAGAGAGCTTGCTCTAGGTAAGCGGCTCTGATACCATATAAGGAATTAAACAAAGAAGATAGAAGATAGAAATTATAGAAGAAGCTATATTCCTCATTGAGATGTTCTCCCTATTTATATAGGTTAGGAGGGAGGATTTTCCTCAACAGAGCAATGAGATTTTTTCATACAGTTGGGAAACTTTTATCTGCTATCAAAATCAACCTTTAAAAAGTGTTTAATTACCTATCTTAGTCTTCCTTGTCTCAAATCCTTGCAAAGATAAACATTTCTCATATCTATACAGATTGGGTTATGGCTTATATTACTTTTGCCAAGTTTAAATACTCTATTAATACCAACAACTCTAATTGATTTTAAAAGCTTTCATGGTATATGCTAAGGAGACCTGATATCCTCTTACTTATCTGTTATCATCCAATAACTCCTATCCACCCTTTTAGATGTGAGTGTAGTGAAGAGCAAAATCAAACCTTTCGCTATCAAACACCTTATTTTCGCAAATGATATTTTGATTGCTATTAGAGCTACCCCTACCCTAATTCTTGCAAGCATATGTCTAACATTTTGAATTTGCACTCCACTTAGATTGCTCTACATATTAACAAGAACAAGTCTATTGTTTTTTCCCTAAAAATTATTCGAATTATATCAAGTACAAGATCTAAAATTCCTTGGATTTTACTAAGGGTACCTAGCTTATTTCCTACTTGGAGACTTTCCTTGCTCACAACAAGATTCCATCCAATATTCAGAGTCAAATTATTAATAAATCCCTTATTAGGATCCATCACTTGTAGAAACATTTTTTATCTCAAGCTAGTAAAGCTACCTTTATAAACTTTGTTTGTAACATCATATCTCTTCATTATGATGCTAGATCTTGGGCCACTAACAAGTTTGCTAACATCTATAAGCATAGTAAGTCTTTTTTTGGGATGATTTTTCTTTACATAGAAAAATTAGACTTCTAAATTGGGACCATGTCACCTCTCCTAAAAAGTTTGGTGGGTTGAGGGTGTGGTATATTAATTTGTTAAAATATACTATCAATGTTAAACATATCCTTCATATTCTCATTAAGTCATATTCTCTTTAGGCTAGGGTTTGAATGCTAAATATGGGCATCCTGATCCTTGGAACTTGGGCTATAGGATGGCCTCCTTGATTTGGAGGGGAATTAACGGCACCATTCATTATCTTAAAGAGGGTCTTAGGAAGATAGTTGAGTCTATGTTGCATATTAGGTTGTGGGAGGATCCTTAGCTTTCTAATATTCCCTCGAATGAGTGATCAACTCTTATTAATTGTTAGAATACTTCCAATTTACATTGTGTTAAAGATTTATTGGTGAATAATATGTAGCTGTTGAACTTGTGTTTCATATCATAGGTAAGATTAAAGATATTTGCTTAGCCTTCAAATTTAATGATAATAGTTGGGTATGAAGTCCTCACGCCTAAGGGTTTATAACTTATAAGACCATTTATAGATTCTTGAGGGATAAATAAATAGATCATGGAAAGAATTAAGATGGTTGGAAGGCTATCTTGGGTTTCAATGTTCTTCCTAGAGTCAAAGTTTTCCTTTAAAATTTTCTGAGGCAAACTGCCTACCTCCTTATAATTTTCAGCTATGATCCATTGCTTTGTGGACCAATGTTATGTTTGTTAATTGGGGGTGTATTATGTTGAGCCTATCTTTTTTTCTTGTAACTTTACTAGATTTGATGGAGATCTACTTCATTCTAAGCTAGGTTCTAATTTATTTTCATGAATAAATGATCTTATGGTGGCTGGCTAAAGGAGGAGGAGTGGTGATAGGGGTCAAAGTACCACCATATTATTATGATAGTCTAAGAGAAAGTAGAGAGGTCTGAATCATTATGTTAGAGCCATATAAACTTAAATGCCCATGGATGGTACATTCTATATATATTTTATTTTCTTATTAGATTATAGTAGGATTTGAGAATGAGATACATTTATATTAGGCTTTGGGTTTAAGCTTGTACAAAGTCATCAAAGGAGATGTCATGCACACACCTTAAAGTGCACATTATGATAGTCTAAGAGGAGTGGTGATAGGGGTCAAAGTACCACCATATTATTATGATAGTCTAAGAGAAAGTAGAGAGGTCTGAATCATTATGTTAGAGCCATATAAACTTAAATGCCCATGGATGGTACATTCTATATATATTATATTTTATTTTCTTATTAGATTATAGTAGGATTTGAGAATGAGATACATTTATATTAGGCTTTGGGTTTAAGCTTGTACAAAGTCATCAAAGGAGATGTCATGCACACACCTTAAAGTGCACATTATGATAGTCTAAGAGGAGTGGTGATAGGGGTCAAAGTACCACCATATTATTATGATAGTCTAAGAGAAAGTAGAGAGGTCGGAATCATTATGTTAGAGCCATATAAACTTAAATGCCCATGGATGGTACATTCTATATATATTTTATTTTCTTATTAGATTATAGTAGGATTTGAGAATGAGATACATTTATATTAGGCTTTGGGTTTAAGCTTGTACAAAGTCATCAAAGGAGATGTCATGCACACACCTTAAAGTGCACATTATGATAGTCTAAGAGGAGTGGTGATAGGGGTCAAAGTACCACCATATTATTATGATAGTCTAAGAGAAAGTAGAGAGGTCGGAATCATTATGTTAGAGCCATATAAACTTAAATGCCCATGGATGGTACATTCTATATATATATATTATTTTCTTATTAGATTATAGTAGGATTTGAGAATGAGATACATTTATATTAGGCTTTGGGTTTAAGCTTGTACAAAGTCATCAAAGGAGATGTCATGCACACACCTTAAAGTGCACATTGTAGAGAATCTTGAAGTGGACACATATCTTGATCCTATGATCTCTACCCCCTTCTCTTCTAGAAGGGGGTATGTGAGATTCATACAATAATGGACACTTGTTCTCATCCTAGTGTCCCTATCCATCATTGTTCTAAAAGTAGGTATATGATATTTATCTAAGAGTGAATATTTATCTCCATCTTATGGATCTCTACCCACTTCCTTTTTAGAATAAGATATATGACAATTATCTAGGGGATATATATATATATATATATATATATATATATATATATATATATATATATATATATATATATATATATATATATATTATATATATATATATATATATATATATATATTCTTATAAAAATATTATAAATGATATATTTTTAAGTTAATAAATAAATAAATAAATAAATAAAATAAAAAGTTGAGAGCTTGTAGTCACCAAGGACTTTAGGTAAAAGGCCCTGCCATATCTATTCTTTCTCTTTCCCTCCTTCTCACCACCCTTCTCAGTTGTCTTCAACCATCATAATAGCGTTATCACTATCACAGCAGGAGCACCACCTCCAAAAAGGGTTATCCTGTCGATAGCCATCACCCTATATGCTAACTCTTCTGCCACACCATCCACTCATTCACTATTTCACTATCCAAGGCCAAGAGAATTGGATCATTTTCAGTTATATTAAGAGTTAATTATGGGAGGAATGTTCCCTGCCCTCAAAGTTTAAGTAATGTATTAGCCAAGAAAATAAGATTGATCCAACCCCTTCATTGTATCTTGTCTATGACCAGTTCTAGGCATACTTTATTTCTGGCCCTTCCACCTAACGTGAGCCTTTTAACACCCTCCCCTCTAAAACTGGATTTTCCTTTACATATTTATTTTGCACTCTCCTATCTATACTTATTAAATCATTACTCAAATTAATTAATAAGTTAATCAAGTCATAGTTGAGAAGATGAGTTAGCATCCTTATTGTTATCACTTGTCTTTTCCAAACTCTTCAACCTCATCACCTATCATTATACTCTTTATTTTTATTCACCACTCAACATCAAATAGTGGGGAAGGCATGTCTTTACTAGGATAGTTTCTATTATTACTATCTCCCTTTCGTTCATTTAGAAGAATAGGAATGAAACCAATTTAGCAACCATCAATCTCATTTCCTTACCATGTTAAGGTATTGTTTTTCCTAAAGAACATTGATTAGCAATCTCAACTACCTGAGGACAATACCTCTTTAACCCCCTCACTGCAAGAATAGGGAAAGTGATTTATTTTCTCTTACTATCCTATGTGAAGGGTGTTTTATTTGTTAGGATCGAAATCAACAGCACTAAGAGAGGGGTGAATTAGTGCTTTTGTAAAAATAACGATTTAGAAAAACCTCATTTGATAAACCCCATTGGAAAGATACTTAACTTGAAAATGTTCATAGAATATAATGAGTAATAAAATCAGTAAACAATAAAGGTAAATAGCAAAAGAAAAGAGCACACTGGATTTATAGTGATTCAATTATTGTGACTTACATCCATTCCTGATTCCTCCATCGTTAAGGCCACCAACATCTACTAATAGTCTTCCTTCAATGGGTGAAGACAAACTATCCTCTTATAACTCTTTTCTCTTTTCGACAGGCTCAGGAAAGAACTTTTACACTCTCTTTTTATAAAGCTTCCCTCACACTCTCCCTGAGAATAATCTATAAACTTTAGAAGGTACGACTCCACTTTACAAGGGTTTACAAATTTAGAATCATAAAGTTTTGTTCTACTTTCTTGCTTTGCCTAAGTAGAAATTTGTGGAGTATTTATAGACCCTAAATGGCTTCAAAAATTGGAGCTAAAATTTAAACCCCGGGTTTTTGGGATACTAGCGGTACTTGTCAGTCTGACACTAGGCAGTACCACTACCCAATCTAGTGGTACTACTACCTGACACACTGACACTAGGTGGTACCACCACCTAATTTGGCTATACCACCACCTAACATAGTTTGGAAAACTATGTCTAGGTAATACCACTGTCTAAACTAGCGGTTCCGCCTCCTGACAACCTGAAAAAGTGTGCTCTTAACTTTTTCAGCTTATAAGTGGTTCCACCTAACCTTGGGTGACCAAATGGACCTTTCACTTAGCCCAAAATAGTCCCAACCCAAGCCCAATGGGCCCCTAATTGAGTTGGCATTGTTGCATCCGAAATCAACTCAATTACAACCTAATGATGACTAATTAAGACAACCGATTACAAGGCTAAAATTCTATGTTGTTCGGCATGTCATCCGGCACTTCGTACAATCCTTCAAAGCATCGTCCTTTCCTTTTGCATATTACTCAATCAGCATGTTGACCTCTCATAACTTTCGATCTCCTTGGCGTAATGTTCGATCCTTTGGCCCAATACTTGAAATCACAGCACAAAATCCTTCTACCAGCACGTCATCCGATCTTTCGGCCGACGTCCAATCTTCTGACATATTCACTCCAACCCAACGTTCGATTCTTTCTGCTTTAATCGATTTATCTTTTCTGATCGAAGTTAGTCCTACTTCACTCAAAACACATATTAGATCGTAAACTCATCAATTAATTTCATCATCAAAATCTGAGATTCGGCATTACTAACTCTTATATTAATATAGGTATTAGATTCATAACCTTGCTAATCAGTCTAGGCCTTTTTGTTCTCCTATAGTCTTAGAGGAGAATTTTATGTTTTTGAGAATAATTAATATTGGAAATATGATATATACATGCGGATTATATAAACTCTATGTATTACGCTATAAGAGCCATAAAGTTTAACCTCTTTAAAGATACTTTAAGAGTCAAAAGAAAACACTTTATCTTGTCCATAGAATTATTTAGCTCTCCCAATCTCCATATACATTCAATATTTGGTATTAGAGCCTAAGTTAAACCATGGCCTTCTTCTCAAGAACGTTTCAATAATAAATCCCTATATGTGCTTTAGTTTTAATAAAAGATGAATTTGTTAAACTAAATCCAATCCAGAAAAACTAGATAAAGAAATAAAAAAACAACTCAAATATCAAACGAAGAATGAGAAGAAAGCTTTGTTCATGTTTGAGATCATTGATCTAATAAAGATATCAAAAAAGAATTAGAAAATGCTTCAAAGAGCATTTGGTGGTGCAGAAATGGTAGTAGCAAGGAATTATGTATTTTTTAAAATATTTATATTGTTTCAAATGTGAAAAATAATATATTAAGTTTGAATTAATTGTTCAGAAAAAATTATGATATAGGAATGAAAGACATGATTATTCAATTTATGACAAGTATAAAATACTAATTTCATATGTGAAAATGACTAAAAACATAATGTTTTCTCTATATTTATGCATTGATCAATCAAATTATTTTAAGAAATAATTATGCACTATGGTAAGATGATATGATCATTTAAATTTTGAAGCATTAATATTTCCTAAAAAGTATAAATAGTGACAATGTTGTGAAGAATTAATCGTCCAATAAATTATATAAAATGTGTATTATAGGCAACCAAGAAAAATGTCTTTTTAATTGATTTAAACAAAAAGGACATGACATTGACATGATCTAGTGCACTCAAATATTTGTTGAGGTGTGTATCATGAAAAGTATAATATACTTGATGGAAGCATGTATATATTTTCTTACCTTTACTAATTATGATAGTGACAAAACTTGATTTACATATTAAAAGAAAATAAAGAAGTTTTAAATAAATTCAAGAGCTTGGTTGAAAATTAATGTAGTTATAAGATAAAATGCTTAAGAGGTGACAAATACATATCAAATAAATTTAAATTTCTTTATAAAGATAATAAAATTATACATGAATTTTTATGTTATATACACCCTAACAAAATGATATCCTAAAAGAAAGAATAGGCCTATCTTTAAAATGATTCAATGAATGTTTAAGGAAAGAAGAATTTCTAAAGAATATTGAGAAGATGCTATTAATCTATTTGCTTAATAGATTTTCGATAAAGTAAATTGGCAACATTACATACGAATAAGTATAAAGTTTATAAAAGTCAAGAGTTGATTATTTGAGAATTTTGGAAGTATTACATTTGCCAATATATCAAAAGAAAGGAGAATAAAATTTGAGGACAAAAGTGGTAAATGAACTCTATTAGGTTATGTTATGTTGAGAATTCTAGTGGTTATAAATTTTACAATCCTATCCTATCATAAATAAAATTATGATGTCAAGATATGCTAAGTTTAATGAATAATAGATTTAGAATTAAAAAAATATCGAGTAGCATAAGCAAACTACAATTTCAAAAGAATATGATATACTATAAGTAAATATCGAAAAGCCTTTACTTAAATCATCACTTAAATTAGCTAGTTCATATGACTTAATAAGTCTTGTTATAAAAAAGATAAGAACGATTTAGAAACTATATAATATAATTCAAATGATTGATACTAACAATAATCAAGTTTCTTAATTTTATCTTTTTATAGGCTATGATCTATTAACATTAGAAAAAGCTTATAGAAAAATAAAAATATTAACAAGCTATGATAGAAGAAATACATGCTATTAATAAAAATGATATATAGGAGCTCACTATTCTTCCTAAAGACTATCAAACAATCAATGTTAACTGAATTTTAAAAATAAAATGAAATACACAAAGAGAGATGGAGAGATACAACACTCTATTGATTGTAAAGGAAGAAAAACAATAATATGATATTGACTATGAAGAAATGTTTACACCAATAGATCAATTAGAGATAGTAATATTAATATAGTTGTATTCATCTCATTATCATTATCATATTCTTATAATGCATCAATAATATTAATATATTTAATTAAAAATAATTGAGCTACAGGATAATAAATATCAAATAATGTATAAGTAGCATCATTAAAATTTTAAAAATATCTATTTTAAAAAAAATATTTCAATATTAAGGATATAAGTTTATTTATCTCCTTAGCACCTCAAAAAGATTCAATTGCCATGATAGCTATATTCAACTTATTATCAATTTCATATTCTTCTAATATATCAATAATATTAATATATTCAATTAAAAATAAATGGGCTATATGATAATAAATACCAAATAATGTATAAGTAGCATCATTAAAATATTTATTTTTTTACAAACATTCTAATATTGAGGATATAAATTGATTTGTTTTGCATTATTTGTAATAAAAGTATATAATTATTATTTATATTTAAACTCACATTAAGCAATTCATAAGTTGAATTTCATAAGGTAGAAAAATTCTTGAGAAATCTTTTATGTCTTTTGTCATTTAATTTATAAAATATTGCCTCCTCTTTTATTGCTTATGGATGAATTCATAAAAATAAAATTACCTGCTTAATGGAATGAAGAAAAATATCAAGAGATGTAAGTCTTTCTTGTATATATAAATTTAAAACATGACATATACATCTAATATGAAAAATTAACAAGTTTGTTCCATATTTGCATACGCATTATCAAAATAAATTAAAAAATTTTAGAAACCAAATTATAGTTATCTAGAATAGTTTTTATTATTTTAAAAATATTATTAGCAATATCATTTATCAAAAACTCTAAAGATAACTGGTCTCTTTTGTATGGTCCAATCATTGTCAACCTAATGACATGTAATTCTTATGTAAGAGTTCATCTATCAATAATTACTCAAAATATCACTACAATTTGAAACACATCCATCAAGAGATAAAAAAATATTTTGTAAATCTTCTTTTCTTTTTTTAAAAAATATCTAGTACATGTCAAAGTGGTCCTACAATCACGTTTTGTAATAAGATTTAAAGCAATTTACCAATAATTAATAAAACTAATTTTTTGCCAAAATTAAAAGAGATGTGTTCGGTAGACATAAAATTTGCTAATTATTCTCTACTTTTTTAAGAGAAATCTAAAATACTTGAGAAGGGTTAGTTGCATACCAAAAAATATGACATTGGTTTTTTAAAGACTCCTGAGTAGGATGTTTTTTCTCCATATGCCTTCTAAATGTCTCACATTCACCTCATTCTTTAAAATTGAAAATTTGAAAGCAATAGCTACAAATAACTTGAAATAAACTATCAAAATTTCTTATCTTCTTGAAATGCAGCTCAAGATATCTGACTTTTTGTCTTCATTGTTGTATTTTCTTTTTTGTCTATATTTAATGTGTTGACTTTCTTGAGTTGGCACAACCTTTAGGCATTAAAGGTTGTAATCAAAATTCTCCTTCAAATATATACTTGTTGAGGTTAGAGCCATTAAACTCCACTTGCAATTGTAACTAGAAAGAGTACTACAAAGAGATTGTTCTTACAACTAGAGAGAGCACTAGAAAGATTACTGTTGCAATTAGAGAGAAGTACTGAGTAGAGCGATTGCTAGTGATTTGGTGAGAGGAAGAATAAAATATGGGGGTATCTATAGATTTTTTGAATTTTATTTCTTAAAGTATCCCTCCAACTAGTTGTTATTTAATTGTTGGAAGGGACAAAATTTTTCTTTTTAACATTTTTAGATTTTATTTTTTCTATTTTTAAATTTTCCAAAAATGACCCTCCAACTAGTGATTTATTGAGCTGTTATAAAGGGAAAATTGATTATTTTTTCAAACATCTGATTATTGGCAACTAACGGTAATGTTACCATTTAGTTTTTCCTTTTCTCCTTTGGTTTTGGTTTGAAATCATTAAAACATTGACCAATTCAATTTCGACCTATTCCATTTGAGTTTAAATAAGGCTACAGTAAGATTATCACTATTAGGTTGAAGAATTGGTTGCACTATTACATAAAGTAAGAGTTCTAAAAAAATACTATAAATTAGTTGTAAAATACTATAACCACTATAACATTAGATAAAGTAAGGTTTCTAAGAAAACATTATAATTAAGTTTTTTTTATTGCAAATCTCATTTTTTGTGTCCAATATTTATCTACGCAATAAATAAAATTTTTAGTTTGTATACAATGCAAAATAAGTGTGCCAATGTATTTGAACATAATTATAATATTTTTGGTAATTGAATGAAAATATTGTAACTACATTAAAGATACTATAAGTGACTTTTTATAATTTGATATATTTTAATTTATATTTGTGCTCACTTAGTACAATTTATGTCCCTATGAATTAAAATTTTAAGTTTTGAATATCTTACGTTTTTATGCAATAGAAAAAAATTGAAATAAGTGTATGAGTGCTCGTCATAGTTATTTTTTTACTGAATAAAAACACCATTTCTTATCACTTTAAATCCCCTCCAATTGTGCATGTGATGTTTATGATTGAATATTTGATTATTTATATTATAATATGCGGGGTTTTTATTTATTATTGATAATTAAGATGTTATTTGTCACATTCTCATACATGCAATATCTAAATCTAAATTTGTGCCCACTTTTCATTTCAAATCATCCTCATGCTAATTGAAATTCCAATTGAAAAACTCAAAACAAGTGTGTTATTAGTCATTTATAGTTGTTTTTTTAAATGAACAAAAATAGTATAATAATATTAAAAAAAATAATGTGATTGACTTCTTATTGTTAGGATCAAGAGTGGCACTAAGAGAGGAGGTGAATTAGTGTAGTGGAAAACTTTTGCTATTTCAAAAAACTTGTTTCGATTAAAACCAATTCCGACGAGAATAGTTTCGATTCAATCCATTTTGGAAAGAATTTGAATTTGAAAGTTTTCGTGAAAGTACAAGAGAAGACTAAGGTGATTTGTAGTAATGTAAATTGCACAACTGAAAAGCATCAGTTTCGTAAAGTCTTCGTATGGTTAAAGTCGATCTTGGAAGTCGTTTATGTGAAAGCGTATGTAGACGTAATTAAAGTACAGCAAGGAGAAGAGGCAGTTTGCTATAAAAGAAAGTTGCTCAAAGTAAATGCAAACCGAGTTTTAGAGTGGTTCGATCAATGTGACCTATATCCACTTTCGAATTCCTCCTTCGACGATATCACCGGTGTCCACTAAAAGCCTTCTTTCAGTAGGCAAAAGCCAACCACCTTTTACAGCTTTTCTCCTTTTGCCGGGTTTAGGAGACAACCCTTACAAGTCTCACTCATCTTTCTTGAATGGTTACAAGGCTAAGAGATAAAGGAGGAGAACTCTTTACTTTTACAACACTTTAAGGCTCAAGAACTCAAGATTATGCCAATAGGTTTTCATGCTCTTTCATGTAAAAAAGGGTGGGGTTTTTATAGGCCCTGATGGCTTAAAAATTAGGGCCAAAAAGTGTCTCATCCTGGATTTTCGGGATACTGGCGGTACCACCACCATTACTGGGCGGTACTACCGCTTGACACCTGACATTGGGCGGTACCACCGCCTAGTCTGGGTGGTACCACCGCTTGAACAAGGGCGATACCACCACTAGTAGCAATAACTGTCAGCGGTACCATCGCCTAGAAATCCTAGGGCACTACTTTCCAAGCGATGCCACCGCCGGTCAGGAATTCAGGGTCTGAATTGGGTGCTCAATTCGGCCCAATTCAGCCCTGTTAAGGGCCTAGTTGGCCCCTAATTTAGTTAGTGGGATTACCTCCCAATCCTAACTTAATTTACGCTCTAATTATGATAGTAAAGACATGATTATAGCACTTCTTGTTCTTGTGCGTCAGTTGCTCTTCTGGCGAGCTTCTATCATATTTCCGACAAACATCTGACAAACTCTCTACAATCCTCCAGTGGACTCCCGACAAGCTCTTGAACTTTATGATGATCTTCTTGGCAAGTTCTGACGAGCTTTTTTGGCAAGCTCTTGGACTTTTCGGTAGGTTCCGATAGAACTTCCGACAAATGTCCGGACTTCCGACCAACTCTTGAACTCCCAATGAGATCTCGATCTTGACTCTGGTACAACACCTACTTTATGTCTTACTGCTATCATAGTTAATCCTGCACACTTTTCTCAACATATATATTAGATCAAACAAATTACAATTGACCTCATCATCAAAATTCGAGATTCAATAATCTCCCCCGTTTTGATGATGACAATCAATTGATGATGGAGTTAACCTTAACTCCCTCTATCTATATGCCTACTTGAGAAAAGACTTTCTTGAATTCAAAACCTTTAAATTCAAGAAACAAATTGCTAAGATAAGTTAATTAAACTTATCAATATGCACATCATGATTCCTATTATGATCTATCATTCTCAAAATACAATGCCAAGTATGATGTCAAGTCATGACATCCATTTTCAAGTATGGTATATCAAATGTAAAAGATGACAAAGATAGTAATTCATCATTCTATGGCAAGATATCAATTACAAAGTAGCAAGTTAAGCTCTAGATATTATATGATGTATAGCAAGTTAAGCTTTGGATATCATATGATGAAATACATTGCATACATTTGTCATCAATTTGCCACATTTTGGTATTATTTCTCTCCCTTTGTCATCAACAAAAATGAGAACAATTCAATAATGCAAGTGTGGTAAAAATATCAAGCAAGTTTCACACTCAAAAGTTCTCATCATTTAAATGTTATGAACATTAAAATGATAGATTCCAACAACTTTTCCCCCTTTGTCATCACATTTTGCATGAAGAAGAGGAAAGAAGGTAAGGAGGGAATCCATTAAGAACTAAATTTATGAAGTGATTTGAATTATGTCAAAAATGATAAATAAGTTTTCGTTAAAACATGCTTTCATTTTGACAAAGAGAAGGGATTCATCTTTACGAAAATTATCACACACATGCTTTCATTATCATACATGAAAATTCATCTTTCAGGGATTAATATATCCATTGGAATTCCTTCAATTATCTATGGGAGAGTAGTATCACATGAAGGAGAAATTTACGAATAAAACTTCATAATAAGAAGAGCATTACATCAAATCCATTTTTCATTTTAAAAATTCATGATAGTGAAATCCATGAGAAATAACTTCCATGAATCAAGATATGTATAAACACTTCATGTTTCATTTAGTCATAGCTTTTCATCACTACTTGCATGAGGTAATTCATTGGTACTAAAAAATTAAAAATTTGATATTGCATTATGTATGATTAAAAACTTCTCAATATTCAATGGAGATCATAATCATCATCAAAACAAAATTCCAACATCAAAGTAAACAACATTTTAAGCTTCATAAGAGAATATTTAAATGAGTGATTCAAAGAATCAAGAAAGTCCGAAAAAAAAATTTAACAAATTCATGCATTTGGACAAATTAACATTCCTATTTCTCTTCTAATAAAATCAAATTGATCTTCACTTAAGGGCTTTGTAAAAATATTGGCTAATTGATGTTTCGTACAATAAACTCTAAGATTACATCATGATTATTAACATGATCTCATATAAAGTGATGCGTAATATCAATATGTTTAGTTCTAGAGTATTGAATGAGATTTTTTGTTAAATATATTGCACTTGCGTTATCACATTTTATTAGAATATTTTTAAGATGAATCTTATAATCCTCTAAAGTATTTTTCATCTACATAACTTGTGAACAACATATACTTATTGTAATGTACTCAGCATTGGTTGTAGATAGTGCAACTAAGTTTTATTTCTTGGAAGACCAAGAAACAAGTGTGTCCTAAAAATTGACATGTTCCGAATATGCTTTTTCTATCTAATCTACATCTAATAAAATCTACATTAGCATAAGAAATTAGCTCAAAGTTCTCATAATTTGGATACTATGATCCTAGATTTGTGATTCCTTTAAGATATCTATGTTTTCTCTTGACTACTTTAAGAGGAGATATCTTAGGATTATTGATCAATGTCTAACTCAGTGGAGGTACTCATTGGGAGTATTGATAGCTTTTGAACTATCCATATTAAATATTTTTAGCAAATCTAAAGCATATTTTGTTTGACTAAAAAAAATGTCATTACTTAGTTGTTTGATTTATAAGCCTAAAAAGAAGGTTAATTCTCCCATCAAACTCATTTCAAATTCAAGACTCATACTTTTAACAAATGATTCACATAGAGATTCATTCGTGGAGTCGAAAATAATATCATCAACATAAATTTGAACAATAAAAAAATTATTTTAAAAATTTTTGATAAATAATGTAGTATCGTCCTTGCCTTTAGAGAAATTATTTTCGATAAGAAATGAGCTAAGTCTCTCATACCAAGCCCTTAGGGTTTGTTTCAATCCATAGAGAGCTTTAGTCAATTTAAATACATGATTAGGGAGATTATCATTATCAAATCCGGAAGGTTGTTCAACATAAACTTCTTCGGAAATAAAGCCATTAAGAAAAGTATTTTTAACATCCATTTGAAACAACTTAAAATTATTACTACTAGTATAGGCAAGGAACATCCTTATGGCTTCTAGTCGAGCCACAAGAGCGAAGGTCTCTTCATAATCGATACCTTCTTCTTAGTTGAAACCTTTGGCCACTAATCTAGCCTTATTTCTAACCACGATACCAGATTCATCTTGCTTATTTCTAAAGACCCACTTTCAATAACCAAATGGTCATTTGGCCTAGGAACAAGCTTCCACACCTTATTTCTCTCAAATTGATTTAACTCTTCTTACATTGCAATGACCCATGAATAATCTTTCATGGCCTCGTTAATGCTTTTAGGTTCAATTTGGGAGAGAAAAGTGGCGTTGGCACAAAAATTTTTAAGAGAAGAACGAGTTTGAACCCCTGTAGATATGTCTCCTATGATTAGCTCCTTAGGGTGAGCATCTACATACTTCTAATCCTTGGATAAGGATGTTTCAGAAGTAGATGCATCCAAGTTGCTATATGGAGAAAGGGTTTCATTTAAATTCAAAACATCAAAATTAACATCATCATCAAAATTATTTTTTTTAATTTCAGAAACCTCATTAAAAATAATATGAATGGTTTTTTCTATAATCAAAGTTCTTTTATTAAAGATACGAAATGCTTTAGAAATAGAAGAATAGCTAAAAAAAATTCCTTCATTGGATTTAGCATCGAATTTTCCTAAAGCATCTTTTTCATTCAAGATAAAACACTTACACCCAAAAACTTTAAAATATGAAATATTGGGTTTTTGTTGTTCCACAACTCATAAGGAGTTTTGGGGAGTAAGGGTCTTACTAGAATTCTATTCATGATATAGCATGCCATGTTTATGGCTTCGTCCCAAAAATATTTGGGTACGCTATGTTTATTTAACATGGTTCTTGTCATTTCGTGTAAGTTTCTATTCTTTCTTTCTACTACTCCATTTTGTTGAGGATTTCTTGGAGTAGAGAAGTTGTGGTTATATCCATCAGATTCATAAAATTCTTGAAAATCACGGTTTTAAAATTCACTACCGTGATCACTTCGAATTGACAAAATCATAAAACCTTTTTCATTTTGAATAAGTTTACAAAACTTAGAGAAATACCTATAGCATTCACTTTTGTGTGCTAAAAAATAAGTTCATGTGTATCTACTATAATCATCCACGATGACAAATGCGTATTTGCTACCTTCTAGGCTTGATGTAGCAATTGGTCTAAACAAGTCCATATGGATCAATTATAAAAGTCTAGAGGTGCTTATTTGGTTCTTAGGTTTGAAGCTACCTATTATTTGTTTTCCTAGTTGACAAGCATCACACACATTACTTTTGACGAACTTGATATGAGGAATTCCTCTTACAAGTTCTTTAGATGAAATTTGGGTGATTAGTTTCATGCTAGCATGACCTAATCTACTGTGCCAAAGCTAAGCATCGTTATTTAAAACCGAAAAACACATTTCATTGCAAAGATCATTAATGTCAATGGTGTAAACGTTATTTTGTTTTAGTGCAATCATAGATGTATTTTTGTGTGATTTTTCTATAATACAAGCATTAGATTCAAATCTAACAATATATCCTTTATCACACACAATTGACTAATGCTCAAAAGGTTATATTTTAACCCATCAACTAACAACGTTCAATAAAAAAGTTGGATGTGTTACCTATAATTCCTTTGCAAATGATTTTACTCTTGTTGTTGTCTCCGAAGGTGACATATCCTTTGTCTAGGCTAGTGAGCTTAGAAAATTGAGATGAATCTCCGGTCATATGCCTTGAGCATCCATTATCAAGGTATCATCTCTTGCTCCTAGCTTGTGATGATATACATTTCTACAAAAGAGGATGATTTTTAGGTACCCATTTGGTCTTGGGTGCCTCAAAAACCGATTGGCTTAACTTATCATTTTACATGGAGTTCTTTACGGTTCTTTTAGGAATCCAAATTAATTTGTGTGGACTACACTTTTTAAATGGACAATGATAAGCTATATGTCCAAGTTTGCAACAAAAGTTGCATTTGTTTTGGGGTGAAATATGCAAGATAGGGCCTTTGACAAAGGTGGTTGGATTTTGGTGATAGCTACTCACAAATCTGATTCCACTTCTTTTATAAACGTGACCCTTATTGGCAAGGATCATGTTGAAAGACTTGCTTTCAACCTCAAATTTTTCTAAGGTATCTTTGAGTAGCAAGTTTTCCTTTCTAAGTGTTTCTACTTCATGGCATTTCGTACATGGAGCTAAACTATCATTATGCTCATTTTTTAATTTATCAAAATCACTAACAAGAGAATCATGCTCCTTTTTAAACAATTTATATTTTTACTAATTGATTTGCATTCATCAAATAAATCATGAAAAGCATTTAATAGTTCATCAAATGATAAATTTGCATCAATTGAACTTGTTATCTCATCTCCAATGGCCATTAGTGCATAGTGAGCAACTTGCTCGATGTTGGTTGGCTCCTCTTCTTCGGATGCACTTGAGTCGTCCCATATTGCTTTGAGAGCCTTCTTCCTTGGTATCCTCTTCTTGGCTTGGGAACATTCACTCTTGTAGTGTCCCGGCTTCTTGCATTCGTAGCATATTACTTGATCTTTCTTGGGTTCAAATTTATTTTTAGTATCATTTTTTAATTTTTTTCTTCTTATGAATTTTTTAAATTTCCTTGTTAAAAGTGCCAAGTCTTTATCAAGGTCCTCATCACTTGAGTTTTCTTTCAAGTGGTCTTCTTATATTCTCAATGTCATATCCTTCCTGTTCTTTGGAAGGGTGTCCTCAAGCTCTTCATGAGATTTACATGTTATTTCATAGGTCATTAGTGATCCAATTAGTTCTTCAAGAGGAAAATTATTTAGATCTTTGGCCTCTTGAATAGCCGTTACTTTAGGGTCCCAACTCTTTGGAAGGGATCTTAAAACTTTATTAACGAGTTCAAAATCTGAGAAACCTTTACCAAGTCCTTTTAGACCATTGACGACATTTGTAAATCGGGTGTACATGTCTCCAATGGTCTCACTCGGTTTCATTCGAAACAACTCATAAGAATATACTAAAAGATTAATTTTTGACTCCTTCACTCTACTAATGCCTTCATGAGTCACTTCGAGTGTATGCCAAATATCAAAAGTCGTTTAACAAATCATCACTCGATTAAACTCGTTTTTATCTAATACACAAAACAAAACATTCATAGCCTTGGCATTTAAAGTGAAAATCTTCTTCTCCAACTCATTCCAATCGTTCATTGGAAATGAAGACTTTTGAAAACCATTTTTGACAACATTTTAAAGCTAAAAATCTATTGAAATTAGGAAGATTCTCATTCTAGTCTTTCAATATATGTAATTCGTCCTATTGAACATGGGTGGATGTGTAATTGAATGACCCTCTTGATTACCGGCAAATGCCATCTCTCTTGGGTTTTAAACCAAACGAGAGTGAACCGAGCTCTAATACCAATTATTAAGATCAAGAGCAGCACTAAGAGGGGGGGTGAATTAGTGCAGTGGAAAACTTTCGCTATTTTAAAAAACTTATTTCGATTAAAACTGATTCCAACAAGAATGGTTTCAATTCAATCCATTTCGGAAAGAATTTGAACTTAAAAGCTTTCATGAAAGTGCAAGAGAAGACTAAGGTGATTTCTAGTAATGTAAATTGCACAACTGAAAAGCATCAGTTTTGTAAAGTCTTCGTATGGTTAAAGCCGATCTCGGAAGGTGTTTATGTGAAAGCGTATGTAGATGTAGTTAAAGCATAGTAAGGGGGAGAGGCAGTTTGCTATAAAAGAAAGTTGCTTAAAGTAAATGTAAACCTAGTTTTAGAGTGGTTCAGTCAATGTGACCTATATCCACTTTCGGATTCCTCCTCCAACAAGGTCACCAGCGTCCACTAAAGGCCTTCCTTCAATAGGCGAAGGCTAACCACCTTTTACAGCTTTTCTCCTTTTGCCAGGTTTAGGAGACAACTCTTACAAGTCTCACTCCTCTTTCTTGGATGGTTACAAGACTAAGAGATGAAGGAGGAGAACTCTTTACTTATACAATATTTTAAAGCTCAAGAACTCAAGATTATGCTAATAGGTTTTCATGCCCTTTCATGCAGAAAAGGATGGGGTTTTTATAAGCCCCAATGGCTTCAAAATTGGAGCAAAAAAGTGTTTCATCTCAGATTTCTAGGGTACTGACGGTACCACCGCCATTACTAGGTGGTACTACTGCCTGACACCTGACACTGGGCTGTACCATCGCCTGATAGAGCTCGGAGACCAAGCTCTAGCGGTACCATCACCTAACCAAGGGCTGTACCATCGCCTAGAAATCCTGAGGCACTACTTTCCAAGTGGTGTCATGGCCAGGAATTCAGGGTCTGAATTGGTTGCTCAATTCGACCTAAGCCTGTTAAGAGCCTAGTTGGCCCCTAATTAAGTTAGTGGGATTACCTCACAATCCTAACTTAATTTACGCTCTAACTAAGATAGTTAAGACATGATTATAGCACTTCTTGTTCCGGTGTGTTAGTTGCTCTTCCGGTGAGATTTCGACGTACTTATGGTGAACATCCGACGAACTCTTGGCAATGCTCCGACGGACTCCCGGCAAGCTCCTAGACTTTACGATGATCTTCTTGGCAAGTTCTGACGAGCTTCTTTTGCAAGCTCCTGGACTTCTCGGTTGGTTCCAGCAGAACTTCCGACTAACTCTCGAACTCCCAATGAGATTTCGATTTTGACTCTGGCACAACACCTACTTTATGTCTTACTGCTATCATAGTTAATCCTACACACTTTTCTCAATATATAGATTAGATCAAACAAATTGCAATTGACTTCATCATCAAAATATGAGATTCAACACTTATCACTTCAAAAAATCGCTCGGGCTGTACATGTAATGTTTATAATTAAATATTTAATTATTTATGTTAGGAGTTTTTTTTGTTTATTATTAAAAAATAACATGTCGTCATTTATCATATTTCCCTATATGCAATACCTAAATCTAAGTTTATGTCTTTTTTTTATCATAGATTATGTATATATCAATTGAAATTTCAAGTTTGGATATCTTGAGTTTGTATGTAATTGAAAATATGGAAGCAAGTTTGTGTGTTCATTTACAATGTTTTTTAATACAGTTATAATTTTCAAGTAAACAGAAACACAAAACACTATAATTGACTAAAGTATTAGTGTACAATTAGCTCATATATTGTTTGATGTTGATATGATTTCTTCTATGTAATAGTTGTATTTGTTAGGATCAGAGCGGCACTAAGAGGGGGGGGTGAATTAGTGCAGCGGATTAAAACGTCGGTTTTGGAAACTTTTTCGTACGATAAAAACCGAACTCGAAAGTGCTTAACTTGAAAGCGTATTCGTAAAGGTGTGCAGCAAAAGTAATAAGGAAGTAAAGCACATATGAAGGTTTGCAGTAAGGTAAATAGCAATAAGTAAATGCAAACCAGAGAACACGCCAATTTTAAAGTGGTTCGGTCAAAATGACCTACATCCACTTGCGAAGCCTTCTTCGATGAGGCTCCCAACTTCCACTAGCAAATCACTTTGAAGGGGAAGGACAAATACCCCTCTTACAATTTTTTACAAGTGGTTCACACTCTTACAAAGTTTCAATGAGAAAGAAGGAGGTGAACACTCAATCAATTGAAAACAAGACTTGCTAAAGACTTTGCTAAGGCTTTTATCTCAATCTATTGCTCCTCAAAAGTTGTTATCTCAGCTGAGAATAGAGGGGTATTTATAGGTCTCAAGAGGATTCAAATTTGGGCTCCAAAATTTGAATTGTCTTCGGTTCCCGAAGCTAGCGGTGCCACCGCCTGTCAGTGGCGGTGCCACCGCTTGTCAGTTGTGACACTGACAGTGTACTGGACGGTGCCACCGCTTGGCTCTCGGGTGCTGGGCGGTGCCACCGCCTGGCTCTCGGGTGCTGGGCGGTGCCACCGCCTAGCTATTTCAGCTCATTGGTTGGGCTCCAAACTTGGCCCAAACCAGTCCGAACTCGGGCCCAATTGGCCCCTACTTGGGTTATAAGATTAACACCTAATCCTAACCCTAATTAACATGCTAACTACGAATTTAAAGACATTTCCTAAGCTATTACAAAGTCCACAAGTCAAGACTTCTTCCGGCGAACTTCCGACGATCTTTCGAGAAACTCTCGGAAACCATTCTGCGGACTCCCGATAAGCTCCTAGACTTCACGATTTGTTCTTGGCGAGTTCCGATGAGCTTCTTCGGCAAGCTATGATCTTTCTCGATGAGCTCTGCGAACTTCCGACGAACATTCTGGCGAGCTTCCGAAAACCCTTCGGCAAGCTCCCTACTCATTCTCAGCTAGTTCCGGCAGCATTCCCGACGAACCTTCAGACTTTTGTCAGACTCTCGAACTCCCAACAAATCCTTTGCGCTTGACTCCGACACTTTGTTTCGCTTTATGTCTTCATCATTATCGTAGTTAATCCTGCACACACAAGCCAAAACTCTACTCCGATCTAGACAATTATTACAACGCGAATTGACATTCTGTTGCCCGGCACATCATTGGTTGGCGCTTCGTCCGATTCTTCAGCACAGCGTCCACTCTTGCGGCTTGTTGCCCAATCGGCGGTTGACCTCTGCAACCCCGATATCCTTGGTGTAATTCCGCTCTCCTTGGCCCGATGCCCGACGTCCGAAGCATTCTACCGTCCAATATCCTAACGTGATCTCCTTCGGCGCAACGTCAATTCCTCCTGCGTCAACTGTCTAATCCTGATCGAGTAGACCTGCATCACTCAAAATGTAGTTAAACATCTAAACACAATCAATTAGTTTCATCATCAAAATCCGAGATTCAACAATCTCCCCCTTTTTGATGATGACAACTAATTGATGACTACCGGAGTTAACCTTAACTCCCCGGAGTTTAAACAAACTCCCCCTATCAATATGCCATTGATAGAACACTTGGATTATCCCAAATCCAAGCAACATTCATCACATATTATGAAAAACATTTAAACCATCATGCAAATATATAAAATATTCAATTCAATGCATGAAGTCATCAATATACTTTTCCCCCTATGTCATCAACAAAAAGGAGAAGTCCCAACTCTTATGTGTTTAGAGATATGAGTTCTAATCATAGTATCCAATTTTATCATCATGTTTGCTTTTCTTGAGACGACAACTATTTGCTTCTCTTAGACTACAAGCTAGCAATTTTTACGATATGCAAGTTTTGCTACATATACAAGCTAGCAAAAATTTCGAAAGCAAATGCAAGATAGCTTTTCTTGTGTAAGCCCATGATTCTTTTCTTGCTTCCTATTGCAATTTACAAGTTTTTGAAATATCCAAGTTCACACATTGCATAATTAACATAATCTCCTAGTTTTTATCATTATGCAATTTTGCTATCATCATAGATATGCAAGGTAGTATGATAGCAATTTCTATAACATACAAGCTAGCAAATTTTACAATATTTTTAGAACATGCAAGCTAGCAGTTTTGAGATGTTCAAGAAAGCAACCCTTGCTTCTTAAAATATACAAGTTTGCTAGATGTGCACGTTAGCATGTTTGCTTATTGAGATAGGCAAGATAGTGATGTTCAATAAGACAACTTTTGCTTCTTGAAATAAGCAGTTAGCAATCTTTGCTACTTAAGATAGGCAAGCTAGCAATCAAGTTTTTGCATCTTCTTGACTTGTACAAATTAGCTATCTCTCCCTTTGTCATTGTCAAAAAAAGAAGGGAAGACCCTTTACATCAATTATGATAAAGGTAAGGTATCAATCTTATTTGTGCATCATTATCATACGTTAAAGTATTGCATGCATAATACCAAATCATCAAATTCATCAAAATCTCAACATTACTTTCAAGATATTCAAAATGGTATACATAGATTTATCATAAGGCAAATTAATTTTCAATCATCACATAAGGCATTTAAAGAATTTTTGAAACATAGGAGAATGATTAATTTAAGCATGCAATATTTCAATCAAATTCAAGTCATGAATACCAATACTTTCATATTGTGAGTATCAATTCATGAATACCAAAAGATATTATTTGTGATTCCAATTTTGCAAGATCAAGATGATGATTTAGATAAAACTTATTCAAATCAAATCGTTAACTTGAAACTCGTAATCAAGTCATCAAAATCAATTTCGAGATTCACAAAATATCATGAAATCATTAATCTCGATCAGATGGGAAAAGTATTTTTTAAGTAATTCTTTTTCATCTAAGCATGCCTTAGTCTTTATATGCCAAATCAAGATAAGCATGAAAGTTCAAGACATAAAGGCAAAATCTTATAAAACAACTCATCAAGCAAGATTTTAACCATCTACTCTCAAGCCATATAAAGAGTAAGTTAAGGATTCAATTATCTCATGTCATGAATTCCAATAGGCATCTCAAATTATCAACATCACATTAAAAAGATATTTCAAAAAGATATAACATGATTGAAGCATAAGTGATTCATTTGTATTATTTCATTCATTCGGAAGATTCTCCTCTTTGGTAAATAAATCTAGGAGAACAACATGAATTAAGGGAGATATAACATGATTGAAGCATTGAACATGATTCATATTTAAAATGTGTCTCATGTCATAAGTATGAATCAAGCATTTGTGAAATCCGAAATCATCCTCAAAGTCACATTCAATAAATTCATACATGACAAGCATAGATTTATTGAAAAGTCAATAAGATAGAGGATCGTATTTCATTTTTATAAATTTCTATTCATATGATTTGCTTCTTATAAGCATGCATTTACCTTTAATAAAACAAGTGTCAACATTTAAGACGGAAAGGTAAATTTCATAAAACAAATCATCAAGCATGATTCCATGATAACATCCTTTTAATATCTTGATATTCATCATCAAGTATGATTTCAAAAAGTATGTTCAAGAGAAATCATTAAGACCAAATGTATGATACACTCATTTATTTTCAAAATGTTCATCATGTTTACTTTTATGAGATTCACAAGATTGGTAAAATAAATTCATTAATCTCAATAGGATAGAAAATTCATTTCCATTTCATACAATTGATTTCATGTGAGGGTATTCAAGTCTTTTGTGAAAACATGTATCATCATTTAAAATCGAAAGTGTAAGATTTATTACAATAAAGATCAATAAGGCACTTTCATTTTGATAAAAATCAATAATACATAAATCACAAGATTCATCATCATATTTTCAAATTGCACAATTTCAAAACTATACCTTTCATTTTTAATGCATGATACAAATAAATCAATCATCATTATGAGCATATTATACATGATATTCAAGCATTCATGATACATTATTTTGGCAACATGATCATAGCTTTTCAAATGATGGTATCTAAATGTCAAAGTTCATTACATCCTATCATGCATGATAATTAACTTCTCATTTGTATTTCATGCATAATTTCATTTCATCATATTAGGAATATCAAGAAGAATTAATTGGATGATGAGATGAATATTTTCATGAACACAAGCAATTGCATAAAAATCATATCATGAAGGATTAGAATATGTGTATACCAAAAGGCATGATTTCTTTTTGAAGAACCTCCTCATAAATAATCAAAAGAAAATCTTAGAAGATTGATTAAAGAAAAATCTTGATTCATTATAAAATTTCATATATAAAATATCGAGAAATCAAGATAATGATTCATAAAAAATATCACAAGTAATATTCAATAGAAAATTCATCATTCATATTCAATTCATTCAATTTGTCAAATCAACATTTCTTGGGTATGCATGATATCAAAACATGGTTTCAAATCTTCAACATATAACATGTATAAATTTAAAAATCGAAGGGAGAAGGGAAAGAATTCAAAGGTACAAAGATTTCAACCATCTCATAAACAAATGAAGGATCAATTCATGAATCCAAAATTCTATGAATCATTTCGACAAATCTTCTTTTAAATAATCAAAATGATCGTCAAAGGAAATCTCATGTTATTCCAAGAAATCAAGATCATGATTTTGATAAAACTCATTTCAAATTTAAATCATCAAAATCATTTTAAGGTTCACAAAATTCATAACATAATAGATTCATGATTTCCTTGATAATATATTTTCTCCATTTTTTAAGTGTTTCATTTTAAGTGATTAATTTCATGTTAGCATGCTTTTCATTTATGTCAAATAAAAACATGCATCAACGTTTAGGATCGAAAAATGAATTTCGTCATAAAACCATCAAGACCAATAAATCACAAAATCACCATGTATACTTTAAAGATTTTATAGATAAAATCGTTATATCATGGTATCACAACTTTAATAGTTTCAATTACAACATTAAGCAGGGTTTCATTGATATAATTTTGATTGATTCTTATAGATACCTAAAACTTCTTTAGTTTTAATTTATATGATTGATTTTATAATAGCATGCTCAAATTTTTGTTCTTATGTCAAAACCATACATCATGTTTGAAAAACAAGATAATGTACATAAAAGATATCAAGCCTTTCATACAAAAGCCATGCATCTTCATTGAAAAGCATTATGAATTTTTTTTTTTTTTTTTTTTTTTTTTTTTTTTTTTTTTTTTTTTTTTTTTTTTTTTTTTTTTTTTTTTTTTTTTTTTTTTTTTTTTTTTTTTTTTTTTTTTTTTTTTTTTTTTTTTTTTTTTTTTTTTTTTTTTTTTTTTTTTTTTTTTTTTTTTTTTTTTTTTTTTTTTTTTTTTTTTTTTTTTTTTTTTTTTTTTTAATATCTTGATATTCATCATCAAGTATGATTTCAAAAAGTATGTTCAAGAGAAATCATTAAGACCAAATGTATGATACACTCATTTATTTTCAAAATGTTCATCATGTTTACTTTTATGAGATTCACAAGATTGGTAAAATAAATTCATTAATCTCAATAGGATAGAAAATTCATCATTCATATTCAATTCATTCAATTTGTCAAATCAACATTTCTTGGGTATGCATGATATCAAAACATGGTTTCAAATCTTCAACATATAACATGTATAAATTTAAAAATCGAAGGGAGAAGGGAAAGAATTCAAAGGTACAAAGATTTCAACCATCTCATAAACAAATGAAGGATCAATTCATGAATCCAAAATTCTATGAATCATTCGACAAATCTTCTTTTAAATAATCAAAATGATCGTCAAAGGAAATCTCATGTTATTCCAAGAAATCAAGATCATGATTTTGATAAAACTCATTTCAAATTTAAATCATCAAAATCATTTTTAAGGTTCACAAAATTCATAACATAAATAGATTCATGATTTCATTGATAATATATTTTTCTCCTTTTTTAAGTGTTTCATTTTAAGTGATTAATTTCATGTTAGCATGCTTTTTCATTTATGTCAAATAAAAACATGCATCAACGTTTAGGATCGAAAAATGAATTTCGTCATAAAACCATCAAGACCAATAAATCACAAAAATCACCATGTATAACTTTAAAATTTTATAGATAAAATCGTTATATCATGGTATCACAACTTTAATATTTTCATTACAACATTAAGCAAGGTTTCATTGAATATAATTTTGATTGATTCTTATAGATACCTAAAACTTCTTTAGTTTTAATTTATATGATTGATTTTATAATAGCATGCTCAAATTTTTGTTCTTATGTCAAAACCATACATCATGTTTGAAAAACAAAGATAATGTACATAAAAGATATCAAGCCTTTCATACAAAAGCCATGCATCTTCATTGAAAAGCATTATGAAAATCATCAAAATACACATTCTTGCTTCTCAAGCACATACATAAGATTAATCTCACTAGGTTTACAATCATTAGATTTATATCTAACTTTTTATTCCATTAACATAAAACATGCAATTTTTAAGAAAAATAATTATTCAAAAAAAAAAATGCATCATGGAAAACATCAAGTAATTTCAAAATAAATTAAGGGAGTTGAGTTACTTACCTTGTAGTCGAAGCCCATCAAAGTCCAATTCGTCGTTTCACCTTTGGAAGTTCTTGATTCATCCTTGGTTGCCTTCCTCTTCTTTGGCCTCTTCCTCCGTTAGTTCATTGTTTATTTTAGATTTTTGTTTAATGAACTTATTAAGATTTAGTGTTCGAAGTTGAAGTTCATCATTGTCCTCATCACTTGAGTCATCGCTCAAGTGGTATTCATTTGTCCGGAGTTCCAAATCCTTCCTATTCTTTGGAAGGTGGTTCAAGTGCTCATCGGGTTCAAAATGTTCCAAAAGTGTCATTTCATAGGTCATTAATGACCCGAATAATTCTTCTAATGGAAAATCATTTAAATTTTTTGTCTCTTGTATTGCGGTTATTTTAGGATCCCACCTTTTTGGAAGGGATCTTAAGATCTTGCTTACGAGATCAAAATTCGAAAAAGATTTACCAAGAACTCTTAGATTATTGATGACATCCATGAAACGGGTGTACATGTCACCTATAGTCTCGCTTGGTTGCATTCGAAAAAGCTCAAAATCATGCAATAAAATGTTAACTTTCGAGTCTTTGACTCTACTAGTTCCCTCGTGCATGATTTCACGTATTTGCCAAATATCAAAAGCCGTTTCGCACATAGAAATCCGATTGAACTCATTTTTGTCCAAAGCGCAAAATAAGGCATTCATAGCCTTTGCGTTTAAAGAAAAATGCTTCTTCTCCAAATCCGACCATTCGTTCATCAGTTTAGAGGGAAGTTGAAAACCGTTTTCAATAATATTCCATAAATCCAAATTCATAGAAATCAAGAAAACTCTCATTCGAGTTTTCCAATAAGTGTAGTCTAATCCGTTAAACAATGGTAGACGAAAAATCGAAAAGCCCTCTTGAAAGCCATGAAGAGCCATTTCTCTCGGGTGTAAATCCGAAATGAGAAATACCGGGCTCTGATACCAATTGTTAGGATCGGAGCGGCACTAAGAGGGGGGGTGAATTAGTGCAGCGGATTAAAACGTCGGTTTTGGAAACTTTTTCGTACGATAAAAACCAAACTCGGAAGTGCTTAACTTGAAAGCATGTTCGTAAAGGTGTGCAGCAAAAGTAATAAGGAAGTAAAGCACATATGAAGGTTTGCAGTAAGGTAAATAGCAATAAGTAAATGCAACCCAGAGAACACGCCAATTTTAAAGTGGTTCGGTCAAAATGACCTACATCCACTTGCGAAGCCTTCTTCGATGAGGCTCCCAACTTCCACTAGCAAATCACTTTGAAGGGGAAGGACAAATACCCCTCTTACAACTTTTTACAAGTGGTTCACACTCTTACAAAGTTTCAATGAGAAAGAAGGAGGTGAACACTCAAGCAATTGAAAACAAGACTTGCTAAAGACTTTGCTAAGGCTTTTATCTCAATCTATTGCTCCTCAAAAGTTGTTATCTCAGTTGAGAATAGAGGGGTATTTATAGGCCTCAAGAGGATTCAAATTTGGGCTCCAAAATTTAAATTCTCTTCAGTTCCCGAAGCTAGCGGTGCCACTGCCTGTCAGTTGTGACACTGACAGTGTACTGGGCGGTGCCACCGCCTGGCTATTTCAGCTCATTGGTTGGGCTCCAAACTTGGCCCAAACCAGTCCGAACTCGGGCCTAATTGGCCCCTACTTGGGTTATAAGATTAACACCTAATCCTAACCCTAATTAACATGCTAACTACGAATTTAAAGACATTTCCTAAGCTATTACAAAGTCCACAAGCCAAGACTTCTTCCGGTGAACTTCCAGCGATCTTCCGAGAAACTCTCGGAAACCATTCTGCGGACTCCCGGCAAGCTCCTAGACTTCACGATTTGATCTTGGCGAGTTCCGATGAGCTTCTTCGGCAAGCTACGATCTTTCTTGATGAGCTCCGCGAACTTCCGACAAACATTCTGGCGAGCTTCCGAAAACCCTTCGGCAAGCTCCCTACTCATTCTCGGCTAGTTCCGGCAGTATTCCCGATGAACCTTCAGACTTCCGTCAGACTCTCGAACTCCCAACAAATCCTTCGCGCTTGACTCCGGCACTTTGTTTCGCTTTATGTCTTCATTGATAGTTAATCCTGCACACACAAGCCAAAACTCTACTCCGATCTAGACAATTATTACAACGCGAATTGACATTCTGTTGCCTGACACATCATTGGTTAGCGCTTCATCCGATTCTTCAGCGCATCGTCCACTCTTGCGGCTTGTTGCCCAATCGGCGGTTGACCTCCGCAACCCCGATATCCTTGGTGCAATTCCGCTTTCCTTGGCCCGATGCCCGACGTTCGAAGCATTCTACCGTCCAATAGCCTAACGTGATCTCTTCCGGCGCAACGTCAATTCCTCCTGCGTCAACTGTCTAATTCTGATCGAGTAGACCTGCATCACTCAAAATGCAGTTAAACATCTAAACACAATCAATTAGTTTCATCATCAAAATCCGAGATTCAATAGTATTTATATGGACGATTCTCGATGATCGATGAGATTAATAATATAAGTAGAAGTGTAATGAATTGATTAAAAAAAAAAGGCAACTCATTTCAAATACGACAATATTTAGTTAGCTACTGCAGGCTACACAAATTTGACTTAAATAACTCAATCTTTTCACATGACAATGATGGTGGTGATGTATTTGAAATTAAAATTGAATTGATTTTTATTTTTCAAGTAATTTCGAATTCTCCAAATTTAAATGATAAGGAAAAAATGATTAGAAAGGAAAGAAAAATAAAGAAACCACTTTGTTGGCGGTTGTAGATTTTTGTTTGGTCTAAATCTCTAGAATCCTTTTAATATGACGATCTTGTATTAGTTTTGATATCTTTGAATACAAAGAGAATAGAGGGTAGACTCAATACATCATAAAATATATTAAAATATACATATAATAAATAAAATAAATAATTCATATTTGGTTCACGAAGAGATCACGAAAGTTTTGAAATTAATAGTAAGATGAGATACTTTTATTAAATGATTTATTAGATTATCAAAAGTAAAAGCTTTTTGGTACTATTGGAAATTTGAAAGAATTAAATAAAGGTGCCATTGAGAAGCTCAAAAGAATTCGGGATCCATTTGGTAATGTGGAAATGGAATTCGGGCCATTGACGTAGAATGTTGTTAGATAGCATACCAATTTAGATGATGATATGTATGACAATCCTATTATAGAGTGTTAGCTTCAATCAAAAGGCCGTTTGACAATAAATGTCTTGATTTTTTATGCCACAGATGAACACTTCGAATTTAATGATCTTTTTGTTAATCATATGCTACATTTAATATGCTTAATTGTTGTTACATCATAGGTGTTTGGAGGAATTTAAAAAAGTTTTGAAAGAGAAAGAGTTTTGACGTCAAGTATATAAGTGATATGAAGTTGAGAGATGAAGATTTGATATGCAATTAAAAAGTATACATAGAGGATAATCGCTCATCCAGTTGAATGTTTTCAAATAACATGCTTTTGCAATAAAGACCAATATAATTTGCTTAGATAGAATAGATATCATAATGAATAGTCTAGTTTCTTCATTGCCAATCAAATTAAAGATAAATTTTTAATGAATTAGGATTACACAATGAAGATGATTATTGTGGATGTACTATAGATATTCCATGTTGTTGTTTCTTATAAAAAACATATGAAGCATGCAAGATAACACTTAATCAAGTCTATGTTGATTTTATAGAGTCTTATATGGATCTAATTATTTTTTAAGAAAACTCAAACTTTACAGCTATGGGATCACTATTCAATTAATGATAATATTTTAAAACCACTTTTGTAAAATCCTTAGGAGGTTATCAATGTTTTAGGCAAAATATATGACCTATCTTTTTGTAGGTATAGATTCATCACACTTATCTAACAAATATCTTAGTAGTTTATTAATTGTCATAGTTGTTAAACTCCCAAAATAATATTCAAGAAATGTGAATATATCTTAAATAAAAAAA
The DNA here is from genome assembly GCA_004837865.1 of Musa balbisiana. NCBI lineage: Eukaryota > Viridiplantae > Streptophyta > Magnoliopsida > Zingiberales > Musaceae > Musa > Musa balbisiana. The sequence goes on along the minus strand of CM017195.1, from coordinate 23,770,915 downwards.
ATTATCAATCATCTACAATCCAATCCCAAAATGTAAGACATTAAATTTGAGGACACAAAAAAATATTACATTATCATTTGCATATATAAAATTTGTATAGTTCTTAATTATTCAACTCATCACTCGATAACTCCATTAAACCCAAGATCAACTCAAAAATCATTAACAATCACTAATAAACCTACAACACTAAGAATTACTATTATAAAAAAACCAATCATTTATCATAAGTTCATATCACCATAAAACTTCATACTTAATATTCTAAACTTCCAAGAGATCATTTAACCTTTATAATACATATCGATTCATATTTATTTGAACAACGTTACAAGCAAAGTATATTTTCACAATAATATCATATCAAACTATCAAAACTTATCAAAATCTTCTAACATTTCATCATCTCAACCTAAACCTAACATCAAGACAAGTGATAAGTTAATTTAAAAATTTTATATAGTAACAAGATGAGCTACAAAGCTTGGCAAGTGATTAATATATCTATGGGAAAGAGATGACAGATCATATCACATAAGACTCAAGATACAAAGCATGGAGACAAGAGTCATATATATCATTTCAATGGAAGTATAGGAAGCAAATAACAATATATAAGCTACTCAATATTTAGATATAAGTCATTAGCTCAGGAGTAAAGTCATATTTGATTTTTTCTTTAACTTGTTCATGACAATAGAGTAAAGAGTATTATAGGAGCATATCAAGAAATAAATACAAAATATAGGCTCAAGTATCATTTCTGACATTTTATTCATTTCAATTATATCCAAGGAGTATATAGGAACATATAAACATGTATATTAGAAAACATGTCAAAGAAACATAGATGGTGATGTGAGATCATAACACAATATGATCCATCCATTTTTGGATGACCACTAACATTAGTCTCGAGAGCTTCATTCACCCACGTTTGGATGAAGTTATTGGGGTTGGTAAGAGCATTTGGATGAAGTTATTGGGGTTGATAAGAGCATCACATGCTCTAAGCAAAAGTTTAGATTATCACATAAATACCATAGTATAAAAAAATATTATGAGCAAGAAAGTAAGAATGTATAGAAAGTATATAAGAAATAATAAAAACATATATGTACCCATATGAAGCAATTTGAGGTAAATATGAACTTTTGCATAACTCATTTAAATATAATGAGGACCCGATATAAGAGTTTAAAGTAACCATATTTGAGAGAGAAATTTTAGCTGAAATCATATTTGAAAAGGTAGAAGAAATAATTAATAACTTTGAGAATAAATCTATTCTCACATAATGAGGTACATTATACTAGATATTTAGATAATAAATTATGCTTCAATTTACTTAGGCAAGATATTTTTTGAAAATATACTAGATTACTTTGAAATAAAGTAAGTTTTATATAAATTTGAGTTATAAATGATTTAGTATTGAGAGGTCAAAATCTTAAAAATAATATATTTTGAGAGGTCAAAATATATTATTTTTTATTAGTAAAATTTAAATGGTCAAAAGAAATAAATATTTGGATAAACATTTACGCTTCAAATCAGTGATAGTGAGAGAAAGATATAAGAGTTTAGTTTTTAATAAAATTAATTTTGCTAGATCTAATTTTTTTATAAAGAACTATAATTAAAACAATGTAAATAGGTTGGGTCATTTTATCTTTGTTTAACAGGATTAAAAGGATCAACTAAACTAGATATTTGGGCAGACATTTGAATTTCAAATCATAAAAGTAAAGTAACAAAAAAAAGGATAAAAGTATAATTTTTAAATAATTAAGATTTATCCAAATTAGAATTCTACATTATAATGAAGCAAGATAGATAAATCAGAATTTTCATATATTAGCAAATTTGCAGCTCAAATGACGTCGATATCATCAGAAAAGATAAAATATTAAACTACTCATAAATAAGAAGAAATCAAAGATAAAAATTACTGTAGGATAGGCTAGAACACTTATCTTAAAAAAAAGGTAATCTCAAGAGTGATAAATTAATCTAAATCATCAAGTTAAAGCAACACTTTTCTTTCTTCTCCTTCAATTCCTCTTTTTTTTTTTTTTTTTCTAGTCCAAGATAAGTCACAGCAAGGTTTCATTTGGTAAATTTTCTTACCTTTTTTTTTTTCTATAATTGCTTAGATTTAGCTAACATAAAAATAATAATGTAAAAAACATGTATAAAAAGAAATATAAGGTGGTACATTCCTTAAGTTAGCTAGTAACACATGTCCTCTACCTTCTCACTTTTTTTTTTCACTGACTTAATAAATATTTCATAAATCATATTCAAATTTGAAGTTCACAATTATGTCCATAGCACTAAGCTTTTAATATAAACTTATTTATGTAAAAAAAATTAAATAATTTTATATTAAAATAATAAAAAATTCATGACATCATAAATAATTCATAAATGATGATATTACAATAGTGATTGATTCTGGTAGAAATAAACTATTTTACACTTGTATTTATGATGACTGAAATTAAATATCAGATGTTGATAATAATAATAATAATAATAATAATAATAATAATAATAATAATAATAATAATAATAATAATAATAATAATAATAATAATAATAATAATAATAATAATAATAATAATAATAATAATAATAATAATAATAATAATAATAATAATAATAATAATAATAATAATAATAATAATAATAATAATAATAATAATAATAATAATAATAATAATAATAATAATAATAATAATAATAATAATAATAATAATAATAATAATAATAATAATAATAATAATAATAATAATAATAATAATAATAATAATAATAATAATAATAATAATAATAATAATAATAATAATAATAATAATAATAATAATAATAATAATAATAATAATAATAATAATAATAATAATAATAATAATAATAATAATAATAATAATAATAATAATAATAATAATAATAATAATAATAATAATAATAATAATAATAATAATAATAATAATAATAATAATAATAATAATAATAATAATAATAATAATAATAATAATAATAATAATAATAATAATAATAATAATAATAATAATAATAATAATAATAATAATAATAATAATAATAATAATAATAATAATAATAATAATAATAATAATAATAATAATAATAATAATAATAATAATAATAATAATAATAATAATAATAATAATAATAATAATAATAATAATAATAATAATAATAATAATAATAATAATAATAATAATAATAATAATAATAATAATAATAATAATAATAATAATAATAATAATAATAATAATAATAATAATAATAATAATAATAATAATAATAATAATAATAATAATAATAATAATAATAATAATAATAATAATAATAATAATAATAATAATAATAATAATAATAATAATAATAATAATAATAATAATAATAATAATAATAATAATAATAATAATAATAATAATAATAATAATAATAATAATAATAATAATAATAATAATAATAATAATAATAATAATAATAATAATAATAATAATAATAATAATAATAATAATAATAATAATAATAATAATAATAATAATAATAATAATAATAATAATAATAATAATAATAATAATAATAATAATAATAATAATAATAATAATAATAATAATAATAATAATAATAATAATAATAATAATAATAATAATAATAATAATAATAATAATAATAATAATAATAATAATAATAATAATAATAATAATAATAATAATAATAATAATAATAATAATAATAATAATAATAATAATAATAATAATAATAATAATAATAATAATAATAATAATAATAATAATAATAATAATAATAATAATAATAATAATAATAATAATAATAATAATAATAATAATAATAATAATAATAATAATAATAATAATAATAATAATAATAATAATAATAATAATAATAATAATAATAATAATAATAATAATAATAATAATAATAATAATAATAATAATAATAATAATAATAATAATAATAATAATAATAATAATAATAATAATAATAATAATAATAATAATAATAATAATAATAATAATAATAATAATAATAATAATAATAATAATAATAATAATAATAATAATAATAATAATAATAATAATAATAATAATAATAATAATAATAATAATAATAATAATAATAATAATAATAATAATAATAATAATAATAATAATAATAATAATAATAATAATAATAATAATAATAATAATAATAATAATAATAATAATAATAATAATAATAATAATAATAATAATAATAATAATAATAATAATAATAATAATAATAATAATAATAATAATAATAATAATAATAATAATAATAATAATAATAATAATAATAATAATAATAATAATAATAATAATAATAATAATAATAATAATAATAATAATAATAATAATAATAATAATAATAATAATAATAATAATAATAATAATAATAATAATAATAATAATAATAATAATAATAATAATAATAATAATAATAATAATAATAATAATAATAATAATAATAATAATAATAATAATAATAATAATAATAATAATAATAATAATAATAATAATAATAATAATAATAATAATAATAATAATAATAATAATAATAATAATAATAATAATAATAATAATAATAATAATAATAATAATAATAATAATAATAATAATAATAATAATAATAATAATAATAATAATAATAATAATAATAATAATAATAATAATAATAATAATAATAATAATAATAATAATAATAATAATAATAATAATAATAATAATAATAATAATAATAATAATAATAATAATAATAATAATAATAATAATAATAATAATAATAATAATAATAATAATAATAATAATAATAATAATAATAATAATAATAATAATAATAATAATAATAATAATAATAATAATAATAATAATAATAATAATAATAATAATAATAATAATAATAATAATAATAATAATAATAATAATAATAATAATAATAATAATAATAATAATAATAATAATAATAATAATAATAATAATAATAATAATAATAATAATAATAATAATAATAATAATAATAATAATAATAATAATAATAATAATAATAATAATAATAATAATAATAATAATAATAATAATAATAATAATAATAATAATAATAATAATAATAATAATAATAATAATAATAATAATAATAATAATAATAATAATAATAATAATAATAATAATAATAATAATAATAATAATAATAATAATAATAATAATAATAATAATAATAATAATAATAATAATAATAATAATAATAATAATAATAATAATAATAATAATAATAATAATAATAATAATAATAATAATAATAATAATAATAATAATAATAATAATAATAATAATAATAATAATAATAATAATAATAATAATAATAATAATAATAATAATAATAATAATAATAATAATAATAATAATAATAATAATAATAATAATAATAATAATAATAATAATAATAATAATAATAATAATAATAATAATAATAATAATAATAATAATAATAATAATAATAATAATAATAATAATAATAATAATAATAATAATAATAATAATAATAATAATAATAATAATAATAATAATAATAATAATAATAATAATAATAATAATAATAATAATAATAATAATAATAATAATAATAATAATAATAATAATAATAATAATAATAATAATAATAATAATAATAATAATAATAATAATAATAATAATAATAATAATAATAATAATAATAATAATAATAATAATAATAATAATAATAATAATAATAATAATAATAATAATAATAATAATAATAATAATAATAATAATAATAATAATAATAATAATAATAATAATAATAATAATAATAATAATAATAATAATAATAATAATAATAATAATAATAATAATAATAATAATAATAATAATAATAATAATAATAATAATAATAATAATAATAATAATAATAATAATAATAATAATAATAATAATAATAATAATAATAATAATAATAATAATAATAATAATAATAATAATAATAATAATAATAATAATAATAATAATAATAATAATAATAATAATAATAATAATAATAATAATAATAATAATAATAATAATAATAATAATAATAATAATAATAATAATAATAATAATAATAATAATAATAATAATAATAATAATAATAATAATAATAATAATAATAATAATAATAATAATAATAATAATAATAATAATAATAATAATAATAATAATAATAATAATAATAATAATAATAATAATAATAATAATAATAATAATAATAATAATAATAATAATAATAATAATAATAATAATAATAATAATAATAATAATATGGTCAATTTGATATATTTAGAATCTCATTCTCTTATGTCATTGTGATTATTATATTGTATAAAATTTGATCCATATATGTCTTGTGAAAATTATTTTTTAAATTAAAAATTATAAGAATATATATAAATGAAAAAATATTTCCGACAAGAAGTAAGTAATATTGAATTCAACGTAAAGACAACAGAACCATCTTATCTCCTGTGAGTGTTGTTCGAGCTGGTTAAAGGAAAAAAAAAAAAGGCAAAGATTGAATTTGCATATAATAGGAATATCAGCAATAAATATTCAGAATAAATCATTATTCTATTTGCCAAATGTTTAAAGCATATCATATATTATATATATATATATATATCATTTAGAATTATACAAATTATTTATACACAAACTGTATAAAGTGTTTATACAAGTCTCCAAACTTAAAAAGCGTTTCCAACACTTGTTTGGTGTTGCAGCTGTATTGGCGGCCGCCTCGATTGCGCGTTGCAGAAGAATATTTCATATGGGCATAATATATACAAGTTATTTTCCCTCAGCATCCCGCCCAAAAGATCGTGCTGTGTCTCAGCCTTAACGAGGAACGTCCGATCGTAACGTATGGGTTGTGATTCCGTATTTGTCGGCGAAGGCCAGCATGGACCTGTCTTTGATTGGGTGCAAGATAGAGTTGTACTCGAAGCTGGTGCAATGGTGTTTGTCTTTCCCCACGTGTCCCAGGTGCTTCTTCATGGTTCAAAAGAACGCCTTTACTGGCCTCTCTGGAAACCTTTAATGGGCCTGATTATACTCAAAAGGCCCACTTAGTTGGGTTGGTTGACGCTTCTCCAATCTCTTAAAAGCTTTCTCTCATGCCTACACCTCCCCCTCGCTTCCTTTTTTTTCCCTTCCTACTACTCTGTAGAGACGCAAAGGCGCCGCCTTCGTAGAAATCTCCGATAGCCTCCTGAAGTCACCTGCCATGGCCGAAAGCGCCACGGAGGAACCCCCATCTCTGGCCGAGGTACGTCCCCTCTTGTTCCTGTGGATCCTTGTCTGTTTGTTCACTTGTTCAGTTTGTGCGGCACTTATTCCTCTTACATATTGGGATTTACGTGATCTGGGCTTGTTCTGTTTCTTTATCCTTGATATATGCTTCGTCGTCCTCGGATCTGATGACTTTTGTTAATTTTTTTGCTTTTTCCTTTTTGGTCGTTTGGATCTCAGCGAAGAATTGGTGGAGATAAAATGACCTAATTCAGATAGACTTGTTTCTGGGCTCGCAAAGAGATTAATAATCACTTGATAGATACTGATAATGTATTGGTCAGAAATGCCCTGATTATATGAAATGGGAACCGAGGTTCATGCAAAAGAGAGGGTTAAGTTGTATTAAAAAAGCGGATCTTTTTCTTGGTGGATTTCTAGAACTGGTTATGCAGATGCTTTATATTAATTTATCTGCATGAATTGGAGACGTTGTTGAGAGAGTTTTTAGATGAAGAAGGTTGGAGAGTAATTTATGGAAAGAAAAAAAAAAAAGGCATGAAGAGCTTTGGTGATGACAAATTGATTGATGCATAAAGATGCCACTATTTTATGTTAATCAATTGTATGGCTTGTTTTTTCTAAAATAAGTTGTGTTGTCGTCTCCTGATTAATTTGTTTGCTCAATCTTACAACTTCCTAAATATCCTGTATATTTATATAGGAAGTTCCCATGGCTATATTTGGGTTTAACATCCTACGTTAAGAGATAACAATTTAGCTATGAATGTTGAGGCACTGATTTTTGGCTACCCTCTCTTTCTCTGAAGAATCCTTTGGAAAGTTGTAAACTCTTGTTGCTTTAACCAATCTTTTTACTGTTTTGTCATTTTTTTGTAATTTTTATTGTTAGATGGATCAAGCTCTCATATTCTTCCTGAAAATCTGCTATAAACTTTTGGGCTACTTAGAAAGACTTTGAACTTAAAATACCACGAAGCACTATAAATGTACAATTGTATTACGGGAATTTGTTCACTCATATAGTATGCTAGTGTCCTTTTTAAACTTTGTATTGATGATGTTTAAAATTTCTTGCTTAGCACCATATTTTACAAAATTTTGTGATTTTTATTGTTGTTAGATCGATCAGGCTCTCATATTATTCCTGAAAAATCTGCTATAAGCTCTCAGGCTGCTCAGAAAGACTTTGAACTCAAAATACCCGGATAGCTCCAAAAAAGTACAATTATATTATGGGAATTTATATTCACTTTGTATTTTATGCTAGTGTAATTTCTTCAGCTTTGTATTAATGATGTTTAAATTTCTTGCTTAGTACCATATTTTTTATTGTTGAATCAATAAAACGAAAAATTCTTCTTATCTAAGTGAGTCAACACCATTAAGATTAAGGACTAGCATTAGACAATACAGAGACGAAGACCATTGACTTTAACAAGATTGGTACTTGCAATGGTTCAAACTATTGTTAAATGCCATTATAATATGACTGAGAAAGCTTTCTAAGATGTGTTAGTTGTGAAAAGGTTTTGTTTATGTGGTGTACCATTAGGTACAGAAATAATACATTGCTCTTTGTGACTAACGGATTTAGATGCATGGTTTATGCATGGGAGTAAGATTCCACTTAACTTTTTTCTATTCCAAGAACTTTATACTACTGGGTGATTATGATAAACAGAAAATTAAGTAGGGTGGAAGCTATATAGAGACCCATGATTTTGCATAGACTCAGTAACCAAGATATCCTTTGACAAAGTTGCATTAGTCTATATTGAGGTCTATATAGCAACCTTTGTGTGCCTTAGTATTTTACATATGAACATGGAGAGAGAGTAGTTATGCTTTCTGTTACTGTACAAAGAACATATTTGTTGAGAGCTACACGTATGGCACCAAACTGGGACTTTGGAATCCCTATCACACCAGGAAACAAAAGAAAATTAATGATGCTGATTAATGATGACTTTTGTGTATCGTTTGTTTACTTGCCTGATTCTCATTATTACATGGATGATACTGTGTTACGATTGCAAACATTTAGACTTTCTCGTGCTTTGTACTATTAATTTTAATTTATCCATTCATATCATTGCAGGTTAGGTCGAAGTCCTTTATATTATTAGTTCTAATTTATTCATTCTAACGATGCAGGTTAATGATCAAATATGTATCATATTTTCCTTATTTTTGCGTGATTGATTCAAGAGTCCTATTACCCGTGTCACATGTGTTAATCAAATTACAAATGCAATTTTAGACCTTGTTTGAAGCCAGTTCATTTTCAATGTTGTTTGAGACAATCAGCCATATGTTTTGTATGTACCTTTCGTCACCATGGTGCCATCTTTATTAATATAGAACAAGAGCATTGAGATTAACATATTTCTTAAATATGGACCCAGTTCGGATTCGGATGTTCTCATTTAGGTTTTTTTGAATATTTCAATTACCAGATACATACATATACATATACACATATATATACATATACACATATATATACATATACATATGCATATGCATATACATATACATATATATATACATATACATATACATATACATATACATATATATATATATATATATTATTGTGTTATTATTGTGTTGCACTGGGTACTTGAATTTGAGTAGACAAGCCAATCCTGTAATCTCATATCGTACCCATTAGCATTGTTGCACTATTCAAGTGGTGATCTTCCTAAAATGGTTTGTGTCTATACTAAATGGTCAAGCATAAGATGTTGCGATTGGTTGTAGTTTCTTGATAAGTTAACATAAATGATGACCATGATGCTTGAATGTTCACAAGATCAGTCATTAAGATAACTGAGTGAAGAAGTGATCTCATCCTGCATTTTGTGGTCTGTCCTGAGAATGGAGGCTGGATGTATTTGTTTTTTGCTTCTTTTCTCTATTTTTCGTGCATTGTTTAAGGGCTATGTTTTCCACTTTAATACGCCTCATTAAATGCAGCAATGGTCACTTCAAGACATAGAGAAGACAGATCAGACTGAAGCTTCTGTTAAACAAACTAATGGGGATGAGAATCCAGCTGATGTCAGTTCTGAAGAAGTAACTGCAGAGAAGAATGGTGAAAGTTTTGCTTCAGATGCTGTCACAGAGAAAAGTGATCAAACTCCTCCTGCAGAGGAAGCCAGTGCTGTTGAAGAGATGAATGGTGAAGCTCCTGAAGAACAAGAGACAGAAGTACCACAAGTTGAAGAGAGACCAGAAATAAAGGTTTGGTTTCTCAATATCTGAAACATCTGCAATTATGGTTTACATATTCCATAAACAAAAATAAAAAAAAATCATCCATTGAAGGTTTTGGTAAAGAATCTCTGTGGTTGAATTTATAGATTGAGACAGCCCCTGCTGATTTCCGTTTCCCAACGACAAATCAAACAAGGCATTGCTTTACTCGCTACATTGAATATCACAGGTAGGATGAGACAACCTATTGGTCTGTAGGTGTATAAATATTATTGGTGATCAAAATTGGTGTTTGACAGGTGCATAGCTGCAAAGGGAGAAGATTCTTCTGAGTGTAATAAATTTGCAAAGTACTATCGCTCATTGTGCCCAGGGGAATGGGTGTGTGCTCTTTTCTTCCTTTGATAGTATTATCTTTTGTTTTTATTTTTCACTATTTTTTTGTGACTGTTAAAAATAGAATTGTAGTCGAAAGATCTTTGAGGCTCTTAGTTTTCTATATTAAAGTCTCATATTATACTTTCTTAAAATGTCCACCCAATGTGAAAGTTAGTCTAATTTGCATATCTGGCTGAAAATTGAAAATTGATGCAATAGTTCTAGGGGTTAAGGTCATCTTCATTTTTGTTGGAGCAGGTTGCATGGGTTAGTGAGAAATGAAATCAGAGAACCTTGTAGGCCTTTCCATGTGGTTTGACTGTCACATGTTTGGGAGTGAATTGTACATAGCAATATGGGGGTTCTCTGCATAGTCCTGCCATCAAACCATTGAGGTGGAGTTTTTGATTTATAGAGTTGTATGTACAGAGCATTTAGATGGGGAAGATTATGTGATTCACAGTAGCATCATAAGCATAATTAGAAGAGGATGAGCCCATGTGGGGAGATATGTCTGTATGTATGGATGTAAATTATTTTCTAGTAGGTCTGGGGTTAATAATGTATAATTGCACATCCAAAGGTACATCTTATTGATAACATCCTTATACTTTATTTTCTATCCATATAGTTGCATATATTTATTTCTTTTTAGAACATTCATGAAAGCGTTCCTCTGCACATCCAAAGGTACATCTCATGAGTACAGCCTTGTACTAATTTTTTGCTGATACAGTTTCTATCTTATTTTTTCTTATTAGAGCATTCATTAAAGCGTTCCTCTGCAACTAGTTAGAATGTTCAGAGGGTAAAAAAAAAAACACAGTTAACCATGAGTTGAATGGACCTGATGGATCCATGTGTTAGTTGATTAATTGGATCCTCTCATAGTTGAAACAACTATGCCCAACTAAATTGCTCTGTGGAATACCAGGACTAAATGATATTAAGAGAGCATCATTACCATTGTTTTACTGTGATTGCATTATCAGCTTTCATCACTCTCTTAGAAACAATGTACTTCTATTGTTGTATGATTCTGACAGATATTGAAATGATAAAGATCAATCCAGTGATAAGTACATCATTTGCAGGTAGAGCGATGGAACGAGCAACGAGAAAATGGGACCTTTCCTGGTCCTTTATAAATGGGCGTTATTTTCCAGATTTACAGAAATGTAAGCTTATCTGGATTGAGAGATTAAGAGGCTTTTATTTCTGCAAATGTTACTGAATAATATATTTGGCTTGTTCCAAGTCAAGAATTTCTAACTGATTGATAAACTGTCTTTCCTCACAAAGGCAGTGTCATTCTTTACCATGAGGTCAAACTTTTTATGTTTCAGGATTGTGCATGTTATAACAGCATTTTCTTCAAATACATTATTTTGATATTTTGTTATGAGTTTCACTACGAACAGCCCACTCACCAGTACATTACAAAATCTATTGAATACTTGATGGTGATGTTTTGTGGTATCTATTGATCTTTTCTAGATCTGTTATAATCAATATCTTCCAAAATTTTTGTTCATACATATGAAAAAAAATTCATAATCACTAGCACGCTTAGTTTGTGGCTTGAATCATTTGTGAACTCGACTGGCCTGCGTTTAAAGTGGCTTTGTTTGGTGTCTTCCTCTTTAGATCAGATTTCTTCTTAGACATTGCCATTGGTTGAAGTTCCAACATTTGAGTATTGTCAAAGAAGAAAAATGCTCTGATAGTCAATGCAAGAAGATACGAAATAATTGTTATCACTACTTTTGGTTTGGGAAAACAAATGTCTTTTTTCCAGTATACAAAAGCACATTATTTTTGATATTTTTGTTATGAGTTTCACTACGAACAGCCCACTCACCAGTACATTACAAATCTATTGAATACTTGATGGTGATGTTTTGTGGTATCTATTGATCTTTTCTAGATCTGTTATAATCAATATCTTCCAAAATTTTTGTTCAATACATATGAAAAAAAATTCATAATCACTAGCACGCTTAGTTTGTGGCTTGAATCATTTGTGAACTCGACTGGCCTGCGTTTAAAGTGGCTTTGTTTGGTGTCTTCCTCTTTAGATCAGATTTCTTCTTAGACATTGCCATTGGTTGAAGTTCCAACATTTGAGTATTGTCAAAGAAGAAAAATGCTCTGATAGTCAATGCAAGAAGATACGAAGAGAAGGCTTAAGTTTAGTTTTGAAATAGGGAAGCAAATAGGTGAAACAAAGTGATAAATATTTGTGTTTCCTTGCCCAATTCTTGTATTTATATATATATACTCAAAGGCAAAACATTTGAGTAAATGTGACCTTATCTTTAGAATGTCCATAGTCATAGAAGGCAAAGTAATTAGATAATTACGTGTCATTATTATGGGTATGACACAACCTGCCATTAAAATTTGATTATCTACACAACTAAAAAGCATAGCTCTAATGCCATGGCCATATCAAGATATGGACATGAAAAATATTAGTTTGACACATTCTAACTTGTAGCAGATGTTCAAGTGCATCACTTTGGAGTAACTAAAGACTGTGTATTCATAAGCTTAGAAGAAATTAGTTTTTGGATGAGACTCTCTAAATTCATACTGTTATGAAAAATATTATTAATTTTGATACATGTCATATAATTTTGATTTGATGTTGATGTATCATTTTGATCTGATGATGTATTTGTGGAGGGATTTTATAGTCGGGGAATGGTGTTATTAGCTTGAACTTATGCAGGCACTTCCCGACTCGTCTCCGGTCCGAAGGAGGCTGTGCCTTTGCGACCGTAGTTTATTCCCCCCACATGGGATCTCAAAGTTTATATGAACTGTGGCGACACTCGAGCTCGGACACCAAACAAATCAGAGATGGGTGAGCAGCATAGGTTTAACTCCCCACTGCACAATCCGTTGCTTCATCAAACCCACCCTCTTCTTTCTGCTACTTGGCTCCAAAAATGTACCTCCACTAGTCAAAAATGTGTAAAGGGGCACTGTTCACCTTGTGAAAAGAATGCATCAAATTACAAATAGCCCTCCTCCCTTGGCTGATGCCCAACACTTAACTGGAACCTTTTAGACAATTTAGCCCCTCCAAGGAAAGAAATCATAGATATGATATATGTTTTTTTTTCGAAGATAAGTGATGAAAACAGGCAGTCAAAAATTTTACCAGCTAAGTTAATTGATATCAAATATATATATATATATATATATATATATATAAATATATATATAAAACACATTATGTTTATGATGAGTTGGCACATATTTGGATTCTAATACTACTCGTTATACATTGCAGATGATAACACAAATAAGTTTGGTTTTTATGGTAGCTAATTTAGCAGACATGTATTTATTGGGTACGAGTTCCTTTTAGTTGGGTTTTCGTGGGTGGGAAAGTAGATACATTGGTTTTATTTATGTACGTTATTTAATGAGGTTATGTACATTAACATAGGCATTGTGTTGGCAAAAACCTCATGTATATAATTACACGACATTTATCTTCTTGGGTTATTATTAAAAACGAATTTATTGGTACATTATATAAGTAAGTTTACATATATTGGCAGTATACATAATAAGTAGTTTGGTACATAATCAGTGTCATAAGGTTTGCAAATCATGGATTACGAGAGATGAATCCTTTGATCTTACAATCCCTCGATTTGTAGTTCCTATCAAAAGAGGAATTAATTCCACTCCCAAATTTTGAACTTTTTTCTTCTTTTATATTCAATAGCAGAAATGCCGTCCCATTCAACTCATCACAGTAACTGCTGTAACTGCTGAAATGGCATTAAAAATGAAGCGTCTCATTTATAAATACGAAACTCTCAGGGGTTTTTGTGAAAAATATGACCATGTTTTTATGTGTCCACCAAATGGCCAACCGGTCCGGTTCAACATTTTCTTTTCCCGCCCTGGATTCGGTCCGGGCTCAGCAAAGCTTTGACATCCTGTGGCTTGAGTCACGGAGGGTTGAGATTACCTCATGATCAGAGTGCACGGTCATTATGGAGATTGTTTAACATTTGTTTGTAGCGAACCCAACAGGGTATCCGAATCTCTTTTGATCGAACTAGCCGGGGAGCGGAGTCTCAATCGAGGCACCACCGAATCCTAAAGCCAACCTCCTCCGCTCCCCCATACATTTCTTTTCTGCGACTCCTCTCTCTCTCTCTCTCGCTCGCGCTCGCGCGCGTACTCACACACCAATTCTCGCTCTTAGGGTTTCTCGGGTCATCGTCGACGTTGCCGGGCACCAGATGAGGAGGGTCGTGTTCCCTGATCACCGCCTGGACGGGCCTCCGCCCTGGCGGGAGCGGCGGCCGTTGCCCCGGTGTCAGCGTCCGGCCTTCGCCGTCCTCCTGCTCTGCTCGACCCCCGCCGTGCGCAGGGCCGTCGCCTTCGCCGACGTGGACGAGCTCGTCGCCTCCTGCCCATTCGCCCCGGCCCAGTTCGCCATCAACTCCTCCGGTCCCGTCGCTGGGCGGCTCTTTTACGATCGCCACGCCGATGCCCTCGACGCCGCCCTCTTCTTCTGGGGCCGCCGTCTTGACGGAGCCCACCCCCTCACCCCCGTCATCGATCCGGCCCCCGATGCCCCGCCCTATAATGACGCTGAGGAGAAGGGCCGCCTTAAGACCCTCTTTTGTGGCCACATTCAGGGGCTTCTCGAGTATCAAGGTGTGAGACTTTGTGAGCGGAGAATCGATGAGGTCTCGGATGAGATCAAGAATGTGTCGGTGCTGCTAAGTCGCCATAATCGGCTGGTGAAGTTCACTGAGCTGAGGGATAAGAGGACGAGGCTGGAGGCAGAAAGGAAACAGCTGAAGGGCCGGTTGTCCGAGTTCCATGCTGCCATGGAATGCCTTCTCGCTCGACTTGGTGAACGACAAGAAAAGGCTTTTGCTGAGGAGGAAGAAGGGGTGGATGCAGGTGTGAATGCCAAAATTTTTAAGCTCGGAGACAAATTGGATTGGAACCAGATTTGCCAATTGATGCAGAGGGAATGCAGGAGGCTCGAGGAGGGTTTACCAATCTATTCATGCAGGAGGAAAATTCTTTCACGCATTTTCTCCAATCAGGTTATCATTTTCAATATGTTTTGTTCTATTACTTGTAACCTAGTGGAGTTTGACAGATTCTTATTAACCTGTATCCACTCTTTCTGTGTTGATAAATTTATTTTTTGTTTTTTGGTGTGTTGGGGTTGTGTGGGGGGGGGGGGGGGGGCGGGGTGAGGAGGTGATGGGTGGGTTGGGTTCTGGTTAATGTAACACAAATTTCTGGTGAAGGGAAAGTAATAGTTATGTGATCTATCTCTGTGGCTTAATCTATAGCTTTTTCTTGGTTTCTGTGAATCATGATCTTTGTTTCACTAAACATTGTGATAAACTTTACTACTAAGTATAAATCATATGATAATCTAGTATGCTGTTTGAAGTCATTGTATTTTTTGAGTGGGTCGTGTAAGTAACTTCTGTCTAATTGGCTTATATTTCTTGTCAAGAGAAAGGAATAATTATGAAATTTCTACCTAATGATCTATCTCTGTGGCTTAATCTGTAGCTTTTTTTTTGTGTGTGTGTCTGAATCACATGAATCATGATCTGTGTTTCACTAAATCATATGAGAATTTGGTATGCTGTTTGAAGTCGCTGTATTTTTTGAGTATGTCCTGTAAGTAACTTCTGTCTAATTGGTTCATATTTCTGGTCAAGGGAATGGAATAATTATGAAATTTCTACCTGATGATCTATCTCTGTGGCTTAATTTATAGCTTTTGTTTTGTTTATGTGAATCACATGAATCATGATCTTTCTTTCACTAAGCATTCTGACATACTTTACTAATATGTATAAATCATATGAGAATCTATTATGCTGTTTGAAGTCATTTTATTTTTTGAGCGGGTCATGTAAGTAAATTCGGTCTAATTGGCTCATATTTCTACTTGGCATTGAGTAATTAATTAGGGCTTTATGGCAAATTGTTATATAGGATGGTCTAAAAAGGAGAGGATCATTTTTTATTTTATATTATGCTTGAAGGTCACAATCATTTCTCAAATGAAATGTTCAACATGAACCGAAGACCTTTCAACAATTGTTGCAAACAACAGGGTTTCTCCTCGAGTAGCCAAAAAGTTTGATCATACGAGCCTTTGTTAATCTTGCCTGTACATTTTACACTACTACCTTACTCTGTGTCCTGACTTTGCTCTTGAACTTCAGTTTGTCAGTTGGTTTTTTGCTCTCACTTGCCATTGTCATCATCATGACTTTGTTAGGATCCCTTTATTTTCTGAGCTTTTGAATAATATTGTATTAAGTTTGTTTAGTTCAGTAAGAGTCGGATATGAGTTTATTTAATATTTATTTATTATTAAGAATCCATGTCTTGGTGGACTTTGGGTGGAACTCTATAAATGTGGATGTATTTGTTTTTTTTTTATCAATCAATGAAATATTATTCAATTTTTTGACAAACCCTAGGAGGTCGATCCCCCCGAAGTGATCAAGGAGGCTGATCCCTTTGAAGTGATCATCTCCTTTTCTCTTCTTTCGTCTATGATAAAACCCTAGGGTTTTATCATTTGGTATCAGAGCAGCGATCATCGGCATTCTCGCTGTAATTTCTCACAACACTTCGCTGTAGCCATCATCAAAAAAATAAAAAAAAGAGAAAAGAAGAAGAAGCAGTCGCGGTCCTCGGCATCTCTATGGCTGCCTCAATCGTGCCTCTGCCTGAGATGGCGCTGCCAGTAGCGCGCCTCCCAGTCGAGAGCAACATAAGGGCAGTGCGCCCCATCCTGCTCGACGAGAAAGGGTCGCTGCCGCCGCTTCTCGGCCAACGACCGTCGTCGCCGCTGCTTCTCGGCTAGAGTCCACCGCTGCTCGCCTCCCAGTCATGACCCTCGCTGTCTCCCTTTGGGTCGTAGCCGTAGTTGCTCGACCATCCCTCGCGGGCGTGCAACTTACCATCCTGCTCGATGAGAAAGGGCCACCGTCGTTGCTTACCGGCTAGCGACCACCGCCGCTGCTGCTTCTCGGCCAACAACTACTGTTGCCCGCCTTCCAGCCACGACCCTCGCTGCCTCCCCTTGGGTCGCAGCCATAGTCGCTCGACCATCCCTCCTTGTGGGCGGGCAACTCACCATCCTGCTCGGCGAGAAAGGGCCGTCGTCGTTGCTTCCCGGCCAGCAACCACTATCGCTCGCCTCCCAATCGTGACCCTCGCTACCTCCCCTTGGGCCATAGCCATTTGCGACGACGCTTTTGCCTCCAACCGCGCACGCAGCGACTGCAGTGAGCCCTCACGTTGCTCTCGGCATTCGCTTCCTCAGTAGCCTCGCAATGATCCCTTACACCCTCAACGCTGCTCCCAACTGCTCCACCACCGCTACCTCCTAGGCTCGGCAGCAATGTCCTCCTCACGTCGACTACAACAAGCCCTCAAGTTGCTCTCGGCGTTCGCTTCCTTGGCAGCTTCACGATTCCTCACGCCCTCAACGCAAGCTTCACAATAGCTGCACCAAATAGGGCAGTGTTGATGCCCTTGACTAGACAACAGAAACAAAAGTTGGGGATTACAGATCTACAGTCCTATACAATGGCTACCAATAATTCTGTGAAAGCTCAATATAAGCCTTGGAAACCAAAATTGAGAACTGGCTGTAAGAAACACTTAATGATTTCAAAAGGAGCCTACTAGAGAGCTTTAGCAAGCTTTAACAAGATGAAAGTTCAAGTCTTACGTTAAACTGACCTGAAGACACCAAAAAAAGGAACCAAGAACAGGACGCAAGCTACCCCAGCATAAAGGTGGAATTTCCAAGATGGGAAGATGGAGATCCGACCAGTTGGATTTCTAGGGCAGAAATTTTTTTTGTTTTTATAGAATTCCAGAAGAATCCAAGGTGAAAATAGTTTCAATCTAACTAGATGGAGATGCAATTCAATGATATGATTGGTATGAAACCTGTCACGGGGTCTCTTTGTGGGAACAATTCAAGAGAGGGCTTCTCATTCGTTTTGGACTATCTGAATATAAAAATGTTGATGGGCAGCTTGCTAAAATTCGTCAGATTTTTATAGTACTAGAATATCAGAGCAGATTTGAACGATTGTCAAATCAAGTTAGAGACTGGTTCGAATAATAACTGGTGGGAACATTTATTGAAGGACTTAATTTAGATATTTGATGTGAAGTTAAAGCTCGCCAACCTCGCACTATGATAGTTGCAATCTCATTTGCATGTTTGCATAAGGAAAAAATTAGTAACGAAAATCGTCGAAATAGAAGTGATAACAAACAGATGATCAGCAAGCCACCTGCACCATCTATTCCCAACCAAAACCCTAACACCTGAAGACTAACCTGAGAAGAACTCAACGAAAGATCAGCGAAAGATTTGTGCTGGCACTGTGATGAAAAGTAAAGTAGGGATCACCGATGTAAACAAGGGCAATTTCTGATGATTGAACCAATTAGAGAGGAACTGGAAGCTAACAATATAGACTCCGATCATGAAGGTATGGATTCTAATGAAGATGTTGGACCTATCATATATACAGTGCATGCATTAGTAGGCTAATCTAACCCGCAAACTATGAAAGTTGGAGGAACTTTAGAACATCAACATGTTACAGTTTTGATTGATACTAGTAGCACTAATAATTTTATGGATAGTAAGGTTGTTGACCGATTGACTTACCACATTGAAGGTCATAACAAATTCGAAGTAAAGGTCATTGATGGATGAATTTTAACTTGTGATAGCAAATGTTCGAAGATAAAATTGATTATACAGGGCCAAGAGTTGCTTGTGGACTTATTTTTGCTACTCTTGGAAGACTTCGAAGTGGTGCTTGGAATTGAATGACTATCAACCTTAGGTGATGTTTCTTAGAATTTTTCTAAACTAATCATGAAGTTTTTTATTAATGTAAAGCAAGTGATCCTAAAAGGAAGACGTAGAAGTAAGGTCACAACTACCACTAGCCATCGAATAGAGAGGGTTCTCCAGAAGATTGCAATGACTAATACACCGAAAGGCCGACCTATTGCTTACACTATCAAGAAGTGGAGATCGTACTTAATCAATGGGTTGTGATGCGTCGTAGATACCCTGTGACTGAAGTGCTAAAAGAGAAGCTCCCTGAGTTTGATGCTGCTCAGCCTTGTGGGCAAGGCTGATTTGAAGGGGGAGGAATTGTTAGGATCTTTTTATTTTATGAGCTTTTGAATAATGTTTTATTGAGTTTGTTTAGTTTAGTAAGAGTCGGATAGGAGTGTATTTAATATTTATTTATTATTAAGAGTCCAAGTCTTGGTGGACTCTGGGTGAAACTCTATAAATAGGGATGTATCTATTTCTTTTCATCAATCAATGAAATATTATTCAGTCTTTTGATAAACCCTAGGAGGCCGATCCTCTCGAAGTGATCATCGTCTTTTCTCTCATTTATTTTATGATAAAACCCTAGGGTTTTATCAGACTTATGCGACTGCAATAACATGATAACATCATTGTTACATTTTTCTATATATTGGTGGCTGTAGCCTTATGACATCATTATTGTTATGAACTGGTTGGATGCTGTTAATGATAGAAAGGTAGAGATAGAACATGACAATACCATTTGATGTTAGATGCTTCCATTATTTTCCATGTTCGACTTGTTATAACTTAAGATGTATGGCTTTCTTATCAACAAAATTTATATGGCATGTTCTTACATATGGTTTTCCAACATATGGCTTTCCAGAATGTACAACAACAACAACAACAACAACAACTAAGCCATGAGTCCCAACTATTTGGGGTCGGCTAAAATTTGAAGTTCTTTAACTAGTTTGGTGGTTCTGCTCTTATCATTAATTCTAACATCTGCAACATCATAAGTCCAACCCAACAAACATTCATAAAGACAACCATATCCAGTTCTTCATTCGGGGTAATTAATACTAGTTCTTGGGGTGCTTATTACTAGTTCTCAAGTTTCGTGGTACATAGCTGTATATACAATGTCTTGTTGAGCTGCTGGGTTTGGCAGTTGGCATGATAAGAGTGTTCTTATTCTGAACAAATATTGCCACTTGTGGAAGTTTCAATAGTTTGACTGCTACAATGTTGCTTTTCTTGTAAATTTTGGCTTAGCTACTTTGTAGTTCATCTAGTTATAGGTATATCAATACCTATTCAAATTCGACTTTGTAAAGTTTATTTTTGAATAAATAGCATTTTCAGATCTACTTTCATGATTACTTCAAGTAGAATCATGGACTTCCCTTTTTATTTTTTTGGCCAAAACTAGATAAGGACTGAAAAATATTTTTTATAATTTTATTCTTTGGTTCTCATAGGTCATGGTCTTGATTGGAGAGACTGGTTCAGGGAAAAGTACTCAACTGGTCCAGTTTCTTGCTGATTCAGGACTAGGTGCTGATGGAGCTGTCGTGTGCACTCAGCCTCGTAAAATTGCGGTGAAATCTTTGGCACAAAGGGTTGGAGAGGAAGCCAGTGGGTGCTATTCCAACAATTTTGTGCACTCCTATCCTACCTATTCATCCTTTCAGGAATTTGGCTTGGGCCTGATATTTATGACAGATCACTGTCTCTTGCAGCATTTTATGAAAGGTACAGGTTTGCCCCATATTTCATGCATTATTATAGATGAGGCACATGAAAGAAGCTTGAACACTGATCTGCTTTTGGCATTGATTAAGAGGAAGCTGCTTGAGAATATAGATTTACGGCTTATAATAATGTCTGCCACAGTTGACGCAAGCAGACTCTCAGGCTATTTTTACAGTTGCAGCACCTTATATGTCAAGGGAAGAAACTTTCCTGTTGAAATCAAATATATTCCTGATATATCTGCCGTTGTGAAGGACTTCTCTGGAAAGTGTGCTTCATATGCCTCTGATGTCTTAAAGATGGTGAACATGATTCATAAGACAGAGGGAGATGGTGCTATCCTAGCATTTTTGACTTCTCAGATGGAAGTAGAATGGGCTTGTGAAAACTTCACTGATCCCACTGCCATTGTGCTGCCAATGCATGGAAAGCTTTCTTTTGTTGAACAAAGACATGTTTTTCAAAATTACCCTGGCAAGAGAAAAATTATTTTCTGCACTAACATAGCTGAGACATCACTTACCATCAGAGGTGTTAAGTATGTTGTTGATTCTGGCATGGTCAAAGAAAGCAGGTTTGAACCTAGCTCTGGTATGAATGTGCTTAAGGTTAGTAGGATCAGCCAAAGTTCTGCTAACCAACGAGCTGGCCGAGCAGGTCGAACAGAATCGGGTAAGTGTTTCAGGCTTTACTCAGAATCTGATTTTCAGGCAATGAAAATGCATCAGGAACCTGAAATTCATAAAGTGCACCTTGGAATTGCTGTGTTGAGAATCCTTGCTTTAGGTATTAAGAACGTTCAAGACTTTGAGTTTGTTGATGCTCCATGTCCAAAGGCTACTGAAGTAGCAATTCAGAATCTAATCCATTTGGGTGCTGTTACACACAAAACTGATGCATATGAACTTACTGAGACTGGTTGGTATTTAGTGAAATTGGGTATTGAGCCACGGCTAGGGAAAATAATTCTTGGTTGTTTTGATCATGGTTTGAGGAAGGAGGGTATCATCCTTGCCACTATAATGCCGAATGCTAGCAGTATATTTTGTAGAGTTGGTAGTGAAGAGGATAAATATAGAGCTGACTGTCTTAGGGTTCCATTTTGCCATCATGATGGAGACCTTTTCACTCTTCTCTCTGTTTACAAGAAATGGGAGGGTGAGCCTGTAAATAGGAATTGGTGTTGGCGGAATAGCATCAATGCAAAGTCACTGAGGAGATGTCAGGAAGCTGTATCAGAGTTGGAAAGCTGTCTCCAGCATGAGCTCAACATTATTGTTCCTAGTCTAGTTACTGGTTATGGAACCCAGATGAACCAAGTTGTTATGATAAATTATTGAAGAAGGTCATACTTTCATCTCTTGTAGAGAATGTTGCAATGTTCTCTGGACGCGATCAACTTGGTTATGAAGTGGCTTTAACTGGTCAATGCATACAACTTCATCCATCAAGCTCATTGTTAGTCTACGGGAAAAGGCCAGATTGGGTGGTGTTTGGGGAGATTTTGTCATCATTGACTGACTATTTGGTTTGTGTAACTGCTGTTGACTTTGATGACTTGTGCATGATTCAGCCTCCTCTATTTGATTTGTACCAGCTGGAAAGTCGGAAGATGCTGATGGATGTGATATCTGGAGTTGGCAATAATTTGCTTAAAAGATTTTGTGGAAAGTCAAACCAAAACTTACAGAGGTTAATTTTGCACACTCAAAATGCTTGCTCAGATAACCAAATCAGTATAGATATTGACTTTAGTAAAAGTGAGGTTCATGTATATGCTTCAGAAAAAGATATAGAGCAGGTAACTAGTATTGTTAAGGATGCCCTGGAGTATGAAAAAAAATGCTTGAGAAATGAGTGCATTGAGAAACGTTTATTTCCAGGCCGACCTGGTATTTCCTCTTCTTTGGCTCTCTTTGGCTCTGGTGCTGAAATTAAGCATCTGGAGCTTGAAAAACGATATTTGACTGTGGAAATTTTGCATCCAAACTCATCTTCTCTAAATGACAAGGAACTTCTGGTGATGGTTGAGAAGTATGCATGTGGAATAGCTAATTTTCAAAAATATGGAGGGACTGGACAAGAGGGATCATATGTGAATAAATGGGGAAGGATAACGTTCCTTAGTCCTGAAATTGCTGAAAATGCTATCACCAAGCTGAACGAGGTGGAGTTTTGTGGGTCCATGATTAGAGCACTGCCCATCAAAGCAGTTGAACCGAAGGTGACACCATTTTCTGCAGTAAGAGTCAAAGTCTCTTGGCCAAGGAGGCCTTGCAGGGGAATTGCACTTGTCACGTGTGCAGATGGAGAGGCTGAATATATTGTTAGGGACTGTTTTGCTTTGACAATTGGAGGAAGGTATATTAACATCCAGGTCAGCCAAAAACGCCAGAATTGTGTATTTTTAACAGGAGTTCCCAGAGACATATCGGAAGAAGAACTCCGTGATGCTCTTCTAGGTTTGACAAAGAGGAGAATCCTTGGCATTCACCTTGCACGAGGAGTGGCAGTTGCTGACCCACCAATTGCTACATGTGCAGAAGCACTTATTAAAGAAATTTCTCCTTTTATGATTCACAAGCATTTTTCTGACAATAATTTCAGGGTCGAAGTATTCAAACCTGAACCAAAGGATTTCACCATGAAAGCTATGATTACATTTGATGGAAGTCTGCATCTGGAGGCTGAAAAAGCATTAAATCACATCCAAGGGAAAGTATTGCCTGGTTTTGAGACGTGGCAGAAGATACAATGCCAACAAGTATTTAATAGCTCTTTGTCTTTTCCTTCACATGTCTATTGTGTTATCAGGAAACAACTGGATTCACTACTAGAAAGTTTCAGATGCCAAAGGGGTATGTATGTACTTCTGTTTGATAATTTACTCTTCTATATCAATGTTTCTTATTCCATCTACATGTTTTGACTTAGGAGGAGGAAAATAATATTTTTCAATATATTTTTCTACAACAAAATAACAAAATCGTAAGTCTCAACTATTTGTGATTGATTATATGGATCTTTTGGTGCTATTGAGATATGTAAAAAGTTATATGTTTGGTTAGGTTTAGAGTACTTAAATCATTATTTATAATTTCTATTAAAGTCCTTTTAGGTCTTCCTCTACCTCTTCTCATACTACTAGTATTAATTATTTCATCTCTTTTGATTATCGTATCTGGAGATCTCCTAAGTACATGCTCATATCATCATAAATGATTTTTTCTCATCTTATCGTCCATTGAAGTGATTGATGAATATGCTCTTCTAAATAACTATTTTTGTGGTTATCAATCTCAAACATTTTTCAAAGTTTTGATAATTAGATTCCGGAAGTGAACATAGTGGAAAATGGAAGGGTATCGACGTTCATAATGTCTTGGAGATGAAGCTTGCTAAATTGATTGCTTAATATGATAACATTCATCAATTCATATTGGGTTTTGAGCAACTAGCTCTATTTATGTTGGAGTCATCTGCAAATAGATGTACAACTTAAATGTGCATTGATGTAAATAATATATGAAATTACATTTTAAATGTGCATTGATGTAAGTATTGTTTGGTAAAATTATATTTCAAAAACTCATTGACTATTATATGACAAATTTACCTTTCTAATATTTTTAATATGTATTCAAATGTGAATACATATTTTTTATTTAAATTAATATGTAAATAAATAAAATAAATAAATGAATGTATGTCATCTTACAAAAATTTCATATGGTCCAGTTAATTTAAAATATCCTTTAAAAATAAATAAATAAAATATCATATTAATGATGACAGAAATTGAGAGAAGGGGAGAGGAAATGATTTTAGATAATGTCATAGGGTACTTTGAAAATTTTGAAAAATTTCACTAATATCTGACAAAATGCTGAAATGCCCTAAGGTGGCATTGGTATCTAAGAATTTGAAATGCAGCATCCAGGCCAATAATTTGCAATGTAACATCCAGGCCAAATAAAGCAACATTAGCATTTGAGCATTTGCAATGTAACATCCAGGCCAAATAAAGCAACATTAGCATTTGAGCATTTGCAATGTAACATCCAGGCCAAATAAAGCAACATTAGCATTTGAGCATTTGCAATGTAACATCCAGGCCAAATAAAGCAACATTAGCATTTGAGCATTTGCAATGTAACATCCAGGCCAAATAAAGCAACATTAGCATTTGAGCATTTGCAATGTAACATCCAGGCCAAATAAAGCAACATTAGCATTTGAGCATTTGCAATGTAACATCCAGGCCAAATAAAGCAACATTAGCATTTGAGCATTTGCAATGTAACATCCAGGCCAAATAAAGCAACATTAGCATTTGAGCATTTGCAATGTAACATCCAGGCCAAATAAAGCAACATTAGCATTTGAGCATTTGCAATGTAACATCCAGGCCAAATAAAGCAACATTAGCATTTGAGCATTTGCAATGAATAAAGCAACATTAGCATTTGAGCATTTGCAATGTAACATCCAGGCCAAATGCGATTTGAAAAAAAATTATCAAACATTAATTCACATTTAAAATGTGTATTGGGCGATCAATGCATATTTCAAATGTGTTCCCAATTCCCAAGTGCACCCCAAGTACTTGAATTGATGTTGATCAATAAATTAGTGGGCCTAGAAGATTGTATTATTCCTGTGCTTTTGAGTTAGACACCAACTATTTCTCTTAAGAATTTTCTTGTGATTAATGCTTTATCTTTGAAGTGGTTGGCATGTATTATAATTTCCATAGTGAGTAAATAATTCTAGGAAGTCTTTTATAGTCCAATAAAGCTTATAAGCCATCAGAGGACAAAAACAACATCAGATCCATTATTTTAAACACTTATTCACTCCCTTATTGCACCTACTTTTGATATCTATGTAGGAATGGACTGTTAGCTCATGATGTATCAGACCGTGATTAGTCAACAGTTCTGATGCTATCTGCTCTTGTTGGCAGTTGAGTCTGTAGAACCTCTAGATCTTTGTAGTAGTTCTAGATTTTGGTACATAGGTAGCAAAAGTTATTGAGATGATTGCCATGTTATAATATTTATTGCGGCCTTCTAGAATCAAAGGATTGCTCAGAGTGCTGCTTTCTAGTTTGAGTTCTGGACTGCAACCAATTTTACCATGCCATTGAGGGTGGAAAAGTACTATATTTTTTCTAGTCTTCTTAAATTTGTGTTGCTGATGTAGGTTATCTTTTTAATAGAGTACAGACCCCCAGCTAACATGGGAATAATTTATTTGAAATGTGCTTCTTAGGATGTAGAACATGGTGGTTTTGAGATTGCTGCAAAAAAAACAGAAGGTCATAATGTTTGGCACAGTTCAGAATGAACTTTTCTGGTTGTTTTCATGGAGTATCTCAACTAACATGTACCTGCTAGTGGATGACATTCATCTGGACTCTGTTGAGATATGAAAAATATTACTGAAAAGTCATGCTTCACTCACATTCACGTAATTCATAATTGTCTTGACATTAGGATTTGGTCTAGTGGATAATGTTGTGTGTCAATCAATGACCCTTCTTGTGCTTTGGTAAAGATCAGATATGAATTTCTGGACCCAAAGCTTTGCATTAAAGAGAAGGAAGGCCAGAGAAATATATGATTGGAAGATTGTCTTATGCAAGAGAATAATTTGGCTAGTGTAAAGTAAATCAGGATATGTTTAATGTCTTTGAAAGGGTCGAGGATCACTGTTTGATGCCTGCTTGAAGAACTTGCCATGCATTATAAACCATTGGTAGTTTAGTTCTATTATTGTCGAGGATGATGTTGGCCAAGGTAAA
Source organism: Musa balbisiana (assembly GCA_004837865.1). Taxonomy (NCBI): domain Eukaryota; kingdom Viridiplantae; phylum Streptophyta; class Magnoliopsida; order Zingiberales; family Musaceae; genus Musa; species Musa balbisiana. The sequence continues at coordinate 23,743,482 of CM017195.1, read as the reverse complement.
TGACAAATTGGTAAAAGGGACATAAAGAAGTCTTCAAGGTCTTTTCCTTGTGAATGCATCTTTGGATGATAGATCCCTGGATGACCATTTTCTGAAAGATCGAAACGACAAGTCTTAGGGATGAAAAGAGAAAAGAAGCAGTGGAGGGCATCTGCATATTCTAATTTGCAACAGTGTTGGTGCATTGTTAGATTTGGTTCATGTGGTGAAAATTTTCAGCGAATGGAAAGGAAACTGAAAGTGGGTAATCGGCAGTGTTGAAATACCTGGATGATGGAAAGAGGATGAGTATATATGTGTATATTATTTTTGTCAAGAACTAGCACTTGACCTTAGCTATTAATTTTTAAATTCGGCTTCCAAAGCCTCTTGGGGATCCTTTGAACTATTAATTTGTGCTGCATAAGAGGCTTATTTATCAACTTCCAGCCTCAGAAGATATATAGATTTTATTTTTCTTTCAACATAGCATTTCAAGCTTATAGTGCGTAGTAGTTTTGTCCTGTTTAACGTGTCTCAGTACATCAATTCTCTTTACCAAAATGGTAACAAATTATTCTAGACTTCATTGTGTAATAGCACTAAATTTCTACATGCCATATTACTTCATGATGGCTGCTAATAGAACTCCTTTACCTCTTTAATCACTGGTTCCACAAGTTAAAAATATTTCCATAGTAATTTGGTGTTTTAACTTGTCATTTCTTGGTTAGCTTTTGTTTTTGTGAAGTAATAAGTTTTCAAATTTTTTCCTGCTTTGGATTCTCATTCTGGGCAAGTTTCATCTTCTTGAGAGTTCTTCCTTCTGTGGATAAAGAAGACCTTTTGGAAATTAATGTTTGGATATAATAACCTCTCAGGAATGGACTTGTATCTCTTGTTGTAACTGCTTAGTGTTACTTGTATTATCCAGTTAGCTTCAAAGTTCAGGTGCAATATATAAGCTTTCAGCTGGTTGTGTCATGCTGCAGGTGTCTCCTACAACCTAGAGCAAAATGATAATGGTTCTTATAGAGTAAAGATATCTGCAAATTCCCCTAAAAATATTGTAGATTTGAGGAGACCACTGGAGCAGTTGACACAGGGCAAAACAATAAGTCATTCAAGCCTCACCCCAGCAGTGCTGCAGCTTCTTTTTTCCCGTGATGGTGTTGCATGTTTAAAAACTGTGGAGCGAGAGACTGGAACTTATGTTCTGTATGACCGGCAGAACTTGAACATCAGAGTGTTCGGTCCCCCAAAGGAAGTATCTGCGGCTGAGAAGAAGTTGGTCCATTCACTGCTAACTCTCCATGAGAACAAGCTACTTGAGATCCCCCTCCAAGGGCGCAGCCTCCCACCGAACCTGATGAAAGAGGTGGTACAGAGGTTTGGGTCAGATCTTCAGGGGCTCAAGGAAAATGTGCCTGGAGCCGAGGTAACTCTCAGTACTCGACGCCATACCCTCTACGTTCGAGGAGACAAAGAACTAAAGCAAAGGGTCGAAGACCTGATCTCTGAGGTGGCACTATCCATCAATAAAAATAGGGTAATTGAGAGGCCACCAGAATCCTGTTGCCCCATATGCTTATGCGAGCTGGAGGATCCTTACAAACTCGAAGCTTGTGGGCATACATTTTGTCGAGCTTGCTTGGAAAATCAACTTGAATCGACCATAAGATCACGTGATGGTTTCCCCCTTTGTTGCACTAAGGTGGGGTGCCAGAAGCTAATCCTGCTCATAGATCTCAGATCTCTGTTATCATTTGAGAAGCTGGAAGAGCTCTTCAGAGCTTCGTTGAGTGCATTCGTGGCATCCAGTGATGGGACCTATCGGTTTTGTCCGACACCTGACTGCCCCAACTTATACCGTGTTGCGCCCCTGGAAGAGGAGGTTGGGCCTTTCATCTGTGGGGCTTGCTTAGCGGAGACATGCAGGAAGTGCCATCTCGAGTACCATCCCTTTGTATCTTGTGAGAGGTACATGGAGTACAAGGAAGACCCGGACCTCTCGCTGGCAGAATGGTGTAGGGGGAAGGAAAACGTGAACAACTGCCCTAGCTGTGGGCTTACCATCGAGAAGACGGAAGGTTGCAACCATGTGGAGTGCAGGTGTGGAAGGCACATCTGCTGGGTATGCATAAATTCCTTCAGAAGCAGCGACGAGTGCTATTCACACCTCAGGTCTGTCCACCAATCCTACTGATTGGATGCACTCTCGATGTATACATGTCCATATTACATATGTCTATATATATATATATATATATATATATATATCTGTACGTGGTGGTCAGGAAGACTTTCTTAGTATAGCCTAAGTTGATTGTGGACTCGTGTATTCTTCATGAACGGCGACTTAGTTGGGCGTTCCTCGTTATTGGTGTTATCATTTTGCATGGCAGAATGGACGGACACAAGCAGCGATCACATCCTTGAAACTGGATGTGTTGCATTAGCAGATCTGATGTACATCATCAATCAACGCCTTAATAATGTGTTGAGAAACTCTATAGGTTATGTGGAGCTATGCAAGAATTATACTAACACATTTGATATTGTTAACTCGGTAATCATCTCTCTTTTTTAATGGCAAGCAGACACCAAAGAGAAAAAGAGTAAATTAAACAGCAACTCACTCGCTCCTGAGCTCTTCTTTCTTGATCCGAAACTTGATCTGACTCGTACAAGTCTCCAGGGAGGGAAAAAGGAACAGTAGCCTCGAGCGATCAACAGGGCAATCTTCTGCAATTCTTGGCTTACCGTTTAGGATCTTTAGCATTGCTAGTCAGCGATCAGAATCAATCACTGTATCCATCTGCAACACGGGAGTCTGAATTGAAGCCTTTTTGCCCAAACAGCCGCAGCATTATTTGAGCAAAGATGGATCAGTCATGAAATCGCTCTGGACAGGATATATCTTTCTTTAATTCTTCCCATCTCTTTAGTATTAGGCAAATTTGGATTTGAGGTTCTCCTGCTTCCATAAGAATGTCTGCAGGTTTTCTGCCTTTTGATCATTGGTTTTAGGACCAATCTGCAGAGTCACATGCTGCAACAACTGCTTTTTCTTCCCAATCAAATGCAACCACAGATGTCCTCCATCTTTGAGGGGGAAATGCTTGGATGATGTACTGCTATTAGCTTTAGACTCTCTCATCATATCTTCAAAGATCAATGTCATCTGGGATAGACTTCAAATTACCACAGATGTTTCCATTATAATAATGTTGTTTCACTGCCAAATTTTGATCAAAGCATGGATTTTAGATGACCAAGTTGTCTTTTTTGTTAGAACAAAAGAGATAGCAGCCTTAAACAGCACAATCTTTTCTTCTCTAAATGAGAAAACAGCATATCTGAAAGGAAGAAGAGGAGGAGGAAAAAGAATACTAATTATAAGTTGCTTTTTTTTTTCTTTTCTTTTGGTGTGTGTGTGTGTGTGAGCTTAAAGACAATGAAAAAATGGCAAAATTACAATGCCAGGCTTCCTACATCACAACCTGTTCCTTCAAGACTCTTATAAACAGAAGACAGAAATAAGAAACTCTATAACTCTAGAAAAGATATTTAAAATCTACAAATTTGGCTCACGAAGGATGTGATATTATCATAGCCTACAAATTTTCACCTTAGATTAAAAGTTACATGCGCTACAAACTCAGACTAAAATAAGATTATTCTACAAAAAAAAGAAAAGACAAGGCATGAAATAATACATCTTTATGGAAATTCATATATAAATGATAGGCCAATGGAATATAATAATTACATGTGGAAGGGATTAAGACAGTCCAATGTTCTCCTCTCGAATCCTCCCTATCATTTCACATACAGCTGCTTCAATCTGAGTCACTGACGCATATGAGCAGTCATCCTCCACCTGCCAACCAAATGTGCAGTATAGTGTTCATGAGAACTGAAGAGAACACAGTCCATTAGGTTGCCTAAACAACAGTATATACCAGCACATCAACGTTAAGATTGCGGCTCAACGAGAGAGAGAGAGAGAGAGAGAGAGAGAGAGTAAATTAGAGGCTTATGTACCTTGAGACTGAAGGAGTAGAGAACTTTCTCATTGGCAGTGGTTACATTCAGGTGCAGCGGCGTGATCCGCAGATTCTGCAGCCATGTCAACAGCTTCGACAGCTGCTTGGGGTGCCGCCTCGAGAGCACCTTGAGGTTGACATGGCTCTCTACGATCGTCACCTCAATGTCGGCCATGGCTGACCGTTTCACCACATTAACTTCGTTACCGCTGTAGTCCTTGTCGACGTTGGTGACACCATTCTGGCTCCTGCTGCTGGTACCCCCATTAAAGGAGCAGGACGAGTACTGTGGGGTGTTGAAGAAGTCGGCGAAAGGAGAAGCGAACCCATCAGTGTCTGCTCGCTGCTCGAGTTGCTTCTGCACTTGAAGCGATTGCAGGAGCTGCTCAAGTTCCTTAACGTAATTGATTGCGCCCCCAACGATCGATGCTTGATCACCCTGTAGTGTTTTGGTACATTATATATATTACAGTGTCACCTCACGTGGCTTGCTGCGGAGTTATAGAGACCGATGAAGATGGAGCGAGCGTAAGGTATGAGAGGAGGAAGCAGAGTGCGCATTTTTACCCTTGGGACATAGGAGGAAGGCATCAGAGATCGGAGCACGGCGAGGTATTCGTTCATTTGCTTGCGTCGGTTGCGCTCCACAGCGATGTGGACCATCCTCTGGTTCTCCACCTCCTCCTTGTTCTTGATGCCCTTGGTGCGTCGCCGCTTCCTCCGGCTGACCACCACGGTGGCCTTGCCCTCGGCCGGCGCTTCCTCCTGACCCTCCGCTGTCGAATAGTTCGCGTGCCAGCCCTCCAAGTCTTGCACCAAGTCGGAACAAGATGGGTACCGAGTTCCATCCATATCCCGATCAAGCATCGAACTCTTCACCTCCATGCTAACATCTCCAAGGTGATAGCTACACGCCCCTCCGCCAGGATTGGTGCAGCTCTCCTTGCAAGCGTAACCGAACAGTCCCTGAGAGAATACAACAGCTTCTAATGCCATTACCAACTTTCGGATAGATATGCACTCAACTTTCGTCTTCACAGAGGGGAGGGAAGAGATGAGCTTTTAAAGGAAGAAGAGAACAGCTGTTGAAGCTGGATGAGATGTAGACATCGTGTGTTTCTTGTGTTACTAGTAAGCTGAAAAAAAGTATATTAACCAAAAAATGTAAACGGTAGGTTGGTATCGACACCCAAGAAAATGTAGAGGAAGCAGACAAGAATGAACAAGGGTAAGAGATTCATTCCAGTGGCCATTGAAGTTTTAGGTGTGAATGTGACCATACTCTGTGTAATTCTGTGTTGGCCAAGCTGTGTAACAGGACTGACAGTAGAAACAATGGGACGAACGCTCACTTGCTGCAGGAGCTGGCATACATTGAATCCACCGTAGTTGCACCATGGTGCTTCCACCGCAGGTGTACAAGTACAGTCCATGTGCCTCGAGGGTGGAGAAGAAAATTCCAGTTGTCCCCGAGGTTAAGATATCAAATTATATTGGCTCGCTCACGCGATTTGGCGAAAGATTTGGAATCCATTGTCTAGAATTAAAGAGCTTTGCAACTTGTATTCTGGCTGAAGAACTGAGAAAAAAGTATTCAGATAGCAACAAGCAACAGTTAGCAGCTGCTGTTCATACTTGGTGGTGAAGACAAGATTCTAATCAACCTACTGCTCCTCTTGTCGGTGGAACCTCACTCACTGTGGCCGCATCGACAATTGTTCCTTGGTGCGGTGTTGATAATTCAGCCGTAAGTCCGACATGTTTCGATTGATACAGGTGATGTAGGATGATGGTCCAAAAGTGGTCGGCGACGATGCTACCTGCAGTGGATAGAAGAAGCCAATTAGGATGGAAGACAATTTAATTCCTCTCGAGTGGCTAATTGAGGGTGAGACACTGCAGAATCCATAACGTATCTTTTGCCTACTCAACTCGGTCTCGAGCAAGGAATGGACAGATTAATTGTTTTGTGCAAGTGTACTGAAGGAAACATAACAAAAGCTGATGGTTACGTACTTAAGATTAATCTTATCACATTACACCTTTGTTACTTGACATACCAGTATTATTGATTACTGATGCAAACTACTAGATTGTATTGGTTTCTCACAGTACCTCTCACTACAATCCCCAGTTTCAGGAGGGAATCAAGTCATAGGTTGCAATTTTACACAGTCTCGTCATCAGAACTCCTTTATGCACTTTGTTCAACAAGATACTGTGTCGGTGGATATGGGCACAAGGGAGCTCAGAGGCAGTATAGTATTGCACAAGGGATGAGAGATGGTTGAATTTTCAAAGCTACTATATTAGAATATCTCGTTTCTCCTTTTGATCTCATATTTTTCTTACCATATAAAAAAGGATTTGACATCCCTTTGATTAGTGTTTATGAGATTCATCTAATTATTTTTTATTCTATAAATTGGGTTGTAATGCATACAGCTAATACAAAGTTTCACCTTTATCTTCCTTCTTTTTCATGATATCAAAGTCAAAAAATGCTCAAAGTTGAGTCTCATCTCTCTCTCTCTCTCTCTCTCTCTCTCTCTCTCACGAATCCATCAACTATGATGAACATCTTCATACCTCCCATCATATGACCTTTCGGGAATACAAAATGGTATAAGACTTGTCTTTCTTTAATATGTTTTTGGTTCAATTACGATCGCTTCCGGACATGTTTGTTAACTGTGAAATATTAAATATAAATTCTCATATCACTATTCATCGTTATTTTGAAAGAGAAAATGAACCCTCTACTTATTTAAAAGATTTTTATTATTCTTTTACCTTTATCACTCTGCATAAACCTCGCTCTTTACATGAGGCTTTTGCTAATCCCTTTTAGCAAAATGCTATAAATTAAGAACTTGATGCACTTATCAAAACTTAAACGTGTGATTTGGTTAACTTATCTTTTGATATATATATATATATATATATTTATATTTATATTTATTTATTAATTACATAAGGCTTTATATAGATTTAAACAAGCTCCTCGAGCTTGGTTTGCCAAATTTTTTTTTATTATTATAGGCTAGAGGTTTCTTGGTTGTCATATCCTATTCTCCTCTCCCCTTCTCCTCCTCAAATAGTAAGCTTGGAGATTTGAGGAGCATCATCGCAGGCCTGCTATGTGGATCACCACTAGATAGGAGGACGCTTGACTCCTTCATCCCCTCCTATAGATCTATAGGGATTCAGGGTTATACGATCTCCCTAGATAACATAACTATCTCATGCGTGGTTTTTTAGTTTCACGGATTTTGCACACCAATCATCGCACGATAACGAACACATCATTGAGAAATTTGAGGATTTTGTTCTTTCTGTTCTTCTGCTATGCATATGATATCACTCTTAGATTTTCCTATAGTTTGGGCGATGGTACCACCCAAACTAGATGGTGGTACCGTCGATAGTTAATCTTACCAAATGGTGGTACCGCCCTATCAAGCGATGGTATCGTTAGAGCCCAATCTCCGATGCTCTATTAGGCGGTCATATCGCCCAGACTAGATGGTCATACCACCTAGTGTCAGTTTGTAAGTGGTGGTACCACCCAATAATGGCGGTGGTATTGCCAGTACCCTAGAAACCAAGGATGAGATACTTTTTAGCTCCATGTTTAAAGCCATTAGAGCCTATAAATACCCCACTCTTTCCTGCATGAAAAAGCATGAAAGTGTGAACAAAAGACTTAAGATTGTAGGTTGCCAAAGTGTTGAAAAAGTGCTAAGTGTCCTCCTCCTCCTTTAACGTTGTGATCATTCTAAGAGAGGTGTGAGGCTTATAAAGGTTGTCTCCTAAACCTATGAAAAAGAAAAAGAGTTATAATAGGATAGTTGGTTTCACCCATTGAAAGACTATTAGTGGATATTAGTGGCCTCACCGGAGGTGGAATCGGGAGTGGACGTAGGTCACGATGATCGAACCACTATAAATTTGGTATGTATCTTCTTTATGCTCTTTATTATTATTATTTTTCTATTTTACTTACTTATTATGTTTACTCTAAGTTAAGCACACTTCGATATCATTCCCAATATAGTTTCATCGAATCAAACTTTCAAATCATTGAAGTTTTTCGAATTAATGTCATTTACCTAAAAGCACTAATTCAATCTCCCTCTTAGTGCCGATTTTAGTCCTAGCAATTTCAGGTGAGTCACATACCTCGTTATTGAAAGTCATCAATCCATAGTTTACCACTTCATGTTTATTAGCTTGTTTTTCATCTTCTGATGCACTTGATTCATCCTAAATTGCGTTGAGTGATTTCTTCTTCTTTTATGTTGTCAACTTTTTCTTCGGTTGTAGACACTCAGTTTTGAAGTTCCATAGCCTTTTGCATTCATAACAAATAATTGTATCATTTTTAAGTTTATTTTTATTTTTAGATTCTTGTCTTACAGAATTCGTTTTGTTTCTTTTCATGAACGTTTTAAATGTTCTTGTAAAGAGTGCTATGTCATCATCATCACTTGAGCTTTCACTCGAGTGGTCTTCTTTGGTTCTAAGTGTAATATCATTTTTGTTCTTTGGAAGGTTTTTTTTATGTTTGTCACATGCCTTGAAAGTCATTTCATAGGTTATTAATGATCCTATGAGTTCTTCAAGAGGAAAATTGTTCAAGTCCTTTGCTTATTGAATTACAATTACTTTATCCTAACTTTTTGGAAGAGATTTTAAAATTTTATTAACCCATTCAAGATTAGTATAACATCTACTAAAAGCTTTCAAGTCATTGACAACATCCGTAAAACGGGTGTATATATCACAAATGGTTTCGCTTGGCTTCATTCTAAATAATTCATAACTATATATCAAAAGATTAATCTTAGATTCTTTTACTCTATTTGTGCCTTCATTGTTGAATCTCAAATTTTAATGATGAAACCAATTGATAGGATTTATGATTTAATCTGTATTTTGAGTGATGCAAGACTAGCTTTGATCAAAAAGAGGTAAATTGATTGAAGTAGGCAGAATCTGATATTGGGCTGGAATTGAACATGTCAGAAGATTGGACGTCAGACCAGAGGAATAGTCGATGTGTTAGCAGAAGACTTCGTACCATGAGTTTAGACATTAGGCCAAGAAGATTGGACATTGTGCTAAGGAGATCGGATGTTGCGAGAAGGCAACATGCCGATTGGGCAATACGCCGAAGGAGAGTACGATGTGCCGAAGGGTCGGATGAAGCGTCGGACGAACCCATGACATGCCGGATAACATAATATTCTTACTTGTAATAATTTGTCTAGATCGAAGTAGTTTTAGTTGTAATTGGGTTGGTTTAGAATGTAATTATGCAACTTAATTAGGGGCCAATTGGGCCCGAATTAGGTTGTTTTGGGCCAGGAGAAAGGCTCATTCAGTGACCTAAAAGTTGAGTCAGGTGGTGGTACCATCGGTCTAGGTGGTGGCATCGCTAGTGGCACAGTCTCTGAGACATAATCTCCAAAACTATGTCTGGCAATAGTATCGCCAGACTGGGTGGTGGTACTGCTAGTTTGGGTGGTGGTATCGCCCAAACATAGTCTCCCAGACTGTGTTAGGTGATGGTACTGCCAGACTAGATGGTGGTACCACCAGACTAGGTGGTGGTACCACCTAGTGTCAATGCTTCAGGTAGTGGTACCGCCCAACACAAGCAATAGTTTCGCCAATACCTCGAAAACTGGGGATGAGACACTTTTAGGCTCCAAGTTTGAATCCCTTTGGGCCCTATAAATATCCCTCTCATCCCTGCTCAGATTACGCAAGAACTAAGAGCAAAAAGAAAGAAAAAACACTATTGTAATCTTGTAATAACTCCTCTTAACCTCTAAGTGTTGGTGAAGTTTAAAAGAGGAGGTAGTGGGGGTGTAAAGGTTCTCTCCTGAACCTATCAAAAGGCGAATCGAGTTGTAAGGGTAGTTGATCTTTGCCCATTAAAAGAAAATCATTAGTAGATGCCAATGGCCTCGACGGAAGAAGAATCAAGAGTGGATGTAGGTCACGATGACCGAATCACTATAAAACTCAATTTACATTTACTTTAAGTTCTTTACTTTCATTGTAAACTGCTTTATTTACTTATTCACTACGCTTCCAAACGCTTCTTGATTCTCGGATTTTGATGATGAAATCAATTGGTAAATTATTTGATCAAATCTATATGTTGAGAAGAGTGTGTAGGATTAGCTATGATAGTAATCAAAGCATAAAGCAAAATGAAGTGCCAGAGTGAAGATCGAGATTTCGTTGGGAGTTCAAGAGTTTATTAAAAGTTCATACGTTCGTCGGAAGTTTTGCTGGAATTGATGGAGAAGTCTAGGAGCTTGCCAAAGAAGCTTGTTGGAACTCGCCAAAAAGATCATTGTGAAGTATAGGAGCTTGTTGGGAGTCCGTTGGAACATTGCCGAGAGATCGTCGAAAGTTCGCTGGAAGATCACTGGAAGAAACATAAACTAACCAGACTTGTTTTGCTTAGTATATGCCTTAAGAATTATAGTTAGCACGTAATTAGGGTTAGGTTTGGGAGGTAATCCCACTAACTCAGTTAGGGGCCAACTGAGCTCATAATTGGACTGGTTTGGGCCGGATTCAAGGCCCAACTAGATTACTGGACCCTATTTGGCAATGGCACTACTAGACTAGGGCAGTGGAACCACCCAGGGAATGGTCTTCTAAGTGGTTTAGGTAGTGGTATCGCCCAGATTGGGCGGTGGTACCGTCGGCAGTTATTACATGTCAAGCGGTGGTACCGCCAAAGCTCAGTCTCCGAGAACTCTGTCAAGCAGTGGTACTGCCTAGTGTTAGAGTGTCAGGTGGTGATATCACCCAATATTAGCGGTGGTACTATCAGTACCACGGAAACCCAGGATGAAACACTTTTTGGCTTGAATTTTAAAGCCATTGGGACTTATAAATATCCCACCCTTTTCTACATGAAAGGGTAATGAAGTGTAATCAAAGTGTTAAAAAAGCTCTAAGTGTTGGGGTGTTGAAAGTATTGTAAAAGTCAGAAGAATCCTCCTCCCTCTCTTTAGCTTTGTAATCATCCAAGAAGAGGTGTGAGGCTTGTAAGGGTTATCTCCTAAACCCATGAAAAGGAGAAAGTGCTATAAAGATGTGGTTGGTCTTCACAAGGAAGACCATTAGTGGACACTAGTGACCTTAACAGAGGAGGAATCGGAAGTGTATGTAGGTCACAACAACTGAACCACTATAAATTTCAATGTGTTCTTTCTTTATTGTTTATTCTCTTTATTGCTTTACTTCATTACAAACTATCCAATCCCCTCTTCTATACTCACTTGCAAACTTACTCAAGTCAAACAAATGGTTTTTATCGAAATCAGTTTTATCATACGAAGATTTTTGAACCAACATAATTTTTTCGCGACACTAATTCACCCCCTCTTAGTGTCATTCTTGATCCTAATAATTGATATCAGAGCAAGGTCACTCTTAGTTTGGTTTGAAACCTAAGAGAGATGACATTTACTGGCAACCAAGAGGGCCACTCAATCACATGTCCATCCATGTTCAATGGGATAGATTACACCTATTAGAAAACTAGAATGAGGATTTTTCTAATTTCTATGGATTTTGAATTATGGAACATTATGGAAAATGGCTTTCAAAAGTCTTCTCTTCTAATAAATGATTGGAATGAGTTGGAGAAGAAACTTTTGCTTTAAATGCTAAGGTTATAAATACCTTATTTTGTGCTTTAAATAAAAATGAGTTCAATCGAGTGTCTATTTGTGAAATGACTTTTGATATTTGGCATATATTCGAAATCACTCATGAGGGCACTAGTAGAGTAAAAGAGTCTAAAATTAATCTTTTAGTCCATATTTATGAATTGTTTCGGATAAAACCATGTGAGACCATTGGAGACATGCACACCTAGTTTACATATGTCGTCAATAGTATAAAAGGACTTGGTAAATTTTTTTCTAATTTTGAACTTGGTTAACAAAATATTAAGATCCCTTCTAAAGAGTTGGGATCGTAAAGTAACATCAATTTAAGAAACCAAAGACTTAAATAACTTTCCGCTCGAAGAACTTTTGGGTCTTTGATAACCTACGAAATGACTTACAATGCTCATGAAGAGCTTGAGAATAACCTTTCAAAGAATAGGAAGGATATGATTCTAAGAACTGATAAAGACCACTTGAAAGAAAATTCAAGTGATGAGGACTATGATGATAACTTGGCACTCTTGACAAGAAAGTTCAAAAAATTCATAAAAAGAAATAAATCTAAAAATAACACTAAAAATAAAATTAAACCCAAGAAAGAATAAGTTATATGCTACAAATACAAGAATCTAGGACATTTTAAAAGTGAATATCCCAAGTAAAAAAGAAGTAACCAAAGAAGAAGAAGGCACTCAAAGTGATGTAGGATGACTCGAGCGATTCCGAAGGCGAAGAATAAAGCAACAAGGAGATCACCAACTATATACTAATGGCTATCGGAGATGAGGTAAGTAGTTTATTATATGCAAATTTATCTTTCAATGAGCTTTTAAGTGTTTTTCATGAATTGTTTGATGAATGTAGAATAATGAGTAAAAAATATAATTCTTTGAAAAAGGATAATTCCCTTTTAAATATTGATTTTAAAAAATTTAAGCATGATAATCTTTCTTTACCTCCATGCATTAAGTGTGAACACTTAGAGGCATTTGAGAAGGAAAATTTGCTACTCAAAGGAACTTTAGAAAAATTTGAGATTGGTAACAAGTCCTTGAGCATGATCATTGCTAATAAGGGTTATGTTCATAAAAGAAGCGGAAATGGATTTGTGAGTAGCTCTCACCAAAATCCAACTACCTTTATTAAAGGCCCTACATTGCATGTATCACCCCACACCAAATGTAACTTTTATTACAAACTCGGACATGTTGCTTATAAATGTTCATTTAAGAGATATAATCAACACATTGATTTGGGTTCCTAAAGGAACCGTAAAGAACTCCATGTAAAATGATAAGTTAAGTAGGTCGATTTTTGAGGATCCAAGGTCAAGTAGTTACTTAGAAATCACCCTCTTTTGTAGAAATTTTACCATCACAAGCTAGGAGTAAGAGATGGTATCTTGATAGTGGATGCTCAAGGCACATGACTAGAGATCCATCTAAATTCTCTAAGCTTACTAGCCTAGACGAAGGGTATGTCACATTCAGAGATAACAATAAGGGTAAAATCATTGGCAAATGAACCATAGATAACAAATCTAACTTTTTGATTAAAGATATGTTGTTGGTTGATGGCTTAAAGCATATTCTTTTGAGCATTAGTTAATTGTGTGATAAAAGATATGTCATTATATTTGAATCCAATGCTTGCATTATTGAACAACCACACAAAAACACATATATGATTATCCTAACACAAAATAATGTATACACTATTGACATTGATAATCTTTGTAATGAAATATGTTTTTTGATTTTGAATGATGATGCTTAGATTTGGCATAGGAGATTAGGTCATGCTAGCATAAAACTAATCTCTTAAATCTCATCCAAAAAACTTGTAAGAGGTATTCCTAACATTAAGTTTGTTAAAGATAATATGTGTGATGCATGTCAACTAGGAAAATAAATAAAAGGTAGTTTTAAATCAAAGAATCAAATAAGCACCTTTAGATTACTACAATTGATCCATATGGATTTATTTGGACCAATTGATACATCAAGCTAAGGAGGTATCAAATATGCCTTTGTAATTGTAGACAATTATAGTAGATACACTTGAACATACTTTTTGGTACATAAAAGTGATTGCTTTATATATTTTTCTAAGTTTTGTAAACTTATTCAAAATTAAAAAGGCTTTACAATTTGATCAATTCGGAGTGATCATGGTGGCGAATTTCAAAACCATGATTTTTAAAATTTTTATGAATCTAATGGATACAACCACAATTTCTCTACTTTGAGAAATCCTCAACAAAATGGAGAATTAGAAAGAAAAAATAGAATTTTATAAGAAATGACAAGAACCATGTTGAACGAACATAGCTTACCCAAATATTTTTGGATCGAAGCTGTTAATACAGCATGCTATGTCACGAATAGGATTCTAGTAAGACCATTACTTTCCAAAACTCCTTATGAATTATGGAATGATAAAAAATCGAATGTTTCATACTTTAAAGTTTTTGGTTATATATGTTTTATCTTAAATGAAAAAGATGCCTTAGGAAAGTTTGATGCATAATTCGATGAAGGCATTTTTCTTGGTTATTCTTCTATTTCAAAAGTCTTTCATGTCTTTACTAAAAGAACCTTGGTCATAGAAGAGTCTATTTATATTGTCTTTAATGAAGTCTTCAAATTTAGGAAAAATAATTTTGATAATGATATTAATTTTGATGCTTTGAATTAAATGAACCCTCTCCTCCAACTAGCAACTTGGATATATCTTCTTCCGAAACATCCTTACCGAAGGAGTGGATGTATGTAGATGCTTATCCTGAGGAGCTAATTATAGGAGACATATCAAAGGGGGTTCAAACTCATTCTTCTCTTAAAAAAAATTTGTGTCAATATTGCTTTTCTTTCTCAAATTGAACCAAAATATATTGATGAAGCCTTGAAAGATAATTCTTGGGTTACGCAATGCAAGAAGAGTTGAACCAATTTGAGAGAAATAATATATGGAAGCTTGTTCCAAGGCCAAATGACCATTTAGTTATTGGTACTAAATGGGTCTTTAGAAATAAGCAAGATAAATTTGGTATCATGATTAGAAACAAGACTAGATTAGTGGCCAAGGGTTTCAACCAAGAAGAAGGTATCGATTATGAAGAAACTTTCGTTCCTGTGACAAGATTAGAAGCCATAAAAATGCTCTTTACCTATGCTAGTAGTAATAATTTTAAGTTATTTCAAATGGATATTAAAAGTACTTAAACAGCTTTATTTCCGAAGAAGTATATGTTGAACAACCACTCGGATTTGAGAACTCTCTTTTTCCTAATCATGTGTTTAAGTTAATTAAAGTTCTCTATGGATTAAAACAAGTCCTGAGGGCTTGGTATAAAAGACGTAGCTCCTTTTCTTATCCAAAATAATTTCTCTAAAGGCAAGGTCGATACTATATTATTTATTAAAAAATTTGAAAATAACTTTCTTGTTGTTCAAATTTATGTTGATGATATTATTTTTGGTACTATAAATGAATCTTTATGCGAATCATTTGCCAATAGTATGAGCCAAGAGTTTGAAATGAGTTTAATGGGTGAACTAACTTTCTTTTTAGGCTTACAAATCAAACAACTTAGTAATGGTATTTTTCTTAGTCAAACCAAGTATACATTAGAATTGCTAAAATGGTTTAAGATGGCTAGTTCAAAAGCTATCAATACTCCTATGAGTACCTCCACTAAGTTAAACATGGACAAAAGTGGAGAAAGCTTTGATAAAAAAACTTATAGGGGTATAATAGGTAATTTACTATATCTTACCACAACTAGACCAGACATCATGTTTAGTATAGGACTTTGTGCTAGATTTCAATCTAATCCTAAGCTATCTCATCTTAAAGCAATTAAAAGAATTCTCAAATATCTTAAAGGAACCCCTAATCTAGGATTATGGTATCCAAAATCTGAAAACATTGAATTAATTGCATATGCTGATGCAGATTTTGCTGGATGTAGAGAAGATAGAAAAAGTATATCCGGAACATGTCAATTCTTAGGTCATGCACTTGTTTCTTGGTCTTCGAAGAAACAAAACTTGGTTGCATTATCTACAATCGAAGTGGAGTATATAGCAGTTTGTGCATGTTGTGCATAAGTTGTTTGGATGAAAAATACATTAGAAGATTATAAGATTCACCTCCAGAATATTCGTATAAAATGTGATAATACAAGTGCAATATGTTTAATAAAAAATCCTATTCAACACCCTAGAACTAAACATATTGACATTAGGCATCATTTCATAAGAGATCATGTTAATAACCATGACATATCTTTAGAGTTTATTGATACAAAACATCATTTAGCCGATATCTTTATAAAACATTTAAATGAAGAACAATTTGATTTTATTAGAAGAGAGTTAGGGATGTTAAATTATCTGAATGCATGAGTTTGTTGTATATCTTTTTCAAACTTTCTCGATTTTTTAAAATAAAGCCTTCATGAAATTATTTCATTTCGTAAATAAGGCTTTCATGAAATCCGGAATATCAATCTACTTGGTATCAAATTTATTTCATACCCTTGCTCCATTACTTAATGATTTTTGATACACTTAGTCCCTTTAAGCGTGGATTTCATTGACAAATACATCTATTAGGAATTTCATTCATGGATTTTTGATCCATTATTTGATGCTCCTTTCCCATGAATTCTTCCTTACTCTTCTCATGAAAGAAAAATTTTTATGGACTTTTAGTATGTGATGATCACTTGCAAGAATAAGGATTTGATTTTGTATGGACATCTTGATCCTTTTAATGACTCCTTTCTCTTTATTAATAAGAATGAGTTCACTAATTGATCCACTCACGGAATGCTAGATGATTGATGATACCTTATTATCAAACAACAATTATATAGTCATAGTGGTGTATTTTGTCCTTAGACTTGAGACACTAAGGATGAGTACTCTACTCTTTGATACCAGACTTATAGGCCTAAAAGTTCTAGATCTAGCATAGTCGATCATTAGGAGTAGTAGCTAACCTTACGAGGGCTATTGAGTGTCAATAGAGGATCATCCACTTTTGGTGTCATGAGAGGAATATCTGATGTGTTCTCACTAAAACAAATCCCTGGCCAGGGTCATTCAGATTAAGAGAAAAAGAGTTCTCTAAAAGAATTTGATTAGAGCGAGATTCGAGTAAAAACTGTATGGGCATGATAGCACAATGCTTGGTATATGGTTTTTGGGGTATTAAATGAATGAGGAACTATAGATACACAATAATTGAGGATAGACAAGTCCAATGGATTGGATTCCCTTGTATCGTCTCGGAACTACGGCGTAGTAGTCTAGTACATCCACAATTGATGAGTCGAGTGAATTATTATAGAGATAATAATTCATTAAGCTAGAAAAAGTTCTAATAGGTATAACTCATGGCTATCTCGATATTGGACCTAGAGGGTCACACACATATGGTAGTGTTGCGATGAATAGAGGTTTGGATATGAGATTTCCGTTGGAGCCCCTATCTTATTGGATATCTAATAAGCCTCTGAATTATTGGATCTTATGGAAGATCTAATAAAAGCCAATGAGAGATTATTTGGTAGAGACCCACTAATCTAAGTAGCATTGGTAGTTGGATGGAGATCCAATACATAATATGGTAGGATCTATACGGTAAGTTAATAGGGGGGTGGGAACCAAAGGGCCATGGGTTAGATTCTTTATGGCTACCTCCTCTTATTCTCCTTTCTCCCTATCCTCCTCATACTGTAGCCCCTATTTAGGGTGAGTGGATAGCAAGAAGGGGTAGCCCCTTTTTTATTGCGTAGTGTGCGAGAAAGAGATTTGAGCATCGATTTGAGGAGCATCTTCGCAGCCCCTGTCATGTGGATCACTGCAAGAGACGAGGATAGTTGACCTTTTTCATCCTTTCCCACAGATTTTTATGGATATACAATCTTCTTAGGTAATACATCTTTCTTATACGTATAGTTTTTTAGTTTTTTAGTTTTGTAGATTTTTGTGCACCAATCTTTGCACGACAATGAAACATTATTTTTCTATGAGAATTCTAGGATTTTATTTTCTGTTCTTCCACTGCACATATGATGTCACCCTAGATTTTCAAATAGTAGTATCAGAGCTAAGTTGCTCATATAAAAGATTAGTTTTTAAATTATGTGCACTGTGTTCAATCGCGTAGAAATTGTTTTACGTGATTACTATAATTTTTTATCGTAGTTTTCAAATCTGTGCTACATCTTTTTTTACCATTAAGAGATGTTTTCGAGAGAACTTTTGATGTCAAAGAAGTTGACACAAAATGGGAAGAAAGGGCAGTAATTGTTACTATTCCTTTATATTAGCCAAAGGCTGCTTGCAGCCTTGGCCGAGAGCATATCTTGTTGCTCATGGCCTGGCCAAAAGAAGTAGGAATGAGAGGTTGCTCTCAACCTGCTGCATGGCAGCCCCTACAGCTAGGTTTCCTAGCTGTAGGGGGCACCACAAGCAACTAGGGTTTCCTAGTCGCCCAAGTGCCCCTAGCGGCCAAGACTCCTAGTCGCATGGGGCAAGCAAGTAGCCAAGATGCCCTACAGCCAAGGTTACCTAGCTACAAGAGATTATAGGGAAATCTATGGGTGACATTACATGCACAGTGGAAGAATAAAAAATAAAAATCCTCAAATTTCTCATAAATTGTATTCGTCATTGTGCGAAGATTGGCGCACAAAATCCATAAAACCGAAAACTACGTATATGAAAAATTGTGTTACCTAGGGAGATCGTATATCCCTGAATCTCTATAGATCTATAGGAGAGGGTGAAGGAGGTCAAGTGTCCTCCTTTCTAGCGGTGATCCACACAGTAGGGCTACGATGTCGCTCCTCAAATCTCCAAGCCTGCTATCTAAGGAGAAGAAGGGGAGAGGATAATAGGAGATGGCAAACAAGAGAAGCTCTAGCTTATGAACCTTTGATTCCCTCCTATTTATAGAGGCTCCCTATCAACTTAACCCTAATATCTCATTGGCTCTTATTGGATCTCATATATATGATCCAATAATTTATGGGCTTATTGGATATCCAATAAGATAGGGGCTCTGACGGATATCTCATATCTGAACCTCTACTCATCGCAATGCCTATCATATGTGTGTGACCCTTTAGGCCTAATATCGAGTTGGACATAAGTCATACCTATCAGAACTCCTTTTGGCTCAATGAATTATTATCTGCATAATAATTTACTCGACTCATCGACTACGAACGTACTAGGCCACTACGTCATAGTCCCTAGATGATATAGGGGGATCCAATCCATTGGATCTATTTATCCTCGATTACCATGTATCTATAGTCCCTCATCTATTTAATACTCCAAAGACCATATATCGGGCATAGTACTATTAGGCCCATATGATTTTTCCTTGAGTCTTACTCTAATCGGATTCTCCCGGAGAACTCTTTCTCTCTCAATCCGAATGACTTTGGCTAGGAATTTGTCCGAGCAAGAACATATGGGATATTCTTCTCATGACTCTAAGAGCGGATGATCCTCTATCGATACTTAATAGCCCTCGTAAGATTGGTTACCACTCTCGATGATCGGTTGTGCTAGATTTGGAACTTCCAGACCTATAAGTTCAGTATCAAAGAGTGGAGTACTCATGCATGATATCCTTGGTGTCTTAAGTCTAAGGACCAGATAAACCATTGGGACAACAGAATCGCTATTTGACAATGAGATATCATTAACCATCCAGCATTTCATGAGCGGATCAATCAGTAAACTCATTCTCCAATGAGCACATATACTGTAGCCTTAGTGTCCCCATACGAGCAATTATGTGACCAACCGCCTCCATCATATATATGGGTATATAGTAAACTAGTCTATCCAGTTATCTAATGTCCCTCTTAAGTAACCTATGACCGAGATTATTTAGGATCTGTATTTAAAGGCGAATCGGTCTTATTATCATGATCTCATCACGATTTGATTCTCATTGCACAGATCTATGGACATCACAATGTATATATATATATGTATATGTATATATGTATGTATATGTATATATGTATGTATATGTATATATGTATGTATATGTATATATATATATATATATATATATATATATATATATATGTATGTATATGTATGTATATGTATATACATATATACATATATATATACATATACATACATATATATATATATGTATATATATGTATGTATACATATGTATATACATATGTATACATATGTACATATATATACATATATATATCTATACATATACATATACATATATACATATGTATATGTATATATATATATATATATATATACATATATATATATATATATATATATATATATATATACGTATATAAACATATACATATATGTATATATATGTATATATATATATATATTCGTATATAAATATATACATATATACATACATACATATATACATATAAATATATATGTATATATATATGTATATATGTATATATATGTATATGTATATATG
The DNA here is from genome assembly GCA_004837865.1 of Musa balbisiana. NCBI lineage: Eukaryota > Viridiplantae > Streptophyta > Magnoliopsida > Zingiberales > Musaceae > Musa > Musa balbisiana. The sequence goes on along the minus strand of CM017195.1, from coordinate 23,723,234 downwards.
TATATATATACACAACAAGCAATATAAACTGATAAAATGTCAAAATATAATAAGCAAAAAATATATATATATCATGTCACATGTGTCATCACTCACATGATTGGCTTGCAATGCACCTATGACCAATAATGTCCATGGATTTGTATAATGGGAATCGGATCGTGATGAGATCACGATAATGAAATTGATTTACCTGTAACTATAGACCCTAAATAATCTCAATCATATGTTACTCGAGAAGGACATTGAGACAACTAGACAAACTGGTATACTATATATCCGTCCATATGATGGAGGTAGTTGGTCTCATAGCTGCTCATGTGGCGACACTAGGGATACAATGCAAGTGCTTATTGGAGAATGAATTCACTTATTGATCCACTCACAGAATGTTGGATGATTGATAATATCTTATTGTCAAATAGCAATTCCGTAGTCCTAATGGTGTATTTTGTCCTTACACTTGAGACATCAAGGATGTCCTGTATGAGTACTCTATTCTCTGATACCATACATATAGGATTGAAAGTTCTAGATCTAGCATAACCGATTATCGGGAGTAGTAGCCAACCTTACGAGAGCTATTAAGTGTCAATAGAGGATTATCCTAATAGTTCTTCCCAAATCAAGGGTAGAATTAACATATTTTAAAAATTCTCTTTACTACATCATGATACAGCTTCCTTAGAGATTACATAAAATGAATTACAAGACCAATTGAAAATGCAACATTTAGTCTTGTAATTGTTAAGTAGATGAGGCTATTAATAAAAGCATAAAAAGATTAAGGGTCAGAAAGAATCTTCCTATCATTACAACTTAACTTTATATTTGTATCAAGCGGAGTAGAAACCTTCTTACTTTTATTTCTTCCAAACCTTTTAACAATTTTCTTTGCATAGCTTATTTGAGAGATAAATATACTTTTTTTTTTATTCATCATCTCTAAATCAAGAAAAATATTAAGCTCTCCTAAGACTTTTATTTCAAATTGGATAGAAAGATCACAATGAAATTTTGTAATCTCTATTTCATCATTACCGGTGATGATCATATCATCCACATATAGAACAATAATATGTAGGCTTCCTTACTTTTTAATAAATGAGTGAGGATCGAAGTAAAATAATCAAAGAAATATAAGTCTTAAATAATTTTTCATGCCATGCTTTGAGAGCTTACTTTAACCCATAAAGAGCTTTCTTATAAATACAATTTAGTTTGGAAATAAAAGTATACCTCGATGGTTGTTCTAAATAATATTTTTATCACTTTTACCATTTAGGAATGCATTCTTTGTTGGGAAATGTAGGGTGACATCACATGCGTAGTGGAAGAATAAAAAATAAAAATCCTAGAATTTCCTATAGAAAAGAAAATTTCATCGTCGTGCAAAAGTTAATGCACAAAAACTCGTAAAATCGAAAACTACGCATATAAGAAAGATGTGTTACCTACGGAGATCATATATCCCTGAAAACCTACAAATTTGAGCAAGAGAATGAAGGGGGTCAACTATCCTCCTCTCTAGCAATGATCCACATGGTAGGGGCGGCGAATATGCTCCTTAAATCGTTGCACAATCCTCCTCACTGCACGCACTACGTAATAAAAAACGAGCTATCTCTTCTTGCTGTTCACACACCCCAAATAAGGGATGAGGGTTGAGGAGGAGAGAGAGAAAGGAGAATAGGAGGTGACAACAAAAAAGATCCTAGCCTATAGCCCTTTAGTTCCCTCATATTTATAAAGGCCCTTTATCAACTTAGCTCTAATGGATCTTGTCATATTGGATACTAGATCTCCATTCAACTACTCAAGCCTCTTAGATTAGTGGGTCTCTACCCAATAATCTTTTATTGGCTCTTATTAGATCTCATCCATAGGAACCAATAATTCAGGGGCTTATTGGATATCCAATAAGATAGGGACTCCAACGGATATCTTATATCCGAACCTCTACTCATTGTAACACCTACTATATATGTGTGATGTAAGGAAATCTTTGGGGGCGACATCACATGCATAGTTCAAGAACATTAAAAAAACAAAATCCCCAATTCCCCAAAGATGTATTCGTCGTCGTGCGAAGATTGGTGCGCAAAAACCGCGAAACTTAAAACTGCATATAAGATAGATTTTGTTACCCAAGAAGATCATATATCCTTGAATCTCTATAGATCTCCAGGAGAGGGTAAAGGAGGTCAAGGTCTTCCTCTCTAACGGTGATCCACACTGCAGGGTTACGACGATGCTCCCTAAAACTCCAAGTCTACTATTTGATTAGGAGAAGGGGTAGAGAATAGGAGAGGCAACCCCAAAAAACGCTCTAGCCTATGAACCATTTGTTCTCTCCTATTTATAAATGTCATTTTTCAACTTAACCCTAATGGATCTTGCCTAATTGAGTATTAGATCTCCATCCAACTACCCAGTCCTCTTAAATTAGTGGATCTCTATCCAATAATCTCTCATTGACTCTTATTGGATCTCATCCATAGGATCCAATAATTCAGGGGCTTATTGGATATCCAATAAGATAGGGGCTCCAATAGATATCCCATATCTGAACCTCTACTCTGGTAATGCTTATTATATGTGTGTGACCCTCTAGACCCAATATCGAGCTGGTCGTGAGTTATATCTATTCGACTACGGATGTACTATGCCACTACGCCATAATCCCCAAACGATATAGTGGAATCCAATCCATTGGACCTATCTGTCCTCAATTACCATATACCTATAGTCCCTTATCCATCTAATATCCCAGATACTATATACCGGGCATGGTGCTGTTAGACCCATATGGTTTCTACTCGAGTCTCGCTCTAATTGGATTCCCTCATAGAACTCTTTCTCTCTCAATCCGAATGACCCTGGCTAGAGATTTGTCTGAGCAAGAACATATAGGATATTTCTCTCATGACTCTGAGAGCGGATGATCCTCTGTCAATACTTAATAGCCCTTATAAGGTTGGCTACCAATCCCGATGACCAGCTGTGCTAGATCTGGACCCTCCAAATCTATAAGTTTAGTATCAAAGAGTGGAGTACTCATATAGGACATCCTTGGTGTCTCAAGTCTAAGAACCAAATATACTATTAGGACTACGAAATTGCTATATGATAATAAGGCATCATTAACCATCCAGCATTTCGTAAGGGTATTAATCAGTGAACTCATTCTCCAATGAGCACTTGTACTGTATCCCTGGTGTCTCCATACTTGCAATTATGAGACTAGCTGCATCCATCATATGGATGTCTTAGAACACTTCTTATAAGACCTAGGTTCCTTCACTTGAGCAATCGCCACATTGTTGTCGTAATATAAGGGAATCGGCTCCTCATTGGCCGGCACAACTCCCAAATCTATAATGAACTTCTTCATCCAGACTTCCTCTATTGCTACCTTTGCTGTAGCAATGTACTCTACCTTTGTGATCGAGTCAGTAGTAGTATCTTGCTTGAAACTCTTCTATAATACTACTCCTCAATTCAGGGTGTACACATACCCTGAATTCGACTTGCTATCATCGATATTAGATAAGAAACTTGAGTCCATGTAGCCTTCAACCCTGAGGCTACTACCTCCATATACCAGTAAAAGATCCTTAGTCATTCTCAAGTACTAAAGGATACACTTTAATGCTTTCTAGTGCTTCAAGTTTGGATTCGCCTGATACTAGCTCGTGACACTCAAAGCATGCACTATATCAGGCCTAGTACATAGTATGACATACATGATAGACCTTATCACTAAGGTATAGGGTATCCTATCTATGTTCGCCCTTTCTTCAAGAGTCTTTAGGGACATACTCCTAGAAAGCGATATACCATGTCTCATCGATATGAGACCTCTCTTGGAATTTTCCATGTCAAACCTTTTGACAATGGTATCTATGTACTTGGACTAGGACAAACTAAGCATCCTCTTGGATCTATCTCTATAGAACTGAATCCCCAAGATATATGATGCTTCCCCTAAGTCCTTCATGGAGAAGTGTCTAGATAACCAAGTTTTTACTGTGGATAACATTCCTATATTATTTCCAATGATCAAGATGTCATCCACATATAACACCAAGAAGGTGATAGCACTCCCACTTAGCTTCCTGTACACATAAGGCTCATCTTCGTTCTTAACGAAGTCATAAGATTTGATTACCTTATCAAATCTTATGTTCCAACTTCGAGAAGCTTACTTTAGTCCATAAATAGACCTAAGCAACCTACACATTTTATCTGGGCAATTCTTGGACACTAATTCCTTGGGCTATATCATATACACCTCCTCCTTATGGTTGCCATTTAAGAATACGATTTTCATGTTCATCTGTTAGATCTCATAATCATAGTGTGTTGCAATAGCCAATAGAATTTGGATGGGTTTTAGCATGTCTACGGGTGAGAAGATTTCGTCATAATCAATACTTTGCCTTTAACGATACCCCTTAGCCACTAGCCTTGCTTTATATGTCTCTACCTTTTCATATACTCTGATTTTCTTCTTGAAGATCCACTTGCAACCGATGGGTCCAATACCCTTGGGTGCATCAACTTGGTTTCAAACCTTGTTGGAGTACATGAAATCCATCTCAGAATTCATGGCTTCTTGCCACTTCCCGGAGTCTATACTCGTAATAGCCTCTTCCTAAGTTTGAGGATCAATATCCTCAACATCTTCTCCTCTAATATGTCCCACATATCTCTTAGGAGGATGGGATACTCTGTTGAACCTATATAAAGTCAGAACTTATGTTCAATATATCTAAACAGACTCAAGCTATGGAGTGGTGCTTGTGCTATGTTCTCCAACATCGCTCAATTCTATCATGCTCCCACTATCTCCGCCAAGAATGTGTTTCTTCCTAAGGAACACCGCTCTCTTGGCTACAAAGACCTTTTAGTCATCGGGTTTATAGAAATAATACCCACAAGTTTCCTTGGGGTACCCCATGAATTTGCACTACTCTATCCTCGATTCTAACATATCGGGGTTATATCTTTTAACATGGGTAAGGCAGCCCCAAATCTTAACAACCTTAAGATCAGGCTTCTTCCCTTTCTATATCTCATATGGTGTAGACACTACTAACTTAGTTGGAACTCTGTTCAGAAGGTAAGCTGCGGTCTCTAGGGCGTTTTCCCAGAATGAGATGGATAGGTCAGCGAAACTTATCATGGACCGCACCATGTCTAACAGTATATGATTCCTCCTTTCAAATACATCATTGAGTTGAGGTATATAAGGAGGTGTTTATTGAGATAGGATCACATGGTCTTTGAGGAACTGGGTGAACTCTGTACTCAAGTACTCATCTCTTCAATCTGATTGAAGAGTCTTGATACTCTGTCCAATCTGGTTCTCCACTTCATTCTTATAACTCTCTAAATTTTTCAAAGGCCTTGGACTTTACTTCATCAAGTACACATGTCCATACCTTGAGAATCATTAGTAAAAGTAATAAAGTAGGAGTAACCACCTATGGCATGAGTTGACATGGGTCCACATACATCACTATGTATGAGTTACTATAGCTTAGTGGATTTCTCTCTAGTTCCAGTAAAAGAAGAGTCTATTAGTTTTTCATGAAGACGAGGCTCGCAAGTTACATATGACTTATAGTCGAATGGATCAAGATATCCATCCTTTATCAACTTTTGGATTCTTCCATCATGGATATAACCTAGCCAACAATGCCACAAGTATGCACTGTTCACCTCATCTTGTTTACTCTTGGACACACTTACATTCATGATATGTGGAGTAGTGTTTAGCATAAACAAATCATTATGCAATATTCCTCATACCAATCTCCTAAGCTTTGTTAGAATCTACAATAAATTGCAGATGTGATATGCACCATTGGTATCCAAAACCCATGCACTATCACAAAAATCTAACAATGAGAGACTAATCATAAATATACCTGAAACTTCTCCAAGCTTTTGTTTCACCCTCTATGCAAGGTACTCTTTGCAGTTCCTCTTCCAATGCCCATCTTTGCCATAGTGGAAGCACTGACCTTTGTCCTTTGTCGAGTTTTTCTTAACAATCTTTGTTTTACCTGGTTTGCTCTTGCCCTTACCCTTCTTAAGGGATTTTTTTGTTTTCCTTTTCTTTCTGGTCTCACCAGTATAGAGAACTAGCTTATCTTTCTTGATAGTGCTCTCTGCCTCCCTTAACATATTGAGAAGCTTAGAGAGAGTCATCTCAAGCTTATTCATATTCAAATTTATTATGAACTATGAAAAGAAATCTGGTAGGGACTAAAGCACAAGATCCACATACAGGTTATCCTCTATGACCATTCCTAGACTTATGAGTTTCTCTATCCACTTAATCATCTTTAGGACATGGTTCTGAACTGGTGTCCCCTCAATCATCCTAGTGCGGAAGAGGCTCTTGGATATCTCATATCGTTGAGTCCTTCCCCGTTCCTCAAAGAGTTTGCAGATATGTAGAAGAATGGATCTAACATCCATCTTTTCATGCTGTCTCTATAACTCAGGAGTCATGGAGCCTAATATGTAACATTGAGCAAGAGTGGAATCATTAATGTACTTCACGTAGTGAGCGATCTCATCCTCGCTTACCCCTTCCTTAAGCGTAGGCATCACTATATTAAGGATGTATGCGATTTTCTCCATCGTGAGAACAATTCTCAAGTTGCGGAGCCAATCCATATAATTCAGACCAGTGAGGCGATTGACATCAAGTATGCCAAATAAGGGATTTGAAAGTAACATTTTCTGAAAATAAAAATGCAGCAGAAATAAATAACATACAGATTTTACAAAAAATGAATAATCAAGATATGGACTTCTATCTTAATATGCTCCCACTATTTTACTAGTGAATCACGTGACACACTCAGCACGTGAAACGAAAATCTTCGACATACTTCTAGTAGGGATCGGGATCCAATCAGCATCTTAATACAACCTCGAGAGACTCGACTAATCACACTAACCCCAAAAGATAGGCAACTCTTGCCGATCACAACTCCTTGTGATTCTCATCCAATTCGGCCTCCAAACCACCATGGTCTCAAGGAACTCGACCAACTATGGTGTCTGGTTAAGTCAACACCATCATTACAAGATGAGTCTGATTCGATGATATACCCTCGAGGGACTCGACCAAGCATACCATGTCCTTAGGTCACCAATGACATCTTTATATTGTAGGCAAGATATCGAATTGTAATATAGGTGAGCCTTGAGGGACTCGACCAACTCAACTTTATCAAGAATTGGTCCCTACCTATAACAATAGAAGGCCACGTAGGTCATTCTAATTGCCTCATGTTTACCGACTTAATATTATCGAGAGAGGGGATTTTAATTTGGTCTCTTAATATAACGTGTCACAAATATACATATTTAATATATATCTACATCGCATGTAAATATATATACATATCTAGTGGGCAATCACACATCACATGAGCAATCACACTAGATAATCATTGACACAATCTAATGTGCTCAGGCCCGAGCTAGTGGGCCTAATCACTCACATCAAAGATCTATATTACAAAGTTTATCTCTATGCCCTGTGATCGTCCATTTTGTCCTCGTCGTGTTCCGTTGGCATCTTGACGTGTCCGGGATCGGGATCAATCAGCATCTTAATACAACCTCGAGAGACCTCGACTAATCACACTAAACCCCAAAGATAGGCAACTCTTGCCGATCACAATCCTTGTGATTCTCATCCAATTCGGCCTCCAAACCACCATGGTCTCAAGGAACTCGACCAACTATGGTGTCTGGTAAGTCAACACATCCATTACAAGATGAGTCTGATTCGATGATATACCTCGAGGGACTCGACCAAGCATACCATGTCCTTAGGTCACCAATGACATCTTTATATTGTAGGCAAGATATCGAATTGTAATATAGGTGAGCCTTGAGGGACTCGACCAACTCAACTTTATCAAGAATTGGTCCCTACCTATAACAATAGAAGGCCACGTAGGTCATTCTAATTGCCTCATGTTTACCGACTTAATATTATCGAGAGAGGGGATTTTAATTTGGTCTCTTAATATAACGTGTCACAAATATACATATTTAATATATATCTACATCGCATGTAAATATATATACATATCTAGTGGGCAATCACACATCACATGAGCAATCACACTAGATAATCATTGACCACAATCTAATGTGATCAGGCCCGAGCTAGTGGGCCTAATCACTCACATCAAGATCTATATATACAACGGTGTATCTCTATGCCCTGTGATCGTCCATTTTGTCCTCGTCGGTTCCGTTGGCATCTTGACGTGTCTCCATGCATCGCGATCGTTCGTCTTGTGGATCCCACTATCGCTTCCACGCTCCTACTACGTATCCTCATGTGATTACAACTTAATCATAGGCATGCAAGCCCGACAATAAACGAGAAATAAAATAGAGGCTCGTAGGCCCTAATAATAATAATCACAAGTGGACACACATCACATAGTCCTTGATCATCCGTCCACATATCATACATCACATACAAATATTATTATTTAGGACTACTAGATAATAATAATAATAATAATAATAATAATAATAATAACTTTTAATTAATTAATATTTTCTAAAATAAAGGACATGTAAGGAATTTTTTAAATTTTGAGGGGTATTTTTATAATTTGGACAAAGGATAGAAATTTTTGAAATTCATAGGGGCAAAACTATCTTTTGCCTAAAATGCCCTAAACCCCTTTCTCCCCTACTTGCTGCGGCCATTGCCACCCTGCTGGCGACGACCTATGCGGCGGGTGGGAGCCCCCGTAGGCGGCTCTACTTGTGGGCGTCTCTATTAGGGCTCGTGCGTGGGCGCAACGACACCAAGCACCGCTTGCACCCATGGGCAAGCGACCACCGCTAGCGAGCCCGGCCCCTACGGGCGGGCCCAGCGCCCGTGAGTAGGCTGCCTACACGGTGCCTCTGCCCACAAGCGCAACGCCGATAGGCGCCGTTGCCCCGCCGTGATGGTGTCACTGCGAGTAGTTTTCTCTGCGGGCGCAGCACCTGCAGGAGTTGCCCCTTGTCTGGGCAGAGCCCATAGGCACCGCCCCTTGCGATGCAATGCTCGTGCCTACGGGCAGTAGCCTAACGACCGCCAGCACCTTGCACGCGACTGCCATCTATAGGGGAAGCAATAGTTGCTACCATTTTTCACTTTTGCGTCAACGATTTTGACGTTAAAAACTTTTCCAAAACATAACACATGCAATTCAAAACTAATCTTTGCACGAATAACCTAGCTCTGATACCATTATTGAGAAATCTTTGGGGGCGAAGATTAGTGCATAAAAAATCATGAAACTTAAAACTGCATATAAGATAAATTGTGTTACCTAGGGAGATCGTATATCCCTGAATCCATGAAGATCTCTTGGAGAGGTGAAGGAAGTTAAGCATCCTTCTCTATAGTGGTGATCCACATAGCAAGGTTGCGACAATGCTCCTCAAAACTCTAAGCCTACTATTTGAGGAGGAGAAGGGGAGGAGAATAGGAGAGGCAACCCTAAAAAAAGCTTTAGCCTATGAACAATTGGTTCTCTCCTATTTATAGAAGTCCCTTGTCAACTTTACCCTAATGGATCCTGCCTTATTGGGTATTGGATCTCCATCCAACTACCCATACCTCTTAAATCAGTGTGTCTCTATACAATAATCTCTCATTGGCTCTTATTGGTCTCATCCATAGGATCCAATAATTCAGGGGCTTATTGGATATCCAATAAGATAGGGGCTCCGGTAGATATCTCATATCCGTACCTCTACTCATTGCAATGCTTACTATATGTGTCTGACCCTCTAGGCCCAATATTGAGCTGGCCGTGAGTCATATATGTCAAAACTTTTTCTAGCTCAGTGAATTATTATCTTCATAATAGTTTACTCGACTCATCGACTACGGACGTACTAGGTCACTACGCCGCAATTTCCAAACGATACAAGGGAATCCAATCTATTGGACCTGTTTGTCCTCAGCTACCATATACCTATAGTCCCTTATCCATCTAATATCCCAAAGACCGTATACTGGGCATGGTGCTGTCAGACCCATACGGTTTCTATTCGAGTCTCACTATAATCGGATTCTCCCAAAGAACTCTTTCTCTCTCAATCCGAATAACCCTAGCCAAGGATTTGTTTGAGCAAAAACACATAGGATATTTTTCTTATGACACCGAGAGCGGATGATCCTCTATCGACACTCAATAGCACTCATCAGATAGGCTACCATTCCCGATGACCAACTATGCTAGATCTGGAACCTATCAAAGAGTGGAGTACTCATATAGGAAATCCTTTGTGTCTCAAGTCTAAAGACAATATACACCACTAGGACCATGGAATTATTGTCAGATAATGAGGTATCATCAACCATCTAGCATGAGTACTTGCACTATATCCCTAGTGTCCCCACACGAGCAGCTATAAGACCAGCTACATCCATTATATGAACGGATATACAACACACTAGTCTATCCAGTTATCTCAATGTCTCTCTCGAGTAACCTATGATAAGGATTATTTAGGATTTGTGTTTAAAGGCGAATCAGTCTCATTATCATGATCTCATCACGATCTGATTCCCATTGCACAAATCCATGGACATCATAATATATTCAAGTGTATATGCAACACTCAATTTAAAGCGATAAAATACCAAAATATAATAAGCAAAAAGACTATATGTCAAGTCACACGTGTCATCACTCACTTGATTAGCTTGTAGGGCACCTATGACTAGCATGTGACCCTCTAGGCCCAATATCAAACTGACCATGATTCATACTTTTCATAATTCCTTCTAGCTCAATGAATTATTATCTCCATAATAATTCACTCATCGAATATGGACGTACAATGCCACTACGTCATAGTCACCAAACGATACAGGGGAATCCAATACTTTTGACCTATCTGCCATCAGTTACTGTGTATCTATAGTCCCTCATCTATCTAATATCTTAGAGACTATATACCGGGCATGGTGTTGTCAGACCCATACGATTTCTACTTGAGTCTCGCTCTAATAGGATTCTCCTAGAGAACTCTATCTCTATCAATCTAAACAACATTGGCTAGAGATTTGTTTAAGCAAGAATACATGAGATATTCCTCTCATAACACAAAGAGTGGATGATCCTCTATTGATACTCAATAGCCCTCATAAGGTTGGCTGCCACTCCTGATGACCAGCTGTGCTAGATTTGAAACTTCCAGACCTATAAGTGGAGTACTCATACAGAACATCATTGGTGTCTCAAGTCTAAGAATCAGATATGTCATTGGGACAACAGAATCATTGTCTGACATCAAGATATTATCAACCATCCAACATTCCGTGAGCGAATCAATCAGTGAACTTATTCTCCAATGAGCACCTGCACTGTATCCCTAGTGTCCTCATATGAGCAACTATGAGATCAACAGCCTCCATCTTATGAACAGGTATATAGTACATCAATCTGTCCGGTTATCTCAATGTCCCTCTCGAGTAACCTATGATTGGGATTATTTATGGTTTACGTTTAAAGGTGAATCATTCTTATTATTATGATCTCATCACGATCCGATTTGCTAATCATAGGTGCCCTACAAGCCAATCACGTGAGCGATAACACATGTGTTACTATGTAACCTTATATTGATTGTTGCATATACATGTATACATGTATATATACATATATATATATTGTGATATCCTTGGATATGTGCAATAGGAATTGGATCATGATGAGATCACGATAATGAGATCGATTCACCTTTAAACATAAAACCTAAATAATCCCAGTCATAGATTACTGGATAAGGATATCAAGATAACTGGACAGACTGGTGTGTTGTATACCCGTTCATATGATGGATGTAGCTGGTCTCATAGCTGCTCATGTGGAGACACTAGGGATACAGTACAAGTGCTCATTGGAGAATCAATTCATTGATTGATCCGCTTAAGGAATGTTGGATGGTTGATGATGCCTTATTGTTAGACAATGATTCTGTAGTCCTAGTGGGGTATCTGGTCCTTAGACTTGAGACACCAAAGATATCTTATATATGTACTCTATTCTTGGATACCTAACTTATAGGTCTGGAGGTTCCAGATTTAGCACAATCGGTCTTTGAGAGTAGTACCCAACCTTATAAGGACTATTGAGTATCGATAGAGGATCACCCACTCTCAGTGTCATGAGAGGAATATACCATGTGTTCTTACTTACACAAATCCCTAGCCAGGGTTATTTAGATTGAGAGAGAAAGAGTTCTCCGAGAGAATCCGATTAGAGCGAGACTCAATTAGAAACCGTATGGGTCTGATAGCACCATGCATGGTATAAAGTCTCTAGGATATTAGATGGATGAGGGACTATAGGTACACGGTAACTAAGGACAGACAGGTCTAATGAATTGGATTCCCCTATATCGTTTAGGGACTGTGGCGTAGTGGCCTAGTATGTCCGCAATCGATGAGTCAAGTGAATTATTATGGAGATAATAATTCACTAAGCCAGAAGGAGTTCTAACAGGTATGATTTATGAACAACTCGATATTGGGCCTAGAGGGTCACATGCATATGGTAGGCATTGCGATGAGTAGAGGTTCGGATATGGGATATCTGTCGGAGCCCTTATCTTAATGGATATCCAATAAGCCCCTGAATTTTTGGATCCTATGGATGAGATCCAATAAGAGCTAATGAAAGATTATTGGATAGAGATCCACTAATGTAAGTGGCTTGGATAGTTGGATAGAGATCCAATACCTAATAGGGCAAGATCCATTAGGATTAAGTTGACAAGGGACCTCTATAAATAGAAGAGAACTAATGGTTCATAGGCTAGAGCCTTTTTGGGTTGCCTCTCTTATTCTCCTCCCCTTCTCCTCCTCAAAGAAGACCTAGATATTTGAGGAGTATTGCGTAACCCTATTGTGTGGATCATCTCTTAAGAGAATGCTTGACCTCCTTCATCCTCTCCTAGAGATCTGTAGGGATTTAGGGATATACGATCTCCCTAGGTAATACAATCTTTTATTTATGTAGTTTTAAGGTTTGCAAAATTTGCGTACCAATCTTCGCACAACGACGAACATATCTTTGGAAAATTGGGGATTTTATTTTCTGTTTTTCCACTTCGCATGTGATGTCATCCCTGAATTTCCCAACAGTGGTATCTGAGCTAGGTTATTCATGCGAAATATTGGTTTTGAACTACGTGTATTATGTTTTGGAGAAGCTTTTGACGTCAAAATCATTGACGCAAAAGTGAGAAAGGACAGCAACTGTTGCAGCCCTTGCTACCCTCATAAATGGCAGCTTGCTGCCATCTACGTGCGTGCAGTCGCCTGTAGTGGCACTTGCAAGGGCAACGGCTGCAAGCAAGCAGCACAGCGCCAGCGCATGCGTCGTTCCTATAGTAGCTGACCGGCGGCCTGCTTCAACAAGCTTGCAGTCGGCGGGGGCACTGGCAGCCTGCAAGGGTGGCCCATCCGCAAGGGCAGCACAACGCCCACAAGAGGGGGGCGCTGCTCCCAAGCACGACGCCTGCGGACACTGCTCTTGTGGGGCACAAAACCACTTGCAAGGTCGCCCGTTCGCGGGGGCGTTGCCCACAAGCGCGGCACCTGTAAGCACTACACCCGCGGGCACAGGTCCCGTGGGGGCAACACCACCCGTAGGGGCGCCCCCCGCAAGGGTCGGCCCACGTAGAGGGTTACCGCCAACAAGGTGGCGGTGGCCGCAACATGCAGCAAGGATGAGGGTTAGGGTTTTTTAGACAACAAATAGTTTTGCCCCTCAAAATTTCAAAATTTTCAAGTTCTATCCTTTGTCCAAATTATGAAAATACACCTCACAATTCGAAAAATTTCCTATATATCCCTGATTTCAAAAATATTAATTAATTAAAAAGTTTAATTGATTATTATTTTTATTGTTATCTAGTAGTCCTACATAATAATGATTTATACATGTGATGTATGATATATGGACGGATGATCATGGACTGTGTGATGATGTATGTACTTGTAATTATTATTATAGGGGCTTATGAGCCTCCATTTTATTTCTCATTTATTGTTAGGCCTATGTGCCTACGATTAAGTTGTAATAACACGGGAAGGCGCAATGGGAGCGTTGAAGCGAAAGCGGGACCCACAAGGCTGAGACGGATGATCCCGATATATAGAGATACATCGAGATGCCGATAGAACCGACAAGAATGAGATAGACGATCACAAGGCATGGAGATGCGCCGCTGCATGCATAGATCTTGTGAGTGATTAGGCCCAATGGCTCAGGCCTGATCACATTAAGCTATGGTCCATGATCATCTGGTGTGATTGCTATTATGATGTGTGATTGCTCATACACCTATGTATGTGGGTGACATGTCATATTTGGAGACCAAATCAAAGAAACCCCTCTCTCGACAATATTAAGTCAATAAACATGAGATAATTAGATTGACCCACGTGGCCTTCTATCGTTATAGGTAGGGACCGATTCTCGATGCAGGTTGAGTTGGTCGAGTCCCTTGAGGCTTACCTATATTATGATTCACTATCTTGCCTACGACATAGAGATGTCACCAGTGACCTGAGGATATAGTATGCTTAGTCAAGTCTCTCGAGGGTATATCATTGAATCAGACTCATCTTGAAACGATGGTGTTGACTTAACCAAACATCATGGTTGGTCGAGTCTCTCGAGACCATGATGGTTCAGAGGCCGAATAGGACATGAATCATAAGGAGTTATGATTGACAAGAGTTGCCTACCTTTTGGGCTTAGTGTGATTGGTCGAGTCTCTCGAGGTTGTACTAAGACATTGATTGGATCCTGATCCCCACTAGAAGTCTACCTGAGACTTATGTTTCATGTGCTGAGTTGAGTGTGTTGCATGACTCATCAATAAAATAGTGGGAGCAGATTAAGATAGAAGTACATATCTTGATTGTTTATTTTTTATAAAATCTGCATGTTATTTATTTCTACTGCATCTTTATTTTCAAAAAATGTTGCTTTCAAATCCCTTACGTGGCATACTTGATGTCAACCACCTCACTAGTCTGAATTATACGAATTGGCTTCATAACTTGAGAATTGTTCTCACGATGGAGAACATCGTATATGTCCTTAATATAGTGATACCTACGCCCAAGGAAGGGACAAGCGAGGATGAGATCGCTCGTTACGTGAAGTACGTAGATGACTCCACTCTTGCTCAGTGTTACATGTTGGGCTCCATGACTCCTGAGTTACAATGACAACATGAAAAGATAGATGCTAGATCCATTCTTCTACATGTCTGCAAACTGTTTGAGGAACAAGGAAGAACTCAGCGATATAAGATATTCAAGAGTCTCTTCCATGCTAAGATGACTAAGGGGACACCGGTTCAAAACCATATCCTAAAAATGATTGAGTGGATAGAGAAACTCATAGGTCTATGAATGGTCCTAGAAGATAACTTGTGTGTGGATCGTGTGCTTTAGTCCCTACCAGATTCTTTTTCACAGTTCATAATGAATTTTAATATGAACAAGCTTAAGGTGATTCTTTCTAAGCTTTTCAATATGTTGAAGGAGGCAGAGAGCACTATCAAGAAAGAGAAGACAATTCTCTATACTGGTGAGACTAGAAGGAAAAGGAAAGCAGAAAAGTCTCTTAAGAAGGGCAAGGGCAAAGGTAGACCGAGTAAAGCAAAGATTGCTAAGAAAGACCTAATAAAGAACAAAGGACAAAGGCCAATACTTCCATTGTAACAAAGATGGGCATTAGAAGAGGAACTGTAAGGAGTACCTTGCAGAAAGGGTGAAACAAAAGCTTAAAGAAGCTTCATGTACATTCACGATCAGTCTCCAATTATCAGATTTTTGTGATAGTGCATTGGTATTAGATACCGGTATTGCTTATCACATCTGTAATTTATTGTAGATTCTAGCAAAGCTGAGGAGAATGGTGAGAAGAATATTGCATAATAGTTTGTTTATTCTAGACACTACTCAATATATCATGGATGTAAGTGTATCCATGAGGAAATGAGATTAGGTGAACAGTGCATACATGTGACATTGTAGACTAGGTCACATCCATGAGGGAAGGATTCAAAAGTTGCTAAAGGATGAATATCTAGATCCACTCTACTATGAGTCATATGTAACTTGCGAGTCTTGCCTTCGTGGAAAACTGATCAACTCTCCTTTTAGTGGAACTAGCGAGAGAGCCACTAAGCTACTCGAACTCATAAATAGTAATATATGTGGACCAATGTTAACTCATGCCATAGGCGGTTACTCTTACTTTATTACTTTTACTAATGATTTCCAAGTTATGGATATGTGTACTTGATGAAATACAAGTCCGAAGCCTTTGAGAAATTCAAAGAATATAAGAATGAAGTGGAGAACTAGATTGGAAAGAGTATCAAGACTCTTCGATCAAATCGAGGAGGTGAGTACTTGAATACAAAGTTCACCCAATTCCTCAAGGGCTATAGGATTCTATCTCAATAGACACCTCCTTATGCACCTCAGCTCAATGGTGTATTTGAAAGGAGAAATCATACACTGTTAGACATGGTGCGGTCCATGATGAGTTTCGCTAACCTACCTATCTCATTATGGGGATATGCCATAGAGACTGCAATTTACCTTCTAAACAGAGTTCCAACTAAGTTGGTAGTATCCACACCATATAAGATATAGAAAGGAAAAAAGCTCGATCTTAAGGTTGTTAAGATTTAGGGCTACTCTACTCACGTTAAAAGGCACAACCCCGATAAGTTGGAATCGAGGACGAAGCGGTGCATGTTCATATAATACCCCCAAGGAAACTTGTGGGTATTATTTTTATCATCCCGATGACCAAAAGGTCTTTGTAGCTAAGAGAGCGGTGTTCTTTGAGAAGAAACACATTATTGGCAGAGATAGTGGGAGCATGATAGAGTTGAGCGAGGTTGGAGAACCTAGCTCAAGTACCACTCTACAGCCTGAGTCTATTCAGGTACCTAACACACAAGTTCCGACTTTACGTAGGTCTAGTAGAGTATCTTATTCTTTTGAGAGATATATGGGACATATTAGAGGAGAGGATGTTGAGGATATTGATCCTCAAACTTACGAGGAGGATATTATGAGTATAAACTTCAGGAAGTGGCAAGAAGCCATGAATTTTGAGATGGATTCCATGTATTCCAACAAGGTTTGGGACCTAGTTGATGCACTCGAGGGTATTATACCCATCGATTGTAAGTGAATCTTCAAGAAGAAGATCAGAGTAGATGGAAAGGTAGAAACCTATAAAGTAAGGCTAGTGGCTAAGGGGTCAAAGGTAAAGTGTTGACTATGATGAAACCTTCTCACCCATAGTTATACTAAAATTTATTCGAATTCTATTGGCTTTTGCAACATACTATGATTATGAGTTTTGACAGATGGATATAAAAATTACATTCCTGGCAACCTCGAGGAGGAGGTGTATATGATATAGCTTGAGAGATTCGTGTCCAAGGACTGCCCATATAAGGTGTATAGGCTACTTAGGTCTATTTATGGACAAAAGCAAGCTTCCCGAAGTTGGAACATAAGATTTGATGAGGCAATCAGATCTTATGACTTTGTTAAGAATGAAGATGAGCATTGTGTATATAGGAAGGTAAGTGGGAGCACTATCACCTTCTTGGTGTTATATATGGATGACATCCTAATCATTAGGAATGATGTATGAATGATATCCATAGTAAAGGCTTGATACACTTCTCCATAAAAGACTTAGGGGAAGCATCCTATATCTTGAGGATTCAGATCTATAGAGATAGATCTAAGAGGATACTTAGCTTGTCCTAGTCTAGGTACATAGACACCATTATCAAAAGGTTTTGCATAAAAAATTCCAAGAGATGTCTCACACCAATAAGAAATGAGATATGAGATATCATTTTCTAGGAGTATGTCTCCAAAGACTCCTGAAGAAAGGGCGAACATAAATAGGATACCATATGTCTCAACGATAGGGTCTATCATGTATGTAATGCTACGTACCAGGCCTAATATAGTGCATGCTCTGAGTGTCTCTAGCCAGTATTAAGTGCGTCTAGGCTTGAAGCATTGGAAAGCAATAAAGTATATCCTTAAGTATGTGAGAAGGACTAAGGATCTTTTACTAGTATATGGAGGTAGTAGCCTCAGGATTGAAGGCTACATAGACTCGAGTTTTCAGTCTGATGTTGATAATAGTAAGTCAACTTCGAGGTGTGTTACACCATGAATGGAGGAGCAGTGTGTTGGAAGAGTTCCAGGCAATATACTACTGTTGACTCAACCATAGAGGTAGAGTACATTGCTATAGTAGAGGCAACAAAAGAGGGAGTTTGGATGAAGAAGTTAATCATAGATCTAGGAGTTGTGCTAGGTAGTAAGGAGTCGATTCCCTTATATTGTGATAATAACAGGGCGATTGCTCAAGCAAAGGAACCCGGGTCTCATCAGAAGTGTTCTGAGGAGGTTCTAACTTATTAGAGAAATCATGGCCCGAGGAGATGTAGTAGTGGAAAAAGTTTCATCCGAAGATAACATTGCAGATCCACTAACAAAGTCGTTGTCTTATATTATCTTTAAGCATCACATGGGTCTAATGAGGATCAAACACATAAGTGATTGGATTTAGGTCAAGTGGGAGATTGCTGGTCATGGGTGCTCTGCAAGCCAATCACGTGAGTGATGGCACGTGTGACTTGATATGCAATATTTTTGCTTATTATATTTTGACATTTTATCACTTTATATTGATTATTGCTTATACACACACACACACACACACACACACACACATATATATATATATATATATATATATATATATATTATGATGTCCTTGGATCTATGCAATGGGAATTAGATCGTGATGAGATTACGATAATGAGATCGATTCACCTTTAAACACAAACTCTAAATAATCCCGGTCATAGATTACTCGATAGTGACATCGAGATAACCGGATAAACTAGTGTGCTGTTGTATACCCATCCAGATGATAGATGTAGCTAGTCTTATAACTGCTCATGTGGGGATAATAGGGATACAGTACAGGTGCTTATTGGAGAATGAGTTCACTAATTAATCCTCTTACGGAATATTGGATGGTTGATGATACCTTATTGTTAGACAGCGATTCCGTAGTCCTAGTGGTGTATATGATCCTTAGACTTGAGACACCAAGGATGTCATATATGTTGGGAAATCTTGGGGGCGACATCACATGCGTAGCGGAAGATCAAGAAAAATAAAATTCCCAATTTCCCAAAAGGATGTTCATCGTCGTGCAAAGATTAGTGCATATAAATCCGTGAAACAAACTACATATAAGATAAATTGTGTTACCTAGGGAGATCTTATATCCCTGTTTCCTTGCAGATCTCTAGGAGAGGATGAAGGAGGTCAAGCGTCCTCCTCTCTAGCGGTGATCCACACAGCAAGGCTACGACGACGCTCCTCAAAAACTCCAGGCCTACTCTAAGGTAGAGAGGGAGAGGAGAATAGGAGAGGCAAGCAAAGGCTCTAGCCTTTGAGGCTCTAAATCCCTCCTATTTATAGAGGTCCCCTGTCAAACCCTAATGGATCCTTCCCTAATGGGTATTGGATCTGCATCCAATTATCTAAGCCTTTTAGATTAGTGGATCAATATCCAATAATCTCTCATGAGCTTTTATTGAATCTCGTCCATGGGATCCAATAATTCAGGGGCTTATTGGATATCCAATAAGATAGGGGCTCCAGCGGATATCTCATATCCGAACCTCTACTCATCGCAACGCCTATCATATGTGTGTGGCCCTCTAGGCCCAATATCGAGCTGGCCATGAGTCATATCTGTCAGAACTCCTTCTGGCTCAGTGAATTATTATCTCTATAATAATTCACTTGACTCATCGACTACGGACGTACTAGGCCACTACGCCATAGTCCCCAGACGATACAAGAGAATCCAATCCATTGGACCTGTCTATCCTCAGTTACCGTGTACATATAGTCTCTCATCCATCTAATATCCCAGAGACCGTATATCGGGCATAGTGTTGTCAGACTCATACGATTTTTCTACTCGAGTCTCGCTCTAATCGGATTCTCCGGGAGAACTCTTTCTCTCTCAACCCGAATAATCCTGGCCAGGGATTTGTCTGACCAAGAACACATGGGATATTCCTCTCATGACGCTGAGAGTGAATGATCCTCTATCGACACTCAATAGCCCTCGTAAGGTCGACTACCACTCCCAATGACCAGTTGTACTAGATCTGGGACAGCCAAACCTATAAGTCTGGTATCAAAGAGTGGAGCACTCATACAAGACATCCTTGGTGTCTCAAGTCTAAGGACCAAATACACCACTAGGACTACAGAATTGTTGTTTGACAATAAGGCATCATCAACCATCCAGTATTCCGTAAGCGGATCAATCAATGAACTCATTCTCCAATAAGCACCTGTACTGTATCCCTAGTGTCCCTACACGAGCAGCTATGAGACCAACTGCATCCATCATATGGCCGTGGGTATACAGCACACCAGTTTGTCCGGTTATCATGATGTCCCTCTCGATCGAGTAACCTATGATCGGGATTATTTAGGATCTGTATTTAAAGGTGAATCGGTCTCATTATCGTGATCTCATCACGATCTGATTCCCATTGCACAAATTCAAGGACATCACAATATATACATGCAATAGACAATATATAAAGTGATAAATACCAAAATATAATAAGCAAAAAAGATTCTGTGTCAAGTCACACGTGCCATCACTCACGTGATTGGCTTGCTGGGCACCTATGACTAGCAATATATGAGTACTCCACTATTTGATATCAGACTTATAGATTTGGAAGTTTTAGATCTAGCACAATTGGTCATCGAGAGTGGTAGCCAACCTTACGAGGACTATTGAGTGTCGATAGAGGATCATCTACTCTCGGTGTCATGAGAGGAATATCTCATGTATTCTTGCTTAGACAAATCCTTGGCCAGGGTCATTCAGATTGAGAGATAAAGAGTTCTCTAAGAGAATCCAATTAGAGCGAGGCTCGATTAGAAACCGTATGGGTCTAACAATACCATGCTCGGTATATAATCTCTGGATATTAAGTGGATGATGGACTATAGGTACACGGTAACTGAGGACAGACAGGTCCAATAGATTGGATTCCTCTGTATCGTCTGGGGACTACGACGTAGTGGCATAGTACGTCCACAATCGATGAGTCGAGTAAATTATTATTGAGATAATAATTCACTGATCCAAAATGAGTTCTGACAAGAACTCACGGCCAGCTCGATATTGAGCCTAGAGGGTCACAAACATATAGTAAGCGTTGTGATGAGTAGAGGTTCGGATATGAGATATCCGCCGGAGCCCCTATCTTATTGGATATCCAATAAGCCCCTAAATTATTGAATCCTATGGATGAGATCCAATAAGAGCTAATGAGAGATTATTAGATAAAGATCCACTAATCTAGGAGACTTGGGTAGTTGGATGGAGATCCAATACCCAATAGGGCATGATCCATTAGGGTTAAGTTGATAGGGAACTTCTATAAATAGGAGGGAACTACTGGTTCATAGGCTAGAGCCTTTTTGGGTTGCCTCTCCTATTCTCCTCCCCTTTTTCTCCTCAAAGTAGGCCTAGAGATTTGAGGAGTATCGTCATAGCTTTGTTATGTGGATCACCACTAGAGAGGAGGACACTTGACCTCCTTCATCCTCTCCTAGAGATCTGCAGGGATTCAGGGATATACGATCTCCCTAGGTAACATAATATTTCATTTATGTAGTTTAAGTTTCATGAATTTTATGCACCAATCTTCGCATGACGATGAACATATCTTTGGGAAATTGGGGATTTTATTTTTTGTTCTTCCGCTACGCATGTGATGTTGCCCTTGGATTTCCAATATAATCCCATTACGCAATCTTCCATCAAATCATTAAAATTAATGCAACAAGTAATATAAAGTGATAAAATATTAAATAATATAATAAGAAAAAAAAGTGCATGTCATATCACACGTGTAATTACTCATGTGATTAGCTTACAGGGCACCTATGACTAGCATTTTTCACATCAAGTTGCTAATGTTTCTATTTAAGATTAGCTACTAAAGCAATTACCATCGTAACAAATGTCATCTTGGCCATAGGACTAAAGGTTTCCTTATAATTTTTTTTTTGTTGAGAAAACCCTATTGCAACAAGTCTTGCCTTATAAGGATCTATATTTTACCTTACGTTTTACCTTATAAACTCATTTGCAAGTAATTAAATCTATATTTACATACTTTGACATAAGATCTCAAATTTTATTTTTATGAAGAGTATTCATTTTTTCATTCATGGCATTCTCCCACACCTTAACACATTTGGCTTCATTGAAATAAATAGACTCAAGATTATCAATTGGTTCAGAAAAGAAATAGTGATATATATTTATATTGTCTCCATCTCTATAAATGCTATTTTGATAATTATTCTTTTTAATATTCTCAATTTTAGAATTTTTTATTATGAATATTATTACTTCCCCTATCACTTTGCTTCATCATTCGTGGTGAAAAAATAACAAGAGTAGATAAAAATGAGGAAGAAGATGAGTCAAAATCGATAGGAGCATTTAGATGATAAAAAAAGCTCAATTACAAGTTTTGAACATATATCACTTTCATTATTATGATTGATATTTTAAAAAAAATTACTTGTGAATGATAATAATAAGAAACTTCATCAAACATAATATCTCAAGATACCACATACCTATGTGTTTGTAGATCCATACCTTTTCAACCTTTCTTCTTTTTATCATAGTCAATAAGGATGCATTTCTTGACCTTAACATCAAGCTTGCTTCTCTTTGAGTTTGGTACGTGAACATAGCATGAAAAATCAAATACTTTGAAATATTTAACATTTGGCTTCTCATCAAACATAAGCTCATATGAAGACTTCAGATTGATTGAACTAAAAGGAATTCAGTTAATAACATAAGTTGCGCATGCTATACCTTCTGCCTATAAGACTTTGGGTAAATTTTTTTGCATGAGGCTAATACTTATAGATCTCCATAAAATGTCGAATCTTTCGTTCAACTATACTATTTTGTTGTAGTGTATTTGCACATGTAAGTTCCTTTTTTATACTATACTCTTTACAAAAAGAAAAGAATCTATCCGAAGTGAACTCTCTGTCATTATCGATGCATAATTTTATAATTTTTCTTTCAACAGCACTTTCAACTATTATTAACTTGAACTCTTAGAAATTTTAAAAAGACTTTGTATTTTTTTCATAAAATAGACCCAAATGAACTTTATAAAATCACTAATAAAGAAAAGTATATAACGAGAATCTAAATAAGATAGTGTTTAAGTAGGGCCCATTAGTCATTATAAATAAACTCTAAGGAAAATTTACATCTTGAAAGTGATCTATCAAAATATTACTTGTGTGCTCTGCCATATTGACAACCTTCACAAACTTCATTACTACTAAAAGTAATAAGATTGAGAAAACCATTCACTAATTTTTTTTATATCATAATCTTTAATTTAAGAAAATTTATATGACTAAGTTTAGCATGCTAGATTGATGCACTATTATTTATACTCATTTTATCAACATTGATGCTGACAAAATATATAAATCTTGACCCTTTTACTAATATGTATTATATCTACATTTAATTCTTCTATATTACGAAGAAATTTGATTTTATTAAGACTAAAAAGAACATAATTTCCATGCATTTGTAATGGAGAAGAGATTTTTCTTCGTATCTACAATATGGTACACACTCTTTAATGTAATATGATCATTATCTTTATATGAAATTATGATGATGCTTTCCTTTTTCACTCGGTGAACAATATTATTTGTCATGGTAATTACATCATTACTTTTTATATCGATGAAGATTGGTGAATTTGGTATCATCACTAATGAGATGATGATCACATCTTGAATCAATAATCCGGTCATGTTCGAAATCGATAGATGTCATGACATTAGTAGTCTTAACCATAAAACATTTGTCTCAATCTTCATTAGTAGTATTAGAATAATATTCTTTATTTGTAATATTTTCTCCTTTAATCTTCACACCATATTTTTTCTTGATATGGCATAACTTGTCATACCTATAATACTCAATTTTCTTTTGATTTGTACTATTGTTTGAAGAAGAATCTTACTTACTGTTAACATTATCCTTCTTCTCTTTATCATTATTTTTTTTTCTTATTTGTAAAAGGGCATCTCTATCTCTCTTTAAATAGAAACTCCCGTCAAATCATTTGACGAGCTAGGGATTCTTGAGAAGCAAGAAGATTTTTCAATTCTACTGAGAATAAATATATCCTTGAATAAATATAACATAAGAAATATATTCTTTTTAAATACTACGAATAATATACATTTCATTTGTGCATAAAAATATGTTCATTTGGATCTAAGAGTGATATAGCTGAACATAAATTTTTAATCTTCAAAAAATACTGAGAAATTGAGATATCACCTTAGATAGTATTTGTCAAATCATTCTCCAAATAATGAGCTATATTCTTTTTGTTGAATAATACGTAATCCATGTGTTTAAAGAGATGATAAGAAATAGATCTCAATAATACAAATTTAACTTTTACATTTAAAACCCTACATCTTGTCATGACATCTCCAAATGTAGCATTTGGTGCTATTGTTACATTGCCACCAACTACTTCCAAATACATACATCTTTTAGATCTTATAGTTAAATTGATCGAGAAGTTCAATATAAGTATAGGGTAATAGTTCAACATCTTTTAAATATTTTGAGAAGCTCAATAAAACTTTTCTTATTTCCATCTTAGTTTCTTCCTTTTACCTTATCTTTGAATCAATATGGTTTTTCATTTTTACTTTAAAAAATACACACACCACTGATTATTAATTACAGTGGGTGCAATAATCATGTGGAGGTTCCAACAAGAGTGATGCCGTGGTAAGGAGGGATTTATGCGGGAATTTCTACAAGATTGTTCCTGGGACAATAAATAGTCTTAAACTGGTATTTTGTCCGGTTGCAGATTCAATGATGTGTTCTCCTGCCGAGCTGGGTGATTCAGAAACCATTTAATGATCTACAGCAGTTCATCCTGTCATGAATAGTTTGTGTTCCATAATTGGATTCCTCCAAATTGAGATGTCAAAAGAGTAATCATCTCCCATTGTTTGAAGTCATAATTGGATGTTGCAGGACGTGGGTGCCAACAAATTAATGCTCAGTAGTGATGGAGAAATAGTTTAGTTTTCTCAAGCAAGCACAAGCAATGCCGCAAAAAGGACTCCAAGTGGAAGCATATATGATTGAATCTTTACATAAATAAAAAGTGTGCTATTCTTTTACATGCGTGACATGCAAAAGATTGTGCTATAAGGAACACTTAATGTTGATTTGATGAACACATAATATAACAGATGTCTAGTTCACATTGTTATTTTTATATAAAAGAAAAATAATACGGATGAAGAATCATGGAATTTTGATGCAAGAAACAAACAATAACTTTATTTGTTCTTCATGACAATTTCTAAACTTTTTCTCGAGTCCATCTTACTTTAATCATGAAACAAAGATTTCCATGCATTATGATATATTTCATATAACAAAACATCCTTTGATATCTTTCGTATAACAAAACATCCTTTGACGTAGTGAAGAATTCTTATGGCGTTTTTCATGTGTCACATACACAAGATTATGTTAAAAGGAAAAATACATGTATATTTTTCATGAACACTTGTGTAGCAATATTCAAAATAACGTTACAAATGGAAATATTCAAAATAAAAATAACTGAAGTATATAAAAAAAAATTTATTCATGTAAAGTCATTAAAAAATAATATATCAATATATTAAAAGGGTTTGACTCGCGAAAACCATTAAATCGAGCATTATTTGGCTCAAAAAATCAAGGTTGATACAATTTCAACATTTAATGTGTTCAAGCCACTCCAAGTTACCATTTAAAATGTATAAAAACCTACAGAAGTGGGTCATAGTTTCTTCAGTCAGATTTTCAAGTTTTTCATGTAACTTTGATTGATTTAACCTTAGAGTGCCGTAGTTAAATTGACTTTGATGAGGGTTATACTAGTTTTGAATGGGAAATCAAAAATAGTTTCCAAGTTAGTATAACTAAAGTCCAAAAATATTTCATTCATTTGAAGCAATTGAAAAATATTAGTGTAAGAAACCATAAAATGGAGCCTTAACTTGACCAAATATTTGTTGAAATCAATTTTCGTCATTAATGTGTTGAAATCAGAATTAATTATCATTTTAGATGTGTTAAAAATGCAAAAAAAAAAAAGCCAATATTTTTTAATAATTGATTTATAAGGATTTCATTTAAATTTTGAAAAGGGTCAAACTATATTTTTTTAATTTAAAATAAAGAATAGTATAATCTTATTCGAAATTAGTGTAATTGGTAATCAAAAATGTTTTTCTTACATCCAAGCGTCAATTGAAAACATTAATTCATTACAGTGAAGGGGTTTTGAATCAAGAAAATCACAGCACAAAAAAATAAAAATAAAAAATGAATTTTGGCATAATTTCAGCCTTTCATAGCCAAAAATCAAGTGTGTAGATGAAGTGCTCAGAGTGACACTGATTCCTTTATTTAAATGTAGATGAAGTGCTCAGAGTCACACTGATTTCAGCCTTTCATAGCCAAAAAGCCTTTATTTTAATTGATTTAGGATGATTCCTTTATTTAAAGTGCTCAGAGTCACACTGATTTTGGACAAGTATCCATTTTGAATTGGAAGCCAAACACTGTGTAGATAGATGAAGTTCAAATTTCTTTTCTTTCCAAACAAGTGTAGATGAAGTTCTAAATTTTTTTTTTATTTATCCGATGTCATTGGAAAAAGATTATATCAGTATATTGAGTGGGTTTTTAATTAAAACAACCGCAAACACGGAGCCTCGATTTGCCAAAAATAAAAATAAAAATAATTTTCACACAAATTTCGACCTTCAAATGGATTGATTAAAATCCTCGTGAAACGTCATTTTAAGGGTATAAAAATTGATTGAAAATTTTTCTAATATTTCCTTTGTAATTGGTCTCCAAGGTTTTTATAATTTTTTTTCGATAGTTTAAGTTGGAAGTTGCCTAAATAACACTAGGGTTTGAAAATGGTTAACCATTCTAGAATTGGAAGCCAAAAGCAATATTTAACTTTACTCAAAATCAGTGTTAGTTGAAGTCCAAATTTTCTTTGTACATCCATAGTAATTGAAATGCAATAATCTTGTATGGCGAAGGGGTTTTGGGTCAAGAAAAATTACAAAGCTGGCTAGTCATCCTTTGGCTGCAAAGATACACCACTTTACATCATATACATTTGGCTGCAGACTTAGTCATCCTTTAATGTGTACCAGTTTAAGATTTCACTCATTCTAAAGCCAGAAACAGGAAAGAATTCACTATATTCACAACTGATGATCGAATTACATGAGCAGATACACACAGTTCATTTATGAAGACCAAAATGTTGTCCTTTTAACAAAATTCAGATCACTATTGCACTCACACTAAACATCTGAAGAGGGTTCAGAAGTGAATGCATGTCTGCAGAGGCCTCCTCCTATCGGTCGGTTGGGTAATCCTTATTTGAGTGACTTGGTGGAGTTGCATCATCCTCACGCTGATTGTGGCAATTGGATTACACTGTGTTGGATCTCGATTGATTGAAATTTTCGTGTATCGACTACTTCTGGTTGGATTTCAATTCTCGTCTTACCACTGACTGACGACCATCCATCTTCTCAAATTTCGGAGTGCATCGCACATCTGATCCATCCATCATATCTACTCATTTCAGACCCCCTCCCCCAGTTTGTGTCTTTTAGAGAGAGAGAGTTCCGATTGGATGTCAAAGTCTAGTCATATCGCTGACCTCCTCCCCAAATTTCTAAGTGCAGCCCCCCATCTAATCCATCGTATCTACCCATTTCTGATCCCCCAGTTTCCATCTTTTAGAGAGGTAGTTTTCTCACTGTGCCATGAATTCTCACGATTTTGGTTGAGGAAAGATTGATTTCTCAGTAGGAGAAGAGATCACACAAAAGTGTGAATCAGCCCTTTGATGATACTGTTCGTTCTTTGATCAACATTGTGTTTCCCACTAAGCTGAAGTCGTTTTGATGATACTGTTCGTTCTTTGATCAACATTGTGCCTCGACGTTTCCCAGAGACTGGTGGATTTTGCAGCTCTTATTCTACTGGTGGATTTCTTTCCTTTATTCTTCTGTTTCCGAGAGTTGTGATATTATCATCACAAATATATGGACAAGAAAATGGACAGCAGCTACTTAGCAATCATAGAATTTCCTAATCAAGAAGAGTGCAAACCTTGACAGCATGAAATATTTTTCATGACATGCTCAACTCTAAAAATAGCAGCTGGTAGTAACAACATATGTAATGTCCAATCACAAGATAAAAATCATGAGGCAAAATTCCAATATATCATAATAACATGTTCGATACAATTAAAGGCCACAGCATTTATTACATCCATGGCAGGCCAACCAAACAGCACAAACTGATGCCTACACTAACATCCTTGAAGCCAAATATGATGACCACAAACAATGGCATTGATTATCAAGAAGGGAAAAGACTGAAAGCAATGGCAAAGCCGCAGCAGCAACGAGAGTTGTAGAACAGATTACAGTTTCACAAAGTCGATGTGAACAACACCCAGAAACTTGCCGCATAGCAATCGACACAAAGCTGAACGGAGAGCTTCCGGACGACAGTGACTCCCACTTGTGAAGAAAGAAACCAATCAATGGACCACAACCTCATCCATTCATCATGCAAGCAAATGCCCTTCCGTCCAAAATATTTCAGCATGGCCCCATACAAGCCGAATAATGAAGTAACCTGCTCACCCATGTCAACAAAAGCAATTTAACCTCCACAATACTCCAGGAAATCATTAAAGTTATATACATAATAGCCAGGTTACATTTCCTTTTCTTCTTTGCACTGCCATTGTCTAAAGAAACCAACAACGACAGATAAAGTGGCAATCACCACTCAACATAACAGGTGTGTGCAAGCCTTCCTTTATAGATTCATCGCACACGCGCACTCCTAAGAATTCCCATCATTCCCTTTCAGTCAAAAGAAGCTACTCTTGGACCCTCTTTGCATCAATTTGGAATCCTCATACAAACTCATAAATACCGAAGGAATAGCCATGCTTTATTGGACCATCATATCCTCCTTCCCCCACCATTAAAGGCCAAAACTCTACCAAAGCTGTGACTTTAGAGTACCGATTCACACCTTCAATCATTGGAGCTGTGTGGAGAGAACCCATTGGCCTCTTCCTTTGTTTTGTGACCGTGACACTTAGAAGAAGGGGGTTTATATATATACATATATATATATATATATATATATATATATATATATATATATATATATGAAGATGTTGCTGGAGTAGGTGCTAAGGAGAAGCATTCAAAGATTTGGCCTTCAGCTTAAGCGACTTGAGATAGCTGATGGCCACATCAAGGACAGTGGCTGTGTCCTTCCCATTTCCACCAGGAATAATCCTTCTCAATATGCTAACTGTTTCCTGAATTCTTGCTCTTTTGATGCGCACATCATCTTCGTTCTGATTGTGATCCCCTCCTTTCACACAGCTTGACTCAGAGTGTATACCATCCCCTTTGTTCCTGTGATCTGTAGGAACATCAGGGCAGTGGAGAACTTGCGAGCTTGCAGTATCTACAAGTGATGCATCGAATTCATCCGCGTCAACTCTCCTCCTCTTTGCCGGAAGCATAGAGCTAGCTACCTCAGATAAACTCCTCCCTGTCACCCCAACAGGAGAGTGTCCAGTGCTGGCCTCTTCATCATCATGATCCTCATCAGAATCCGAGTACAACAGTGCATTGATTTCCTCTGTGTCTTCATGCATCTCTTCCGCCCCATGCCCATTGGAAACATTGGTGTCTGTGCTGCCTTGTAGACCGAAACCTAGGTCCACGGAATTAAAGAATGGATAAGGGATGCTTGATGAGCTAAAGATGTAGCTCCTTCCATCCCTTAACTGATCAAAGGCCAAGTACCTCTTCTCCAACACATCAAATTCAGGAGGCCTTTGAGATGGGGTCAAAGGAGGAATCAAAGATGATATCTTTTGAAGGGATTTGTTTGTGCAGATACCAGGGAATTGTTTTGCAGCATTCACTGAGAAGACACAACCATAGGGATTAACACAGGCAGGAAGCAACATTGAATTGTTGTTCTGAGGCCTGATATCAAACCGTTGGATATTACTAGCAGAGTTCATATGACTAAATCGCCAAGATGGATGCTGTGAATCAAACTGAGTAATATCCTTCCCCATCAAAACAAAGTTTAAATTAATCACCTGAAAGCAAGTTTTAAGTGGTATAAATAGATACACAAGTCAATCAGACGTGCATAACAGTTCAGATCCTAATTAACATATATGCTTTACCTTAGGCAAGTAGTAGATGCCAATTAATATCTCCACAACAGGGTTTACCCAAAAAAGGAAGAAAAAAAAGAAATCCCAGCTTTACTGAAGAGAAGAACTGTTAACAGGAAGCTAATTTACGTGACCGGTTTCAGGAGGTGGCGGAAGTATTCAGCCTGTACAAAATCAATACATTAGGTTATATATACGAGTTTTGTCTTAAAGCAACGTATTGAGAAATTTGCTTCTAGTTTTCACCTGGCAATCTTGCAATGGTTGGAAGCAAGCAAGGACCCTAACGATTATGGTGGTACTACCGGCAATCCCATTCTCGTGTTTCAAAGCTCGGAATGTTGTTCGTGTTGCTGCTTGGCACACCATTACTACTGTTCTTCCTCGGGAACAGGACCAGTCCACCCAGAACCCAATGAAATCCAAAGAAATTCAAAAAGAGGCCAACGAGCCAAATGATTCTCAAAAGAGACCAATAAGATTATTCTAGGAGGCCAGACGTAGGAGGAATGCCAGCCAAATTGCAATCTTCACGGTTTCGCTGGCTCTGAGGGAAAGAGGGGTTTCAAGGACAAGATTGGAGAAAAGAGAGGAGGGCAGTAGACGAAGAGAACCAGAGGGAAAGGTAATGAGTTACAGAATAACTCTACAATACAAGTTCAAGGAAATAACTTTCCGATAAACATCAACCGAGAAACTCAGCCACCGCATACTGTTCGAAATCTTTAACCACAAAAAGAAACTCCCACTTCCTCTGACGGTTTGAGATCCCTGCAACAATAAATCCACCTCAAAAGCTTAATCATATGCCAGAATTACTGGAAGACAACAGTTTGCAGTTCAACGTCTTACAAAATCCCAAGCAGAGCACCCAAAAAAATAAAGATTTTGGTTTTGAATTCGCGTTAAAGGACATCAAAACCTGTGTTGAAAGAAAAAAGAACACTTGCACGAGAGAGATCAGACGTTGGGAAATGTATTCTTCTGGATATTAACGAGAAAAGCGCGTCAAACGAAAGACTGGTTTTGGGAACGAATTCATGAGGAACCTAACAAATCCTTACTCTTAGCAGTAGGAATCAAAGCACAAGTCTGTACAAAAAGCAATTACAAATCGATGTGAACAAAGGGGCTACAGCCCAGGGAGAAATCAATGAGCTTCGAAATCGACCAATAAAAAAGCAACAAAACAGATGATAACGAGAAAAAAAATGAGAACGAAGACTGGATTTTAAGCACGAAAACAATCAGATCTTAACAAACCTCTAGACTCTAAAACCATCGATCAGATAACAATTGGTTCGAGAACAAGAAAGCAGAAAAGCTCCAGACAAAATCCATCCATCGCTTACACCGGAAGCACTCAACAAAAAAGGCAATTTCTCGGGGAAACCCTTTGATCGCTTCTCTCCAAGTTGACCCAAGTCACCAGAACTCGCGGATAGGGAGCTCAGCTCGAGTGAGAGAAAACGCAGTAGGGGGGGGAGAGTGTGGCCCTTTATTGGGCAAACAGGACTAAAATACCCCTATACTTCATTTCATTTCATAATCTTTCTTCGATGAAGTTTCGTAAATTGTAGCAAAGCGTTGCCCTTCAGAACGAAAATGGCTGCACGTGTGCGGTGCGGTCAAATCCGATTTCCTATCTTTACCGTCGAAATCTCTCGCTAGTGCTTGATGGTGTAAACGGCGTTATGTTTCCACGGTGCTTCAAGTGGAGAAGAAACAAGGAATACAGGAATAGTGAGTGGTGCATCCGAGAATGGCAACGGGGCATTAACGCGCGAAGATGGATGAAGCTCAAGTCGTGAAGTCGGAATTCACCAGGAGAAATCAATAAGCAGATCACAGATCAACCAAGCCTTTCTCTTGGTGCCAACAACCAATCTATATATATTTTGGTGATGATTTTGTGAAGATAAGTGACATCAATTTCATCTGCTTCACTGATCGACTAGGTGACATGCAATTTGACAGAAGCTGGTATCAGTTGGTTTTTATGTTTCAGAAGGTAAAGTAGCCTCTTTTAGGTTAAAGTGGAGTAACAGTGATCTTAGTGCACTTTATAGTAAGGTATCAGATTCTTCCTGCACTCAATGGTTTGTCTCAGATTCCTTCTCCGGTAAGCAATTTTTTGGCCAAGAAGATGGTAGACCACAAGCTTCAATTTTTTTTGAACCTTGTGTTCTAAGTGCTTTGAACCTTTGGCTAGTATATGCAGATTACATAAAAAGGAAGATCACTTCAAGAGAGACTGTTTTCTTTTCTTTTCTTTTTTTTTTTTTTTTTTCTCTTAAGGAAAAATTTTAATTCCATGTAAAGTTTGTAAGCTAGTGCTGCAGTGTAAGAGCTACAAAAACATGGACCTAAGTTACCTTTATCAAGCATATTTTGCAACAGTCCCAGAAATCAACCACATTAGCTTGTTTCTGTGAGACCACAATAGTCATCAAACCTCTTTTAAGGTGAGGCACTAATTGTAAAGAAGAGGCACTTCTTTCCCAGTTGCATCTACTCTCCACTAATCTATAAAGCTTTGCTGCTGCAATGAAGATTTCTGGGGATTTGCAAACTTTTGGAATATACAAACACATGAATACAACACAGGATATACGAGAAATTAGTTAAAGAGCGCATGCTATGATGCCAAGACCTGCCGAATCTTGTGGCCTCTGAGAGAGAGAGATTTGCTTTGGGTTTGTTTAAGCTTCCCCAGGATTAGTACTATGAATTTAAGTTGTTTTTTTTTAGTGTCATGCTACAACCTTTGTTTAGAGTGGAGGGAACAAAGGAAATGGCGAATCAAGATGGCCCCTCCCTCCTCCCTTGAGGTCTACACTTTTTTTAAGTAGCACACGCAGCTTGCGACTTTGCGCATTGAGGCAGAGAGTGTGCAAAAGGTCTTTTACTTATGGGGGGTGTGCCACGATTAAGGACATGGTGATCTGCACATGTGCCACGATCCTGTGCGCCGTCGGAGACGTGTCATGCAGGAGATTGATGATCATTGTGCAGGTTGATACACTGAACTACCATTTGTGGCTGATGATCATTGTGCAGGTTGATACACTGAACTACCATTTGTGGCTGATTACCATCATCAAGCTGTGCTTTCGATTTGTTCCTGCTTCAGAGATTCATAGGCCAATTGCGAATGGCTGCTCATCTGTCTCGTTTTTGAACTCTTTTGAAATTGCCCAGGAATTTGTATCGTTTTCATCAAAGATTTGCAATTTGGGTGCCCAAACACTCCTACATAGTCAACTCCACTCACGAAACTCTCATCCCCCAGTATTGGTTGCAACAGCCTTTTAGACTTCATTCTTGTCCACAAAAAAACTTGATACTGAAGTCTGACTTAATAGTTCGCCACTTCAGACTGCTTCTAAGGAATGAACTGAGCCTTCACTGCTTTGACACTCCCCTGGAGCACTTCAGCTGGAGGATTCATTTATTATCGTCGTACTTCAAGCTAAGTAATCGAGGATTCAACCACGGTTTGCTTGTTATGTAATAGTCGTCATCCATAACTTTAGCTAGCATTTTCAAGAATTGTCAAACCGTGTCCCATGGTATGAATTTACTACTAGTGTACACTAGTGTGATTTATTCATCTGCTTGCTTGTTGATCTAGTGCACATGAACCTAGTAAAATTGAACAAAAAAGCAGAACTATAAATAGAATGCAAAAGTGTCGTAGTTGACTCAGTTAGGTTACTGAAGTAAAGTTTGCAGCAACACCAGGCAGAAAACCAGGCATGCTGAGACCTTTGTGGGCATCCTTTTCTCTCTGTTGTGGGAGACTCATAATGGAGTGAGACGGGAGGGGGCCTACAATTAGCACGCAAACAAAGGACAGCTACACTTGATGGGAAGGGAGGGGAGGAGGGAGGGCCACAGGGGCCTTTGAGAAAGCATGGAGCCATTTAATGTGTGGATTCTCCAGCACAGAGAGCACAGAGAAAGCTAAAGGAAGTGGTGCATGCACTGCCCCCCACCCCCCCACCCCCCTCTGTAATAAACTCCAAAAAGAGCTTTGAAAAGTAAAAGAGGAATGCATGCTCTCTCATGCGCAGTGCCTGGAGTGCAACCCCACGGACTCCAATGACCTTTAACCACTCCCCTTCTCTCCCCCCTCTATCACCACCACAATTATTCTATGGCATCAACCTACACCATCAATGTCAACTGCCGATCTCTTTCTGCTCCTTTCTTTCATCTCTTTCTCTCTCTCACTGTAGCATGCTTTGCCTGTCGTTTGACATTAGATGCTACGTAGTGGATTAAGGGGCTCGAGGATTATATCTCGCGGTCAACTTAAGGCCCTCCATCATCACACTGTATTGCACACGTGTGAGACATGCAGTGGCTGGCTCATCTACATCTCCTTCATGCTTATTTCTATCACAATAGTAACTTATGTGTTCTTAGGTGCGACATCGCAATGTGGCAAACTATGGAAGGTTAGCTTGTTGTGAGTCTAGCACAAAGCAATGTCACACTGTCATATTGATTGTGGCTGGACGTGAAGGTGCTCTTTGTGTTGGCTTGGAAGTGGCATGTTATAACAGTGGCTGGATGTGATGTGGTTTGCAGGTATGCTTGAAAGATGAACTGAAATTTTCCTCAAATGCAAATGTTTCAAACAACTTTAGAAGGGGCATTTTAACAAAGACTACAGACCAGCAATCTTAATTGGTAAACCTTTGTACAATTGCAGGTGAACAAAAAAATATGAACAGCAGCAAATTATAAACTTTTTAAGTGACAAAAAACCTGGATAGAAAGTCAACGCCCCAGACACCTGGTCAGAAGATACCGT
The DNA here is from genome assembly GCA_004837865.1 of Musa balbisiana. Classification (NCBI taxonomy): domain Eukaryota; kingdom Viridiplantae; phylum Streptophyta; class Magnoliopsida; order Zingiberales; family Musaceae; genus Musa; species Musa balbisiana. The sequence goes on along the minus strand of CM017195.1, from coordinate 23,687,794 downwards.
GACCTCTGATTACAACAATCCGGATTACGAATCCAAATGTCAATAACCATCAAATCTATTATATGGTAATTGTGCCATTTTGTGTTGGAATGTACCATTTGGTACCCAAAGACATTAAGAAACTCATTCAACATGAGTTGGACAGACCTGAAATCGATCTAACCAAGATAGTTATGAAGATTGCTAAGGCTATGATCAATAAGAGTAATGTCTAGCCCAGTCACCCTGATAGTGCTAGAAGGGAGACTTGTTACCCATCTCTGCCAACTAATTACCCTGATACATCCTCATATACTCTTGTGTGATGGATCCTTTATTAACAATACTGTCAATGTAGGAGTTGGCTACATTTTACTCGACAATCAAGGAAACATTATTTTTTAGGGGCTGTTCAACTCAAATGTCCAATGATCCTCATACATGCTGAGTGTTGGGAATTGTAGCAAGGATTATTGAAAAGCCTTTCCTTTTTCTTGGTTCAAAGCCTGTTAATTTATGATTATTTTCACACTAGTGGACGGCTCCCCAGGGCTCAGTCCGACAAAGCAAAGTACTAGAATTACTATGCCAGATGCCTTTCGGCACCGAAAGTAGATGTTTTGGGCTCACCACCGCTTTACGGGTTGTACGTCTTCATTTCTTTTATTAAAATGCTGATGGTGCTCTAGGCATCTCTCCACCTTTCATCATGGTTCTGTACTACTGGGAGGTGGTCTCCCCAATAGTTGTCTTTTGTCGCGAGTTACCTGAATTCCTCGAGCTTGAGTTTTTGGATAATGTGGAATTCAGCCAGACTGTTGAGTAGGTTCTTATAGGCTTGTTACTGAATAGCACTTTGTTCTCGACAAATTTGATCCATTCTGTCGAGTCCAAGCCCATGCTTGAGGCCTTCTTGGATATCTCGGGTTCTTCCAAGATACTGCTCAGATAGTGAACAAGAGAGGCCAGTGCTTCTGCAGATGCTGGGCTGGGCTTCTTGTCTTCTTGGATCAGGGCTCCTTCTAAAGTCTCCAGGATTTCTAATAGTGCTTTTGTCCATCTTGCAATCAAACTGCACACTAGACGAGATAAAGCATCAGCAAGTTGATTGTCTTTACCTTCAATGTGTTGGAATTGAACAGTGATTCCGAGGCCTGTGATGAAATCCGTGAATGCAATCCATCAGACTCGGGAAGGCTTGTTTTGGGCTGTCTTGTTGAAGAAACTAATGATAGCTTGACAGTCTGTTCTGATCATCAATTCTTGCTTATCCAAATAATAGATCTTGAAATTATCCAGGCTGTTCATCACCGCATGGATCTCAGCGTCTATTGTTGACTTTGGTGGGTTGAACTTGCCGTTGGCATAAGCGCACACCTTTTCTTCTGATCTTGGATCATACTGTTGAGTCTTCCATTTGCAGACTCCACCCCACCCTTCCATACATCCATCCGTTTCTAGAATAATATAACATTTTGCCGGGGGTAATTCCAAGTCAGGGAGTTGTTGGATTATGGCCTTTACTTGTTTCACTAAGGCTCAATCCTGAGAATTCATTTTTCTTTCTCCTGTAGGGCTGGTCTTTGAATATAAGGGGCCTAATAATTTTCCTAAGTTAGGAATATAGCTCCTTGAGTAGTTCAGGAGTCCTAACCATGACCTTAACCCTTTGGTTGTTGTAAGGTCTTCATTTTTGAAATCTGCTATCTTCTTAATAATATGGGGTTGCAACTTAATTTTTCTGTTACCAATAGTTGCGCCTAAGAAATCAATGGTTCTACTGCCAATCTTCATTTTTGTAGGGCTTAGAATAAGACCATTGTTTTTGCAGATTTCTAGCATTATCCTTAAATGTTTTGCATGCTCATCTTCATTTTGAGAAAACACCAGAATATTAGCTATGTAAACTGCTATAAATTTCTCCATACCTTTAAAGCAATTATCCATTTTTCTTTGGAATATAGCTGGTGTGTTCTTTAATCCAAAAGGCATCACGAGCCACTCCTAGAGTCCATCTGGGACCCAAAAAGCTGTCCACTCTACAGAGTCTGGATGCATAGCCACTTGGTGGAATCCACTTTTTAAATCGAATTTTGAGAATATGTTGCTGTTACCTATTCTCTTGATAATTATGTTGATTCCTGGCAAACTGTATAGGTCCTTATGAGTATTGTCATTGAGGCGTTTGTAGTTGAATACCATATGCTCCTTGCCTTTTGATTAGAGAGAGCCACAATAGTACCGGCCGAGATACTATATCATTCAAGAAGAGATGATGCACATCATCGTGTTTATGTTCATAGATCAGAGGAAGCGATGCTAGTCACTACCAACCAAGTAGATCGAGCCTTTATTCAACAGGAAAGCTACGAGAGTGGCATGCGCTTTATACATATAGGAGTAATTCAAGTAAGAATCCAAATACTCCACCGACAAGAAGAAGGAACACTAGCCCTCGTAGTGTTCAAAGACAACAGATGGGAGGGAGATCGAGCCATCTTAGCCACGATGGAGATTGATCTGACACATGGAAGCCAGCTAGTATACAAAATCCCAAATACCATGCTGACAATCTCGGATTTTTACAAAAATATACAAATATCAATCCTTACGAGAGAATATGATAACTGGCGCAACGACGAGGCAAATCTATTGGTCACCAAAGGGATGGTGGGCCGATTATCCAACACCTCAAACGTTGGATTCGCATATGAAGTAGAAAACGTGGTTGATTACCTAGCAAGCCACAATGTCAAGGCCTTACCAGGAAGGCGATACAGCACAAGGGATGTATTGGGACAAAACTGGATTATCAGACAATCAGAAGTCAATATCCCCATGCAACCAACTGAAGTCTCTACCAGAAACCTACTGGATGGAAGTGTATCATTACACTTCAATAATTATCAAGCGGCAACATCCTCGTCAGCACCACTGTTTAATGACAAAGATGAAGAAATCCAAAGTGACGAAGAGGAGATAAGGAGTCAGCACACAATTGTTGTACTCATCGGAGGATATTCTGATCCAACCATAATTTGGGATCAATCGGACGATGAGGATGACTATTTATCCTACATCTCATATTTGGCCCAGCAAAGAAACTCATCAGAAGGCTCTGAGGAATTCACAAACCCATTCACCACGGAAGGTGGTGGGGAATCATCAAAACCAAAATTCAACGAATCAGATTCAGAGCAACATATAATAGCGGCAAGCAGAGAAGATTGGGTGACAGATTACCCATAATTAAAAAAGATGGCTGAACAAATCTATTCCACTTCGGCCATATCCACTTACCAACCGCCACAAGACACAAGAATGGGTCCTATAGGGTACCCAACCGACAAGACCAATTTCATCAGAGGCAAGCCCAAGTTGACCATCCTTTGAAGGATACAACAAGCAAGGGACTAGGTTCAAATCCAAGGACTAAGAATGGTGGAACCTCCCTTCAGCGCAACAACAAACGGGAGCGATTTTAACAATTCCCACCTAGCTCGGTATGTTTGATGAAGTATTCATGATATGGGAAAGTATTACTAAAAACGTTGTTGCAACACAAGACTTCACGGATCCAAGAGACAAGATGGACTTTATAGAAAACATGCTTGGAGAGACTGAGAAATTATCTTGGATTCAATGGAGAATGTCCTACGCAGAAGAGTATCAACAATTGTTAAATTCGGCGGAAGGACGAGAAGGCACCCAAAATATAATATCTCAGATAAGAAGGATCTTTGTTCTGGAAGACCCTTTTCAAGATTCAACCCTGATGCAAGACGAAGCCTACCGAGATCTGCAAGGACCTCAAGAATGTTATTGAGGTCAACACTTTCGTAGTAATGATAGATCTATTATTTGATAAGATAGTGGTTAGTCTTCCATTTGATAAGATAATGATAGATCTATCTGTTTTAAAACTCCTTATCCCCACCCAATATTCAATAATCCTTGCTACAATTCTCCTGGCCCACCTCATAGTACTCATGCAAGAATAGAAAAGCGCAAGCATTTGATAAGAAATAAGAAGTGTAAATGCTACTTATGCGGTGAAGAGGGGCACTTTGCAAGGGAGTGTCCAAATGAAAAAATGAATATTAAAAGGGTAGCAATCTTTGAAGGAATAGAATTACCAGAAGACTGCGACATAGTCTCAGTACAAGAAGGAGATGAGAAAAGTGACGCCATCTACAGTATCTCGGAAGGAGAAAATGCTCAGGATCTCATCCAAAGAGTTCATACCCTAACGTTAAATGAACATCTTTATGTTTTCAGGGAAATGGACAACACTTATTGGATCGGAAAAATAGGAGGATGGTAACCACAAGTCCGAGTCACAAAGGAGCAACATGACTGTACGCACCAATGGGACTACAATAGTGAGACACCCTCAACTTATCTCAGATGCTATTGTTGCAAGAGAGATACGATGATAAAGTGCAGAATGTACTGTCCAAAGTGCAAAATCACGTCATGCGGACAGTGTAGTTCGAATTATTTTGACATTAGGATCCCAGTTACAAGGCCTGCACCAGTTCAGTATAACCTAAGGTCTCTACTCCAAGAACAACAAACATACATTATCTGGTGTGAAGCTGAGATCGCAAGGTTAAAACAAGAATTGGAAACGACAAACGAGCTTCACAGGAGGGAGCTTATGACTACAAGGATGGAAGCTGACGTTGATATGGAAGAACTCATGTTCAAGATGGATCAACTTGAGTTAGAAAATAAGGATCTAAAAAGGCAGCTAAGCAAAGGAAAGCAAATCCTTCAAGAGCCGAAAGAAGAAGACTTTCTGGAGGAAGTCAGTGTCTTCATAGATGAAGGAAGAGAGAAGGCATTTTCGGTTGAGGCAATGGAACAACCCAAGAAAAATGCAAATAGGTTGTTCAATATAACGGTAGAAATGGAAATCCCTGGCGTCAGACCCTTCAAAGTAAATGCTATACTTGACACAGGAGCTACCACGTGCTGCATAGATCAAGGAGCGATCCTAGAAGAAGCAATAGAGGACAACACTTTCGTAGTAAGCTTCAGCAGGATCAATTCTCAAACCACTGTGGATACGAAGCTAAAATACAACATGATGAAAATATCCGAGCATAATTTCCGTATACCGTACACATATGCATTTCCTCTGAAATTAGGCGGGAGCTTCCAAATGATATTAGGATGCAATTTTATAAGAGCTATGCATGGAGGAGTCAGAATTGAAGGAGAGGAAGTGATCTTTTACAAAAACGTCACTACAATCAGGACTCAACAGTCAGTAGTAATAGGCTCTGCAGTAGAAGAGCTGGACCTAGAAGAAGAGGAATATTATCAGATTGCAGAATCAGTAAATGCCGGAACATCAATGACGACCCAACCCAAGTTTAACGAGCAATTCAGCCCATTACTAAGGGAATTGAAAGAAGCTGGATTTATTGGAGACAACCCTATGCTTCACTGGCAGAAAAACCAAGTTAAATGCCAGCTAGATATCAAGAATTCGAAGTTGACCATAGAAGACCGACCGCTGAAGCATGTCACTCCGCAAATGCAAGATTCCTTCAGGAAACACATAAAAGCATTACTTGAGCTGCACTCGAAGCAGGACCCTTGTATTCAGAGGGTTTGGCGAATCCCAAGGCTGGGGCTTCAATGCCTTCAGTAGCTTGTACTGCTTCCAAGTAACTATTGGTAACCTAGGTATTTTTGAAACTCATGAACCAGTCCAGGCTTCTAGTTTATGCAGTACCACTTCAACTCTTTCAAGAACGTCTAGACATTAAAAATCTTTTCTCATCAGCTTATGGCTTAGGAGGTAGTTACGTTTCCTGTTTCTGAAAGTTTGAAGACTTGCCAGTGGTCTTACTTACGACACTCCTTGCCTTTTGCTGCCACCCTCGGGTACTTCACAACCTTCTTTACAACTTACATCTTTCCTCGGTCGCCTTATTACCTTTGGTACTTAGGTTTTTAATTCTACAGACTTATTTATCTTTATTGACTCTTTCTCCTATCTGAGGAGCTTCTGGCTATCCACTCCCTTAGGGACCCGGCTTCTGGCTATCCACCTGTTATAATCCCTTCAAGGTCAAAAGAGTTGGTCTAGATAACATCTATCTTGGACTTTGATGGAAGTTTTTACTCATGGTTTTTCCTTTTCTCAGGGACCTCTCACCGTTGAGCACCTAGACACTTAAAGTCTACTCAGCCATAAAATTAAACTAGCTCTGATACCAAAATGGGGTGGAAAACGTCTTCTAATTCACAACAAGAAATGATACAATACAAAAGAACTTAAAAGAACTGTAAAATTCTTATTGCAAACTACGAAATACTTACAAAGTTTCTCAGAGTAAGACTTGTAGCTAAATGAGCTGTGTGTCTTGCAATGAGATAGTAAAGCTCCTATATAGAGCCTTAGACAGACTTCTGACGGACTTCATAAGTGTTGAAATCCACAAAACTAGGGGTGCAAAATTGGGTGCGCTTGAGGTTTTCTAAAAGTACACAATTCGATCGGCTCCCCAAGGCTCAGATCGAATCTGACACGCATAAGTCTAAAGGAATAAAGGAGGGACCGAGTGCTCATGGGGCCTCATCGTCATCCTTGTCCTTATGTTCCTTTACAGTGACTTTTATGATTATTTTCACACTAGTGGACGGCTCCCTGGGGCTCAATCCGACAAAGCAAAGTACTAGAATTACTATGCTAGATGTCTTTCGACACCGAAAGTAGATGCTTTGGGCTCACCACCGCTTCACGGGTTGTATGTCTTCATTTCTTTCATTAAAATGCTGATGGTGCTCTGGGCATCTCTCCACCTTTCATCATGGTTCTGTACTACTGGGAGGTGGTCTCCCCAATAGTTGTCTTTTGTCACGAGTTGCCTGAATTCCTCGAGCTTGAGTCTTTGGATAATGTGGAATTCAGCCAGACTGTTGAGCAGGTTCTCATAGGCTTGTTGCTGAATAGCACTTTGTTCTCCATGGATTTAATCCATTCTATCGAGTCCAAGCCCATGCTTGAGGCCTTCTTGGATTTCTCGGGTTCTTCCAAGATACTGCTCAAATAGTGAACAAGAGAAGCCAATGCTTCTGCAGATGCAGAGCTGGGCTTCTTGTCTTCTTGGATCAGGGCTCCTTCTAGAGTCGTCAGGATTTCTACTGGTGCTTTTGTCCATCTTGGAATCAAACTACACACAAGACGAGATAAAGCATCAGCAAGTTGATTGTCTTTACCTTCAATGTGTTGGAATTGAACAGTGATTCCGAGGCCTGTGATGAAATCCGTGAATGCAATCCATCGGACTCGGGAAGGCTTGTTTTGGACTATCTTGTTGAAGAAACTAATGATAGCTTAACAGTCTGTTCTTATCATCAATTCTTGCTTATCCAAATAATAGATCTTGAAATTATCCAGGCTGTTCATCACCGCATGGATCTCAGCGTCTATTGTTGACTTTGGTGGGTTGAACTTGTCGCAGGCATAATCGCACACCTTTTCTTCTGATCTTGGATGAGTCTTCCATTTGCAGACTTCACCTCACGCTTCCATACATCCATCTGTTTCTAGGATAATGTAACATTTTGCCAGGGGTAATTCCAAGTCAGGGAGTTGTTGGATCATGGCCTTTACCTGTTTCACTACGGCCCAATCCTGAGAATTCATTTTTATTTCTCCTGTAGGACTGGTCTTTGAATATAAGGGGCCCAATAATTTTCCTAAGTTAGGAATATAGCTCCTTGAGTAGTTCAGGAGTCCTAACCATGACCTTAACCCTTTGGTTGTTGTAAGGTCTTCATTTTTGAAATCTGCTATCTTCTTAATAATATGAGGCTGCAACTTAATTTTTCTGTTACCAATAGTTGCGCCTAAGAAATTAATGGTTCTACTGTCAATCTTCGTTTTTGTAGGGCTTAGAATAAGACCATTGTTTTTGTAGATTTCTAGCATTATCCTTAAATGCTTTGCATGCTCATCTTCATTTTGAGAAAACACCAGAATATCATCTATGTAAACTGCTATAAATTTCTCCGTACCTTTAAAGCAGTTGTCCATTTTTCTTTGGAATATAGCTGGTATGTTCTTTAATCCAAAAGGCGTCACGAGCCACTCGTAGAGTCCATCTGGGACCCAAAAAGCTGTCCACTATACAGAGTCTGGATGCATAGCCACTTGGTGGAATCCACTTTTTAAATCGAATTTTGAGAATATGTTGCTGTTACCTATTCTCTTGATAATTGTGTTGATTCCTGGCAAACTGTACTGGTCCTTATGAGTATTGTCATTGAGGCGTTTGTAGTTGAATACCATACGCTCCTTGCCTTTTGATTCCAGACCAGTTTTAGGGTCTACTGTTGTTCCAGAGTAGTCTATCATGGCCGTGGTTCTATGCCGACTCTTGCTTGGTCTGATTACTTTGAACTCAAGTAATGCTTTTATGTGTTTCCTGAAGGAAACTTGCATTTGCGGAGTGACATGCTTCAGCGGTCGATCTTCTATGGTCAACCCCGGATTCTTGATATCCAACTGGCATTTAACTTGATTTTTCTGCCAGTGAAGCATAGGGTTGTCTCCAATAAATCCAGCTTCTTTCAATTCCCTTAGTAATGGGCTGAATTGCTCGTTAAACTTGGGCTGGGCCGTCATTGATGTTCTGGCATTTACTAATTCTGCAATCTGATAATATTCCTCTTCTTCTAGGTCCAGCTCTTCTACTGCAGAGCCTATTACTACTGATTGTTGAGTCCTGATTGTAGTGACGTTTTTGTAAAAGGTCACTTCCTCTCCTTCAATTCTGACTCCTCCATGCATAGCTCTTATAAAATTGCATCCTAATATCACTTGGATGCTCCCGCCTAATTTCAGAGGAAATGCATATGTGTATGGTATATGAAAATTATACTCGAATATTTTCATCATACCGTCTTTTAGCTTCTTATCCGCAGTGGTTTGAGAATTGATCCCGTTGCAGCTTACTACGATAGTGTTGTCCTCTATTGCTTCTTCTAGGACCGCTCCTTGATCTATGCAGCACGTGGTAGCTCCTATGTCACGTATAGCATTTACTTTGAAGGGTCTGACGCTAGGGATTTCCATTTCTACCGTCATATTGAACAGCCTATTTGCATTTTTCTTGGGTTGTTCCACTGCCTCAACCAAAAATGCCTTCTCTCTTCCTTCATCTATGAAGACACTGACTTCCTCCAAAAAGTCTTCTTCTTCCGGCTCTTGAAGGATTTGCTTTCCTTTGCTTAGCTGCCTTTTTAGATCCTTATTTTCTAACTCAAGTTGATCCATCTTGAACCTGAGTTCTTCCATATCAGCGTCAGCTTCCATCCTTGTAGTCATAAGCTCCCTCCTGTGAAGCTCTTCTGTCGTTTCCAATTCTTGTTTTAACCTTGCGATCTCAGCTTCACACTAGATAATGTATGTTTGCTGTTCTTGGAGTAGAGACCTTGGGTTATACTGAACTGGTGTAGGCCTTGCAACTGGGATTCTAATGTCAAAATAATTCGAACTACACTGTCCGCATGACGTGATTTTGCACTTTGGGCAGTACATTCTGCACTTTATCATCGTATCTCTCTTGCAACAATAGCATCTGAGATAAGTTGAGGGTGTCTCACTATTGTAGTCCTACTGGTGCGTACAGTCATGTTGCTCCTTTGTGACTCGAACTTGTTGCCATCCTCCTATTTTTTCGATCCAATAAGTGTTGTCCATTTCCCTGAAAACATAAAGATGTTCATTTAAAGTTAGGGTATGAACTCCTTGGATGAGATCCTGAGCATCTTCTCCTTCCGAGATGTTATAGATGGCGTCACTTTGCTCATCTCCTTCTTGTACTGAGACTATGTCGCAGTCTTCTGGTAATTCTATTCCTTCAAAGATTGCTACCCTTTTAATATTCCTTTTTTCATTTGGACACTCCCTTGCAAAGTGCCACTCTTCACCGCATAAGTAGCGTTTACACTTCTTATTTCTTATCAAATGCTTGCGCTTTTCTATTCTTGCATGAGTACTATGAGGATTGCCTTTGTAGGTTGTGGATTTCCTAGCCCCATATTTCTTTTCAGGTTTCTTGTAGTATCCGGGTATAGGTATCTGGCTACAGAAAGAAAGCCCTTTTAGTGCCCGATTGAATGCTGCTTTCTTACATTCTTCCTCAAGGTACCGGTATGCAAATATGATCCTTGGTTGTACCCCTACAGTGTTTCCTTGATACTTAGCCTCGAAGGCTTCTTTGATCCTCCTCCCTAAATCTCTAGGGAGCTTTAACCAGAACTTCTCAGATAACTCTGGGCTAGTAAAAAGTCGCCCAGTCTTTGCTGCAATCCTCATATTCATTCATAAACTGAATAACATTCTTGAGGTCCTTGCAGACTAACCTCTCTAGATCTCGGTAGGCTTTGTCTTGGCGCAAGAATTATCTTTCGTAGTAATGGTCCTATTCTCCTGGTCGACTTGGCGCACACGCTGATAAGTATTTCCTACTCTGGAACAACAGTAGACCCTAAAACTGGTCTGGAATCAAAAGGCAAGGAGCATATGGTATTCAACTACAAACGCCTCAATGACAATACTCATAAGGACCAGTACAGTTTGCCAGGAATCAACACAATTATCAAGAGAATAGGTAACAGCAACATATTCTCAAAAATTCGATTTAAAAAGTGGATTCCACCAAGTGGCTACACATCCAGACTCTGTAGAGTGGACAGCTTTTTGGGTCCCAGATGGACTCTACGAGTGGCTCGTGATACCTTTTGGATTAAAGAACGCACCAGCTATATTCCAAAGAAAAATGGACAACTGCTTTAAATGTACGGAGAAATTTATAGCAGTTTACATAGATGATATTCTGGTGTTTTCTCAAAATGAAGATGAGCATGCAAAGCATTTAATGATAATGCAAGAAATATGCAAAAACAATGGTATTATTCTAAGCCCTACAAAAATGAAGATTGGCAGTAGAATCATTGATTTGTTAGGCGCAACTATTAGTAACAGAAAAATTAAGTTGCAGCCCCATATTATTAAGAAGATAGCAGATTTCAAAAATGAAGACCTTACAACAACCAAAGGGTTAAGGTCATGGTTAGGACTCCTGAACTACTCAAGGAGCTATATTCCTAACTTAGGAAAATTATTGGGCCCCTTATATTCAAAGACCAGCCCTACAAGAGAAAGAAAAATGAATTCTCAAGATTGGGCCTTAGTGAAACAAGTAAAGACAATGATCCAACAACTCCCTGACTTGAAATTACCACCGACAAAATGTTAGATTATCCTAGAAATGGATGGATGTATGAAAGGGTGGGGTGGAGTCTGCAAATGGAAGACTCATCCAAGATCAGAAGAAAAGGTGTGTACTTATGCCAGCGGCAAGTTCAACCCACCAAAGTCAACAATAGAAGCTGAGATCCATGCGGTGATGAACAGCTTGGATAATTTCAAGATCTATTATTTGGATAAGCAAGAATTGATGATCAGAACAGACTGTCAAGCTATCATTAGTTTCTTCAACAAGACAGCCCAAAACAAGCCTTCCCGAGTCCGATGGATTGCATTCATGGATTTCATCACAGGCCTCGGAATCACTATTCAATTCCAACACATTGAAGGCAAAGACAATAAACTTGCTGATGCTTTATCTTGTCTAGTGTGCAGTTTGATTTCAAGATGGACAAAAGCACCAGTAGAAATCCTAGAGACTCTAGAAGGAGCCCTGATCTAAGAAGACAAGAAGCCCAGCCCAGCATCTGCAGAAGCATTGGCCTCTCTTGTTCACTATCTGAGCAGTATCTTGGAAGAACCCGAGAAATCCAAGAAGGCCTCAAGCATGGGCTTGGACTCGATAGAATGGATCAAATCCGTCGAGAACAAAGTGTTATTCAGCAACAAGCCTATGAGAACCTGCTCAACAATCTGACCGAATTCCACATTATCCAAAGACTCAAGCTCAAGGAATTCAGGCAACTCGCGACAAAAGATAACTATTGGGGAGACCACATCCCAATAGTACAGAACCATGATGAAAGGTGGAGAGATGCCCAGAGCACCATCAGCATTTTAATAAAAGAAATTTAGACGTACAACCCGTGAAGCGGTGGTGAGCCCAAAGCATCTATTTTCGGTGCCGAAAGACATCTAGCATAGTAATTCTAGTACTTTGCTTTGTCGGACTGAGCCCCGGGGAGCCGTCCACTAGTGTGAAAATAATCATAAAAGTCACTGTAAAGGAACATAAGGACAAGGATGACGATGAGGCCCCATGAGCACTCGGTCCCTCCTTTATTCTTTTATACTTATGCGTGTCAGATTCGATCTGAGCCTTGGGGAGCCGATCGAATTGTGTGCTTTTAGAAAACCTCAGGCGCACCCAGTTTTGCGCCCCTAGTTTTGCGGATTTCAACACTTATGAAGTCCGTCAAAAGTCTGTCTAAGGCTCTATATAAGAGCTTCACTATCTCATTGCAAGACACACAGCTCATTTAGCTACAAGTCTTAGAAGACGTTTTCCGCCCCATTTTGGTATCAAAGCTAGTTTAATTTTATGTCTGAGTAGACTTTAAGTGTCTAGGTGCTCAACGGTGAGAGGTCCCTGAGAAAAGGAAAAACCATGAGTAAAAACTTCCATCAAAGTCCAAGATAGATGTTATTTAGACCGACTCTTTTGACCTTGAAGGGATTAGAACAGGTGGATAGCCAAAAGCCAGGTCCCTAAGGGAGTAGATAGCCAAAAGCTCCTCAGATAGGAGAAAAAGTCAATAAAGAGAAATAAGTCTGTAGAATTAAAAACCTAAGTACCAAAGGTAATAAGGCGACCGAGGAAAGACGTAAGTTGTAAAGAAGGTTGTGAAGTACCCGAGGGTGGCAGCAAAAGGCAAGGAGTGCCGTAAGTAAGACCACTAGCAAGTCTTCAAACTTTCAGAAATAGCAAACGTAACTACCTCCTAAGCCGTAAGCTGATGGGAAAAGATTTTTAATGTCTAGACGTTGGGAAGAAGCTATAAACGAGTGGTATACGAAATCACATACCTCGAACCTAGAGTACCTAGATCTTGCTGAAACAAAGCCATCATCAAAAGAACTAGCTCACAACCTATCTGTGGTTTACGACAGAGTTTGCCTATCCAATCGTGTTCATATAAAGCACTTCAAAACTATAATTGAAGAAATAGATAACCTTAAACAAGAAAATCAAAAATCAAAAAGGCTCTAAAGAATCTCACTAAAGAGGTGACTGAAAAATAGACCTTTAACGGGAAAACAAGTACAAGACTTAGTTCTAAAGATAGTAGAGCAGCATAAGTAAATTGAAGAACAGGCTTTAAAACTATCTGAAGATCTCAAGAAAAAGCTTGAAAGGGTTGAAGTGATATTGCATAAACTAGAAGCCTGGACTGGTTCATGAGTTTCATAAATACCGAGGTTACCAATAGTTACTTGGAAGCAGTACAAGCTACTGAAGGCATTGAAGCCCCAGCCTTGGGATTCGCCAAACCCTCTGAATACAAGGGTCCTGCTTCGAGTGCAACAGCACTGATCAAGCAGAATGACACCCAAACACAATTATTGGTCCAAATACAAGAAAAACTCGAAAAGCTAGAGGAAAGCATACAAAAACATGAGGCCTCTTGACCTGCATCTACCGCCCTTCCTGAAGAAACCATAGCAAGACTGACTGAAAGAATCAGTTCCCTTAAAATATCAGAAAAATCTAAAGAAAAATAGAAAAAATTACTGATATTTGAGAACCCCTTCTCAATATTAAAAAGAAGAAAAAGGAAGGCACAAATGACAACAAGGACCATAACCCAAGACCCTCCAGTCACCACAACCAGGAGAACAGGAATGGAGGAAACTCCATTATTTGAAGATCAAATCAGAAATTATCGTCGAAGTCAAAGAATGTGGTACAATGCACAAAGAGCATTTCAAAGGGCGACCAGAAGAATCATTGGATCTGGTCCTTACAACCAATCTCTTGAGCAACAGCTGGACCCCCAGGTTCAGTTACAATTGTCTATGCAAATGATAATTCTTGCTTATCCAAATGATCCATCTTGAACATGAGTTCTTCCATATCAGCGTCAGCTTCCATCCTTGTAGTCATAAGCTCCCTCCTGTGAAGCTCGTTTGTCGTTTCCAATTCTTGTTTTAACCTTGTGATCTCAGCTTCACACCAGATAATGTATGTTTGCTGTTCTTGGAGTAGAGACCTTAGGTTATACTGAACTGGTGCAGGCCTTGCAACTGGGATCCTAATGTCAAAATAATTCGAATTACACTGTCTGCATGATGTGATTTTGCACTTTGGACAGTACATTCTGCACTTTATCATCGTATCTCTCTTGCAACAATAGCATCTGAGATAAGTTGAGGGTGTCTCACTATTGTAGTCCCACTGGTGCGTACAATCATGTTGCTCCTTTGTGACTCGGACTTGTGGTTGCCATCCTTCTGTTTTTCCAATCCAATAAGTGTTGTCCATTTCCCTGAAAACATAAAGATGTTCATTTAAAGTTAGGGTATGAACTCCTTGGATGAGATCCTGAGCATCTTCTCCTTCCGAGATGCTGTAGATGGCGTCACTTTGCTCATCTCCTTCTTGTACTGAGACTATGTCGCAGTCTTCTGGTAATTCTATTCCTTCAAAGATTGCTACCCTTTTTAATATTTCTTTTTTCATTTGGACACTCCCTTGCAAAGTGCCCCTCTTCACCGCATAAGTAGCATTTACACTTCTTATTTCTTATCAAATGCTTGCGGTTTTCTATTCTTGCATAAGTACTATGAGGCTTGCCTTTGTAGGTTGTGGATTTCCTAGCCCCATATTTCTTTTCAAGTTTCTTGTAGTATCCGGGTATAGGTATCTGGCTACAGAAAGAAAGCCCTTATAGTGCCCGGCTGAATGCTGCTTTCTTACATTCTTCCTCAAGGTACTGGTATGCAAATATGATCCTTGGGTGTACCCCTACAGTGTTTCCTTGATACTTAGCCTCGAAGGCTTCTTTGATCCTTCTCCCTAAATCTCCAGGGAGCTTTAACCAAACCAGAACTTCTCAGATAACTCTGGGCTAGTAAAAAGTCACCCAGTCTTTGCTACAATCCTCATATATTCATTCATAAACTGAATAACATTCTTGAGGTCCTTGCAGACTAACCTCTCTAGATCTCAGTAGGCTTCGTCTTGCATCAGGGTTGAAACTTTTAAAGGGTCTTCCAGAACAAAGATCCTTCTTATCTGAGATATTATATTTTGGGTGCCTTCTCGTCCTTTCGTCGAATTTAACAATTGTTGATACTCTTCTGCGTAGGACATTCTCCATTAAATCCAAGATAATTTCTCAGCCTATCCAAGCATGTTTTTAATAAAGTCCATCTTGTCTCTTGGATCCGTGAAGGCTTGTGCTGCAACAACGTTTTTAGTAATACTTTCCCATCTCATGAATACTTCATCAAACATACCGAGCTGAGTGGGAATTGTTAAAATTGCTCTCGTTTGTTGTTGCACTGAAGGGAGGTTCCACCATTCTGAGTAGTCCTTGGATTTGAACCTAGTCCCTTGCTTGTTGTATCCTTCAAAGGATGGTCGACTTGGGCCAGCCTCTGATGAAATTGGTCTTGCCGGTGGGTACCCTACAGGACCCATTGTTGTGTCTTATGGCGGTTGGTAAGTGGATATGGCCGAAGTGGAATAGATTTGTTCAGCCATCTTTTTCAATTGTGGGTAATCTGTCACCCAATCTTCTCCGCCTGCCACTATTATATGTTGCTCTGAATCTGATTCGTTGAATTTTGGTTTTGATGATTCCCCACCACCTTCCGTGGCGAATGGGTTTGTGAATTCCTCAGAGCCTTCTGATGAGTCTCCTTGCTGGGCCAGATATGAGATGTAGGATAAATAGTCATCCTCCTCATCGTCCGATTGATCCCAAATTATGGTTGGAACAGAATTTCCTCCGATGAGTACAGCAATCGTGTGCTGACTCCTTATCTCCTCTTCGTCACATGGATTTCTTCGTCTTTGTCATTAAACAGTGGTGCTGACGAGGATGTTGCCGCTTGATAATTATTGAAGTGTAATGATACACTTCCATCCAGTAGGTTTCTGGTAGAGACTTCAGTTGGTTGCATGGGGATGTTGACTTCTGATTGTCTGATAATCCAGTTTTGTCCCAATACATCCCTTGTGCTGTATCTCCTTCCTGGTAAGGCCTTGACACCGTGGCTTTCTAGGTAATCAACCACGTTTTCCACTTCATATGCGAATCTAACGTTTGAGGTGTTGGATAATCGGCCCACCATCCCTCTGGTGACCAATAGATTTGCCTCGCCGTTGCGCCAATTATCATATCCTCTCGTAAGGACTGATATTTGTATATTTCTATAGAAATCCAAGATTGTCAGCATGGTATTTGGGATTATGTATACCAGCTGGCTTCAATGCGTCAGATCAATCTCCATCGTGGCTAGGATGGCTCGATCTCCCTGCCATCTGTTGTCTTTGAACACTACGAGGGCTAGTGTTCCTTCTTCTTGTCGATGGAGTATTTGGATTCTTGCTTGAATTACTCCTATATGTATAAAGCGCATGCCACTCCTTTGTAATTGATCATAGATTTCCTGTTGAATAAAGACCCGATCTACTTGATTGGTAGTGACCAGCATCGCTTCCTCTGATCTATGCACATAAACACGATGATGTGCATCATCTCTTCTTGAATGATATAGTACCTCAGCTGGTACTATTGCGGCTCTCTCTTGCATAGATAATCGTAACTGAACCTGGGGGTCCAGTTGTTGCTCAAGAGATTGGTTGTAAGGACCAGATCCAATGATTCTTCTAGTCGCCCTTTGAAATGCTCTTTGTGCATTGTATCGCCTTCTTTGACTTCGACGATAATTTCTGATTTGATCTTCAAATAATGGAGTTTACTCCATTCCTGTTCTCCTGGTTGTGGTGACTGGAGGGTCTTGGGTTATGGTCCTTGTTGCCATTTGCGCCTTCCTTTTTCTTCTTTTTAATATTGAGAAGGGATTCTCAAATATCAGTAATTTTCCCTGTTTTTCTTTAGGTTTTTCTGATATTTTAAGGGAACTGATTCTTTCAATCAGTCTTGCTATGGTTTCTTCAGGAAGGGCGGTAGATGCAGGTCTAGAGGTCTCAAGTTTTTGTATTCTTTCCTCTAGCTTTTCGAGTTTTTCTTGTATTTGGACCAATAATTGTATTTGGGTGTTATTCTGCTTGGTCGGTGCTGTTGCACTCGAAGCAGGACCCTTGTATTCAGAGGGTTTGGCGAATCCCGAGGCTGGGGCTTCAATGCCTTCAGTGGCTTGTACTGCTTCCAAGTAACTATTGGTAACCTGGGTATTTATGAAACTCATGAACCAGTCCAGGCTTCTAGTTTATGCAGTACCACTTCAACCCTTTCAAGCTTTTTCTTGAGATCTTCAGATAGTTTTAAAGCCTGTTCTTCAGTTGATGCTACTTATGGGGCCTTATCCCCATATCCCCACAAGGATTATTAAAGATAGTCCTCTATTAATCTCCTTAGGAATATAGCTCCTTGAGTAGTTCAGGAGTTTTAAAACTCCCTTACTACGACCAGGAGAATTGTAGCAAGGATTATTGAAAAGTCTTCCATTTGCAGACTCCACCCCACCAGGAGAATAGGACCAACCTTTGTTGAAATCTGACTCCTTCCCAATGATCAAAATGTTATCTGAAGGTAATGACTTCCCATGGCATTTGAGGAACCTTTGCAGTGATTTTCTGTCTCTAGCTAATTCTGTGAAAGTCTCTAAATGGACTCATGCACCTAGAACTATGAACTCTGACACTCACCAATTAGCTAATTTTGTTGAAGTCTCTAACTCTGACATCTCAAAGGATGGGTAATTCACCTCCTCAATGTCTGTATGGATGCCTTTTTTAATTAACCTAGATTTTCATTTTCAAAAAAAGAATCAAGGCCGACAGCAGTAGCAAATGCCAAGGATTTTACTTCTTCAAAACTTTTGCAAGCAAATGATCAATTATAGTTGCTGATGCTAAAGAGGCAATATATTCATGTAGTACTGATAAAAGTGGGCACTGAAGACCAAGAGTTACCTCATTATGAAGCAGATGCAAAATTCTTACAAGTTTCTGGCTCAAGTTTTATGTAAAACCGGAAAAACTGTCGTTTAGATATAAGACCCATAGATAGAAGTTCTGAATCCTTCTAAAACACCACAATCTTAACATTGGCTTCCTTCATACTTTGGGTCTGCCATCACATAATGATAAGCAATCACCAAAATAAATAAGAAGATGCCTAGAAAATTGCCGACGAATCCTAAATCTTGATCATCAATCATCTGCAAGATAGAAAATGATAAGATTGAGACATGATCCAGGTAATAAGCATTCCACAAAGTGAGATAGTTAACATTGACTTTAGCAATTAAAAGATAACCACAGGCCCTCAGCACTTACATCTGAATCATCATTAGATGCCTTGATGCTCTGTATTTTAATTTATGTGAACTAGATAGCTTGCTTACAATAAATAAAGATGGCAGCAGCAGTAAGTTATGGGTAACAAATGCACAACTATCTCAAGAACAAGTACTGAACACTAAGAATTCTCATTGACTATGTGTGTGTAAGCAACTACATATATATACATACATACATACATATATACATATATATATATATATATATATATATATATATATATATATATATACACATACATACATACATACATATATATATATATATATTTATTTATTTATTTATAAATGCCAGTATGAGTATAAGCGTCTAGCGTTGTTTCCAACTGATACAAAAACTATGATGACATATATATATAATCCATCTTAAGTATTTGTTTACATACATTTTTTCAAATTTCTTTATCCCAGGGGAAGTCAGAATATTGTTCTGGAGGGAACAACATAGTAAATACAAAATATACAAGACCAATGCAGTGCAAGAGGTCTGGTGAAGGAGAGAGTAACATGCACAAATTTCTTAACAGCCACAAGCAGAAAGATTTGTCTGGGTTCAGACACATGAGCATAGGACCAATTCAAGCAACCTTTTTACTACACCAAGGTTGACTCTGTATAATGCAACATTAATTTTGCATGGTTTGTGAGATAATTATTAAACATGCACTTATTTTAGAATTCTTTGATCCAGCAGAATAGTCTGTCAACAGGAAACTGATTTTTGCACATGAAACATTTTTAAAAATTTTGTTTACATGCAAAATTGAAACTATAAAACTATAAAATATCATATCCACGAAAAGTTTATTCTTAAGAAATAATAAGAACAACAAATTCAGAAATAACCTATAATTACCAAAAGTAGAAATATAATTATTCTTTTTATACCAATATAAGTAACTAAAACAAAGAAACAGAAATAAAAGCATTCAATAGTCCCTCCAACTTTATGCAGTACAGAATATTATAAGCCTATCAACCAGTTTCCTCCAAACAAAGAGTTCGATGGCCATATATCTTCCCAAAAGTTGTCCGAGTACAATATCAAAATTTGTGAATCTAATCAAACAGCTTATAGCCACTCTCTGAAAGATGTCAGTGCACTTATGACAGAAACAGGTCTCCTTTTCTGAACCCATTAATCTTCTATGTTTGCCTCAACTAGATTTACTTGAAAAGAATACTAATACAACGTTCATTTTTGTGACAGTCAAATGATGACACGAGATTGCCATAGATCTGACAGCAGAAATGATAAATACTTAAATTGCATAACTTCAGAATTTCAGTCCTGAATCATAATAAAATACTGACACAAATAAGAAGAAAATTAACTAAAACATTCTGAAATCAAAATCCAATTACCAAGCATGTCTCATACTATTGTAATAGAACATATTTGTTATGATGAATCAATGAAGAAAAGATACATAACAATGACTGAGTTCCACAGCATCTTATACAACTTAATCTAAGTGACACAAATTTGAAATTTTCATTTAGTCAAATATGGCTAATGGACATAGTTATCTTGATACATAAGTCTAGTCTCTTTCATGCTCCTTTTTTAGTACGGGTTAAATTATTGCAACAGTAACCTTTGGTCCAACATTAGTGGGTTTAGGTAGGACTGGAGCACTATCACATGACAAAAAGTTGTCTGCAATTTCCTGTTTGGCTGCACCTTAAATTGACCCAAAAGTTGTTGACTGACAAAATCGAAAAGATTAAGTGCCTAGGATGATATAATTTCAATGCTGTTGAAGATTTCTATTTGACTTTAGAATGTGACCGGTAAAGAATGTGAACGAAGGAAAAAGTCATAGCATTAATATATGTAAGAGGTGTCTAACTAGTAAAAATATGTAAATTTTTTTAGTAACATAAAGACAATTTTAGCTGCACCAGTGTTTTTAAAAGAGCTAGGCGCCAAAAGATGCCAAGGTTTCAAAACACTCGAGGCACTCATCTAGGCACCCGCCCGAACGAAGCGAGACGCTCTAGAATATTGCAATATAAAAAATATATATTATGATTGATAATATGATTATAAAATAAAATCTCATCCAATATTTCTTGTGGAAGCTAATTTGAATTCTATCATATATTAGAGGGATCTATTTGTGCAAGATCAACTAATTTAAATTTTATCAAATTGGTACTTTGCTGATATGTTTTAACTAGTGAAATTATAAAAATTATAATATAAGATAAAATCAACTTGCCCGTCGAGGGTAAGTTGTAGCATCTGCAAGCAGTGGCATTGAGGGCGAAGGAAGCTTCGGATGTGTCCGTCGACGATGGAGAAAGCTTCGGACCTATCCCTCAACGGTAGAGAGAGCTGTGCACAAAGGCAGCGGTTGCTGAGGAAGTTGCGGATGACAATGTCAGGGGCTGGTGAAGCTTCAAATGTGTCTGTTGGTAACGAAAGAAGCTTCGGACCTCTCCCTCAGCAGCGAAGGGAGCTGTGCATGAAAGCAACGACGGTGGAGGGAGCTTTGGACTTATCCATTGGCAGCAGAGGAAGCCTTGGACCTGTTCGTCGATGACGGAGGGAGCTACGCACGAAGGTAACGGCAGTGGACTAGAGGTGGGTCGAGCGACGAGAGTCTAGGGTTTCACTTTAGGGGGTGGGGTGGTGGGGTTTACTGTTGGATTTTGTTGGTTCAATTGAACCAATGTTCACATTCTAGTTCAATTTGCTAGCATTCAATCAAGTGCTCACCTAAGGCTCCTGATGCCTAGGCTCAAGTGAACGCCTAGGCAACGCTTTGATAAGACCCCAAGGTTTTATCATTGAAGAAAGCGGGGAAAAGGGAATGATCGCTTCGAGGGGATCGGCCTCCTTGATCACTTCGAGGGGATCAGCTTCCTAGGGTTTGTCAAAAAACTGAATAGTATTTTTTATAGATAGTCGAAAAGAAATAGTTACATCCCTATTTATAGAGTTTCGACTTTAACTGAACTAAACAAACTTAATAAATAAGCGTAAAAAATAAAAAGAAAAGCACAGAAAATAAAAGAATCCTAATAATTCTGCCTCATTCAATTCAACCTTGTCCTCAAAGCTGAGGAACATCAAATTGATAAGACCTTAAGGTTATTTATGAAAAATACTATTTAGTCTTTTGATAAACCCTAAGAGGCTGATCCCCTCAAAATGATCAAGGAGGCCGATCCCCTCGAAACGATCATCCCCTTTTATCTTCCTTCTTTTACGATAAAACTTTAGGGTCTTATCATGCTTCAGTGAAACACGTCACCCGGACATTGTGCGAGGTGCTTGGGCCTCACCTCACCTTGCCCGAGCACCTTGGTGCCTATTAAAAATACTGAGCTGCACACTTTTCATCTTATTGTCTACCTCCTTTCTTTCTCTTTCATCCTCTTGCATTTATATTAGTAACTCCTAGCAGATTCTCAATCAAAAAGCTTCAGGATTCCTGTTTTTCCGGTTACAACAGCAGAATATCTACTGTTTTCAGATGAAAATAAGACCAGCCACCCTATTATTGCTTAGGACCTTTCTATCTTTTCATGTCATAGTTCAACTTTCATGTTATCATTCTTTTTATATGATGACAGCAATGTACAATTGCAAATGGTGCAGCATTCCTTGCAAACACAATTCCACTTCTTGTCTACAGGTACATTTCCTTCCAAAGGTTTAGAATGGCCTTTTATGTTCCACAACAATAATCCATCAGACTGTTCACCTTTCTATATATAACCATAATTATACATAAAACAAAGGAAGATAAGAATAAATAGGCTGAAGAAGGAGTTCACTAGCGTTGATAATCAGAACTTCTGTTCTACTTGTAATGATTGAGACACAGCTTAACTCAAGAATCATCTTCTTTCACTTTATGATGCTCTCTCATTAATAAAACTTCAATAATACACAGTATAATCATGATGAGCTTCACATATGTATTTTATGGAATATCTATGTCATACAAGAGATAAGATAATGTGTGACAAAACAACAATATTCATCATAATGCTATGCTTGAATTCGTGAACTTAAGAATACGTGAACAAGGTATCAGACGCTAATACTGAAGTATATAACAAAATTGGTAATGTTATACAGACACGCCATTCTTTCTTTCAGGATCCACCACACCTACCAATCTGGCCATTTAGATTAGAATTGGCAAGGGGCAAGTAGCGAGCAGCAATAGGCGCGCGATGTTTGCGCCAAGACTTCGCCATAACAGCGATCAAATTCCTGAAATGAGCTCAGATTTCACGCAGATTAAAGCTCATACTTAAAGGGGCCATAAAACATCCCATTGATTTCGACATTATGCGAAACCAAATCGATGTGAGTTTACTAAAGTACGCGATCCAGCATAGTTTCGATCCATGGAACTAGAAACTTGTCCAGCGGCGAGATGACTCTATCAGAGAGGAGGAAGGGAGAGGACGAGAGGTACCTCTGGTGGGTAGGCTGAGGGAATCCCGCAAAGCGCAACGAGGAATACGGGGTATTGTATCTAAGGCGTGCGACGAGATCGATCTAAACCCTAGTCTTAACCCCCCGAGATACAGCAACAGAAATACCGCTGGTTGTGGAACTCGGATCCTCTCCCGTGCTAGCACCTATCCATTACCGCGCATGACCTGCGTCCATCACGCTTCTTGATGCACTTAGCAACCTGATCGGCTCCCGATCGACGGTCCAGACGTGTGAGAAAACCTTCCACCCCGATCGCATCTTCCCCGTCGTGTCACGTGTGTTCAACGTGGAGGTCTTCCTTTTGCGGATGACGAATGGAGGGACCGATACGAGGATCATATCACATGGGTATCTTATACGAGTGTCCCTCTCTCCTTCGTATACGTGGCATGTAATTTCCTTAGTATTGTACCTCTTCTTAATTAATATCAAGACTTTTTATCATGTGATATGTGTATTTATGAGCTTACGTGTTTATAATTAAATTATAATTATACGAGAAGATAGGATGAAAGCATAAAGATGCTCATGAGACCCAGGAGGATAAATCAGATGATGATAGAGTATGGAGATACAATGAGATATCGATAGGATCGATGAGAATAAGATGGATAATAATTGAGCATGGAGATGCGTCAAGACACATTAGATCTCTTTGTATGTGATCAAACCTTTGGCTCGGGCCTGATCACTTAGGCTTTAGTGAATGATCATCTACTGTGAATGTGTGTGCATATATATGATATATATATTTCTATACTTACTAGGTATAAATATATTTTTATGTGATGTAAATATATGTTAGATATATATGTGTGACTCATAATATTTAATCACAAGACCAAATTGAATTTTAGAAAAACTCTCTCAAATAATATTAAGTCAATAAACATGAGGTAATAAGATTGACTCATGTGGCCTTCTTGTTGGGAAATCTTGGGGGGCGACATCATATACGCAGTGAAAGAACATAAAACAAAATCCTCAATTCTCAAAGATATGTTCGTCGTCGTGTGAAAATTGATGCGCAAAAATCCGTGAAACAAAAAACCACGTGTGAGATAGATTGTGTTACCTAGGGAGATTGAATATCCCTGAATCCCTATAAATCTCTAGGAGAGAGTGAAGGAGGTCAAGTGTCATCTTCTCTAGTGGTGATCCACACTACAGGGTTGCGACGACGCTCCTCAAAACTCCAGGCCTACTTTGAGGTGGAGAGAGGGAGGAGAATAGGAGAGGTAAGCAAAAGACTCCAACCTATGATCTACTGATTCCCTCCTATTTATAGAGACCCCCTATCAACTTAACTCTAATAGATCCTACCCTATTGGGTATTGGATCTTCATCCAACCATCCAAGCCTCTTAGATTAGTGGATTTCTATCTAATAATATCTTATGGGCACTTATTAAATCTCATCCATAGAATCTAATATTTCAAATGCTTATTAGATATCCAATAAGATTGGAGCTCCGATGGATATCTCATATCCGAACCTCTACTTATCGCAATGCCTACCATATGTGTGTGACCCTTTAGGCCCAATATCGAGCTGGCCGTGAGTCATACCTATCAGAACTCTTTCTGGCTCAGTGAATTATTATCTCCATAATAATTCACTCGACTCATCGACTACGGACGTACTAGACCACTACGTCGTAGTCCTCAAACGATACAGGGGAATCCAATCCATTAGACTTATTTGTCCTTAGTTACCATGTACATATAGTCCCTTATCCCTCTAATATCCTAGAGACCGTATACCGGGCATGGTGCTGTTAGACCCATATGGTTTCTACTCGAGTCTCGCTCTAATCGGATTCTCCTAAAGAACTCTTTCTCTCCCAATCTGAATGACCATGGTAAGGGATTTGTTTGAGCAAGAACATATGAGATATTCCTTTCATGACACCGAGAGTAGATAATCCTCTATCGACACTCAATAGCCCTCGTAAGGTTAATTGCCACTCCCGATGATGGGCTGTGCTAGATTTGGGACATCCAAACCTATAATCTGGTATCAAAGAGTGGAGCACTCATATAAGACATCCTTGGTGTCTCAAGTTTAAGGACCAGATACACCACTGGGACTACGGAATCACTTTATGACAATAAGGCATCATCAACCATCCAGCATTTCGTAAGCGGATCAATTAGTGAACTTATTCCTCAATGAGCACCTGTATTGTATCCCTAGTGTCCCCACACGAGCAGCTATGAGACCAACTACATCTATCGTATGGACGGGTATATAACACACTAGTTTATCTAGTTATCTCGATGTCTCTCTCGAGTAACCTATGATCGGGATTATTTAGGATCTGTGTTTAAAGGCAAATCGGTCTCATTATCGAGATCTCATCACGATTCAATTCACATTGCACAGATCCAAGGACATCACAATGTATATATGCATATATGCAATAGTCAATATAAAATGATAAAATATTAAAATATAATAAGTAAAAAGAATGCGTGTCAAGTCACACGTGCCATCACTCACATGATTGGCTTGCAGAGTACATATGACTAGTAATCTCTCACTTAACCTAAAGCCAATTACGTATGTATCTCATCCCCATCAAACTCCTATGACTCTCAAAGACAAATATGAGACAACGGCTTTGTCAGTGGATCTACAATGTTATCTTTGGATGAAACTTTTTTCACTGCTACATCTCCTCGAGTCACGATTTCTCTGATCAAGTGGAACTTCCTTAGAACATGCTTAGATTTTTTATTAGATTTAGGTTCCTTCGCTTGAGCAATCGCCCCGTTATTGTTGCAATATAAAGGAATCAGTTCCTCGCTACTTAGCACGACTCTCAGATCTATGATGAACTTCTTTATCTAGACTCCCTCTTTTGTTGCCTCTGTTGTAGCAATGTACTCCGTCTCTACGGTCGAGTCAACAGTAGTATCTTACTTGGAACTCTTTTAGCACACTGCTCTTCCATTCAAGATGTACAAATACCCTGAATTCGACTTGCTATCATTGACATCGGACTGAAAACTCGATTCCGTGTAGCCTTCAACCCTGAGGCTACTACCTCCATATACTAGTAAAAGATTCTTATTCTTTCTCAAGTACTTAAGGATATACTTTACTGCTTTCCAGTGCTCCAAGTTGGATCCACTTGATACTTGCTCGTGACACTCAAAGCATGCGCTATATTAGGCCTAGTGCATAGCATGGTATACATGATAGACCCTATCACTTAGACATAGGGTATCCTATCCATGTTCACTCTTTCTTTAGGAGTCTTTGGGGATATACTCCTAGAAAGCGATATCCCATGTCTTATCGGTATGAGACCTCTCTTGAAATTTTTCATGCCAAACCTTTTGACAATAGTGTCTATATACCTGGACTGGGACAAGCCAAGCATCCTCTTGGATCTATTTCTATAGATCTGAATCCCCAAGATATAGGATGTTTCCCCTAAGTCCTTCATGGAGAAGTATCTAGATAACCAAGTCTTTACTGTGGATAGCATTCATACATTATTCCTAATGATCAGAATCTCATCCACATATAACACCAAGAAGGTGATAGCACTCCCACTTGCCTTCCTGTATACATAAGGCTCATCTTCATTCTTAACAAAATCATAAGATCTGATTGCCTCATCAAATCTTATGTTCCAACTTCAAGAACCTTGCTTTAGTCTATAAATAGATCTAAGCAATCTGCACACATTATCTGGGTAGTCATTGGATACAAATCTCTTCAGTTATATCATATACACCTCTTCTTTGAGGTTGCCATTGAGGAATGCAGTTTTTACTGTTAGATCTCATAATTATAGTGTGCTATAATAGCCAATAGAATTCGGATAGATTTTAGCATGGCTATGGGTGAGAAGGTTTCATCATAGTCAACACCTTGCCTTTGACGATACCCCTTAGCCACTAGCCTTACTTTATAGGTCTTTACCTTTCCATCTACTCCAATCTTTTTCTTAAAGATCCACTTGCAATTGATGCGTACAATACCCTCGGGCGCATCAACTAGGTTCCAAACCTTATTGAAGTACATGAAATCTATCTTAGAATTCATGGCTTCTTATCACTTCTCGGAGTCTATACTCATAATAGCCTCCTCGTAGGTCTGAGGATCAATATCCTCAACATCATATCATCTAATATGTCCCACATATCTCTCAAGAGGATGGGATACTCTGCTGGACCTATATAAAGTTGGAACTTGTGTGTTAGGTACCTAAATAGACTCGGTCTGTAGAGTGGTGCTTGAGCTAGGTTCTTCAACCTCGCTCAACTCTATCATGCTCCTACTATCTTCGCTAAGAATGTGTTCCTTCTTAAGGAACACTACTCTCTTGGCTACAAAAACCTTTTGGTTCTCGAGATAATAAAAATAATACCCATAAGTTTCCTTGAGGTATCCCACGAACTTGCATCGCTCCGTCCTCGATTCCAACTTATCAGGGTTGTGTCTTTTAACATGGGCAGAGTAGCCCCAAATCTTAACAACTTTAAGATCAAGCTATTAAATCTCAAATTTTGATGGTGAAAACTAATTGCTAATGTTTATGATTTGATCTGTGTTTTGAGTGACGTAGGAAGCTTTAATCAGAGTGAGATAATTAAAACAGAAAGAATCATGTTAGTATTAGGATCAAGAGTGACACTAAGAGGGGGGATGAATTAGTGTAGCGGTAAAAATTACGTCGGTTCAAAACCTTTCGTTTCGATTAAAACTGATTCCGACGAAAATCGTTTCATAAAGATCTTAACTTGAAAGTGTATGCGAGCGTAGGAGTAGTAAAAGCACAGTGAGGAGGAAAGGCAGTTTGCTATAAAAGTAAATTACTTAAATATAAATGCAAACCAAGTTTTAGAGTGGTTCAGTCGTCGTGACCTATATCCACTTCGTCGATTTCTCTTCCATTAAGGCCACCGACATCCAGTATCGATCTTCTTTCGACGAGCGAAAATCAACTACCCTTTTACACCCCTCTTCTTCTTTTCACGGGTTTAAGAGATAACCCTTACAAGCACTCACTCCTCTCTCAAACTAATCTAACACTTAGACTAGAAGAGGAGGATTCTCACAAGAGATTACAACAACATTTTTCCCTTTTTAGATCCTTTGTGTTTGTGTTTCTTAACCAGGGATGAGAGGGGTATTTATAGGCCTCAAGTTGATTCAAACCTGGAGCCTGAAAACATCTCATCCCGGTTCTCCCGAGTATGGGCGATATCACCGTCAGTGTCAGTCTGACACTAATACTGTACTGGGCGGTACCACTGCCTAGCACCTTGCCATTGGGCGGTACTACCGCCTAACACAGTCTAGGAGACTATGCCACAATGGTGTCACCTCTTAGGTCACTATTTGGGCTTTTCATTGGGCCCAACACTGTCCTTACATAGGCCCAACTAGCCCCTAATTGGGTTGGCCCAAATCCAATCCCAGTTATGTGCTAACTACGAATTCTAAGATATTTTCTAAGTTAACAAGTCCGTAAGTGAAGTTTCTTCCAGCGAGCTTCCGACGAACTTCCGACGATCTCTTGACAATATTGTAGTGGACTCCCGGCAAGCTCCTGGACTTCATGATAATCTTCTTGGCGAGTTCCGACGAGCTTCTTTGGCAAGCTCTAGGACTTCTCGGATGGTTCCAGTAGAACTTCCGACGAACGTCTGAACTTCCGATGAACTCTCAAACAACCAACGAAATCGTGTTTTTGACTTTGGAACTTCATTTTGCTTTGTCTTACTATCATAGTTAATCTTGCACATATAAAAACACACTTTAATCTGGACAATTAATACTAAGCATGAATCATGTTGTCCGGTATGTCATTGGTCTATCAATGCTTCGTCTGATTCTTCGGTGCATCGTCCTCTCTTGTGGCCTTTGCCCAATCGGCCAGTTGACTCCA
Source organism: Musa balbisiana (assembly GCA_004837865.1). Lineage (NCBI taxonomy): Eukaryota > Viridiplantae > Streptophyta > Magnoliopsida > Zingiberales > Musaceae > Musa > Musa balbisiana. The sequence continues at coordinate 23,658,931 of CM017195.1, read as the reverse complement.
CAACTCCGATATCCTTGGTGCAATATTTGCTCTTCTTGGCCCGATGTCCGAATCCATGGCTCGAAGCCTTCTGTCGATACGTCGACCATTCCTCCAGCTCGACGTCTAATCTTCTGATATGTTTTCCTCTAGCACAACATGATTCTTCCTGCTTTAATTATCTCATCTTGATCGAAGCATCCTGCATCACTCAAAACGCATATTAGATCATAAACACTTATCAATTGGTTTCATCATCAAAATCCGATATTCAACAATCTCCCCATTTTTTATGATGACAACCAATTGATGACGGAATTAATCTTAACTCGGGAGTTTAAACAAACTCCCCCTATCAATATGTCATATTGATAGAACTCTTGGATTCAAAAATCTAAGTAACATGTTCTCATAAACTTATGCATAACATCATCATACTTCTCCTCCTTTGTCATCAACAAAAAGGAGAAGTCTAACTATCATGTGTTTAGGATATAATTTCAACTTATTGCATAATAAACATTAATCTACAATTTTATCATCATGCAAGCTAGCAAAAATTTGAGTTTTGCAAGTTTGTAAATTTTGCTAGATGTGCAAGTTTAGCATGTTAGTTTTGCAATGTTCAAGCTAGCAAGTGTTTGAAAAAGAAAGCAAGTTTTGCAACATACAAGCTAGCAACTATTTAGAGTTGTGCAAGTTTACAAATTTGTTTTTCTTTGCGATGTGCAAGACAGCATATTTTTGCATCTTCTTGAAATTTCAAGCTAGCAATTCTCGGTGATATTTAAGATAGCAATTTCTTCTCTTTTGAGAAGTGTGATTGTTTTTGCTTCCTTTGCAAAAATGCAAGCTAACAAAATGTTACATCATTTTACAACATGGAAGCTAACAATTTGAAATGTTCAAGAAGCAAGTACTTTCTTCTCTTTTCAGAAATACAATCTTTGCTTTCTTCTTGAATTGTGTGAGCTAGCATCCTTTATCTCCCCCTTTGTCATTGTTAAAAAGAAGGTTTTTGTATCAATTTTCAAATTATGACAAAGGTAAAGTATTAAACCTTTTTTAATATGTCTGTGCATCATCCTAGTTTTAAATTAAAACATGCATAATTCTAAAACCTTACATATCATCCTTACTTTATGCATCATACTAAAAATAAATCAATCATCATGGGCATATCATGATACTCAAGCATTCATGATACACCATTTTAGCAATAAATCTCAAGCATTTCTATCCTTTTTTACTCAAGCATCTATCCTTAGATACTCAAGCATTCATGATTGCAGCAGCGTTTCTATTCTTTTTTACTATCAATACTTGTGTTTTTTAACCAGGGATGAGAGAGGTATTTATAGGCTTTAAGTTGATTTAAACTTGGAGCCTATAAACATCTCATCCTAGGTTTCCTAGGCACGGGTGGTACCATCGCCTAACACTGGGTGGTACCACTGACTGCAAACAATCGAAGGTTGTGTCTGGGTGGTACCACCGCCTGACAGTCTTAAAGACTCTGCCATGACGATGCTACCTCTTGGGTCACTGTTTGGGCCTCTCATTGGGCCCAACATAGTCCTTACATGGGCCCAACTGGCCCCTAATTGGGTTGACCCAAATCAAAACCTAATTACGTGCTAACTACGATTCCTAAGACATATTCTAAGCTAAACAAGTCCGTAAGTCTAGTTTCTTCCGACGAGCTTCCGATGATCTTTCGACGAACTTCCGACGATCTCTCGACAATGTTCCAGCGGATTCCCGACAAGCTTCTAGACTTCACGATGATCTTCTTGGTGAGTTCCAACAAGCTTCTTCTAGCATGCTCCTGGACTTCTCGGTTGGTTCCTACAGAACTTCTGACGAATGTCTGAACTTTCGATAAACTCTCGAACTCTCAACAAAATCGTGTCTTTGACTCCAGGACTTCATTTTGTTTTATGTCTTGCTATTGTAGTTAATCTTGCACATTTAAAAACATACTTCAATCTAGACAATTAATACTAAACATTAATCATGTTGTTCGGCATATCATCGGTCTCTCGAGGCTTCGTCCGATTCTTCGACACATTGTTCTCTCTTGCAGCCTATTACCCAATTGGCCAATTGACTCTGCAACTCCGATATCCTTGGTACAATATCTGCTCTTCTTGGCCCGATGCCTGAATCCATGTCCCGAAGCCTTCTATCGATAGGTTGACCGATCCTCCGGCTCGACGTCCAATCTTCTAACATGTTTTCCTCCGGCATAACATGATTCTTCCTGCTTTAATTGTCTCATCCTGATCAAAGCATCCCGCGTCACTCAAAATGCAGATTAAAACATAAACACTTATTAATTAGTTTCATCATCAAAATACGAGATTCATAAAAAATAGTCTATCTTGCACATCTCAAAAGATGTAAAACTTTGCTAACTTTTATATGTGTAAAATTTGATAGCTTGCATACTATAAAATGATATAAATTTGCTAGCTTGCATGATGTAGAACTTGAGATTATATTTATTATGTAATGTTTTGAAATTATGTCTAAACACTTGCTAGTTACACTTCTCCTTTTTGTTGATGAGAATGGAGGAGAAGTTATGATGACAATCATGCATTGAATGATGTATAGAAATTTGGATTATGCATGATTTTATAATGATATATTGTAAATATTTATGATGAAATATTGCTTTGACTTGAATTCAATGTTCTATCAATATGGTATATTGATAGGGGCGTTAAGGTTAACTCCATCATCAATTTGTTGTCATCATAAAAAATGGAGAGATTGTTAAATCTCAAATTTTGATGATAAAACCAATTGATAGTGTTTATGATTTGATCTGCGTTTTGAGTGATGTAGGAAGCTTCGATCTAGGAGAGACAATTAAATCAGGAAGAATCATATTGGGCCGAAGAAAAACATGCCAGAAGATTAGACATCAAGCCGAAGGATCAATCGATATATTGACAGAAGACCTCGAGCCATGGGATCGAGCATTGGGCCAAGAAGAGCAAAAATTACATTAAGAAAATCGGAGCTACGGATGTCAACTAGCTAATTAGACAATAGGCCACAAGAGAGGACGATGTGCCAAAGAATCAGACAAGACATTAATGAGCCAATGACATGCTAGACAATATTTGATTTGCTTTATAATAATTGTCTAGATCGAAGTAGGTTTTAAGTGTGTAGGATTAACTATGATAGCAATCAAGGTATAAAGCAAAATGAAGTCTCGGAGTCAAGAATGAGATTTCGTTGGTAATTCGAGAGCTTATCAGAAGTCCGAATGTTTGTCGGAAGTTTTGCTGGAATTGACCGAGAAGTCCATGAGCTTACAAAAGAAGCTCATCAAAACTAACCAAGAAGATTATCGTAAAGTCTAGGAGCTTATTGGGAGTCCGTTGGAACATTGCCGAGAGATCATCGGAAGTTCATCAGAAGATCGTCGGAAAAAACCTAGACTTACAAACTTATTTAACTTATTGAAAGTCTTAAAATTCATAGTTAGCACATAATTGTTGGAATTGGGTCAACTCAATTAGGGGTCAATTGGGCCCAAGTTTATGTTGTGTTAGGCCAAGTGAAAGGCCCAAACAGTGACCAACAAGTGGCACCGTCATGGCACAGTCTCCGTCATTTTCTCATTGTCCAAATTTATGTTGATGATATTGTTTTCGGTTCTTCAAACAAATTTTAGTGTGAATCGTTTGCCAAAAGTATGAGTCAAGATTTGAAATGAGCTTAATGGGTGAATTAACTTTTTTCGTGGGATTGTAAATTAAGTAATTAAGTGATAGAATTTTTATTAGTCAGACTAAGTATACTTTAGATTTATTGAAACGATTTAATATGGATAGTGCTAAAACTATTAATACACCAATGAGTACTTCTACAAAATTAGATATGGACATTAATGGAGAATGTTTTGATCAAAAAACTTATAGGGGGTATGATAGGTAGTTTATTATACCTTATAGTAACTAAACATGACATTATGTTTAGTGTTGGACTATGTGCTAGGTTTTAATCTAATCTTAAGTAATCTCACTTAAAAGCTGTTAAAAAAAATTTTAGATACCTAAAAGGAACTCCTAATATAGGATTATGGTATCCAAAAAATAAAAATCTTTAATTAATTTCTTATACCGATGCTGATTTTGCTAGTTGTCAAATAGATAGAAAAAGCATATCTGGAACATATCAACTCTTAGGTCATGCACTTATCTCTTGGTCTTCCAAGAAATAAAACTCGATTGCATTATCTACAACCGAAGCTAAGTATATAGCAGCAGGTGTATATTGTGCATAAGTGATATGGATAAAAAATACTTTAAAAGATTATGGAATTCACTTAAAAAACATATGTATAAAATGTGATAACACTAGTGCAATATGTTTAACAAAAACTCTCATTCAACACTCTAGAACTAAACATATTGACATTAGGCATCATTTTATTAGAGATCATATTAATAATCATGATATATCTTTAAAATTTATTGATACTAAATATCAATTAGCAGAATTTTTAAAAAACAATTGAATGAGGAACAATTTGATTTTATTAGAAGAGAATTAGGCATGTTAAATCTTCTGAATGCATGAATTCCTTTATATATTTTTTGGATTTCTCGACTTTTGGAAATTGAGTTTTCTCTTTATCGAAATCATTTCCTATCACCTTCTTGAAGTTTTATGGATTTTGCTATACTTGATCTTTTATGTGATAATCATTTCCTATGAATCCTTCTTTATTCAATTTACAAGAAAAGGGTTTTGATTCATGAATTTTTAGTATGCATATTTTAATCTTTTATGATGAATCCTTTCTCTTTGTAAAAGTAGAAGCTTGATTCAATGAAACTTATTTTTTCATAGATTTGATTTGGTTTAAATCCTTTCATAGAATTGGTTCTTAATTTTTCTTGTGATAATGAATTTTTCCCTTATTCTTCTTCCCCTTCTTCTTATTTTTATGACAAAAGGAAGAAAGAAACTTGCACATCTCAAGAAGAACCAAAAAGTACTTGCACATCGAAAGCAAAAATGCTAGCTTACCTATTTCAAGAAGCAAAAGTAGTTATCATGCAAAGTTTTTGCTTAACTTCTTATTTCACAAATTTTCTAGCTTGGATAAATTAGTGTAAAATTTACTTGAATAGTTTAAAATACTTGCATAAATTGTTAAATGATTCTCCTTTTTGTTGATGACAAAGGGGGAGAAATGATGAATGTTTTCGGAATCATGCCAAAATGATGTTGAATGTAGTATCATGCTAAAATGATGTTGAATATTGTATCATACATGAAGTGATTAAAAAAATACTTTAGTATTATATATGTTATGCCTAAAATGATTGAAAATATGAATGCTTTAGTACCATAAATATCATACCAAAATGATGTTAATTTACTATCATGCATGAAGTGATGCCTAAAGTGATGTTGATTTATTATTATGCATGAAGTGATGAAATTGTGCATGCTATGCTTTGATGACTTGAAACTATGATAATGCACAATGTATGAAATTTTAATTTTGATCACTATGATCAAAATTATTTCACTTGAATCCAAATGTTATGATTCTTTTTAAATTCAAGTTTGCCTTATATCAATATAGCATATAAATAGGGGGAGTTAAGGTTAACTCCATTCATCAATTGGTTATTATCATAAAAAAGGGGGAGATTGTTGAATCTCGGATTTTGATGATGAAATCAATTGGTGAATTAATGATCTAATCTATGTGTTGAGATAAGTGATGCAAGACTAACTACGATTGTGAGAAAGACAATACGATTAAAGTAGAATCGAAGTTGGACCGGAGTCAATGATCGGGTATCGGACGAAAAAATTGGGTATATACCGAAGGATCATCGATGTAGTGAAAGCTCACCGAAAGTTCATCGGGAGTTTGCTAAAAGCTCGTCGAAAGTTCATCAGGAGTTCGCTGAAAGCTCGCCGAAGTTTCACTAGGATTTCGCCAAAAGCTTGCGAGGAGTTCGTTTCGTCGAAAGCTCGCCGGAGATTCGTTAGGAGTTCACCGAAAGCTCACTAGAGGTTCACCGGGAGTTTGCCAAAAGCTCACTGGAAAATTATCGGGAGTTCGCCGGAAGTTCATCAAGAGTTCAATTGAACCATTTACGTGTAAGACAACTTAGATTACGAGTAATTATTTTAGACTTAACTTTTATAGTTAGGACTTTAATTTAAGTTAGTTTTGGGAGAAATCTTATTAACTCAATTAGGTGCCAACTAAGCCTTTAATAGGGTTGAATTAAGTCTATTGGATAACCCATTTAGCCACTTGGAGTCATGTCAAGTGATGGTACTGCCTAGATTGGGCGATGATACCGCTTAAGGCTTAGCCTCCCAAGTGGTTTGGGTGGTGGTACTACAAACATTTATTGCTGTCAGGTAGTGGTACCATTAGAGCTCGGTCTCCAATGCTCTGTCAAGTGGTAGTACTATCCAAACTGAGTGGTGGTACTATCTAGTATCAGTTTGCAGACAGTGGTACTGCTAGTTCCCCGGAAACCCAAGATGAGACACTTTTTTACTTCATTTCTGAAACCATTGGGGCCTATAAATACTCCACTCTATCGTGCATGAAAGAGCAACGAAAGTATGAACAAAAGTCTTATAATATTGGGTTATATAAGTGTTGAAAAAGTGCTAAATGTCCTCTCTTTCCTTCTTTAGCTTTGTGATCAATCTAAGAGAGGTGTGAGACTTATAAGGGTTCTCCTAAACCTGTAAAAAAAAAAAAGTATTATAAGAGGATGGTTGGTCTTTGTCCATGGAAGGAAGTCCGTTATTGTACGTCGATGGTCTCAATAAGAAGGAATCAGGAATAGATGTAGGTCACGATGAGTAAACCACTATAAATCCAATATGATCTCTTACTTATCATCTCTATTATGCTTTTTCTTTATATTGTCTTTTGACTTGGTTGCTTACTCCACTTCACCCCCTCCTTTATGTTAAACACATTTCTGATACACGTTTAATCGAAACAAAGTTTTTCGACTCAATTTAATTTTTTACGAAATCACTCCCCCCTAGTGCCAACTTAATCCTAACACTAAATGAGTGAGAAACCTACAAAAAAATTTTATCCATAAAATCCAAGCCCTAGTATTAAATACATTATTTTTGGTTGAAATAGATTATAGTGTATTTGATATAAGGACTGATTAAAATACAATGAAATTTTCATGAAACCTTTGAAAGACACCTATATGTATATTTATAATATTTTTTAAATTTTTTTATATTTTCTAGATTATTCACTATTTGAACCATTTGAATTTTTCTTATTTTTTTAATTTTCATAAATATATGATGCATCCATATAATGTATTTTAATATTTGATCTTCCAATTAGGTGAAAAAACTATCCTAAAATTGGTTCACAAAATCCAAGCCCTTTATAATTTATTTTTATTTTTAAAATGTATAAATATTATTATAATATCAATTTTGCTTTATAGTTATTTTTAAAATTTAATGATTTTATTATTTATTATTTATTTTTTTAATAATATAAATTAATATATATCAATAAATTGTGTAATATAATTTATTTTTGATATTAAGATTTTACACACACACACACAAATATATATATATATATATATATATATATATATATATATATATATATATATATATATATATATATATATATATTCTAGATAATTTTAACTTTTTAAGGGTCTAAAACAGCAAATAAATTATTTTAAAAACTTAAAAATAAAAAATTAATAGTCAGACATACCTTTCAAATTTATTTTTAAGTTTTAAATTTTTTTTAAAAAATGTACATATTATTATTATATTACTCTTGACTATATAGATAAAAAAAATTAGTTTTAAATTATTGTTCATAATTTTTATTATTTGTGAATAATTCAATATATTTTTATACATCAAATTATTATTATATTGATGTATATTAGTAAATTATTTAATATAATATATTTTTGAACCTATCAAAGTTTTAAATTGATTGAATTTGGTTTATTAAAAGGATGGAGAGGGAAGAGACAAAAAGTTTCTACACGTTTACTTTTGTCATTTAAAAAAACTGAGACTCTCTGTTGAAATTTTTGAACATTGGGACGATGTTCTATCAAAAATTTTTTAAAACTAAAATTTTTTTTCAAGAATTCCCCCCCAGTATTAATGTAATACGTGAGTAGTATAATAATCACAGTGATGATGATCAGTCACATGATTGCTTCTTCAATGGCTAAAATTCCAAGGTTGAATATTGTTTTATTATGAAAAGGTAGAATCAAACTATAATATTTGTGATCTTATTCTGGCGGTTGCGATAAGTATGATGACTTACTCTACGATGGGGTGCATGATAGAGTCAACTAAGCTAACAATATCTCGTCTATTGATATCGCAAACACGATTGAATAGTCCATTAATAATGTTTTGGTTGATGTATAAGATGGAACTAAACCCATCAATTTGCTTGGTAACTGAGGCAGAGTAATTGGACCAAATCAAATCATTTTAATCATCAACTAAATCGGGATGTGCGGTCAGTCGGAGCGGCTCCCCCATGGATCCGCCGGTCCACGCTTCCCCAGCTTTGCCTCTCGCTCTTCCGCAGGAGAGGAGCCAATAGACCAGTGACGCAGAGAAGACGCCGAAGAACCAAGCGCTGCCGTAGATGACATCGAACCCTCCCCAGGTCATCTTCACGGCGCCGACCTTGTGGAGGAACCCGGGGATCGCCGGCGCCACTCCGAAGACCAACGCGACGAAGGCCGCGACGTTGTATCCCCCGGTGTAGTAGTATGGTCCATGGGGGCTTTCGGCGTAGAGTCCGGCCACGTCGAGCACCGCCCGTCGGAGGACGTAGTAGTCGGTGAGCAGGATTCCGGTGATGGGGCCAAGGATGGCCGAGTAGCCGACCAGCCATTCGTAGACGAAGCTCTTGCCGGATGCCATAAGTTTCCATGGCTGGAACACTAGGCTGATGAATCCTGTCAGTAGGGAGCCGGTGGCGAAGTTGAAGGTGGAGGGGCTGAGGCTGACGAGCACGTTGGCCGGGGCGACGAGGTTGGCCGGGATGTTGGTGGTGATGGTGGCCAGGCCGATCCCCAAGAACGCAAGGATCGAGATGAAGACGCTGGTGTTGATCAAGGAGAGAAGTTCGATGGGGTTGGGGATCGCCCGGCCGAAGATGACCTCCGTGGCGGAGGTGATGGCGAGGCCGGCGAAGGTATAGGCGGTCATAAAAAAGGGGAGCGCCAGGTGGCCTAGCGCCTGGTCCGCTTGGCCCCGGGCGAACCGGGCGAAATCGGAGATGTTGAGCGCGACGCCGGACCAGCTGCCGACGCACCCAGTGAGGGAGGGGTAAAACACGGGCCAGAACTGCAACGGCGAGAGGCGCGAGGGCGTGGAGAGCATCTCACCGAAGCCGCCTGCGGTGGCGTAGGCCCAGGCAAAGAGGCAGGCGACGAGGAGGACGAGGACGGGGGCGGAGTAATTTCCGAGGGCGTGGATCCCTGCCATGCCCTTCCACAGCATGGCGAACTGGAGGAGCAAGAAGAGCAGGAAGCAGCCTAGCTCGAGGGGCGACGTGCCCAGCCATCCCAAGGGCTGCGAGTAGGACGAGGACTGGATGGGCCGGGGTAGGAGGAGGAGGAAGATGGCCTGGCCGCCGATCCAGGATTCGGTGCCGCACCAGCCGCAGGCGACGACGGCGCGGAGGAGGGCGGGGATGCGGGCGCCGCGGACGCCGAAGGCTGCGCGGAGCTGGACGGGGAAGGAGACGCCGTACCGGACACCGGCGTGGGCAGTGAGGCAGATGGGAGAGTAGATGATGAGGTTGCCGAGGAAGACGGTGGCAATGCCCTGCCAACACGACATGCCCAGGTCCATCAGACTGGTGGCGGCGTAGTAGGACGGGACATTCACCACCATGACGACCCAGAGGCCAGCCACGTCCCACCAGGAGAGGTTGCGTTTGTCCGCGGGGACGGGGCCCAGGCCAGCGGCGGCGGCGCCGGGGTCGTCGAATGTGTTGTCTCCGGCCTCCATGTTGTGCGACATTTTTGTTACCCTCATCCGCCTCTTTATTTTTGTTCTTTGAAGGTGCGGTGATGATTGGCCCGCGTCACGTCCGTTCTAAAAAAAAAAAATATATATATATATATATATATATATATATATATATATTAATTCAAAAAATTTAGAAGACCGATACACGCCACTCCAAACAAATTTTTTTACTTGGACAAGTCTCAAAAATTTGACAATCCAATTTATGTATTTATTAAACTCCCTGAATTGCATTTAGTATAAACAATAGAACCTCAAATAATAGTTAATACCACCGAATGGACTAACGAACTAAAAACGAAATACAAATGCAGTGGGAAGGAGGAGTCTACTGTCCACCCACATGGATTGGATGACTTAACAAATAAATAAATAAATAAATTTCAAGGCTTCATTTCAACTCCCATATGATTTGGTAATTCAATGCTGAATCTTGTTTTTAATCTTTTAATGAAAAATAAATATTTTTAATTTTAAATTATTATTCAAAGACATAGGAATGTGCTCACACTACTGAGATGGAAAATCAAAACCGAATTTTCAATCATTTAAGTAATTTAAAATATTGCAGAAACTCTTGTGGTGCATGAATCTTCATAAACGAGAAGGATCTCCTCAGGTTGATGTTGAATTTTCTTTGACATATACTTTCATTAATTAAATCTCAGGTAACAAAAGTTTTTAAAGCTTTCATCACATAACCCATTCTGCATTTGAACAGGAAGCAAATGACGCAACAGTAATTCCCCTTGCAAACATCGATCTCGCAGCAAAAGGAAACTTCATTCTTGAATCTGGATTTTTGTCATAAATATTTGAGTCAAATTGATCGGGATTAATATATATCATATCAGATATTAATTTAATTCAAATTATCGACCAATCTAATATATGTAATCGACTCATTCAATGTTTAGTCACATTACATTATCTTCTCAGCTCATTTTTCGTATCTCACACATTAGTATTTTCAACTTTTGGTATCACACTTTGTGCTTTCTAAGTCAGCATATTGTGACCGGTTTGTGCACAATTTTAATTTGTCAGGAAATCAATATCTCAGCAGTGCAAGAAACAAAATTAGCGGTGCTTCTGCGTGTCACAGATTTGCAGCTAAATCGACTAAACACACAAGACCAGGTAGGTATAAGATCTACAATAACACTTGAACTCGATAAAGCTATTGATATGAATGCGTAGAGTATATTAGCGGTACACACGACCCTAATAAGCTAATGTAGCTGCACAATTGAGTTATATTACAAAATGATCAAATATAATGAATGATTTTCCTGAAAAATTTTATTTTTTTCTTAGAAGCTGCCACCTGACTTCTATTTTGTCGATAGCCGGTTATCTTTCTCCCACCACCACGAGGTTGGTTTTATCGCTGTTATGTGATATTACTCATGTTTCGTTACTCATTGTCTTTGTTGTCTCTCCTTGCTCCTATCATGAGGCTCAATTGACGAGGCTCTTTCTCGTCCTTTCTTATTCGTTGTCTCCATCCTTGCTTTCATCTCAAGGCCCCATCGATGATATGCTTCTCCATTTATCACCCTCGTCATCTCCACCTCTTGCTCCGATCTTGAGATCTTGTTGACGATGCCCTTCTCCACTTATTATGTCAGTCGCTTCCACCCTTGCAATGTTGAGAGTAGCACAAAAGGTCGACGGAGGTGACTGGTGTGATGAATAGCAAAGGAAATACAACTATAAGATAGAGAAAAAGATTATAAAAGTGATGATAACTTGAAAAAAAAAAAAAAAAACTTTGGTAGATCAACTTGCAAGAAAGTGACAACTGAGAAGAGTCTTGGCACATTTAGGAGAATTAGTTTAGAGACAATTAGTAGGCATGGGCATGAGAATTTGAAGACCGAGAACAAAGTCCACAGCATGAGAATTTTTAATTTTTGTTGTCTCCTTCATGATGAATAGGGGTGGCTATAAATGGGCACAATAATTGCTTCCTGTTAAATCATGAGAAAAGAGACGCTACCAATAATTGAATCATAAGCACTTTCCTAACACCCCCATCGCTATAAGAAGGTTCCACTTGTCAAAATCTGCTCGTACATTCATCATAGAACACAAGATATAAACTGATATTTAATAAACTAGTATAATTGGTACGATCAGACACAACAGATACAAATTGTAATGCCTCAGTTCAGTGGAAAGACGACAGTAATATAACACTGTGATCTCACAAATTTCCATATAAGAATGAATAATTTACTTGTATAAATTATTTATTACATGTTTTAATTCATTTATTACTTGTTTAACAAATTCTAATTTTTTTAAGACACGACCTCAATCTCTAGATATCTTTTTTTTTTTTAATTTTATAGAATGATGACCCCAATAAAAAATAAAATAAATCTTATTAGTTGAGAGCTAATCGGTAAATCTAAGCACTTGGGCCTTTGGGACCTCGATCTAACCAGAAAAACTATATATGTATATATATCAAAGGAATCTTTTCTCCTAAATAACGGTAAGGGTGATTTTTCTAGAAAATATTTATATTTTGAGTATTTTTTTCAAACAATAATTTTAATTAAAAATTAAAATTTTCTCATCAAATTTTTTTACTTATTTCTTTTATCAGTTTTTAACCGTTGTCTTGTTTACAATGTTTTTCAATAGGGTTTATAGTGTATTCATTATTGATGTATTAAAAATACTATAAATGTTACTGAAAAACACTATAAATAGCATCTCATTGATTGTCATTGCTCATAGACTTATAATTAGTTTGATTGAGATTATAAGTCTATTTAAATCACTTCAGTGTTTTCAAATAGGCTTTACAGTTTTTTTTTAAATTGTGGTGATCAAAATACTATAACATATGAAGAAGACTTTGAGAAATAATTTGAATATTTTTTAAATTAAGAATACTATTTGAGAAAAGACAAAATGAGAGGTACGGATTAAGAAATACCCAAAATGTAAGTATTGTTTAGGAAAAGCATACATTACGGGTTAAAATTCACAAGTCTAAAATATGAAAATGTACCACTCTGGAATCAAAACAAGCATGTCAAATCTTCTTGGCCCGAAAGAAATATATTTAGACTTTGCAAAAGCAGTGAAAGAGATGTAAAATCATTGGTATCGATTCTAGTACTAGGCTTTCTCCAAATGGTTGGGATGAACGGATGAACACAAGTTTGGTCGGAAGAAGATAATCAATCTGGCACCACTCTGTTCCACCAAAGACATTTTTTATTTCTTTGGAAACTCTACCGAGATCGACTTCCTACTTTTGTTTGGCTCTCTTCCATTTTGCATACTCAGACCGGTCATTATTATGTATGTCACTACTGTTCTAACTCTACTTACATGTTATTTTTTTGAAGTGTTCTTTTGCTTCCTCTACTTCGCAGCTCTTAGGTTGCTCTTTGAACTATCTTAATTCCTAGAATAAACGTGACCGGCTCTTAGAAGGAGCCCATCTCGGTAAGGAACATGCTAGATGGATGTAAAGCCTCGTTGCTAATATACTCTCTAGTTTTTGGATTGACTAGACAAGTACATTCACTAATTTTGACTTCATACTTCCAATATAGCCATTCTTATGAATCCTCTACTAATTTTAATGTACCTATCAATAGGTTTTCTCATACTAGTAGAAAAAAGTATCCAACAATCTGAATGTATCAATTATCGTATGATTACATGAATTGTTCTTGTAACAAAATTAAGGACAAGACGACTAATTCTTGAACTCAAAAAATAGAATTTACAAGAGCTATAATGATTAGTAAAACTTATGCCAACGAATTAGAAGTTTCTTGTAAAAGCTCTTGTTGAGAATATTTTATGCTTCGATGCATATATCATAAATCAAGGAAGGGCCAATAGACAGTTTGGGTTTTACAATCAATGCGTGTGTCATATTACCACTATAGGACAACAAGTTACGGATGTTTCTCACTCCAAAAATTGACACTGTGAAATGTTCTAATAAGGACTTGGGTTGTTCCTTCCCTAAGATCAAAACAACACTGTGTAGTCAAACTAGGCTGGTTGCGGCCATATGCTTGCTGACTAGGCCCTAAGACTAATTGACCCAACTGATTGATGTTGAGTAATAAAAAAAAATATTGCAAAAATAAAAATGTTAAGACCTGAAGGACTCCATGACATGTTTGTAGTGGTTGTTGTTTTGAAGCTTTATCTGAAGATAATATGAGCTGTAATTGAGCTAAATTTATACTATGTCAAGTTAAGGTTTAAAATGGGTTAAAATGATTTGAATTTTTGTTGAATATTTGTTAGACTTGGGTCCTTACTAAGCCAATTTTTTGGTTTGGTAGTAGCATCATCCAAACTAGGTACTGCCCAAGATACTGTACGATGCGAACAATGCCGACGTTGCTAGTAGTACCACTTAGAACAGTAGTCATACCACTAGTATCTTTATTTTTGGGTACTTTATCTTAATTTGCTCCATCTTTGGGGCTTTTGATAGCTATTAATTTCTCACTTCAGGCATGACGAAAAGTAATATATTTTGAGCTTTCAAAGTGTTGAATTCCTCTATGAGAGTTATGTTTGAGTTCTTTTACTTTCTTGAGTTTCTAGTTAACTTACCGAGTTTAAATTCTTATAAAATCTTAAGAGTGTTAAGTGTTAGGTTCTCTCCTAAGTCTTGTAAAAAAGAAGCGTAAAATATTATTAATCATAGTGAAAATAGATGACCTCGAATCAGGAGTAGAAACAGGTTAGGAAGATTAAATTATTATTTTTCAAAAAAAATATGTATCTTTACTTAATCTCCTGTGCCTATTTCTTGGTGGAATTAGCTTTCACTTTTTTTTATAGAAATTTTAAAGTTGTTTAAAGTTTGCAATAATATTATTTCACCCTTTATTAATGTCGTATGTATTGAATCTCGAATTTTGATAATAAAATCAATTAATAGTATTAATCTAATATGCATTGAATGACGTAGGGCTAACATCGATCAAGAGACATAAATTGATTAAAGCAGAAAGAATCATGTTAGGCCGGAATGAATATGTTACAATATTGAACGTCGGGTCGGAGGAATTGTTGACGTGTCGGCAGAAGACTTTGGGCCAAGAATTTGGGCATCGGGCCTAGAAGAGTAGACATTGCGCCAATAATATCGGAGTTGCGGAGGTCAATATGCAAATTGGGCAAAGGCCGCAAAATAGGATGATGTGCCGAAGGATCGGACGAAGCGTCGAAAGAACCAATGATATGTCAGAGAACACATGATTAGTGTTTATAATAATTTGCCTAGATCGAGTTAGTTTAGGTTTAATTGAGTCGGTATTGGGGTGAAACAATGTCAACTCAATTAGGGGCCAATTGGGCCTAAATTAGAGATAATTTGGGCTCATTGGGAGACCCATTCAATGACCCAAATGTTGGGCCAAGCGATGGCACTGCCAGAACAGGTGGTAGAATCGCTTGTGAGTTCGAAAACTCGAAAAACTCGGTCTTCGAGGCTATCAGGTGGTGGTACCGCCCAGTGTCAGGTTGCAAGCGGTGGTACCGCCTAGTACAGGTGATGGTACTGCTTATACCCTGAAATCACGAGGGTTTAAATTTTGGGCTCCAAATTTGAATCCATTTGGGGCCTATAAATATCCCAGCTATTTCTACTTGGAGTAGTAAGAAAGGTGATAAAAAACTCTATGTTTCTAAGTTGAAAACCCTTGTAAAGTATAGAGTTCCTCCTCCTAAAGTTTAGAGACCATTCTAAGGGAGAGTGTGAGGGAAGCTTTGCAAAAAGGGTTGTAAAGGTTCTCTCCTGAGCCTGCAAAAGGAGAATAGAGTTGTAAGAAGGTGGTTTGTCTTCGTCTATTGAAAGAAGATCGTTAGTGGATGCCGATGGCCTCGACGGTATTGAATCTTGGATTTTGATGATAAAACCAATTGATAGTATTTATGATTTGATCTACATTTGGAGTGATGTAGGAAGCTTCGATCAAGGATAGACAATTAAAGTAGGAAAAATCATGTTGGGCCAGAGAAAAATATGTCAGAAGATTGGACGTCGCACCGAAGGATCAGTCGACATATCGACAGAAAGCTTCGGGCCATGAGTTCTGGCATCGAGCCAAGAAGAGTGGATATTGTGCCAAGGAAATCAAAGTTGTGGAGGTCAACTAACCAATTGGGCAATAGGCTGCAAGAGAGGATGATGCACCGAAGAATCGAACGAAGCGTCGATAAACAATGACATGTCAAACAACATTTGATTAGCTTAGTAATAATTGTCTAGATCAAAGTGGGTTTTATGCATGCAAAGATTAACTATGATATCAAGGCATAAAGCAAAATGAAGTCCTAGAGTTAAGAACAAGATTTCGTTGGGAGTTCGAGAGTTCGTCGGAAGTCCAGACGTTCGTCGGAAGTTCTATCGGAAATGACTGAGAAGTCCAAGATCTTGCCAAAGAAGCTCATCGGAACTCACCAAGAAGATCATCGTGAAGTCTAGGAGCTTGCCGGAAGTCTACTGGAACATTGTCGAGAGATCGTCGGAAGTTCGTTGGGAGATCGCTAGAAACTCGTCGGAAGAAACCTAGACTTACCAAACTTGTTTAGCTTATGTATGCCTTAAATTTCGTAGTTAGCACATAATTGGGATTGAAATTGGGCCAACCAAATTAGAGGTTAGTTAGGCCCATGTATGGACTGTGTTGGGCTAAGTGAGAGGCCCAAATAGTGACCCAACAGGTTTACACCATCGTGGCATAGTCTCCGAGACTGTGTTAGGCAGTGGCACTGCCCAATGGCAGTGTCAAGCGATGGTACCACCTAGTGTCAGTGCTGTAGGTGGTGGTACCACCTAGTGTCAATGTTGTAGGTGGTGGTATCGCTCAGCAAAGGCGGTGGTACCGCTAGGACCCAGGAAACCCGGGATGAAATCTTTTTAGGCTCCAAGTTTGAATCAACTTGAGGCTTATAAATACCCCTCTCATCCCTGGTTAATACACATAAGAATTGAGAGTGAAAAAGAAAGAAACGCTACTGTAATCTTGTGTGAACTCCTCTCATTCTTCTAAGTGTTAAAATAGTTTGAGAGAGGAGTAAGTGGGGGTGTAAGGGTTATCTCCTAAACCCGGTAAAAGGAGAAAGAGTTGTAAAAGGTAGTTGATCTTTGCCTATTGAAGGAAGACCGATAGTGGATGCCAGTGGCCTCGATGGAAGAGTGGATGTAGGTCATGACGACCGAACCACTATAAAAATCTGGTTTGTATTTCTTTTGAGCAATTTACTTTAACTACAAACCACTTTACTTGCTTACTGCTTTTAATACGTTTACGAACATGCTTTCAAGTCAAGCATATTTTCAAGATCGATTTTCAACGAACGAAAATATTTCTGAAATCGACGTAATTTTATCCACTACACTAATTCACCCCCCCTCTTAGTGTCGACTTATTCCTAACAGACGGAAGAGGAATCGGTAGAATGGATGTATGTCACTACGATCAAACCACTATAAAACGGTTTGTATTTCTGTTTTGCTGTTTATTTTTATTGTAAACCTCTTTACTTATTACTTTTGCTGCACATCCTTCCGAATGTATTTCAAGTTAACATCCTTTCCGAAATGGGTTTTGTCGTACAAAGATTTTCGAAATCGACATTTTAACCTGCTACACTAATTCACCCCCCCCCTCTTAGTGCCGACTCGTTCCTAACAGTTGGTATCAGAGCCTCGTTATTTCTCATTTGGTTTAACATCCAAGAGAAATGACTATTTTCGGCTTTTAAGAGGGATTTTCTCTCATTCGTCCTCCCATGTTCAATGGGATGAACTACACATATTAGAAAACTGGAATGAGAGTTTTCTTACTTTCGTTGAATCTCAATTTATGGAATATAGTTGAATTTGGTTTTCAAAGGTCTTCTCTTCCAATGAACCATTGGAATGATTTGGAGAAGAAGACTTTTTCTCTTAATGCAAAGGCTATGAATGCCTTATTTTGCACCTTAGACAAAAATAAATTTAATCGAGTTTCTACATACGAAATGGCTTCGATATTTGGCACACCGTTGAAATCAAACATGAAGGCACGAATAGAGTAAAAGAGTCTAGAATAAATCTTTTGATGCATAATTTTGAGCTGTTTTGAATGGAACCAAGCGAGACTATTGGAGACATGTACACCCATTTTACGGATGTCGTCAATAATTTAAAAGAAATTGGTAAAAGTTTTTCAAAATTTGAACTTGTTAATAAAGTTTTACATTCATTTTCTGAAAATTGGGATTCTAAAGTAATGGTAATCCAAGAATCAAAGAACTTGAACCATTTTCTCACTGAAGAACTGATTAGGTCCTTAATGACCTATAAAATGAATTGCATGGAACAAAATGAACTTGAGAACAACCTTTCAAAGAACATGAAGGATTTTACACTTCGAACAAAAGAATATCACTTGAGTAATGACTCAAGTGATAATGATGATGACCTCGAACTCCTCACAATGAAGCTTAAAAAATTCTTAAAATAAGAATCAAAGAATGAAAACAAACTTAAGAAGAATGCAACTACTTGCTATGAACGCAAGAAGAAGGAAGCACTTTGGGATAAATCAAGTTTATCCGAAGATGAGAAGTAAATTGATGAAGACAAAGTGGCAAACTACGCCATAACGGCTTTCGACAATGAGGTAAACAACTCAAATAAAACTCCTTTACTATATTTTAAAATTGCTTGATGATTTTTCATGAGTTGTTTTAGTTAGTAAAAATAAAAATAAAAAAAATACAAAAACTATATCATGTTTCTTTTTCTAGCTATTTTGAAAAATTAATCATGACAATTGTATGTTTTATGAAAATACAACAAAATGTTAATCTAATGCTTGTACACTTAGTAATAAGAAAAAAGATTCCGTGTCAAGTCACATGTGCCATCACTCACGTGATTGGCTTGTTGGGTACCTATAACTAGCATCGACCAACTCAACCTACATCGAGAATTGGTCCCTACTTATAATGATAGAAGGTCACGTGGGTCAATCTAATTACCTCACGTTTATTGACTTAATATTATCGAGTGAGGGAATTTTGATTTGGTCTCTTAATGTAACGTGCCACACATATACATATTTAATATATATCTACATCGCATGCAAATATATATACATATCTAGTATGTGTACAAACAATCACACATCATATTAGCAATTACACCATATGATCGACAACTTAATTGATCAGGCCCGAGCTAATGGGCCTAATCACTTATATCAAGATCTATATATGCAGCGGTACATTTCTATGCCTTGTGATCGTATATCTCATCCTCATCGGTTCCATCGGTATCTAGATGCATCTTCAGGCATCATAATCGTCCATCTCGGGCTCGTGGGTCCCGCTATCACTTCCACACTCCCGCTGTGCCTCCTCATGTGATTACAACTTAATCATAGGCACGCAGGCCTGACAATAAATGAGAAATAAAATGAAGGCTCACATGCCCTAGTAATAATAATCATAAGTACACACATCATACGGTCCATAATCATCCATCCATATATTATACATCACATGTATACATCATCATTATGTAGGACTACTAGATAATAACAATAATAATAAAAAATTAATTATTTTAATTAATTAATATTTTCTAAAACTAAGAACATGTAGGGAATTTTTTAAATTCTGAGGGGTATTATGATAATTTGGACAAAAGGATATAATTAGAATTTCTCAAATTCATAGGGGAAAAATTATCTTTTTGCCCCAAAACCAAAAACCTTTCTCCTCTTACTTGTTGCGGTCATCGCCACCCTACCGACGGCGGCTCTCTATGGCGGGGAGGGGGGGTGCCGCCCCTAGGCGGGCGATTCTGCCCACGAGGAAGTGCCCACAAGCGGTGCTGCCCCATCGGGCGAGCACCCCTACGGGCCATGCCAACCTTGTGGGCGTTTCTGCCCGCGGGTGCAGCACTGCTCCTTGCGGGGGCAATGCCCACAAGCATCGCTACCCCCACGGTGCCTCTGCCTGCGGGCGCAGCGCTCGTAAGCAATGCCAGGCTGCTGTCGGCCCTCGGAGGCTACTAGTTACCGACCGTAAGTCTACTGCACGTAGATGGCAGCACTGCCATCTGCAAGGGCAGCAATAGTTGTTGCCTTTTTTTACTTTTGCGTTAGTGATTTTAACATAAAAAGTTTCTCCAAAACATAACACACGTAGTTCAAAACCAATCTTTCACACGAACAACCTAGCTTTGATACCATAATTGGGAAATCTACGGGCAACATCATATGCACAACGGAAGAATAGAAAATAAAATCCTCTAAATTTCCAAAGATGTGTTCACCGTCATGCGAAGATTGGTGCGTAAAAACCTGTGAAACTTAAAACTATATATATTAAAGATTGTGTTTTACCTTTGGAGATCATATATCTCTTAATCCTTGCATATCTCTAGGAGAGAGTGAAGGAGGTCAAGAGTCCCTCTCTGTAGCGGTGATCTACATAGTAGGGCTATAACGACAGCTCCTCAAATCTCCAAGCCTGCTTTCTATGGAGGAGAATGGGAGAGGAGAATAAGATATAGCAATAAAAAAAGGCTCTAGCCTATGAACTATTGGTTCCCTCATATTTATAGAGGTTCCTTGTCAACATAACCCTAATGGATCTTGACCTATTGGATATTGGATCTCCATCCAACTACCCAAGCCTCTTAGATTTGTGGATCACTATCTAATAACCTCTCTTTGGCTCTTATTGGATCTTATCCATAGGATCCAGTAATTCAGGAGCTTATTAAATATCCAATAAGAAAGGGGCTCCGGCGGATATCTCATATCCGAACCTCTACTAGTCGTAATGCCTACCATATGCATGTGACCCTCTAGGCCCAATATCGAGCTGGTCGTGAGTCATACCTGTCAGAACTACTTCTAGTTCAGTAAATTATTATCTCCATAATAATTCACTCGACTCATCGACTATGGACGTACTAGGCTACTACGTCGCAATCCCCAAACGATATAGGAGAATCCAATCCTTTGGACCTATCTATCCTCATTTACTATGTATCTATAGTCCCTCATCCATCTAATATCCCAGAGACTGTATACCAGATATAGTGTTGTCAGACCCATATAGTTTCTACTCAAGTCTCGATCTAATTGAAGTCTCTCTGAGAACTCTTTCTCTCTCAATCTGAATGATCCTAGCCAATGATTTGTTTGAGCAAGAACACATGAGATATTCCTCTCATGACACCAAGAGTGGATGATCCTCTATCGACACTCAATAGTCCTCGTAAGGTTAGCTACCACTCCCGATGACCAATTGTGCTATATTTGGAATCTCCAGACCTATAAATCCAATATCAAAGAGTAGAGTACTCATATAAGACATCCTTGGTATCTTAAGTCTAATGATCAGATACACCACTAGGACTACGAAATTGTTGTTTGATAATAATGCATCATCGACCATCTAGCATTCCGTAAGCAGATCAATCAGTGAACTTATTCTCCAATTAGCACCTGTACTGTATCCCTAGTGTCCCCACACGAGCAGCTATAAGACCAGTTGCATCCATCATATGGACGGGTATATAGCACACTAGTCTGTCCGGTTATCTTGATATCCTTCTCGAGTAATCAATGACTGAGATTATTTAGGATCTGTGTTTAAAGGAAAATTGGTCTCATTATCGTGATCTCATCATGATCTGATTCACATTGCACAGATCCATGGACATCACAATATATTCAAGCAATAAAAAATATAAAGTGATAAAATGTTAAATAATAATAATAAGTAAAAAGATTGAATGTCAAGTCATACATGCCATCACTCACGTGATTGGCTTGCAAGGCACCTATGACTAGAAGACTGAGGGGACACTAGTTCAAAGCCATGTCCTAAAGATGATTGAGTGGATAGAGAAACTCACAAGTCTAGGAATGGTCCTAAAGGATAACCTATGTGTGGATCTTATGCTTTGCTCCCCACCAAATTCCTTTTCATAGTTCATAATGAATTTTAATATGAACAAGCTTAAGGTGACTCTCCCTAAGCTCCTCAATATGTTAAGGGAGGCAGAGAGCACTATCAAGAAAGAGAAGCTAGTTCTCTATATTGGTGAGATCAGAAAGAAAAGGAAAATAAAAAAGTCCCTTAAAAAAGGCAATGGCAAGGGTAGACCAGGTAAAGCAAAGGTTGCTAAGAAAGGCCTAGCAAAGGACAAAGGCCAGTGCTTTCATTACAATAAAGATGGCCGTTGGAAGAGAAACTACAAAGAGTACCTTACAGAGAGGGTGAAATAGAAGCTTGGAGAAGCTTTAGGTATATTCATGATCAGTCTCTATTTGTTACTCTTATGATAGCACATGAGTATTGGATACCGATAATGCTTATCATATTTGTAATTCGTTATAGGTTCTGGCAAAACCTAGGAGATTAACGAGAGGCGAGTTGGACCTTAAGATAGGCAATAAAGCAAAAGTTGCTACAATAACTGTTGACAAGGTCACCCTGCATCTACTTAGTGGAGCTATTATTGCATTGGATGCATGTTATTTTGTTCATTCTATTATCAAAAATATTATTTCCATTTCATGTTTGAAAATTAATGAATATAAATTAGTTTTTGATGATAATGGTTGTTCAATACTATTAAATGATGAGATCATCATGAGAGGAATATTACTTAATAGTTTATTTATGCTAGACACTGCTCCACATATCATGAATGCAAGTGTGTCCAAGAGGAAATAAGATAAGGTGAACAATGCATACTTGTGGCATTATAAGCTAGGTCACATTCATGAGGGAAGGATCCAAAAGTTACTAAAGGATGGATATCTAAATCCATTCGACTATGAGTCATATGCAACTTGCGAGCCTTACCTTTATAGAAAATTGACTAACTCTCTTTTTAGTGGAATTGGAGAGAGTGTCACTGAGCTATTGGAACTCATACATACTGATGTTTGTGGACCCATGTTATCTCATGTCATAAGTGGTTACTCCTACTTTATTACTTTTATTAATGATTTCTGAAAGTATGGACATATGTACTTGATGAAGTACAAGTCTGAGGTCTTTGAGAAATTCAAGAGTATAAGAATGAAGTAAAGAATTAGACTGAAAAGTATATCAAGACTCTTCAATCAGATCGAGGAGGGGAGTACTTGAGTATAAAGTTCATCTAGTTTCTTAAGAACCATGTGATTCTATCCCAATGGACAACTCCTTATACACCACAACTCAATGGTATATATGAGAGAACGAATCATATACTGTTAGACATGGTGCGTTCTATGATGAGTTTCGCTAATCTACACATCTCATTCTAGGGATACGCCCTAGAGACCGCAACTTACCTTTTGAATAAAGTTCCAACCAAGTTGATAGTGTTTGCACCATATGAGATATAGAAAGGGAAGAAGCTTGATATTAAGGTCATTAAGATTTGGAGTTGCCCTGCCCACATTAAAAGACAAAACCTCGATAAGTTAGAATCGAGGATGGAGCGGTGTAAGTTCGTGGGATACCGCACGGAAACTTATGGGTATTATTTCTATCATCTTGACGATCAAAAGGTCTTTATAGCCAAGAGAGCGATGTTCCTTGAGAAAGAACACATTCTTAGCGGAAATAGTGGGAGCATGATAGAGTTAAGTGAGGTTGGAGAACCTAGCTCAAGCACCACTCCACAATCCGAGTCTGTTCATATACCTATTACACAAGTTCCAACTTTATATAGGTTCGATAGAGTATCTCATCCTCCTGAGAGATATATAGAACATACTAGATGAGAGGATGTTGAGGATATTGATCCTCAAACCTACGATGAGGCTATTATGAGTATAGACTTCGGGAAGTGACAAGAAGCCATGAATTCTGAGATGGATTCTATGTACTCCAACAATGTTTGGAACCTAGTTGAAGCACCCAAGGGTATTATATTGTACCCATCAGTTGCAAGTGGATCTTCAAGAAGAAGATCGGAGTAGATGGAAAGGTAGAGACCTATAAAGTAAGGCTAATAACTAAATGGTATCGTCAAAGGCAAGTTGTTGATTATGACAAAACTTCTCACCTATAGCCACACTAAAATCCATCTGAATTCTTTTGGCTATTGCAACGCACTACGATTACAAAATCTAACAAATGAATGTGAAAATCACGTTTCTCATTAGCAACCTCGAGGAGAAAGTATATATGATATAGCTTAAGGGATTCGTGTCTAAGGATAGCCCAGATAAGGTGTGTAGATTGCTTAGGTCCATTTATGGACTAATGCAAGCTTCCCAAAGTTAGAACATAAGATTTGATGAGACAATCAGATCTTATGACTTCATTAAGAACGAAGATGAGCCTTGTGTATATAAGAAGGTAAGTGAGAGCGCTATTACCTTTTTGGTGCTATATGTAGAGGACATCCTAATTATTGGAAATGATGTAAGAATAATATCCATAGTAAAGGCTTACTTATCTAGACACTTCTCCATGAAGGACTTAAGAAAGCATCCTATATCTTGGGGATTTGATTTTATAGAGATAGATCCAAGAGGATGCTTGGTTTATCCCAATCTAAGTACATAGGGACCATTGTCAAAAGGTTTGTTATGAAAAATTCCAAGAGAGGTTTCATACCAATGAGACATGAGATATCGCTTTCTAGGAGTTTTCCCCCAAAGACTCCTGAAAAAGGGCGAACATGGATAGGATATCCTATGCCTTAGTGATAGAGTTTATCATATATACAATGCTATGTACCAGGCCTAACATAGCGCATGCTCCGAGTGTCATGAGTAGGTATCAGGCAGATCTAGGCTTGGAGTACTGAAAAGTAGTAAAGTATATCCTTAAGTAGTTGAGAATGACTAAGGATCTTTTACTAGTATATGGAGGTAATAGCCTCAGGGTTAAAGGCTATATAGACTCAAGTTTCTAGTTTGATGTCGACGATAGCTAGTCAAATTCAAGGTATGTGTATACCCTGAATGGAAGAGCAGTATGTTGGAAGAGTTCCGAGCAAGATACTACTACTGACTCGACCATGGACGCAGAGTACATTGCTGCAGTAGAGGTAGCAAAGGAAGGAGTTTGGATAAGAAAGTTCATCACAGATCTAGGAGTTCTATTACCCAATCGGCATGTTAACTCCTACAACTTTTGATCTCCTTGGCACAATGTTCGATCTTTTGGCCCGATACCCGAATTCATGACACGAAGCCTTCTGCTAACACATTGACCAATCCTCCGACCTGACGTCCAATCTTCTAACATGTTTACTCTAGCCCAACGTTTGATTCCTCCTGCTTCAATCGATTTGCCTTTTCTAATCGAAGCTAGTCCTGCATCACTTAAATACACATTAGATGACAAACACATCAATTGATTTCATCATCAAAATTTGAGATTTAACAATAACAGGTGTAGTTGCTATTAGGTATAGTAAACTACCTACCATACCTCTATAAGTTTTTTTATCATAACATTTTCTATCAATGTCCATATCTAATTTTGTAGAAGTGCTCATTGGTATATTAATAGTCTTAGCACTATTCATATTAAATCATTTTAATAGATCTAAAGCATATATAGTTTGACTAATAAAAATTTCATCACTAAGTTGCTTAATTAGCAATCCTAAGAAAAAAGTTAATTCACCCATTAAACTCATTTTGAATTCTTGGCTCATATTTTTGGCAAAAGTTTCATATAAAGACTCATTTGAAGAACCAAAAATGATATTATCAATATAAATTTAAATAATAAAAAAATATTTTTAAAATATTTAATAAACAATGTGGTATCAACCTTGCCTTTCAAAAAATTATTCTTAATAAGAAATGAACTAAGTCTCGCATACCAAGCCCTTGGGGCTTGTTTTAATCTATAGAGAGCCTTAGATAACTTAAACACATGGTTTGGAAAAATAGTATTCTTAAATTCGGGTGGTTGTTTAATATAAACTTCTTCGGAAGTAAAGCCATTAAGAAAAGCACTTTTAACATTCATTTGAAATAACTTAAAATTATTATAATAAGCATAGGTAAGGAGTATCCTTATGGCTTCTAGTCTTCCCACATAAGTGAAGGTTTCTTTATAATCAATATCTTCTTCTTAGTTGAAACCTTTGGCAACTAATCTAGCATTATTTCGAACCACGATACCAAGTTTATCTTGCTTATTTCTAAAGACCCATTTAGTGCTAATTATAAAATGGTCACTAGGTCTAGGAACAAACTTCCACACTATTGAATCTTGAATTTTGATGATGCAATCAATTGGTAAAATTGTTTGATCTAATTTATTTATTGAGATAAGTGTGCAGGATTAAGTACGATAGCGGTAAGGCACAAAGCAGATGATTAGCTGGAGTCGAAGATTCAGACGATGTACTAGAAGAGTGCTGGGAGCTCACCAAGAGTTCATCAGAAGATCGTCGAGCTTTCTCGAAAGATCACCAAGAGTTTGTCGGGATTTCACCGAGGGTCGTCGGGATTTCACCAGAAGCTCGCTGGAAGACTCTTCGAGAAGTTCGCTAGAGAAAAATTGATATACTAGAGAGAGATTGCTTGCCTTAATCATAGTTAGACCTTAAGTTGAGTTAGGACTAGGAGGTGATCCCACTAACTCAATTAGGGGCCAATTAGGCCCTTAACAGGGTTGAATTGGGCCGATTGTATAGCTCATTCAGCACATAAAGTCATGGTCGGTGGTAGCACCGCTTGGGACTCGGTCTCCCAAGTGCTCTAGGTGGCGGTACCGTTGACAGTTAATGCTGTCAGGTAGTGGTATCACCTTGTCAAGCAGTGGTACCACCTTGTCAGGTAGTGGTACTACCCAGAGTGAGTAGTGGTACCGCCTAGTGCCAGTCTATAGGCGGTAGTACTGCCAGTATCCCGAAATCCAGGGATGTGACACTTTTTGGCTCCAATTCAGAAGCCATTGGGATCTATAAATAGCCCACCCTTTTTTTCATGAAAGTACACAAAAGTGTTAACATAATTTTGAATTCTTGGGGTATTAAAGTATTGTAAAAGTGCAAAAGTCCTCCTCTCTTTCTAAGTGTTGAGATCATTCAAGAGAGGTATGAGGCTCGTAAGGGTTATCTCCAAAACCTGTGAAAAGGAGAAAGCGCTGTAAAGAGGTGGTTGGTCTTCACCTATCGAAGGAAGACCATTAGTGGACACCGGTGACCTCGACGGAGGAGGAATCGAAAGTGGATGTAGGTCACACCGACCGAACCACTATAAATTTTGATTTGCATTTCTATTATTACTATTTACTTACTTTGCAATAGCTTCACTTCCTTCTTACTTGGCTTTCACAACCCATATGATCAAACATGCTTTCAAGTTATCTTTCGAGATTATTTTTGATGTACAAAGAATTTTAAACCAATGTTTTAATCTACTGCACTAATTCACTCCTCCCTCTTAATGCCGACTCGATCCTAAACAATTGGTATCAGAGCTCGGTTACTCTCAATATGGTTTAAAACCCAAGAGAGATGGCTTTTGCTGGCAATCAAGAGGGTCATTCAACTACGCATCCTCTCATATTCAAAAGGATGGATTACATATATTAGAAGACTAGAATAAGGATCTTTCTAATTTCAACCGATTTTTAAGTTATGGAACCTTGTGAAAATTGGCTTTCAAAAGTCTTCTCTTCCAATGAATGATTGGAATGAGTTAGAGAAGAAGACTTTCACTTTAAATGCCAAAGCTATGAATATCTTATTTTATGCATTAGATAGAAACGAGTTCAATCGAATGTCTATTTGTGAAACGGCTTTTGATATTTGATACACACTCAAAGTCACTTATGAAGGCACTAGTACAATAAAGGAGTTAAAGATAAATCTTTTAGTTCACACTTATGAATTGTTTCAAATAATGCGAAGTGAAACCATTGTCGACATATACACCCATTTTATAGATATCATCAATAGTTTAAAAGCTCTTGGCAAATATTTTATGAACTTCGAACTTGTTAATAAAATCTTGAGATCCCTTCCAAAGAGTTGGGACCCAAAAGTAATGGTTTTTCAAAAGGCCAAGGATTTAAATAACTTTCCTCTCGAAGAACTAATTAGGTCACTAATGATCTATGAGATGACTTGCAATGCTCATGAAGAGCTTAAAAACAACATTCCAAAGAATAGGAAAAATATGGTACTAAGAACTCATGAAGACTACTTGAAAGAAAATTCAAGTGATGAGGACTATGATGAGGACTATGATGATGACTTAGCACTCTTAACATGAAAGTTCAAAAAATTCATAAAAAGGAATAAATTCAAAAATGATACTAAAAATAAAATTGAACCCAAAAAAGAACAAGTTATATGCTACAAATGCAAGAAGCCGAAACATTTCAAAAGTGAATGTCCCCAAGCAAAGAAGAAGTAATCAAAGAAGGAAAAGACTCTTAAAGCAACTTGGGATGATTCAAGTGTATCTAAAGAAGAGGAGCCAACCAACACCGAGCAATTTGCTCACTATGCACTAATGGCTATCGGAGATGAGGTAAGTAGTTCATTAGATGCAAATTTATCTTTTGATAAACTACTAAGTACTTTTCATGATTTATTTGATGAATATAAATTAGTTAGTAAAAAATATAAATTATTAAAAAAGGAGCATGCTTCTCTTGTTAGTGATTTTGATAGATTAAAAATTGAGCATAATGATAGTTTAGCTCCTTACACAAAATGTGATGAATTAGAAACGCTTAAAAAGGAAATTTTGCAACTACATGAAAGCTTAGAAAATTTTAAAATAGATAGCAAATCCTTAAACATGATTCTTGTAAGTAAGAATCATGTTCATAGAAGAGATGGAATCGGCTTTGTGAGTAACACTCATAAAAATCCAATCATCTTTGTTTAAGGCCCAACTTTGCATGTTTCACCCTGAAACAAATGTAACTTTTGTTGCAAATTTGGGCATGTTGCTTATCAATGTCTGTTTAAGAGATGTAGTCTACACAAATTGATTTAGGTTTCTAAAGGAACAGTAAAGAACTCAATGCAAAATGATAAGTTAAGTAGATCGATTTTTGAGGCACCCAAGGTCAAATGGGTACCTAAAAATCATCTTTTTTTGTAGAAACGTTTACCATCACAAGCTAGGAGCAAGAGATTGTACCTTGATAGTGGATACTCAAGGCATATGACAGGAGATCCATCTCAATTCTCTAAGCTCACTAGCCTAGACAAAGGGTATGTCACATTCGGAGACAACAACAAGGGTAAAATCATTGGCAAAGGAACCATATGTAAAAATCCAACTTATTGACTAAAGATGTGTTGTTGGTTGATGGCTTAAAGCATAATCTCTTGAGTATAAGTAAATTATGTGATAAAGGATATGTCATTAAATTTGAATCCAATGCTTGCATTATTGAACAACCATACAAAAACTCCTTTATGATTGCCCTAAAACAAAATAATGTGTACACTATTGACATTGATGATCTTTGTAATAAAATATATTTTTTAGTTTTGAATAAGGATGCTTGGCTTTGGTATAGGAGATTAGGTCATGCATAAAACTAATCCCTCAAATCTTATCTAAAGAACTTATAAGAGGTATTCCTAACATTAAGTTCGTTAAAGACAATGTATATGATGCATGTCAACTAGGAAAATAAATAAAAAATAGTTTCAAACCAAAGAATCAAATAAGCACCTCTAGACCATTGCAATTGATTTATATGGATTTGTTTAGACCAATTAATACATCAAGCCTAGGAGGTAGCAAATATGCCTTTGTAATTGTGGACGATTATAGTAGATACACTTGGACATACTTCTTAGCATACAAAAGTGATTACTTTAGGTATTTTTCAAAGTTTTGTAAACTTGTTCAAAATGAAAAAGGCTATATGATTTTATCAATTCGGAGTGATCACGGTGGTGAATTTCAAAACCATGATTTCCAAAATTTTATGAATCTAATGAATACAACCATAATTTCTCTACTCTGAGAAATCCTCAACAAAATGGAGTAGTAGAAAAAAAAAATAGAAACTTATAAGAAATGGCAATAACCATGTTGAACGAACATAGCCTACCAAAATATTTTTGGGCCGAAGCCATTAATACGACATGCTATGTCATGAATAGGGTTCTAGTAAGACCATTACTTTCCAAAACTCCTTATGAATTATAGAACAACAAAAAACCCAACGTTTCATAATTTAAAGTTTTTAGTTGTAAATGTTTTATCTTGAATGAAAAAGATGCCTTAGGAAAGTTTGATAAAAAATCTGATGAAGGGATTTTTCTTAGCTATTCTTCTATTTTTAAAGTCTTTCATATCTTTAATAAAAGAACTTTAGTTATAGAAGAGTCTATTCATGTTGTTTTTAATGAAGTTTTCGAATTTAAGAAAAATAAGTTTGATGATGATCTTAATTTTAATGCTTTGAATTTAAATGAACATTCTCCTTCAACTAGCAACTTGAATGCATCTTCTTCTGAAATATCCTTACCCAAGGAATGAAAGTACATAGATACTTATCCTAAGGAGCTAATCATAGGAGACATATCAAAAGGGGTTCAAACTCGTTCTTCTCTTAAGAATTTTTGTGCCAATGCCGCTTTTCTTTCTCAAATTAAACCTAAATGCATTGATGAGACATTGAAAGATGATTCATGGGTTATTGCAATGCAAGAAGAGTTGAACCAATTTGAGAAAAATGAGGTTTGGAAGCTTGTTCCAAGGCCAAATGACCATTTAGTTATTGGTATTAAATGGGTCTTTAAAAACAAGCAAGATGAATTTGGTATCGTGATTAGAAATAAGTTTAGAATAGTGGCCAAGGGTTTCAACCAAGAAGAATGCATCAATTATGAAGAAACCTTTACTCTTGTGGCACAATTAAAAGCCATAAGAATGCTCCTTACCTATGCTAGTAGTAATAATTTTAAGTTATTTCAAATGGATGTTAAAAGTACTTTTCTTAATGGCTTTATTTTCGAAAAAGTTTATATTGAAAAACTTCTCGGATTTGAAAATGATAATTTTCTGAATCATATGTTTAAATTGATTAAAGCTCTTTGTGGATTAAAATAAGCCCCAAGAGCTTGGTATGAGAGACTTAGCTCCTTTCTTATCCAAAAAAATTTCTCTAAAGGCAAGGTTAATACTACATTGTTTATTAAAAATTTTGAGAATAATTCTTTTGTTGTTCAAATTTATGTTGATGATATTATTTTTGGTTCTACAAATGAATCGTTATACAAATCGTTTGCTAAGAATATGAGTCTAGAGTTTGAAATGAGTTTAATGGGAAACTACCTTTCTTTTTAGGCTTACAAATCAAACAATTTAGTGATGACATTTTTCTTAGTTAAACAAAATATGCATTAGACTTGCTAAAATGGTTTAATATAGATAGTTCAAAGGTTATCAATACTCCTATGAGTACCTCCACTAAGTTAGACATTGACGAAGATAGAAAAAGCTTTGATCAAAAAGCTTATAGGGGTATGATAGGTAGTTTATTATACCTCACCGTAACTAGACCGGACATCATGTTTAGCATAGGACTTTGTGTTAGGTTTCAATCTAACCCTAGCAATCTCATTTAAAAGTTGTTAAAAGGATTTTTAGATACCTAAAAGGAACTCCTAAACTAGGATTATGGTATCCAAAATAAAAAAACTTTAAATTACTTGGTTATGCGGCTGCCAAAAAGATAAAAAAAGCATATCTGGAATATATCAATTTTTAAGACACACACTTATCTCTTGGTCTTCCAAAAAACAAAACTCGATTGCATTATCCACAACCAAAGCTAAGTATATCAGCAGGTGTATGTTGTGCTCAAGTTATATGGATGAAAAATACTTTAGAGAATTATGGAATTCACCTGAAAAACATACCTATAAAGTGTGATAACACTAGTGCAATATGCTTAACAAAAAATCCTATTCAACACTCTAGAACTAAATATATTAATATTAGACATCACTTTATACAAGATCATGTTAATAATCATGGCATATCTCTAGAATTTATTGATACAAAACATTAATTAGCTGATATTTTTACAAAACACTTGATTGAGGAATAATTTGATTTTATAATAAGAGAATTATGTATGTTGAATTTCTCTGATACATGAGTTCCTCTTTAAATTTTTCTTCGGATTTTCTTAATTGAGTTCTATTTTTCAAGATCGTTCACTATTATTTCTTCACTTGAGATAAGATTTGAATCATGAAGATATGATATGCTTAATGAGCCATATGAATTTTTCCATACAAATTTTCTCCTCTTACGAAAGTAGAACTTCAAAAATCTTATATGATGTTTGTATAAATAAGTGTGTGCATCACATAATGATAAAGATATTGCATGATGGAACCACATAATGTCGGCACCACACAAATATGCACTACACCACAATGCAGCCAGTGCTCACTGTCTATAGGTGGTGGCACCGCCCAGCTAGCGATGGCACCACTAATGGTCATTGCTCATAGGTGGTAGCACCGCCCAGCTAGCGATGCCACCACCAGCAACCTGCCTTATATAAATACAAGTTAGGGCCGGCGGTAGAACCAACCCCAACTCACTCTACACCCCTCCAAAAAGCCCCAAATCCTTTATTCCTCTTGCTCTCCCTCTAGTAACTCAAAAGAATCTCTATTCTCTACTAAATCAAATATCAATCTCAAACTCCCTTTTGGTGATCACAACAAGGATAAACTATGAAGGTAATCCCTAAACCAAATTATTTTATTCTTTGCATTACTTATTCTTGCCTCTCATTTGTTCTTAATAAATGTAGTCTCTATGACTTCTAGAAGATCCTCAAGGGACAAAGAGAATAGGAGATTAGATGAAACCTATGACTCCCTACTTTTTTATTCTCCTTAACATGCCCTTAAATTTCCAACCATAGAATCTAGAAATGTTCATAAGGGGAAATATGTAGATTTAGAGGAATTGAGTAATTTGGAACCAATTCAATGGTTTGCTAACCTAAATATCCTCCCAATCCTTCAAAAAAGTGAACCTATCTATCCTAGACTAGTTAGATTATTTTACAACAACTTGCATGTGGATGAATATGATAGGGTCTCCACTTATCTCTTAGGACATCATATACCCTTTATGGATAGCGTAATTTGCAACCTTATAGGACTTACTAAGAAAAGTAGAGGTTGTTACTTTAGAGGACAATGGGACGAAGAAACAATTGGAACCACTTATTTTGATGCATTAGGTACAATTTTTGGTAATCCAAACTTGTTTATCATTCCAAAAAGCTATGAACATTTACTACCTTTCAACATCAAATTGCTTCATCACATCTTGATAAATATTATATTCCCAAAACAATATCATCATGATGAAGTTAGCCAAATGAAACGATGTATTGGATTATGAAGGGACATGATAATTGTTTTAGTTATCTAATACAATAAAGCATGGTCGAACTATCAAAAAAGGACATGATGCTTCCATATGGTGGCTTGATTACTAGACTACACCATGCCTATGACATAGTCATTCCACCTGATGAAGAAATATTGAAACTAGATAGGTTCAACATCATAAATAGAAACCTGCTAAGAAGATTAAGATGTATAGCTAGAAATAAGACATGGACTAGATTGCTAGAAGGATTGATCCCCTCCCACCTGATCCAGAACATGAAATACCAATATTTAGGAGAAATCAATCTCTTTCTACTGGTCCCTTTGAGGCAACACCTCCAATAGAGCAAGCACCTCCTTATCTACCGACGGCATAGGGACTCGAATGGATCGAGTTGAATAACATCAAGATCAAATTTTAATTGAATTGCAGTAGATTCATCCACAACTTAATACTTTGTTTCACCATTTTGACTTATCACCACCTTTAATGTTGTAAACTTTTGTTGTTGCATTCACTTTGATGTTGTGATCTCTTTTATCTTGAAAACCTTTAATGTTGTGAACTTTTGATATTGTGTTCACTTTGATGTTATGATCTCTTTAATGCAAAGAATTTTTAATGTTACCATAAAATTATGTAATATTGGATTCTTAATATTGTGAACTTTTGAATCCTATCATACAAATTATATCATGATGACATTTCATGTAAGGCTATGCCCGAAGCATTTTATCATGAATGAAGTGATGAAATTGTGCATTTAATATCTTGATAACTTAAAACTATGATGATGCACAATGCATGTGATTTCTAATTAAAATTGATTAAAGCTTGAATTCAAGTTTGTATTCTCTCAAGTATGACATATAGATAGGGGGAGTTAAGGTTAACTTCATTACCAATTAGTTGTCATCATCAAAAAGCGGGAGATTATTGAATCTCGGATTTTGATGATGAAATCAATTGGTAAAATTGTTTGATCTAATCTATGTATTGAGATAAGTGTGCAGGATTAACTACGATAGCAATAAGGCATAAAGCAGATGATGAGCCGGAGTTGAAGATTCGGACGATGTATCGGAAGTGTCGGGAGCTCGCCGAGAGTTCGTCGGAAGATCGTCAAGAGTTCATCAGGAGTTCGCTGAGGGTTCATCGGGAGTTCGTTGAAAGCTCGTCGGAAGACTCATCGAGAAGTTTGCCGAGAGAAAAATTGACATACCATAGAGAAATTGCTTGCCAACTAAGCCCTTAATAGGGTTGAATTGGGCCGGTTGAACAGCCCATTTAGCACCTGAAGTTAGGGCCGGTGGCATCGCTTGGGACTCGGTCTCCCAAGTGCTATGGGTGGTGGGGTACCACCTAGACTAGGCGGTGGTACCACTGACAGTTAATGCTGTCAGGAGGTGGTATCGCCCTGTCAGGCAGTGGTACTGCCAGAGCTCGATCTCCAAGCTCAATCAAGCGGTCATACCACCCAGTGTCAGTCTGTAGGTAGTAGTACCACTCAATAATGGTGGTGGTACCATCAGTACCCCGAAATCTAGGGATGTGACACTTTTTGGCTTCAATTCAGAAGCCATTGGGGCCTATAAATACCCCACCCTTTTCTGCATGAAAAGGCACGAAAGTGTTAACATGATCTTGAATTCTTGAGGTGTTAAAGTATTGTAAAAGTGCAAGAGTTCTCCTCCCTTTCTAAGTATTGAGATCTTTCAAGAGAAGTGTGAGGCTTGTAAGGGTTATCTCCTAAACCTGTGAAAAGGAGAAAGTACTATAAAGAGGTGGTTGGTCTTCACTTATTGAAGGAAGATCATTATTGGATGCCGATGACCTCGACGGAGGAGGAATTGAAAGTAGATATAGGTTACACCGACTGAACCACTATAAATTCTGGTTTACATTTCTATTATTGCTATTTACTTACTTTACAATGGCTTCACTTCCTTCTTACTTGGCTTTCACTACCCTTATGATCAAACATGCTTTCAAGTTATCTTCCGAGATTATTTTTAACATACAAAAAATTTTAAACCATATTTTAATCTACTGCACTAATTCACCCCTCACCCCCCTCCTAGTGTCGACTCGATCCTAATATATACCTTATTTCTCTCAAATTAATTTAATTCTTCATGCATTGTAAAAATTTATGAATCATCTTTTAGAGTATCGTCAATGCATTTAGGTTCAATTTGAGAAAAAAAGGTAGCATTAGCATAAATTTTTTTAAAAGAATAACGATTTTAAACACATTTTGATGTATCTCCAATGATTAGCTCCTTAGGATGAGCATCTGTAGGGAAATCTAGGGGCAACATCACATGCGTAGCAAAAAAATAAGAAACAAAAATCCCTAAATTTTTCATAATTGTGTCTGTTGTCGTAGAAAGATTAATGCATAAAATTCGTAAAACTAAAAACTATGTATATGAAAGATTGTGTTTTACTTAGGAAGATCGTATATCCTTGAATCCCTACAAATCTGTAGGAGAAGATGAAGGACGTCAAATACCCTCCTCTCTAGTGGTGATCCATATAGCAGGGCATTAACAATGCTTCTTAAATCTTCAAGCCTACTATCTGAGGAGGAGAAAGGGAGAGAAGAATAGGAGATGGCAACCAAGAGAAGCTCTAGCCTATGATCCTTTTGTTCACTTTTATTTATAGAGGTCCCCCCTATCAGCTTAACCCCAATGGATCCTGCCCTATTAGGTACTGGATCTCTATCCAACTACTCAAGCCTCTTAGATTAGTGGATCTCTATCCACTAATCTCTCATTAGCTTTTATTGGATCTCATCCATAGGATCCAATAATACAGAGGATTATTGGATATCTAATAAGACAAGAACTCTGACAGATATCTTATATCGAAACATCTATTCATCGTAATGCCTACATATATATGTGACTCCCTAGGCCCAATATCGAGTTGGCCGTGAGCCATATATATTCACTCGATTCATCGACTATGGACGTATTAGGCTACTACATCATAGTCTCCAAACGATACAGGGGAATCTAATCCATTGGACATATCTATACTCAGTTATTGTATACCTATAGTCCCTCTAATATCCCAAAGTTCATATATCGGGCATGGTGCTATCATACCCATATGGTTTCTATTCGAGTCTCACTCTAATCGGATTCTCCCGGAGAACTCTTTCTCTCTCAATCCGAATGACCCTAACTAGGGATTTGTTTGAGCAAGAACATATAAGATATTCCTCTCATGATACTGAGAGTGGATAATCCTCTATTAATACTTAATAGCCCTCACAAGGTTGACTGCCACTCCCGATGACCAATTGTACTAGATATGAAACTTCCAAACCCATAAGTCCTACAGGGAAATCTTGGGGCGACATCACATGCATAGCAGAACATAAAACAAAAATCCTAAATTTCCCTAAAGGTTATCAACGTCGTGCGAAGATTGGTATGCAAAATTTACGAAACTAAAAACCATGCATGAGATAGTTGTGTTACCTAGGGAGATCGTATATCCCTAAATCCCTGCAGATCTGTAGGGGTGGATAAAGGAGGTCAAGCATCCTCCTCGCTAGTGGTGATCCACACATTAGGTCTGCAACGACGCTCCTCAAATCTCCAGGCCTGCTATCTAAGGAGGAGAAGGGGAGAGGAGAATAGGAGGTGGTAACCTAAAAGGCCCAGCATATGGGTCTTTAGTTCCCTCTTATTTATAAAGACCCCTTGTTAACCCTAATAGATTATGCCCTATTGGGTATTGGATATCCATCCAATTACCCAAGTCTCTTATATTAGTGGGTCTCTACCCAATAATCTTTTATCAGCTCTTATTGGATCTCATTCATGAGATCTAATAATTTAAGGGCTTATTAGATATTCAATAAGATTAAGGCTCCAATAGATATTTTATATTCGAACCTCTACTCGTCGCAACACCTACCATATATGTGTGACCCTCTAGCTATCGAGCTGGCCATGATATATACATGTTAAAACTCTTTCTAACTCAGTGAATTATTATCTCCATAATAATTCACTCGCCTCATCGACTACGGACTTACTAGACCACTACGCCGTAGTCCCTAAACGATATAGGGAAATATAATCATTTGGACCCATCTGTCCTTAGTTACCGTGTACCTATAGTCCCTTATCCATTTGATATCCCAAAGATCATATATCGGGCATGGTGCTATCAAACCCATACGGTTTCTCCTTGAATATCGCTTTAATCAGATTCTCCTTGAGAACTCTTTCTCTCTCAATCCGAATGACCTTGGCCAAGGATTTGTTTGAGCTACATACAAAATATTCCTCTCATGATACCGAGAACGGATGATCCTCTATCAACACTCAATAGCCCTCGTAAGGTTGGCTGCCACTTCCAATGACCGATTATACTAGATCTAGAACTTCCAAACCTATAAGTCTAGTATAAGTCTAGTATCAAAGAGTGGAGTACTCATACAGGATATCCTTGGTGTCTCAAGTCTAAGGACCAGATATATTACTAGGACTACGAAATCATTTTTTGACAATAAGACATCATTAACCATCCAATATTCCATGAGCGGATCAATCAGTAAACTCATTCTCCAATGAGTACCTGCACTATATCCTTAGTGTCCTCACATGAGCAGCTATGAGACCAACTGCCTCTATCATATAGATAGGTGTATAGCACACCAGTCTGTTCAGTTATCTCGATGTCCTTCTCAAGTAACCTATGACCGAGATTATTTAGGATTCGTGTTTAAAGGTAAATTGATTTCATTATCATGATCTCATTATGATTTGATTCCCATTGCACAGATCTATGGATATCACAATATATATATATATATATATATATATATATATATGCAACAAACAATATAAAGTGATAAAATGTCAAAATATAATAAGTAAAAAGACTATGTGTCAAGTCACACGTGCTATCACTCACGTGATTAGCTTGCAGGGCACCTTTGACTAGCATGTGTCAGGCAGTAGTATCGCCCAATGTCAGTGCTGTCGGTGGTGGTACCGCTCAGCACAGGCGATGGTACCATTAGTACCCCGAAAACCGAGGATGAGATACTTTTTGGCTCCAAGTTTGAATCCACTTAGGGCCTATAAATACCCTTCTCATCCCTACTCAGATTACATAAGAATTGAGAGCAAAAAGGAAGAAAAACACTATTGTAATCTTATGAGAACTCCTTTTAAGCTCTAAGTGTTGGTAAAGTTTAAGAGAGGAGATAGTGGCGGTGTAAAGGTTCTCTCCTAAACCTATCAAAAGGAGAATTAAGTTGTAAGAGTAGTTGGTCTTCGCCCATTGAAGAAAGACCATTAGTGGATGCCAGTGGCCTCAACGAAAGAGAAATCGAGAGTGCATATAGGTCACAACGACCGAACCACTATAAAAATCTGGTTTGTATTTTTGTTTTACCCCTTACTTTAATTACAAACTGCTTTATTTTCACTACACTTATGAACATGAGCTTTCAAGTTAAACTCAACTTTCTAATATCGATTTTCATCGTACGAAGATTTTTTACTTGACATGATTTTTATTGTTGCACTAATTCACCCCCCCCTCTTAGTGTCGACTTGATCCTAACAGTTATTATATTTAGTGTTGTACTTTGTGCTAGATTTCAATCTAATCCGAAGCAATCTCACTTAAAAGTTATTAAAAAGATTTTAAGGTACTTAAAAGGAAC
The DNA here is from genome assembly GCA_004837865.1 of Musa balbisiana. Classification (NCBI taxonomy): domain Eukaryota; kingdom Viridiplantae; phylum Streptophyta; class Magnoliopsida; order Zingiberales; family Musaceae; genus Musa; species Musa balbisiana. The sequence goes on along the minus strand of CM017195.1, from coordinate 23,619,769 downwards.
TCCTAATCTAGGATTATGGTATCCAAGAACTAAAAATTTTGAATTAATCGCTTATGCCGATGCTGATTTTGCTGAATATAGAATAGATAGAAAAAGTATATCTAAAACATGTCAACTATTAGGTCATTCATTTATTTCTTGATCTTTCAAGAAATAAAATTCTATTGTATTATCTATAACCAAGGCTAAATATATAGCAGTAGGTGCATATTGTGCATAAGTTAATTGGATAAAAAATACTTTAGAAGACTATTGACTTTACTTGAAAAATATTCCTATAAAATATGATAACACTAGTATAATATATTTAACAAAGAATCCTATTCAACACTCTAAAATTAAATATATTGATATTAGACATCATTTTATTAGAGATCATATTAATAATCATAATATATCTTTAGAGTTTATTAATACAAAACATTAATTAGTAGATATTTTTACAAAACCATTGAATGATAAATAACTTAATTTTATTAGAAAAGAATTAGGTATATTAAATCTTTCAAATGCATGAATTCTTCTTACATATTTTTTGAATCATTATCTTAATTTCTCAGTTTTAATGACTTGAGTTTTCTTTTTAAATCAAAATTATTTCCTATGATTCTCTCTTTTCACTATTTATAAAAGAAGACTTGTCAAAATGATTCATGATATTTTGAATTTATCTTTCACGTGATAATTGAAATTTTTACACTATTGAATTCTTCCCCTCTTCTCCTTTCGTTTTTTACAATGACAAAGAGGAGAAAGAAAATTGCTAGCATCTCAAGAAAACCAAAAGTGATATCTTGCACATCTCAAGAAAAGCAAAAGTGCTAGCTTGCCCATCTCAAGAAGCAAATATTGCTAACTTTCACATCTCTAAAACTTGCTAACTTACATATTCTAAAATGATGTAAAACTTGCATGATTCAAAAACTTACTAATTGCACTTTTTTACTTTTTATTGATGATAAAGGGGGAGAAGTAATGATGTAATGATGTTTTTAAAATGTATCATGCATGATATTCCTAAAGTAATGATAGTTTGATATTATGCATGATGATTTAATATTTTGATATTATGCGATATTATGCATGATGATTTGGAATTATGCATGCAATATTTCAACTTATAATAATGATGCAAGTAATGATAATGCATGTAATACTTTAACTTATGATGATGATGCATGCAATGATATACATATAATTGTAAATAATGATTACTTTTGATATTATGATGATGCATATGATGTATGCAATGTTATGCATATGAAGTGTTAAATGATGAACTTTGCAAAGAAAATGATTAAACTAATTTCGACTTGAATTCTAAAGTTATTATTTTCTGAATTTAAAGTTTCTTTCAATATGACATATAAATATGAAGAGTTTAATTAAACTATATCATCAATTGGTTGCCATCATAAAAAAAGGGGGAGATTATTAAATCTCATATTTTAATAATGAAATCAATTGATTAGTTTACAATGTAATCTATATTTTGAGAAAAGTAATATAGGACTAACTTCGATTATGAAAATATAAAACAATTAAAGCAGAAGAATCAAACATTGGGCTAGAGTAAAAAATCGGGCATTGGATCGGAGAATTAGACATTGCACCAAGATCGGGTATTGTGGAAGTCAATGTGCCAAAGGATCGAACAATACGTTAAAGGTTTGGCTGATGTGTCCGAAGTTCACTTGGAGTTCGGATGAACCAATGACATGTTGGAAAACTTAAATTCTTGTCTTATAATTGTTTAGGTCTTAATTATCATAGTTAGGTCTTAAATTGAGTTAGTTTTGGGTGTAACACCGCTAACTCAATTAGGGGCCCTTTGGGCCTGATCTAGGGCTAAGTTGGGCCCATTGGAAGGCCTATTCAGTGACCTAGGGTTAAGTCAAGCAGTGGCACTACCAGAATAAGTGGTGGAACCATTTGTAAGTTGGAAAAGTATGAAATACACTTCTTCCGAAAGACTCGACGGTGGTATCGCTTAGTGTTAATCTGACAAGTGATGGTATTGTCCACACTAGGCAGTGGTATCGCTAGTTGTTAGCATAATAGGTGGTGGTACCGCTGTTGGGAAATCTTGGGCGCGACATCACATGCGCAGCGGAAGAACGAAAAAATAAAATCCCCAATTTTTCAAAAAGATGTTCATCGTCGTACGAAGATTGGTGCACAAAAATCCGCAAAATAAACTACGTATAAAATAGATTGTGTTACCTAGGGAGATTGTATATCCCTATTTCCTTGCAAATCTCTAGGAGAGAGTGAAGGAGGTCAAGCGTCCTCCTCTTTAGTGGTGATCCACACAGTAGGGTTGTAACGACACTCCTCAAAACTCTAGGCCTGTTGTGAGGTGGAGAGGAGGAGGAGAATATGATAGGCAAGCAAAGGCTCTAGCCTATGAACCACTGAATCCCTCCTATTTATAGAGGTCCCCTGTCAAACCCTAATGGATCCTCCCTTATTGGGTATTGGATCTGCATCTAATTACCCAAGCCTCTTAGATTAGTGGATCTCTATCCAATAATCTATTATGGGATTATTGGATATCCAATAAGATAGGGACTCCGACGGATATCTCATATCTGAACCTTTACTCATCACAATGCCTACCATATATGTGTGACCCTCTAGGCCCAATCTCCATAATAATTCACTCAACTCATCGACTACGGACGTATTAGGCCACTACACCATAGTTCCTAGACGATACAGGGGAATCCAATCCATTGGACCTATATGTCCTCAATTACCATGTACCTATAGTCCCTCATCCATCAAATATCCTAAAGACCGTATATCGGGCATGGTGTTGTCAAACCCATACGGTTTCTACTCGAGTTTCGCTATAATCGGATTCTCTTGGAAAACTCTTTTTCTCTCAATCCGAATGACCCTGGCCAGGGATTTTTCTGAGTAAGAACACATGGGATATTCCTCTCATGACACCGAGAGTGGATGATCCTCTATCGACACTTAATAGCCCTCGTAAGGTCGATTATCACTCCCAATAACCGATTGTACTAGATCTGGGACATCCAAATCTATAAGTTCGGTATCAAAGAATGGAGCACTCATATAGGATATCCTTAGTGTCTCAAGTCTAAGGACCAAATACACCATTGGGACTATGAAATCGTTGTCTAATAATAAAGCATCATCTACCATCCAACATTCCATAAGCAGATCAATCAGTGAACTTATTCTCCAATGAGCACCTGTATTGTATCCCTAGTGTCCCCACACGAGCAGCTATGAGACCAGCTCATCCATCATATGGATGGGTATACAGTACACCAATCTGTCCGGTTATCTCGATGTCCCTCTCGAGTAACCTATGACCGGGATTATTTAGGATCTGTGTTTAAAGGTGAATCGGTCTCACTATCATGATCTCATCATGATCTGATTCCCATTGCACAGATCCAAGGATATCACAATATATATATGCAATAGTCAATATAAAGTGATAAATGCCAAAATATAATAAGCAAAAAGATTCTGTGTCAAGTCACACATGCCATCACTCACGTGATTGGCTTACTGGGCACCTATGACTAGTAATCTCCCATTTGACCTAAAGTCAATCACCTATTTGTCTGATCCCCATCAGACCTCTATGACGCTAAAAAACAATCTGAGATAATGACTTTGTTAGTGGATCTACAATGTTATCTTCGGATGGAACTCTTTCAACTTCTACATCTCCTCAGGTCATGATCTCTCTAATAAGCTAGAACCTCCTCAAAAACACTTCTGATAAGACCCGAGTTTCCTTATTTGAGTAATCGCCCCGTAGTTGTCACAATATAAAGAATTAGCTCCTTACTAGTTGGCCCGACTCCTAGATCTATAATGAACTTCTTCATCCAAACTCCTTCCTTTGCTGCCTTTGTTGCAACAATATACTCCACCACTATGCTCGAGTCAATAGTAGTATCTTGCTTTGAACTTTTCCAGCACACTGCTTCTCCATTCAAGGTGTACACATACCCCGAATTTGACTTCCTATCATCGACATCAAACTGAAAACTTGAGTCTGTGTAGCCTTCAACCCTAAGGCTGCTACCTTCATATACTAGTAAAAGATCCTTAGTCCTTAAGTACTTAAGGATACACTTTACTGCTTTCCAGTGCTCCAAGTTTGGATTCGCTTGATACCTGCTCGTGACACTCAAAGCATGCGCTATATCAGGCCTAATACATAGCATGACATACATGATAGACTCTATCGCCAAGGCATAATGTATCATATCTATGTTCACCTTTTCTTCAGGAGTCTTTGAGGACATACTCATAGAAAGCGATATCCCATGTCTCATCGATATGAGACCTCTCTTGAAATTTTTCATGTTAAACCTTTTGACAATGGTTTCTATGTACTTGAACTGGGACAAGCCAAGCATCCTTTTAAATCTATATCTATAGATCCAAATCCCTAAGATATAGGATGCTTCCCCTAAGCCCTTCATGGAGAAGTGTCTAGATACCAAGCCTTTATTTTGGATAGCATTCCTACATCATTCCCAATGAGTAGGATGTCATCCACATATAACATCAAAAAGGTGATAGCACTCCCACTTACCTTCCTATACATACAAGGCTTATCTTCATTCTTAACGAAGTCATAAGATCTGATTGCCTCATTAAATCTTATGTTCCAACTTTAGGAAGTTTGCTTGAGTCCATAAATGGGTCTAAGCAACTAGTACACCTTATTTGGGCAGTCCTTGGACACGAATTCCTCGGGTTGTATTATATACACCTCCTCATCGAGGTTCCCATTGAGGAATACAGTTTTCATATCTATCTGCCAGATCTCATAATCATAGTGTACTGCAATAGCCAATAGAATTCAGATGAATTTTAGCATTGCTACGGGTGAGAATGTTTCATCATAGTCAACACATTGCCTTTGACGATACCCCTTAGCCACTAGCCTTGCTTTATAGGTCTCTACCTTTCCATCTACACCAATCTTTTTCTTAAAGATCCACTTGCAACCGATGGGTATAATAGTTTCGGGCACATCAACTAGGTTCCAAACCTTGTTGGAGTACATAGAATCCATCTCAGAATTCATGGCTTCTTACCACTTCCCGGAGTCTATACTCATAATAGCCTCCTTGTAGGTCTGAGGATCAATATCCTTAACATCCTCTCCTCTAATATATCACATATATCTCTCAGGAGGATAAGATACTCTACCGGACCTACCAGTCATAGGTGCCCAACAAGCCAATCACGTGAGTGATGGCACGTGTGACTTGACATTGAATCTTTTTGCTTATTATATTTTGGCATTTATCACTTTATATTGACTATTGCATATATACATGTATATATTGTGATGTCCTTAGATCTGTGCAATACGAATCGGATCGTGATGAGATCACGATATTGAGATGGATTCACCTTTAAACACAAATCCTAAATAATCCTAGTCATAGGTTACTCGAGAGAGACATCGAGATAACCGGACAGACTAGTGTGCTGTATACCCGTCCATACGATGGATGTAGCTGGTCTCATAGTTGCTCGTGTGGGGACACTAGGGATATAATACAAGTGCTCATTGGAGAATGAGTTCACTAATTGATCCACTTACGGAATGCTGGATGGTTGATGATGTCTTATTGTCAGACAGTGATTCCATAGTCCTAGTGGTGTATTTGGTCCTTAGACTTGAGACACTAAGGACGTCCTGTATGAATGCTTCACTCTTTGATACCAGACTTATAGGTACGGATGTCCCAAATCTAGTACAACTGGTCATTGGGAGTGACAGTCAACCTTACGAGGGCTATTGAGTGTCAATCATCCACTCTCAGTATCATGAGAGGAATATCTCATGTGTTCTTACTTAGACAAATCCTTGGCCAGGGTCATTCGAATTGAGAGAGAAAGAGTTCTCCAGAAGAATCCGATTAGAGCGAGACTCGAGTAGAAACCATATGGGTCTAACAACACTATATCCGGTATACAGTCTTTGGTATATTAGATAAATGAGGGACTATAGGTATACGGTAACTAAGGACAAACAGGTCCAATAGGTTGGATTCCCTTGTCTTGTTTGGGGACTATGGCGTAGTGGCCTGGTACGTCCGTAGTCAATGAGTCGAGTGGATTATTATGGAGATAATAATTCACTGAGCTAGAAGGAGTTCTGACAAGCATGACTCATTGCCAGCTCGATATTAGGCCTAGAGGGTCACACACATACAACAAGCATTGCGATGAGTAAAGGTTCGGATATGAGATATCCGCTAGAGCCCCTACCTTATTGGATATCCAATAATCCTCTAAATTATTGGATCCCATGGACGAGATCTAATAAGAGCCCATGAGAAATTATTGGATAGAGATTCACTAATCTAAAAGGCTTGGGTAATTGGATACAGATCTAATACCCAACAGAGGAAGATCCATTAGGGTTTGACAGGGCACCTCTATAAATAGGAGGGATTCAGTGGTTTATAGGCTAGAGCCTTTGCTTACCTCTCCTATTCTCCTCCCCTTCTCCACCTTAGAGCAGGCCTAGAGTCTTGAGGAGCGTCGTCGCAGCCCTGCTATGTGGATCACCACTAGAGAAGAGGACACTTGACCTCCTTTACCCTCTCCTAGGTAACATAATCTATTCTATACGTAGTTTGTTTCACGAATTTTTGCGCAACAATCTTCGCACAACGACGAACATCTTTTTGGGAAATTAGGGATTTTATTTTCTTATTCTTCCACTGCTCATGTGATGTCGCCCCCAAGATTTCCCAATAGTGGTATCAAAGCCAGGTTGTTCATGCGAATGATTGGTTTTGAACTGCATGTGTTGTGTTTAGGAAGAATTTTGATGTCAAATTATTGATGCAATAGATGAGGAAGGGCAGCAACTATTGCTGCCCTTACTGCGCTCGAAGATGGCTGCTTGCTTGCTGCCATCTTCGTGCAGGCAGGCCACCTATAGTGGTGGCGCGCAAGGGTGGCGCCTACGGATGTTGGACCCATGGGTAGAGGCGCCACGGGGTAGCGATGCTTGCGGTCGCTTCTCCCGTGGGGTGAGGCGTCGTAGGGCAGCGGCGCCTATAGCCGCTGCTCCCGTGGGCAAAACCCCTCGCAGGGGCGGCCGCTGCCCCATTGGTAGAACTGCCTACGGGGGCACCCACCTACAGGGGCAGTGCCTCACCCCCCGTTACACAGGCCGCCGCCGGCAGGGTGGCAGTGGCGACAACAGCAGCAGGGGAGAGGAAGAGGGGCTTAGGGTTTTGGACAAAAAGATAGTTTTGCCCCTGTGAATTTTAAAAATTCCAATTCTGTCCCTTTGATCCAAATTATGAAAATATCCCTTAGAATTCAAAAAATTCCTTGCATGTCCTTCATTTCAGAAAATATTAACTAATTAAAAGGTTTAATTGATTATTGTTTTATTATTATCTAGTAGTCCTACATGATGATGGTTTATACATGTGATGTATGATGTATGGACGGATGATCATGGACCATGTGATGTGTGTACTTGTGATTATTATTATTGGAGCTTGCAAGCTTCTATTATATTTCTCGTTTATTGTCGGGCTTATGTGCCTATGATTAAGTTGTAATAATACAAGGAGGCGCAATGGGAGCGTGAAAGCGATAGCGGGACCCACGAGACGGACGATCGCGATGCATGGAGATGCATCGAGATGTCAACGAAACCGACGAGGACAAGATGAATGATCACAGGGCATAGAGATGCATCATTGCACACATAGATCTTAATGTGAGTGATTAGGCCTACTGGCTCGGGCCTGATCACATTAGGTTGTGGTTCATGATCATCTGGTGTGATTGCTTATACACATACTAGATATGTATATATATTTGCATACGTTGTAGATATATATTAAATATGTATATATGTGACATGTCATGTTAGGAGACCAAAATGATAAAGAAACCTCTCTTTCGATAATATTAAGTCAGTAAACGTGAGGCAATTAGATTGACCCACGTGGCCTTCCATCGTTATAGGTAGGAACCGATTCCCGGTGTAGGTTGAGTTGGTCGAGTCCCTCGAGACTCACCTATATAATGATTCACTATCTTGCTTATGATATAGAGATGTCACCGGTGACCTGAGGACATGGTATGCCTGGTCGAGTCCCTCGATGGTATATCATCAAATCAGACTCATCTTGTAACGAAGGTGTTGACTTAACCGAACATCATGGTTGGTCGAGTCCCTCTAGACTATGATGATTCAGAGGCCGAACAGGATGGGAATCACAAGGAGTTATGATCGGTAAGAGTTGTCTACCTTTTGGGCTTAGTGTGATTGGTCGAGTCTCTCGAGGTTACACTAAGACGCTGATTGGATCTTGCTCCCCACTAGAAGCCTGCTAGAGACTTCCATTTCACATCCTGAGGGTGTCACATGACTCACTAGTAAAATAGTGGGAGCATATTAAGATAGAAGTCTATATCTTGATTGTTTATTTCTTGCAAAATCTGCATGTTATCCATTTCTGCTGCATCTTTAGTTTTAGAAAATGTCGCTTTCAAATCCCTTACGTGGCATACTTGATGTCAACCGCCTCACAGGTCCAAATTATACGGATTGGCTCCGTAACTTGAGAATCATTCTCATGGCGGAGAAAATCGCACACGTCCTTGATACAGTGATACCTACGACCGAGGAAGGGGCAAGCGAGGATGAGATCACTCGCTATGTGAAGTACATTGATGACTCCACCCTTACTCAATGCTACATGTTGGGCTCTATGACTCCTGAGTTACAAAGATAACATGAAAAGATGGATGCCAGATCCATTCTCCTATATGTTCGTAAATTGTTTGAGGAACAAGGAAGGACTCAATGATATTAGATATCTAAGAGCCTCTTCCGCGCTAGGATGACTGAGGGGACACTGGTTCAGAACCATGTTCTAAAGATGATTGAGTGAATAGATAAACTCACAGGTCTAGGATGACTGAGGGGACATTGATTCAGAACCATGTTCTAAAAATGATTGAGTGGATAGAGAAACTCATAGGTCTAGGAATGGTTCTAGAGAATAACTTACGTGTGGACATTGTGCTTCAGTCTCTACCAGATTCCTTTTCACAGTTCATAATGAATTTTAATATTAACAAGCTTGAGGTGACTCTCCCAGAGCTCCTCAATATGTTGAGGGAGACAGAGAGTACTATCAAGAAAGAGAAGCTAGTTCTCTATACTAGTGAGACCAGAAAGAAAAGGAAAACAGAAAAGTCCCTTAAGAAGGACAAGGGCAAGGGCAGACTAGGTAAAGCAAAGGTTGCTAAGAAAAATCTGGCAAATGACAAAGGCCAATGCTTCCACTATGGCAAAGATGGGCACTAGAAGAGGAACTGCAAAGAGTACCTTACAGAGAGGGTGAAATAAAAGATTGGAGAAGCTTCAGGTACATTCATGATCAGTCTTCATTTGTCAGACTCTTATGATAACACATGGGTATTGGATATCGATAGTGCTTATCATATATGCAATTCGTTGTAGGTTCTAGCAAGGCCTAGGAGACTAGAGAGAGGCGAGATGGACCTAATGATAGGCAATGGAGCAACAGTTGCTATAGTAGCTGTTGGTGAGGTCGCCCTACATCTGCCTGGTGGAGCTTTTATTGCATTAGATGCATGTTATTTTGTTCCTTCAATTATCAAAAACAATAGTTGTTCAATATTATTAGATGATTATATCTTCACGAAAGGAACATTGTATAATGGTTTATTTATACTAGACACTACTCCACATATCATGAATGTAAGTGTGTCTAAGAGGAAATGAGATGAGGTGAATAGTACATACGTATGACATTATAGGCTAGGTCACATTCATGAGGAAAGGATTCAAAAGTTGCTAAAGGATGGATATATAAATCCATTCGACTATGAGTCATATGCAACTTACGAGCCTTGCCTTCATGGAAAACTGACCAACTCTCCATTTAGTGGAATTGGAGAGAGAGCCACTGAACTGTTGGAACTCATACATAGTGATGTATGTAGACCCATGTCAACTCATGTCATTGGTGGTTACTCTTGCTTCATTACCTTTACTAATGATTTCTAAAGGTATGGATATGTGTACTTAATGAAGTATAAGTCCGAGGCCTTTGAGAAATTCGGAGAGTATAAGAATAAAGTGGAGAACCAGACTAGAAAGCATATCAAGACTCTTCGATCAGATCGAGGAGGTGAGTACTTAAGTACAGAATTCACTCAGTTCCTCAAGGACCATGGGATATTATCCCATGGACACATCCTTATACACCTCAGCTCAATGGTATGTTTGAAAGGAGAAATCGTATGCTGTTAGACATGGTACGGTCCATAATGAGTTTCGCTAACCTACCCATCTCATTCTGGGGATATGCCCTAAAGACCGCAGCTTACCTTCTGAACAGAGTTCCAACTAAGTCACTAATGTCTACACTATATGAGATGGAAAGGAAAGAAGCCTGATCTTAAGGTTGTTAAGATTTGGGGCTGCCCTACCCACGTTAAAAGATACAACCCTGATAAGTTGTAATCGATGACAAAGCGGTGTAAGTTCATGGGATATCCTAAGGAAACTTGTGAGTATTATTTCTATCATCTCAAGGACCAAAAGATCTTTGTAGCCAAGAGAGCAGTGTTCCTTGAGAAGGAACACATTCTTAAGGGAGACAGTGGGAGCATGATAGAGTTGAGCGAGATTGGAGAACCTAGCTCAAGCACCACTCTATAGCCCAAGTCTGTTCAGGTACTTAATACACAAGTTCTTACCTAGCTCAAGCATCCTCCTTAGAGATATGTGGGACATATTAGAGGAGAGAATATTGAGGATATTGATCCTCAGACCTACGAGGAGGCTATTATGAGTATAGACTCCGGGAAGTGGCAAGAAGCCATGAATTTTGAGATGGATTTTATGTACTCTAATAAGGTTTGGAACCTAGTTGATGTGCCCGATAGTATTATACCCATCGGTTGCAAGTGGATCTTTAAGAAAAAGATCGGAGTAGATAGAAAGGTAGAGATCTATAAAGCAAGGCTAGTTGCTAAGGGGTATCGTCAAAGGCAAGGTGTTGACTATGACGAAACCTTCTCACCCGTAGCAATGCTAAGATCCATCCGAATTCTATTGGCTATTGCAGCACACTATGATTATGAGATCTAGCAGATGGATGCGAAAACTGCATTCCTCAATGGGAACCTCGAGGAGGAGGTGTATATGATACAACCCGAGAGATTCGTGTCCAAGAACTACCTAGATAAGGTGTGCAGGTTGCTTAGATCTATTTATGCACTAAAGCAAGCTTCTCGAAGTTGGAACATAGGATTTGATGAGCCAATCAGATCTTATGACTTCATTAAGAACGAAGATGAGCCTTGTGTGTACAGGAAGGTAAGTGGGAGCGCTATCACGTTTATGGTGTTATATGTGGATGACATCTTGATCATTGGGAATGATGTAGGAATGCTATCCATAGTAAAGACTTGGTTATCTAGACACTTCTCCATGAAGGACTTAGGGGAAGCATCATATATCTTGAGGATTCATATCTATAAAGATAGATCCAAGAAGATGCTTGGCTTGTCCCAGTCCACGTACATAGAAACCATTGTCAAAAGGTTTGGTATGGAAAATTCTAAGAGAGATCTTATACCGATGAGACATGGGATATCGCTTTCTAAGAGTATGTCCCCAAAGACTCCTGAAGAAAGGGCAAACATGGATATGATACATTATGCCTCAGTGATAGGGTCTATCATGTATGCCATGCTATGTACTAGGACTGATATAGCACATAAGTGTCACAAGCAAGTATCAGGCGGATCCAAGCTTGGAGCACTAAAAAGCTGTAAAGTGTATCCTTAAGTACTTGAGAAGGACTAAGGATCTTTTACTAGTATATGGAGGTAGTAGCCTCATGGTTGAAAGCTATACGGACTCGAGTTTTAAGTCTAATGTTGATGATAGCAAGTCGAATTCGGAGTATGTGTACACCTTGAATGGAGGAACAATATGCTGGAAGAGTTCCAAGCAAGATACTACTGCTGACTCGACCATAGAGGTGGAGTATATTACTACAGTAGAGGCGACAAAGGAGAGAGTCTAAATGAATAAGCTTATCACGGATCTAGGAGTCGGGATAAGTAGCGATGAGCTAATTTCTTATATTACGACAACTACGGGGAGATTACTCAAATAAGGGAACCCGGGTCTCATCAGAAGTGTTCCGAGGATGTTCCAACTTATTGGAGAGATCATAACCTAAGGAGATGTAGTAGTGGAAAGAGTTCCATCCGAAGATAACATTGCAGATTCACTAACAAAGTCGTTGTCTCAAATTATCTTTGAGCATCACAAGGGTTTGATGGGGATCAGATGTATAGGTGAAGATTGCTAGTCATAGGTGCCCAGCAAGCTAATCACGTGAGTGATGGCACGTGTGACTTGACATGAAATCTTTTTGCTTATTATATTTTGGCATTTATCACTTTATATTGACTATTACATATATGCATGTATATATTGTGATGTCCTTAGATTTGTGCAATACAAATCGGATCGTGATGAGATCACGATAATGAGACTGATTCACCTTTAAACACAGATCCTAAATAATCTCGGTCATAGGTTACTCGAGAGGGACATCGAGATAACTGGACAAACTGGTGTGCTATATACCCGTCCATATGATGGATGCAGCTGGTCTCATAGCTGCTCATATGGGGATACTAGGGATACAGTACAGATGCTCATTGGAGAATGAGTTCACTGATTGATTCGCTTATAGAATGCTGGATGGTTGATGATGCCTTATTGTCAAACATCGATTTCGTAGTCCTAGTGGTGTATCTAGTCCTTAGACTTGAGACACCAAGAATATCCTATATGAGTGCTCCACTCTTTGATACCAAACTTATAGGTTTGGATGTCCCAGATCTAGTACAACTAATCATTGGGAGTGGTAGTCGATCTTACGAGAGCTATTGAGTGTCAATAGAGGATCATCCACTCTCGGCATCATGAGAGAAATATCACATGTGTTCTTGCTCAAACAAATCCTTAGCCAGGGTCATTCGAATTGAGAGAGAAAGAGTTTTCTAGGAGAATCTGATTAGAGTGAGACTCGAGTAGAAACCGTATGGGTCTGACAGCACCATACCTAGTATATAGTCTCTGGAATATTAGATGGATGAGGGACTATAGGTACACGGTAATTGAGGACAAACAGGTCCAATGGATTGGATTCTTTTATATCATCTAGGGACTATGGCATAGTGACCTAGTACGTCCGTAGTCGATGAGTCGAGTGAATTATTATGGAGATAATAATTTACTAAGTCAGAAGGAGTTTTGAAAGGTATGACTACGCAGCTCGATATTAGGCCTAGAGGGTCACACACATATAGTAGGCATTGCGATGAGTAGAGATTCATATATAAGATATTCGTCGGAGCCCCTGTCTTATTGGATATCCAATAAGCCCCTAAATTATTGGATCCCATGAACGAGATCCAATAAAAGCCCATGAGAGATTATTGGATAGAGATTCACTAATTTAAAAGTCTTGGGTAATTGGATACAGATCCAATACCCAATAGGGGAGGATCCATTAAGGTTTGACAGGGGACCTCTATAAATAAAAGGGATTCAATGGTTCATATGCTAGAGCCTTTGCTTGTCTCTCCTATTCTCCTCCCCTTCACCTCAAAGCAGGCTTAGAGTCTTGAGGAGCGTTGTCATAGCCCTGCTGTGTGGATAACCGCTAAAGAGGAGAACGCTTGACCTCCTTCACCCTCTCCTAGAGATCTGTAAGGAAATAGGGATATACGATCTCCCTAGGTAATACAATCTATTCTATACGTAGTTTGATTCGCAGATTTTTGCGCACCAATCTTTGCACGATGACGAACATCTTTTTAGGAAATTAGGGATTTTGTTTTCTTATTCTTCCACTGCGCATGTGATATCGCCCCCAAGATTTCCCAATAAGACCTACGTAAAGTTGGAACTTGTGTATTAGGTACTTGAACAGACTTAGGCTGTAGAGTGGTGCTTGAGCTAAGTTCTCCAACTACTCTAAACTTTATCATGCTCTCACTATCTCCGCCAAGAATGTGTTCCTTCTCAAAGAACACTACTCTCTTGGCTATAAAGACCTTTTGGTCCTCGAGATGATAAAAATAATACCTATAAGTTTCCTTGGGGTATCCCACGAACTTGCACCGCTCTATCCTTGATTTCAACTTATCGGGGTTGTGTCTTTTAACGTGGGCAGGGCAGCCTCAAATCTTAATAACCTTAAGATTATGCTTCTTCCCTTTTCATATCTCATATGTTGTAGACAATATCGACTTAGTTGGAACTCTGTTTAGAAGGTAAGCTGTGGCCTCTAGGGTATATCCCCAAAATGAGATGGGTAGGTCAGCGAAACTCATCATGGACCATACCATATCTAACAATGTATGATTTCTTCTTTCAGATATACCATTGAGCTGAGGTGTATAAGGAGGTGTCCATTATGATAATATCCTATGGTCCTTGAGGAAGTGAGTAAACTTTGTACTTAAGTACTCACCTCCTCGATCTGATCAAAGAGTCTTGATACTCTTTCTAGTCTGATTCTCCACTTTATTCTTATACTCTTTGAATTTCTCAAAGGCCTCAGATTTGTACTTCGTTAAGTACACATATTCATACCTTGAGAAATCATCAGTAAAGGTAATGAAGTAGGAGTAACCACCAATGACATGAGTTAACATAGGTCCACATATATCACTATGTATGAGTTCCAGTAGCTCAGTGACTCTCTCTCCAGTTCCACTAAATGGAGAGTTGGTTAGTTTTCCACAAAGGCAAGGCTCGCAAGTTGCATATAACTTATAGTCGAATGGATCTATGTATTCATCCTTTAGCAACTTTTGAATCCTTCCCTCATGGATATGACCTAGCCTACAATGCCACAAGTATGCATTGTTCACCTTATCTTGTTTCCTCTTAGACACACATTCATGATATGTGGAGTAGTGTCTAGCATAAATAAACCATTATGCAATATTCCTTTCGTGATGATCTCATCATCTAATAATATCGGACAACCATTGTTCTCAAAAACTAATTTATATCCACTAACTGTCAAACATGAAATGGAGATAATGTTTTTGATAATAGAAGGAACAAAATAACATGCATCTAATGCAATAATAGCTCCACCAAGCAGATGTAGGGCGACCTCACCAATAGCTACTATAGCAACTTTTACTCCATTGCCCATCTTGAGGTCTATCTCGCCTCTCTCCAGTCTCCTAGGCCTTGCCAGAACCTATAACGAATTACATATATGATAAACACTACTGGTATCCAATATCTATGTGTTATCATAAGAGTCTAACAAATAAAGACTGATCATGAATGTACCTGAAACTTCTCCAAGCTTTTGTTTTGCCCTCTCTGCAAGTTACTCTTTGTAGTTCCTCTTCTAGTGCACATCTTTGCCATAGTGGAAGCACTGGCCTTTGTCCTTTGCTTGGTCTTTCTTAGCAACCTTTGCTCTACCTGATCTGCCCTTACCCTTGCCCTTCTTAATGGACTTTTCTGCTTTCCTTTTCTTTCTAGTCTCACTAGTGTAGAGAATTGGCTTCTCCTTTTTTATAGTACTCTCTACCTCCCTCAACATATTGAGGAGCTTTGGGAGAGTCACCTCAAGCTTGTTCATATTAAAATTCATTATGAACCGTGAAAAGGAATCTGGTAGGGACTAAAGCACAATGTCCACACATAAGTTATCCTCTAGGACCATTCCTAGACCTGTGAGTTTCTCTATCCACTCAATCATTTTTAGGATATGGTTCTGAACCGGTGTCCCCTCAGTCATCCTATCACGGAAGAGGCTCTTGGATATCTCATATCGTTGAGTCCTTCCCTGTTCCTCAAACAGTTTACGAACATGTAGGAAAATGGATCTGGCATCATCTTTTCATTTTGTCTCTGTAACTTAGGAGTCATAGAGCCCAACATATAACACTGAGCAAGAGTGGAGTCATCAATGTACTTCACGTAGTGAGCAATCTCATCCTCGCTTGCCCCTTCCTCGGGCGTAGGCATCATTGTATCAAGGACGTACGTGATTTTCTCCATCGTGAGAATAATTCTCAAGTTGTGGAGCCAATCTGTATAATTTGGACCAGTGAGGCGGTTAACATCAAGTATGCCACGTAAGGGATTTGAAAACGACATTTTCTGAAAATAAAGATGCAGCAGAAATGAATAATGTTAGGATCAAAGGCGCACTTAGAGGGGGGGTGAATTAGTGCAGCGAAAAACTTTCACTATTTCAAAAGCCTTATTTCAATTAAAGCCAATTTAACAATAATGATTTCAATCCAATCTATTTAGAAAGGAATTTAAACTTGAAACATTAAGAGAAAATGCAAAAGAAGACTAAGGTGATTTGCAGCAATATAAGTTACACAAATGAAAAGCGTTGGTTTTGTAAAGTCTTCATTCGATTCAATTCGGAAAGATAATAACTTTAAAACGTAAGAGAGCATAAGTGTAGTGAAAGCAAGATGAGGAGAAGAAGCACTATGCTTATGAAATAATTTGCAATTAAAGAAGATTGCTCAAAACGAAATGCAAACCAGATTTAGAGTGGTTCGGTCAAACATAACCTACATCCACTTTCGGCTTCTTCCTTCGACGAGGTCACCGGCGTCCACTAGAGGCCTTCCTTCAATAGGCGAAGGCCAATCACCCTTTCACAGTTTTTCTCCTTTTGCGGGGCTTAGGAGACAACCCTTACAAGTTTCACTCCTCTCTTGAATGATCTCAACACTTAGAAAGAAGGAGGAGAACTCTAGCTTTTACAACACTTTAAGGCTTCAAAGACTCAAGAATATTTCAAGATTTCGGTACTCTTTCATGCAGGAAAGGGTGGGGTTTTTTATATGCCCCAATGAGTTTAAAAATGGAGCCTAAAAGTGTCCATTTTTGGATTTTCGGGGTCCTAGTTGTACCATCGCCATTACTAGGCGATACCTCCACCTGGCACCTGACACTGGGCGGTACTACCGCTCAGTTTGGGTGGTACCACCGCCTGGCAGAGCTCAGAGACCGAGCTCTGGCGGTACCACTGCTTGACAGGGGTGGTACCACCGCTGGCAGCAATAACTACTAGCGGTACTATCGCCTAGTCTGGGCGGTACCACCGTTGGCTAGAAATTATGGGTCCGAATGGGCTGTTCCATTCGGCCCAATTTGGGTCTGTTAAGGGCCCATTGACCTCTAATTAAATTAGTAGGATTACCTCCCAATCCTAACTTAATCTAAACTCTAACTATGACATTTAAGACATGATTACTGCAATTCGTGTTCCAGTGTGTCAATCGCTCTTCCAGTGAGCTTCCGGTGAACTTCTGGCGAACATCTGATGAACCCTCAACGATGCTCCGGTGGACTCCCAGCAAGCTATTGAACTTCGCGACAATCTTCTTGGCGAGTTCCGACAAGCTTCTATGGCAAGCTCTAGGACTTCTCGGTTGGTTCCTACAGAACTTCCAATGAACATCCGGACTTCCATCAAACTCTCGAACTCCCAATGAGATCTCGGTCCTAACTCTAGCACAACACCTGCTGCATATCTTACTACCATCATAGTTAATCCTGTACACTTTTCTCAACATATAGATTAGATCAATAAATGACAATTGACTTTATCATCAAAATCTGAGATTCAATAATCTCCCCCTTTTTTATGATGATAATTAATTGATGACGAAGTTAATCTTAACTCTCCCTATCTATATGCCAAGAAAAGTCATTCTTGAATTCAAAGCCTTTGAATTCAAGAGATATATTAATAAGTTAAGTTCATTTAAACTTATCAATACTCTCATCATGATTCCTATCATGATATAGTAATTCTGAAAATGATGTCAAGGCATGACATCCATTTTCAAGTCTTATATTTCAAATGTGAAGGATAACAATCATAGCAATTTCATCATATGGCAAGATATCAACTTTGTAAAATTACAAGTTAAGCTCTAGATATCTTATCATAATGCAAACATATATAGCAATTCATTCTATCATCAATTTACCACATATTTCTCCCTCTTTGTCATCAACAAAAAGGAAAACGATTCAACAATGTATGCAAGTGTGGTAAAAAAAGATTTGTCATATTTCAACTTTGTAAAAAAAAAATTTATATCAATCATATTTCAATCATTCATGACATGATATCATTCACAAGTTCTCACATAAAAGAGATAGCTTTCATTACTTCTTCCTTTTTATTTATCATCAACGCTTTGCATGAAGGAGGAAAGTAAGGAGGAAAATCCATTGAAAACCAACTTTGAATGATGTTAAAAACAATGAGAGAGTTTCATTAAATCATGCTTCATTTTTCACAAGGATCAAAATATACATATGAAATTAAATCTTTGCAAGTGATCATCTCAAAAAAAAAATTCTTCCTTCATCAAGAAAGAATTCATGTGAAAGAATCATTATATCAAATTTATTTCTCAATTAAAATTCACAAAAGATAAATCCATGAGAGATGCATTTGTCAATTAATTCTATGTTTCAAAAATTATTTAGTGATGGAGCATGGATATGCAATAAATTTGATATGGCATAGACTCATGAAAACTCTATTCAAGAAATACATTAAGTCCAGAAGAGAAACAAAATCATGCATTTGGACAATGTTTTGTCATAGCTTTTCAATCACAATTATGAAGATATAACATGCTCATCACCATGGAAACTTTTAGCACCAAGGCACAAAATTTCCAACATTAAAGTAACATATTATTGAAGCACACAATCTTATCATCATGTAAAATTCATATCATAAAAATTTTCAGTATCAAATTTAAGTGAGTGATCAAAGAATCAAGAAAGTCCAAAAACGAAATTTATGAAATTCATGTATTCAAACAAATTAATATTCCTAACTCCACAAATACATCAAGTCGTCGATACCAATAGTTAAACATATCAAGGACTTGCGATCATCAAAGTAAGTGGTATAAAAGGTTTACAACAATATAGTATGATAAGAAGGAATTGTGTCCACTTTTTCTAAATACATATATATGCTCATTCAGGTGGTGGAAAGTTAAAATGACTAAACAATGTGTTAAACTATTAGTGAATCTGCTGCAGCTTAGATAGGATTTGATCTTGGCGTTGTTCAAGTTGATCTTGTCTTTATTCAAAGCGATCCATCCGAATCCTTATGCCTTCGATAGATGAAGAATGTGCTTGCTCTATTGAAGGTGATTCCTCAAAGGCATCGGTTGGAGGAGATAGATTATCCTTAAAGATTGGTGTTTCTGGTTCTAGTTCAGGTTGAGGGGGATCAGTTCTTCTAGGCAGTCTAACCCACATACCATCTCTAGATGTACATCTCATCCGTCGAAGTAGATTTTTATTTATGATACTAAATCTATCTAGCTTTATAACTTCTTCGTTGGGTGGAATTGGAATATCGTAGGTATGGAGTATTTTAGTGATTATGCTATCATATGGAAGCATCATATCCTTTTTAGATATTTCTATCATGTTTTGTTGGATAAGGTAACCAAAACAGTTATTATATCCTTTCATGATCCAATACATGGTGCCTAGTTCCATTTGGCTTACTTCATCATGATGGTATTGTTTTGGGAGAATGATACTAATCAAGATGTGATGAAGTAATTTGGTGCTTAATGGTAGTAAATGCTTATAGCTTTTTGGAAGTATCATTAAGTTGGGATTGCCAAAAATTATTCTTAAGGCATCAACATAAGTGGTCCCAATTGTTTCATCATCCCATTGTCTTCTAAAATAACAACATCCTTCTTTCACCGAGATGCCTATTATGTCATAAATAGATCTATCTGTAATGGATATATGATGTCCTAAAAGATAGGTAGACACCATTTCTTCTTCATCTACATGTAGATTGTTATAAAATAACCTAGGGTAGATAGGTTCACTTATTTGTAGGATTGGAAGTAGATTTAGATTTGCAAACCATTGAATAGATTCTAAATCACTTAGTTTATCTAAGTCAACATATTTTCCCTTATGAACATGTCTAAATTCTATGGATGCAAATTTTAAGGCTTATTGATTTAAATAAAAGATTATGGAATCATAGTTTTCTTCTAATCTTCTCTTCCCTTTGTCCCTAGAGGATCTTCTAGAACCCATAAGTATTGCTATTATGAAGATAGATAATGAGCAAGAGAAGATAATACAAAAGAGAAATCAAAGCCTTTTAGAGAATATCTTAGTTGAGATCTTCAAGAAGATGATTGATCCTTGGTCTTATAGGAAATAGGGAGTTTTGCGTAGCTAGAGGGAGAGAATGGAGTTCAAAGGAGGTTTGGAGCTGCAAGGGTAAGTGGAAAATGAGTTGGGGTCGGTTCTACCGCCGGCCCTAGCTCAGTTTTAAAATGGGGCAGGTTGCGGGTGGTGGCACCGCTGGCTGGGCGGTGCTACTGCCTACCACCCATGACAGTTGGCGGTGCTGGGCGGTGCCACCACCTACAGGCAGTAAGCACTGCTTACCAGGGTGTGTAGGCTGATGTAGGTGATTTCAACTTGAAGGGAGTTTTTGTTTGTAGAGCACACAATCTTAATTATATAATTATGTAAAAATTCACATCATAAGATGAGAAAATTCATACATTCATGATCAATCTTGTGAAATGCATACTCTACTCAAATGTCATATAGAGCTTATATGTTTTCAATATGTTTATGACTCATCGTGCAAGCATCGCAAGTCGTAAGTTCATGATCTTGTAAGATAAGGTTGGATCTAGAAAAATTGAGGGAGGAATGTATCCGATAAATTTGGAAATTCGGAGGATGTGTGAAGGGGAATTTATGCATAAGAGTTTACAAGTTTCAAAATTTGAGAGATCAAACTTAAGTGTTTATCACACAAGATTGCATCATTAATGTATGGAATATAAGTATCATTTTGTAATTAATAGTTTTAATTCTACTGATCCTCTTTTTGTCATTTTAGCTAGAGAGCATTATGAGTCATTTTGGATTTCTAGTCAAAAAGCAAGATATCATCTCTTGCTCCTGGCTTGTGATGGTATATATTTCTAAAAAAGATGATGATTTTTAGGTACCCATTTGACCTTGGGTGCCTCAAAAACTGATCTAAATTGCTTATCATGATGCATGGAGTTCTTTACTGTTTATTTATGAACCCAAATCAATTTGTTTGGACTACACTTTTTAAATGGACAATGATAAGTTTTATGTCCACGTTTGTAATAAAAGTTGTATTTGTTTTGGTGCGAAATATGTAAAATAGAGCCTTTAACGAAGGTGGTTGGATTTTGGTGAGAGCTTCTTACAAATCTGATTCTATTTCTTTTATGAAATTGACCCTTATTGGTAAGGATCATGTTCAAGGACTTACTACCAATCTCAAATTTTTTCAAGATATCCTTGAGTAGTAAGTTCTCTTTTGAAGTATCTCTAAATCATGGCATTTCATACATAGAGCTAAACTATTATTATGCTCAATTTTTAATTTATCGAAATTATCAACAAGAGAATCATGCTCCTTTTTTAACAATTTATATTTTCTACTAACTGTTTTGCATTCATCAAATAAATCATGGAAAGCATTTAATAATTCATCGAATGATAAATTTGCATCAATTGAACTTGATACCTCCTCTCCAAAGGCCATTAGTGCAGAGTGAGCAACTTGCTCGATGTTAGGCTCCTCTTCTTCGGATGCACTTGAGTTATCCAATGTTGCTTTGAGCGCCTTCTTCTTTAGTGTTCTCTTCTTGGCTTGGGGACATTTACTTTTGTAGTGTCTCGGCTTCTTGCATTCGTAGCAAATTACTTAGTCTTTCTTGGGTTCAAATTTATTTTTAGTGTCATTTTTAAATTTATTTCTTTTAATGAATTTTTTAAATTTCCTTGTTAAAAGTGTCAAGTCATCATCAAAGTCCTCATCACTTGAGTTTTCTCTCAAGTGGTCTTCTTGTGTTCTAAGTGTCATATCCTTCTTGTTCTTTGGAAGGATGTCCTCGAGCTCTTCATGAGCTTTGCAAGTTATTTCATAGGTTATTAATGACCTAATTAATTCTTCAAGAGGAAAGTTATTTAAATCTTTGGCCTCTTGAATGGCCGTGGCTTTAGGGTCCCAACTCTTTAGAAGGGATCTTAAAACTTTGTTAACGAGCTTGAAATCTAAAAAACCTTTACTAAGTCCTTTTAGACCATTGACGACATCCGTAAAATGGGTGTATATGTCTCCAATGGTCTCACTCGGTTTCATTCGAAATAATTCATAAGAATATACTAAAAGGTTGATTTTTGACTCTTTCACTCTACTTGTGCCTTCGTGAGTCACTTTGAGTGTGTACCAAATATCAAAAGTCATTTCACAAATCAAAACACGATTGAACTCGTTTTTATCTAGTGCACAAAATAAAGCATTCATAGCCTTTGCATTTAAAGTGAAAGTTTTCTTCTCCAATTCATTCCAATCGATCATTGGAAGAGAAGATTTTTAAATCCATTTTCTATAATATTCCAAAGCTTAAAATTCATAGAAATTAGGAAGATCCTCATTTGAGTCTTCCAATAGGTGTAATCCGTCCTATTGAACATGGGCAGAGGTGTAATTGAGTGACCCTCTTAGTTTTCGACAAATGCCATCTCTCTTGGGTTTTAATTCAACTGAGAGTGAACCTTGCTCTAATACCAATTGTTAGGATCAAGAGCGCACTAAGGGGGGGGGGGGGGGGGGGGGGGGTGAATTAGTGTAGCGAAAAACTTTCGCTATTTCAAAAGCCTTATTTCAATTAAAGTCGATTCAACAATAATGATTTCAACTCAATCCATTTCGGAAGGAATTTGAACTTGAAACCTTAAGAAAAAATGCAAAAGAAGACTAAGGTGATTTGCAGTAATGTAAGTTGCACAAATAAAAAGCATTGGTTTTGTAAAGTCTTCATTTGATTCGATTCGGAAAGATAATAACTTTAAAATGTAAGAGAGCATAAGTGTAGTGAAAGCAAGATGAGCAAAAGAAGCACTATGCTTATGAAATGATTTGCAGTTAAAGAAGATTGCTCAAAACGAAATGCAAACCAGATTTAGAGTGGTTCGATCAAATGTGACTTACATCCACTTTCGGCTTCCTCCTCCGATGAGGTCACCGGCATCCACTAAAGGCCTTCCTTCAATAGGCAAAGGCCAACCACCCTTTTACAGCTTTTCTCCTTTTGTCGGGCTTAGGAGACAACCCTTACAAGTTTCACTCCTCTCTTGAATGATCTCAACACTTATAAAAGAGGAGAACTCTAGCTTTTACAATACTTTAAGGCTTCAAAGACTCAAGAATATTTCAAGATTTCAATACTCTTTCATGCAGGAAATGGTGGGATTTTTTATAAGCCCCAATGAGTTTGAAAATGGAGCCTAAAAGTGTCCATTCTCGAATTTTTGGGGTCTTGACGGTACCACCGCCTGGCAGAGCTTGGAGACCGAGCTATGGCGGTACCACCGCCTGACAGGGGCAGTACCACCATTGGCAGCAATAACTACTAGCGGCACCATCGCCCAGTCTGGGCAACGCCACCGTCGGCCAAGAATTTTGGGTTCTAATAGGTTGTTCCATTTGGCCCAATTTGGTTCTGTTAAGGGCCCAGTTGGCCTCTAATTAAGTTATTGGGATTACCTCCCAATCCTAACTTAATCTAAACTCTAACTATGACATTTATGACATGATTACTGCAATTCGTGTTCCGGTGTATCAATCTCTCTTCCGACGAGCTTCCGGCGAACTTCCAGCGAACATCCGACGAACCCTCGATAATGCTCCGGTGGACTCTCGGCAAGCTATTGGACTTCGCGATGATCTTCTTGGTGAGTTCTGACGAGCTTCTATGGCAAGCTCTAGGACTTCTTGGTTAGTTCTCACAGAACTTCCAGACTTCCGTCAAACTCTCGAACTCGCAATGAGATCTCAATCTTGACTCCGGCACAACACATGCTGCATATCTTACTACCATCGTAGTTAATCCTGCACACTTTTCTCAACATATAGATTAGATCAACAAATGACAATTGGTTTCATCATTAAAATCCGAGATTCAACAAATAACATGTAGATTTTGTAAGAAATAAATAATCAAGATATGGACTTCTATCTTAATCTTCTCCTACTATTTTACTAGCGAGTCATGTGACACCCTCAGCATGTGAAATGGAACTCTCCGGTAGACTTCTAATGGAGATCAGGATCCAATCAGCGTCTTAGTGTAACCTCGAGGGATTCGACTAATCACACTAAGCCAAAAGGTAGGCAACTCTTACCGATCACAACTCCTTGTGATTTCCGTCCTATTCGACCTCCAAATCACCATGGTCTCGAGGGATTCGACCAACCATGATGTTCAATTAATTCAACAACATCGTTACAAGATAAGTCTGATTCGATTGTATACTCTCGAGGGACTCGACCAAGCATACTATGTCTTCAGGTCACCGGTGACATCTTTATGTCATAGGCAAGATAGCGAATCACAATATAGGTGAGCCTCGAGAGACTCGACCAACTCAACCTATACCGGGAATTGGTTCCTACCTATAACGATGGAAGGCCACGTGGGTCAATCTAATTGCCTCACGTTTACCGACTTAATATTGTCGAGAGAGAGGTTTCTATTATTTGATCTCCTAATATGACATATCACACATATACATATTTAATATATATCTACATCACATGCAAATATATATACATATCTAGTAGGTGTAAAAACAATCACACCAGATGATCATGGACCACAGCCTAATGTGATCAGGCCCGAGCTAGTAGGCTTAATCACTCACATCAAGACTATGTGTGCAACGGTACATCTCCATGCCTATGTGTGCAACGGTACATCTCCATGTCTCGATACATCTCCATGCATCGCAATCGTCCATCTCGTGGGACCCGCTATCACATCTACACTCCCGCTATGCCTCCTCGTATGATTACAATTTAATCATAGGTACGCAGGCCCGACAATAACGAGAAATATAATGGAGGCTCGTAGGCCCCAATAATAATAATCACAAGTACACATATCACACGGTCCATGATCATCCGTCAACACATCATACATCACATGTATAAATCATCATCATATATGACTACTAGACAATAATAAAAATAATAATCAATTAATTTTTTTAATTAATTAATATTTTAAAATCAGGATATGTAGAAAATTTCATGAATTCTAAGGGCCATTTTCGTAATTTAAGCAAAAGGGCAGAATTGAATTTTTTTTAATTTCGAGGGGTAAAACTATTTTTTGCCCAAAAACCCTAAGCTAATTTCTCCCTTTCCCCTACTACAGTCGCCGCCGCCCCCACCACCCTACGGGTGGCAGGCTGTGCGGTGAAGGGTGGGGCGCTGCCCTCGCTTGTGGGCGGTTCTGCCCACGGGGCAGCGTCTGCAGGTGGTGTTGCTCTGCCAGGCCGCCACCTTCGCGGGCAATTCTGCCCGCGAGGTAGCGTACGTAGGGCAGCGTCCGCAAGCGGTGCTGCCCCGTCGGGCGCCCGCCCCTAGGGGGGTTTTGCCCATGGGAGCAGCGGTGCCTCACCTCGCAGGAGAAGCGGCCGCAAGCGCCACTGCCCCGCAGCGCCTCTACCCGCGGGCTACCAACCCCGCCGGCCACAAGCCTGTGCAAGCACAGTGCTTGCGCATGCACCGACGCTGTATTGCCTGGCTACAGCTACCACTGTAGGTGATTACAAGCATGCAGATCGAGGGCAGCAATTGTTGCTGCCCTTCCTTGCTTTTGCGTCAACAATTTGACGTCAAAAGTTTCTTCCAAAAAATAACACACGCAATTCAAAACCAATCTATCGCACGAATAACCTAGCTCTGATACCACTATTGGAAAATCTTGGGAGCGACATCATATGCGCAGTGGAAGAACAAGAAAGCAAAATCTCTAATTTTCCAAAAAGATGTTCGTCATCGTGTGAAGATTGGTGCGCAAAAATCTGCGAAACAAACTTCATATAGAATAGATTGTATTACCTAGGGAGATCGTATATCCTTGTTTCCTTGTAGATCTCTAAGAGAGGGTGAAGGAGGTCAAGCGTCCTCTTCTCTAGCGGTGATCCACACAGTAGGGTTGCAATGACGCTCCTCAAAACTCCAGGCCTACTTTGAGGTGAAGAGGGGGAGGAGAATAGGAGAGGCAAGCAAAGACTCTAGCTTATGAACCACTGAATCCCTCCTATTTATAGAGGTCCCCTATCAAACTCTAATGGATCCTCCCCTATTGGGTATTAGATCTGCATGCAATTATTCAAGCCTCTTAGATTAGTGGATCTCTATCCAATAATCTCTTATGGGCTTATTGGATATCCAATAAGACAAGGGCTCCAGCAGATATCTCATATCCGAACCTCTACTCATCGCAATGCCTACCATATGTGTGTGACCCTCTAGGCCCAATATCGAGCTGGTCGTGAGTCATACCTATCAAAACTCTTTATAGCTCAGTGAATTATTATCTCTATAATAATTCACTCGACTCATTGACTATGGACGTACTAGGCCACTACGCTATAGTCCCCAAACGATACAGGGGAATCTAATCTATTAGACTTGTCTATCCTCAGTTACTGTGTACATATAGTCTCTCATTTATCTAATATCCCAAAGACCGTATATCGGGCATGGTGCTGTCAGACCCATACGGTTTCTACTCGAGTCTCGCTATGATCGGATTCTCTTGAAAAACTCTTTCTCTCTCAATCCGAATGACCCTGGCCAGGGATTTGTTTGAGCAAGAACACATGGGATATTCCTCTCATGATGTCGAGAGTGGATGATCCTCTATTGACACTCAATAGCCCTCATAAGGTCGACTGCCACTCCTAATGACCAACTATACTAGATCTAGGACATCCAAATCTATAAGTCTGATATCAAAGAATGTAGCACTCATACAGGACATCCTTGGTATCTCAAGTGTAAAGATCAGATACACCACTAGGACTACGAAATCGGTGTCTAACAATAAGGCATCATGGACCATTCAGCATTCCGTAAGCGGATCAATCAGTGAACTTATTCTCCAATGAGCACCTGTATTGTATCCTTAGTGTCCCCACACGAGCAGCCATGAGACCAACTGCATCCATCATATAGATGGGTATACAACACAATAGTTTGTCCGGTTATCTCGATGTTCCTCTCGAGTAACCTATGACCGGGATTATTTAGGATTTGTGTTTAAAAGTGAATCGATCTCATTATCATGATCTCATCACGATCCGATTCCCATTGCACAGATCCAAGGACATCACAATATATATATATGTATATACATACATATATATAGTGATAAATGCCAAAATATAATAAGCAATAAGATTCTGTGTCAAGTCACATGTGCCATCACTCACGTGATTGGCTTGTTGGGCACATATAATTAGCAACCGCTAGGATCTCGGAAACCCGAGTTGAGACATTTTTTGGCTCCATTTTTGAAGTGGGGCCTATAATCCCCCTCCTCCTCCTTAAAGTTTTATGATCATTCTAAGAGAGGTGTGAGACTTGTAAAGGTTATCTCCTAAACCTATGAAAAGGAGAATGAGTTATAAAGAGAGTAGTTGGTCCTCACCCATTGAAAGAAGATCGTTAGCGAACGTTGGTAGCCTTGACGGAAGAGGAATCGGGAGTGAACGTAGGTCATGACAACCGAACCACTATAAATTCAATATGCAATTATGTTATGCTTTTCATTGCTATTACTTTCTGAGTTAATTGCTTAGTTTACTTACTCTAAGTCAAGCATATTTTCATTATTGATTTTCATCAAATGAAAATTTTAAAATCAAAGTTTTTCTTGAAAGTACTAATTCACCCTCCCCCTCTCTTAGTGTCATTTTCGATCCTAACATGTCATTCTATAAAGTAGTTTGGAAATAAGTTCAGTCCACAACATTAAGTCTATGACAAATTTAATCTCCCTATTAAGTAGTAAACTATATGGTCCTTTAAAAACACTTCTAAAAATTCATTCATAATTGACACATCACATCTAACTTGGGATTAATCAGGAAAATGTTACGAGAACTAAAGGGCAAACTAGTTGCTTTAATACCATGACTTTGTAATACTCTATTCTTAGTTCCACCTATATTTTATGTGTAAGACTAAAGTAAGATGTCACATTCCAATTCTTTATTACTACTATCGATATAAATATAGTGAAAAGTAAATAATCATAAAATTTAAAACATTATTCATCTTAAATATTGATCATTAAATATAAATATTTCTACTCTACACTAAATATTAAGATAACCCAATCTCATATAAAAGTCTGTTAGTATATTTTGACTTGTTGTACTATACTTAACGTAAATATTAATGCTCATGCATGTTCAATTAATATTTCGTAAAATATTGAGAATGACTTATGAAAAGCATGCACTTCAATTTTAAGAGTCAAAAACATGAATATATCGTTTATCATATTCATGAATTATAAATATCATAAATTATATCATTAAATGAGGATAATATATACATATTATTTGTAATTTAATTGGTAGGCACTATATGAGAGAATCTTACAAAATCTTTTACATCTTTTACAAAGAATTCTTCCCTCCTAATACTTAGAATAATAACTCCTTTCGAAGATACTCAAACAAAGCTAAAATAAGAGTCAAACAAAGCTAAAAAAAAGAGAGCAACAATATTTACAAATTAAAGGATTAGATATTTATATCTTAAAAACTAGAGCAAAAAATAAGTTAAATTTTTGTTATTTTGGGGTATGCATGATATTATCGTTGATTTTGGATAGAACTATGGTCGTAACTTTTCACATGTCACAAAAGTTAACCTCGAATAATAATATTGTTATGGTAGATGATACTATTGTCAATGTTGCAATTAACTAAGTAAAATTCTACCATTTGTTCTACAATTACAAATGTTTAGATAAGCCTTATTAATACAAGGTGGCAAACATGTATCGAAATTACACAAGGTGTTAGCATATACGAGGCGGCACACTCGCTAGTGCCCCATGTCTTAACTTTTTTTCTTCCACTAATTTAATATAAAAAAATTTACAATTCATAATTAGATCCATAACACTAAACTTTTAATTAAAATTATTTAATATAAAAAATTATAAAATAAATTCTCATATTAAAATAATTAAAAAATTAATATTATAAATAATTTTAAAAAATAAAAGATATTGCATTAAGTGATAATATTTGTCGATGTAACTACCATCTTCATAGGTGATATTACTATTAATGATTCTTGTTAGATACTTGGTGATGTGGTACACGATTCAAATCTTAGTTAATTATTATAATATATTAATTCTTCAAATTTATTAATTAATTTTATCATTAAAATTTAAAATTAAATATATTCAATAAATTTTGATATTTACAATATTAATTTGATAGTGATATACTAGATATAGTTCAAAATTTATATATATATAATATTAATTCAATAATACATCAGATCTAATTATAAATGAACAAAATAAATCTCTGAATTTGAACAGTATAAATGAGGGACTCTATATATAAAAGAAAAATTCTAGAAAATTCATCGAGGGGAACAAAACTCTCGCACCTCACTTAACGACGGACCACGTCTTTTTATTGCGGATGTGACTTGGTCCCACGTGTGCCCCATGTTATTCCCGAATCACGAGGTAGGTGGACCGGCTGTTACCGACAAGTGAACATTTGCATTTTGATCGTGTAAGTCTGTTACGGCGGTAAGGGTCGTGACTACCTCTCATAAGTCTTTATTTAGATCGACGGAAAAAACCAAAGAAAAGGTCATTCGCCCTTTGTTCTTGAGGGGAGACGTGTTCACTGCACTGAGGGAGAGAGAAATCCGGTTTCCTCTCTTTATCGCCCCTTCCTCCTCCCTCTCTCACTTTTCCCATCGCCTGCGGATGGAATCCACCCTCTTCCTTGCTCGATCGGCCTTTCCGGTCACTGCCGCTGCCGGCGGCAAGGACGCGCGGTTCCGCTTTGCGGCCACCGGGCTGCCGCGGACGGCATCGGCGTCAGTAGTGATCGTGGCAGCGCTGGAGAAGGGCGCCAGTGCGTCGGGCAATGGCGCCAAGAAAACCGGCGGGGCCGGCGGCGGAGGCAGGGTTCCCAATTCCAATTATGTGGTACCACTCGACCTGACGCCGTCATTCTGTCGCCCTCTAAAGGAGATCCTCCGGGACCTCAACAAGAGAGTGCCCGACAACATCATCGACCCTGCTGACAACTCCATCCCTTGGTACCCCTCTTCTCTTTCCCCCTTTCCTCCCTTCTTTCCGGATCCGTCGGCAGCGTTCCTTTTCGTGGATTTCCCCTTGATTAGAATTTGGCATAGAGTTCAGATGTGGTTCGTTCTGGATCCATATTTGTTGACTTTTGAGCATCAGCCTCATTTTATGGTCAGCTGTGGAAAGCCTCTTGTCTGTGATGCTATATGAGTTAGGAAAGTAGCCATGATCTGCATCTCGAGTTGACTTTTCTGGTTGTTTGTTCACGTTAACATAGATGCCATTTGAATTTGTGCCAGCGTGATATGTCCTTTCGACCGAATTAGTGATCATCGAATTGTGGTACTTTTTCTTTGTTCTTTAGCTATGATTTCTGTGACTCGGGTTTTCTCGCCTCCTCTCTCCATTTTGCTTTTTTTTTCTTCTATTTATTACGATCCCTCACTCAATTTTCTCATGATATATCATTTAGGTTGTCTTACTTCATATTTAGTATCAGAGCCCGATTCTCATCATGTCCACAAGAAGTGGGTGACCTTACAAGGATCTCTTGATTGATAGACAAAGAGATGAACTTTTGTGTAGTCTGAGCCGGTGTAGTGTAGCCAAAGATGCTAAGTGCCAAAGTGCCAAAACACCTGAGATGCTCATGATTCATGAATAAAATTAAAAATATATATCATTATTGAGAAACATGATCATAAAATAGAAATAACACATAAAATTGCATTCATTTAAAATACCAAATTACATTATCCATGTCAAATAACAAAAATGACAAAAAAAAACATTAACATTAATCATCATCAACGTCCACATCATCATCCTCAACATCTTCACGTTTGTCATCATCATCCCTTTCAGCTGATTTGTATCACTCAACCTCTTGTTCATCTTAATTAAATTAAGTTCCCTCTTCGACAATTAGAAGCAATGGACTTAAGGCTTTTGCATTCATCTTGTTCTCGCGAGTTGTCATGTGTAAGTTCATTTTTCTTCAACACTCGAAGCTTTTACTACTTCTCCCCATATCAAACTGTCATCATAAAGAATAGGATTTTGCAAGTTAGCACCCATTTCTCCTAATGGCCATTCATTTAAATCATTGAGGGGAGCTACTACTAGCGGAGGAGGAGGAGGAGAGAAAAGATGATTGTTAGGGTCCTGGGATGCTCGACGGGGTGTGGAGGGGGGACAATGGAGGAGGAGAAGAGATGATTATAGGAAGGGAAGGAGAGAGAGAGAGAGAGAGAGAGAGAGAGAGAGAGAGAGAAGAGCCTCCTGGAGATCCACTTAATGTATGGAAGCCTCTCACTGAAGGAAGATGCTGTCGTTGTTCGCTGATGGAGAGGAAGGCACCACCATTCGTTGATGGAGAAAAAGACACCACTGCCAGTTGATTCGAACTAGAATCAATAGACCACTCCAAATTTCTTGTCATTCAAGCTTGACCCAAACTGGGTCGTTCAAGCTTGAGTCAAACCTGATTTGGTTTAGGTTTATGCTTGAACCTCGAGAAGCCTGTGCTCAATCGTGCGCTTGTGCCATGCGAAGGTGCCCACCTGGATTAATTAGTAAGTGGCGGCACTTGGCCTCACCTTGCTTGGGTGCCTAGGTGAGTGTCTAAGTGCTTGATGCCTTCACTGTCTCAGCAAGGTTTGAGTTCTTTTGAACATTAACTACTTGTCATCAAAGTTTACCTAGATACCTTGATTATTACTATGAAAGGGAAACATCAAAGGTCCTAGATCAAACTCAGAATGATGATATTTTAAATCATATTAAGGCAGATTAAGAATTGGACCAAAAGAAAAATTACATTAAAAAAGTAGCATGCATAAAAAACACTACGGAAATCATGCACATATTTATACATTTGACAGGGAACAAAATCAAAATCCTGAACAATCTGTGTCAAAAAACTTACCTTTCAAATTGATAAGAAGTGTGCAATCCATGTGATTCCATTACTCTCTTGTTTCTACATAGAACAAAATTAATTTAAGGCACCTAGACCATTCTTTTCATTTTAATTTTACCCCTTTACTTTTTTTATTTGAATTGCTTCGACATTTGACAGTTTCATGGTTTACAATTGCCTCTTGGCTTGACTAGCTTGACTCAACTGGACTTGGCATGTTAATTGGCTAAGTCTGGTTTAACCCTATTGATGCTTGTTTTTGTAGGTATCATGCAAATAGAATGCTGAGTTTCTATGCCCCAGGTGAATCTTTCTTCATCATTATTAGTTTGATCACAATATATTTTTTTTAACTTTGTCATATGTTGCATGCAAAACTAGAGTATTTTATGTTTGTTATTAATCTCTTCATGATGGATTCTATATCACATAAAATTAACCAGTGAAGTATCACATAATTTGCATTCCAAGGATAGTTCTCTTCATTATGATTGCAGCCTATCTGATTTAAAATACAATATTGAACTTTTCACTCATACCATATTGTTGATTTCTTACCACGGAGCCTTTTCTAAAGATCTGTCAGCAATTACATTGATTTATTCTGTGGAACACTAAGAAATACAATGAATTTGGTTACCTATTTTTTTCATTCATGAGTAAAATGATGCTAATATCTGTCTTCTTTACTATTATACAGAAACTTGTACATGTATACCCTAATTCATCATAGTACAAAATTCTCCACACAATCTTTTTTGGCAGATTAGAAGAGAAATCCCATGCATCCGGTCTTTTCTTTTCATTATTTTAACTGCAGTATTTACCTTTATCTGCTCAAAATTTTATATACCACTTAAACAACTAGAAAACCTATTATTGGATATTAATATTGCCCTTTTAAAAATCTCAAATCCTGTGTATTATACATCCTTAGTCTTGCATTCTTTAGTTAAGTTGATCTAAATTAACATTGGCTTAATGTGGATGAGCATCTTACAAGATCTGATTTGTCACTATCAATTTCTTGTGGCTTTTGCATCACAAGGCTGGTGTGGAGAAGTACGTGATATAATATTCTCGGACAATGGGAATGTGACTGTGGTATATCGTGTTACCATACGAGGATTGGATGGCGAGGTACTTGTCTGCAACAGCTTCATTTCATGCCCTTTTTTTTTTTCTCTATTAATTATACAATGGACTACTTGTAGTTGAAATATCAGCTTTGCATGTCTATTTTTGTAGTGCCAGGTAAAATATAAATCTACTGAAACTTTGAGGAAAATGTTATTCATATATCTCCAGATAGTTCCCCTTTTTTCTCTCTTTGGAAAAGAGAATATTTTGGTTAGCAAAGGTAAGGCTGAAACATTTGTGTATTTTGATCAAGATCTGGTATTTCAGGATATTGGACACATGGGCTGATTGGAATGGGTCTGGTATGCACCAGCATGGCAGCACATAGTACATTGGTACATACCATGATACCAAAAAGAGGGAGGAGGAGGAGGCAGAGGGAAGTTGGAGAGGAGAGGAGGAGTACTTGGGCCGGTGGCATCAGTGCCATTGCAGGAGGTTGCACTAGCAGCAATAGGCAATGGATGGTGCTGACGGCATCATAAGCAGTGGGTGGATGGTGGGTTTGCAAGAGAGATAGGCAATATAGAGATAGGGTCGAGTGGCCACTATGTATCGCTAAAAAAATAAATGAACTGGATCACTGAAAGGGACAGTGCATGTCATGGTTCACACTCAGACCAGTAAATGGTGGTTGATACATAATGGTTGGGGCAGATTGATGATCCTTAAATTCAACACCTCTTTTTTTTCTTTTCTCTTATTATTAACACATTTTGTCTAACTGTTGCAACCCAATATAGGAGTCAAATAAACGGGTTGTTCAAGTCAAGATAAGGACTTTTTTCCTTCAATTATTTTTTATGATTTTGAAGTAATTTTATTAATTTATGTGGGGGTAAATCTTATGTTATCATTATTTTTACGCTTTATTGTTTATTCACTTGAAAGGATGATCTTATCATTAGAAGGTTCTAGATGAGCTTGAACTGGGAGAAGAAAGATAATATCCTTGGTTTATCAAATCTTATTAGTAGTTGAAACTTGAATGGCTAATCCATAAATAAAGCCCTAAATGTCTCAACATGTCTGACAATGATATATTTTCTAAAAGAAAGTGAAAATGTTTTCTTAAGCCTTGTGACCTTACCATCTTCTTTCTCTCTAGAATGGATAATTTATTCCAACTTCTAGACTTCTTTTAATTGTCTCCTACCTGCTTGTCCTTTTCACTTTGATTTCATGAATTTAATTATATTTTAATTATTTGTTGTTTTATTTTCCTACCTTAAATTTGTGATGGATGCTCTATCAATTTGGGGCTTAATTGTGGACTACCATCACTGCTTTTGACATCACTAAAACTGAGGACTGAAATTGAAAGAAATGAAATGCCTGATCCTATATGTACCACCAAAATGCAAATATGTGAAAAAATGAACAGTCAGACGAAAGGAGCACCAAAATTTCACATTCTTCTGTCGTTTATTTAATAATGCCTTTTTCAAGCAAAAAATACATTTATGTTAAAAATGTAGTTACTTATGACCAACCGACAATAGTTTGAATACAAAATATACAAGTAGCATTTTAAAAACATTGTATGTCTTGGTACAGCATGCTGGAAATGTTGTTAAGTTTGACTTTCAATGTATTTGCCATGTTATACATGATTTTTAAAATATTCTACTCAGTTACATAGCACATGGACAAAGGCAGAATTTGAACAGGAAAAGCCATGAATATGGAACTAACCATCTTAGGGCATGAAGATGGAAATGGTGAAAATTTGGGGGTTTTAGGTAATTACTTAAAAATTAATATTTGTCAAATACAGGACTTCATGTTGGATCTGCCTTTTAAGCTTCTAGGTTGCTTGATTTGGGATAGCATGGTTGATGGGGGCCTCTCGATCAGTCTCAGGAGTACAGTAGGGCCTCAATGGTTTGATCAGTGACTACAGATCGAACAAGAACCAAAACCAAAACTTCAGAGCTTGCTTTGAAACAGGGTTATATAGTTCAATTTATCAATGGTTGAAATCCTTTTCTGGAGCTTTGGTTTGAACTTTCAAGGTACTTAATTGTTCATTGTGGTAATTCTTGCTCTTACTGTCGAAAATATAAAATATTTTTAAACCAGAATTTCTGCCATAATTGTAATAATTTTGTCAGATTTAATGGTTGCATCAATTATATTACTGGTTGTTAGCAATAAAAACATGTAATGACATGGTAGTGGATCAAGAAACCTGTCATGGACTTGGACAACCTCTCCATGTTGAAGAAAGGTTATTAAAAATGTTTCTCACTCATATCAAGTCAGAAGTGCATATGCATAGAGTACCTTATGCTATGGTATTAACAAGACAGTGCAAATATAAATTTGCTATATGCTGATGAATTTGAATATTCAAGGGAATATGGTGGTAATGTTCAGGCTTTCCAGGGTTGATGGGTTGTTGAAACCATTAATAAACTGGTATTAAACTTTAATCATTGACAGTCTTACATGATACTGCACATAGTTAAGCTAAATCAGTGTTTTCCACATATAAGGAAAGACTTAAGACCTTTAAAAGAATTAGGGCTACACTCTTTGTTCAGAAACATTACCACCATATTCCCTTGAATATTCAAATTCCACAGCACCAGTCTGATGGGACAGTATTAGAATTGGGGCTAGAATTTAATGTTCAGGCTTTCCTGGTGGTACAGTTTCAGCCTGATGGGTTCTTGTGGGTTCTTGAAATCAGTATACTGTTTTAACTACCTGTTTGATACTGGTTTCAACAACCCATCAGACTGGTACTGTACCAAAGTGATACAATCATTAAAGTTGGTGATTGATCAAAACAATAGATATCATTCGTTATGTATTGGTCCAATCAATATTTTAAACCATGGATCAAAATATGATTGGGAAATACAGTCCCAACTTGAAAATGATTTCATTTTGGTCTTCAATTTGAGATTTATTATCATCATCATCAGAATATTTGCATTTTGATTACCATCTGAAGTCATATATACAAGTGTAATACTTTTTTAGATATTGATTGTTACTCAAAGAATATATGAAATGGCCCAATTAGATGTCTTGGTGGCTCCCTAGGGCTACATAACTAAGATTTGAAGGTTTTGAAGGGGTTCACTTAATGTGGTGAGATTGAAAGTTCTTTGTTCTGTTGAAGTGGAAACATTTGTGGACTTGATCTGTGTATCTTTTTAGGAAACCAGATAAAAGTTTCTTGATTGGAATTTAAGGATGAGCAAATTTTTAGGCCAAACTCTTGTACATGCGGAATAGGTGTGGATAGCAGGCTGAGAATTTATTGATCATGAAATTACACCATCAGTATGGATCTAACCAGTGACAGTCATTCCTACTTATTTATATATTGTTTGACTTCATATCAATTCAAGGATTTTTTTCCAGTCAAATTTCCCAAGCGTTAACATATTCATCACTGCTGTTGATGCTGTCTTTATTGCTGATGCCTTGTTGTCTCCCTTGCATGTTCCTAAAGCTGGCAGATATCCTGTTCATGCTTCAAACTTTCCCCTCAATGGAATGGCTCCTGATGCCTTTGCTTCCCTCCCTGATGCACGTCACGTCCCATCCCCCTCTAACGTCTTATCCTGCCCCTTGTCTCTCTCTGCCCTCTTCTATGCGTGTTCCTACCTCGTCCTCTCTTCGTATGCGTCCCTCCATTCTCTCACCCCCAATGCCAGCCCCTTTGCTCCCCTTGTATCCTCTTTGTTCTCCCTTCCCTCTTCTATGCTCCTTGAATTAGTAGCTGAGATGTCAGATGGTGGGGGGTCTTAGTCAAGATGCTGGATGGTGAGGACTTAGTCCGTTGCAACCCTTTTAATTTCTCGACTTTGAGCCTCCCCAGGATGAATTTTACCCAGCTTGCATTTGAGCCAAGGAGTATCCAAAATTCCCATAAAGCTTTATGGCGTGGGTGGCAGAGGCCTTTAGAAAGGCTCCCGATGAAGTTGCCTATCTTGATGAAGCTTTCATGCTTGATGATAAAGACCTTGAGTGAGCAAAAGTGGTTGTCATGGAAGGGCCCAAAGCCCGAAGGAAACTACTTCAGGTTAACTCTAAACCCCTTCTTATAGCTCTGAAACATAAATATATGAAAATGCCATTGCATTATGCTACCCCAGATTCCTCCTCTATGCTAGCCCCATGCCAAATGGAATCTAACCCTTCTCCCACAATTTAATATCTTAGCCCTCTCTTGAAACTATAGGGAAGCTCTTAAATACTGTAGTGGTGACCACCTTAGAACCAAATATTGCATGTTGCTTGGAGGGTTGATAGGTTCAAAGCCACCCTAATTTGCAAAATGTGACCAATTGTTTAAAGTACTTACTGAAGAGCCTAGTAAGTAAGGCTTTGTGGCTTCTTATTGCTACGTGGCTAGTACTTGTGCTTTTATTTGTCGATTTGTATGGAAAATTCTCGATATGCTTGATTTGGATGACATTCCTTGGTTTTGAGTGGAGACAGGAACTATATTTCCTCCCCTAATTAGAAATCAGGACTCTAGCCTTTTCTTTTGAATAAACCTGTCATGGATTTCGATAAATTTTTTTCCAAGCTGATTTAGTTGATTTGGGTTGTTTGGGTTGTTGGTTTACTAGTAACAAGAATCTAACCCTTCTCCCACAATTTAATATCTTAGCCCTCTCTTGAAAACTCTAGGAAGCTCTTAAATACTGTAGTGGTGACCACCCTTAGAATCCAAATATTGCATGTGCTTGGAGGGTTGATAGGTTCAAAGCCACCCTAATTTGCAAAATGTGACCAATTGCTTAAAGTACTTACTGAAGAGCCTAGTAAGTAAGAGTGGTGACCACCTTAGAACCAAATATTGCATGTTGCTTGGAGGGTTGATAGGTTCAAAGCCACCCTAATTTGCAAAATGTGACCAATTGCTTAAAGTACTTACTGAAGAGCCTAGTAAGTAAGGCTTTATGGCTTCTTATTTCTACGTGGCTAGTACTTGTGCTTTTATTTGTCGATTTGTATGGAAAATTCTCGATATGCTTGATTTGGATGACATTCCTTGGTTTTGAGTGGAGACATGAACTATATTTCCTCCCCTAATTAGAAATCAGGACTCTAGCCTTTTCTTTTGAATAAACCTGTCATGGATTTCGATAAATTTTTTTCCAAGCTGATTTAGTTGATTTGGGTTGTTTGGGTTGTTGGTTTACTAGTAACAAGAAGTCACCCCTGCTCATATTTTGGTTCAACTTGACAAAGCTTTTATGATGTCGCTTGTTTAGATTTCAGCCCTACTAGATAGAGTACCCCGAGGTGGAGTCTTTGTCAAGGAGGTCTAGTGAGATGACTATCCTTCCTCTAGCCCCCACGACTCCTTTTATCATCAACTTACTATCCTTGAACACAAATTCTCTAATTGGCACAAGCATTGTATGGGCAACCTTGAAAAATCCTTAGCTATTAACTCGTTGGAGCTTTTAAAGACTCCAAAAGAGTGCTCACCACTGAGAATTCTTAAATCTGCAAATCCTTTATAATAAATTGATTGCTTGGCCAAGGAGATCTTAATTACAAATAATTCCATTGTATGGTGGCTATGCGCAAGAGACAGAACACCATTGCTATCATACCTCTACCTCTGTAACTACCCTAACAGATCCTCAAGACATCCTTAACCATTTTAGTCACTGGTATGAAGATCTCTAGTCCTTGAGGCCCTCTATCTCTTTGCTTGATTGGAACTTAATTACTTTGTCTAAAGTTAGTGATGCAGACTCTCACAACTTATCTTTGCCCTTCTCCAATGTGAAAATCTTTGTTGCTCTTAATCAAATGGGTTTAGGCAAGAGCCCAGGCCTCGACGGCTTCATGGTTGAATTCTATCGTACTTACTGACTTTGCATTATGGATTCAATCCTTAGTTCTTTCAATGCTATTGTACTTATTGGCCTTGTATTAGGGATTCAATCATTAGTTCTTTCAATGCCTTTCATTCAAATTTCTCCTTAACTGTTAGTTGAACTAGAGTATTTTTAATCTATATTCCCCAAAACTTAACCCCTCCTTACTTCCTATCGCCCTCTACAATATCTTCTACAAACTCATTGGCTATCCACATGAAGCCACTACTTAACAACCTCATTCATAAAGAGCAATTGACCTTTATCCAGGGTAGAAACATTAATGATAAAATTGTGATTGCCAATGAGTTAGCCCACTCAATGTTTATATCAAAGAAAAATGCCCCTTAATCCTCCTCAAGTTAGAACTTGAGAAAGCATTTGATAAGATTTCTTGAGAATCTCTTGAGATTTCCCTTAATTCAACTTTTGACCCTCCATCCAAATAATCATGTCATGTTAGACAAGGGATCCACTCGCCCCCTCTCTTTTTGATCCTTATCTAATTAATTCTCTCATCCATTCTTGACAAGCAAGTCCATCACATCAATCTCTCTCCCTTCAACATCAAGGGAATTAAAATCTCACTTATTGTTGAAACGGTCATTTCTTTCAGGGCTACCCATATGTCTTGTTCTCATTTGGCCAAGGCCCTTGAGCTTTATTCTACTTTCACCAACCTTTCCATCAACAAGTCAAAATCTGAAATTCTTTTGCCCAAAGGTTGTGACCCTCAAACGAACATTGCTTCTGCAATTTGTTTGGTATCAGGGAGGGATCTTGGCCCCTTAAATACCTAGGCTCATATGTCAACCCTATTAAGGACCCTAAAAGATTTTGACTTTCCTTCTTGTGGACAACATCTTGAACGGTATCCAAGGCTGGCAAAAAGGCCTCATTTCCCTAGTGGGTAAAATCATCCTTGTCTACTCGGTGGTCAATGCCATACCCATCCATATGATTATGAATTATTGGGTTTCTAAAACAAATCATTACAAAAGGATATTTAGAAGGTTTTTTGGAACAATGATAGCTCTCAAAACAAAATTTATCTCCTCATATGAAATTGTAGCACCTCCCCCAAGAACAAGGGTAGTCTTGGTATTAGTGATTTACACCTTGTCAAATTTACCATTGAGGCTAAAAGGATTATTCCTTTACTCAATAAATCTGATCACCATTGGGCTTCATGGCTTATTGCCAAATATGTATCTTCCTCCCCTTGGTTTTATACTATTAAATTAGGAGCTTCATGGGTTTGGATCATGGTTCGTCTTACTAATCTGTATCGATATAGTGATCGACCTGTCATAGACTTAGTTGGTTTTGCCTAAGTTGTGCGGCACTCTTTCGTGTCTATCTGCAAAGGTCAGCCTCCCCGAAACCTCCTATGGTCCCTTAGGACCTACAATAGAGAAAATGGATTAGAGAAAGTATCTCATTCGGGATCTATAAGCAATTATTTCAGTAAATACTTTATAGCCAATGCAAATTACAAACAGACTTCACAAGCTCCGAACGATCGTACAACAAAGGGTTTAAAATGGTCCACTATAGACCGAAATCTCCCATAAGTGTCCACATGACACAACATTTATTTACAAGCCGAAAATGACCACCAAACCTAACTAAAATGGGACTATTAAGCCTTTAATCATCCCTCTACATGTTGTGCAAAGCATAAACAAACCAAAAGACACGGACATATATAAGCATTATATCGAACACCTCATTTACAATTTTGTCCGTGACATTCTCCCCCACTTATTCCTTCGACGTCCTCGTAGAAGCCTTTGTCGACACTATAACTCCTAGCCTTTGCTGAGTCTTCAATCTTCTGCTCCAGCTGCAATGCACCTCTTGGCTCCCAATTGCTCTCCGCTGCTGTTGTTGAGTAGTCGAACTTTTAATTCACCATGCTGTTTTAACTTGCCAATGACTTTGACTCTAGTGTGGGTTTGGCTGAGTTGTGTTGATCATTGTTGGTTTCTGCAGATCCTTCAGATGAAGAAAAAGACCATCCTTAATATGCGCCAGTCTCTCAAATACCTCATGCTGCTTGAACTGGGTGGATGCTTGT
The DNA here is from genome assembly GCA_004837865.1 of Musa balbisiana. Lineage (NCBI taxonomy): Eukaryota > Viridiplantae > Streptophyta > Magnoliopsida > Zingiberales > Musaceae > Musa > Musa balbisiana. The sequence continues at coordinate 23,578,416 of CM017195.1, read as the reverse complement.
TGGAGCTTTAACGAGCATCGCCTCGTAAACTTTTAAAGTTTTTGGGTCCTTCTATAAAATTTGCCCATCGTTTCTTCTTTCACTTAGTTGTCACTTCAAAGTAGGTTCGTATTACTTCCACTTTTGATTGGTATTCTATTGGGAAATGAAGCGGACAATCTACTCTTAGTAGCATCGATCACCACTGATGAGGATTTGACAACTATTGTCTTTTATTAGATTTCTTCAAAGGGTCTTTGAACTTATGTAGAGCTTCTCTGCTGGATATATCAAAGAATTGGGGTACTCAGTTTCGCTCATTCTCTTAAGAGTTGAGAAGGTAATGGTTACTTGATTTCGCATGCCTCCTCGAGAGTTGTACTCCATGCATCGAGCTGGTTACTAGCCTTCGCCATCTCTTTGCTCACACTTCTGAAGCACTCAAAGTATTTGCACTCCTTGCGTTGAGTTAGCTACTGTGATTCACCTTCTCAATGCCATCGAACTTCTGGAATGCAAGAAGTTTTCACCCTAACTTGGAGTAAGTCTCTAGTAGGTTTGGTTGCCTCTGGGATTGCACCGTCTTCTTTATCATCTTTGTCGCTTACTCTAAGTCGCAAAGGTACAATATCGCGTACTGCCTACTTTGTTTCTTGGTCGAGCACTCTTGTATCAACCCGAAGTCCTTCTCTTTCGGTTATCTTGATGAGAAGCTTGTTGACATCGGTCTTACGAAGTTTCCTGGCCTCTGCCCTTCAGCCTTGTCTCGGTACTTGGAGTTTGCCTCTGCATTCTCCACCTCCTCGGTCTCTTTCACGACCAAGCGCTCTCTCTCCATAAGAGCAAGGGATCGATGACTTCACAGAAGTCCCGCCTCTATGGTACCATGGTGCTGCCATGCCCATGGCCCTACTATCCGTCGCCTCGCATCTACGTCCCTTTCTTCACGATCGGTAGATCTGCCTCTATGGCACTGTGGCACTCCTCTGAGTCCATCTCCATTTTAACCAATGCTTGGTTTTTGGGTAGCTAAGTCCCTTTGGACTCGTCGTCGCTTCCTCGTCCCTTTTGACCTCTTGCTTTAACACCTCTGTGTTCTCCAAGCAATTCCCTTTGATCGATGGAAAGATAGACTACAACTCCTATGTATGGCCTCCGCCATCATGTTGTAGAGTTTGCATTGATTCTGTTTTCCTTAGCTTCCTTGGTAGCAACGTTCTTTTATTTGGCCTTGTCCTCTGACTTGTCGGGATCCCTTAAACGAATATGAGCTCTGGAGCAGTTCAACTCTCCAATCGCTCCGATTATACCTCTACATGATCAAGTCCCCCCCCTCCGGGACTTATTAGTTTTTGGGTAGCTGAGTCCTTCTGGACTCGTTGTCGCTTCCTCACCCCTTTCGACCCCCTGCTTCAACACCTTTGTATTTTCCGAGCAGTTCCCCTTAGTCAATGGAAAGACAGACTGCAACTCCCATACATGACCTCCACCATCATGTTGTAGGGTTCGCATCGATTCTTTTCTCCTTAGCTTTCTAGGTAGCAATGTTCACTTACTCGACTTTGTCCTCTGACTTGCCGAGCTCCCTTAAGGGAATATAAGCTCTGGAGCAGTCCAACTCTCCAACTGCTCTGATCATACCTTTACATAATCAAGTCCCTCCCATGGGACTCACTGGTACTTGTATTCGGTATACTCCCTTGGTGACATATAGCCCCTATATGCTGATGACCAAGGCTTTTATTTGATGTAAAATTCGATGCACGCATGGAAGACTCGCCTCTACGATACCATGACATTCACTCGAATCCATAGCCTTTCTTGTCGTCGTGTTGTTCACCGAAGTGGAGGTCCCAATAGCTCTCGATCATACCTTCGTATGATCTAGTCCCTCACGAGACTATATTCGTGTGTATCGCATTACCACGAACTATTCCATGGTCCCTTAGAACCTACAAAAGAGAAGATGGGTTAGAGAAAACACCTTACTCGGGATCCACAAGCAAACATTCTAGAAAATACTACATAGCAAATGCAAATTACAAACTGACTTTACAAGCTCCGAACAATTGCACAACAAAGGGGTAAAATGGTCCACTACAGACCGAAATCTCTCACAAGTGTCCACATGACACAACCTTTATTTACAAGCCTAAAATGGGGCTGTTAAGCCTTCGACCGTCCCTCTACATGCTGTGTAAAGCATGAACATACCAAAAGACACGAACATACAAAAGCATTACATCAAACATCCTGTTTAGAAGCTTGTCCGTGACATTCACTCCTTGATGTAAAATTCGATGCACGCATGGAAGACTCGCATCTACGATACCATGAGATTTACTCCTTGAATCCATAGCCTTTCTTGTCGTCGTATTGTTCACCGAAGTGGAGCTCTCAATAGCTCCCGATCATACCTTTGTATGATCTAGTCCCTCAAGAGACTAGATTTGTGTGTATCGAATTACCACGAACTATTCCACCACGATCCGCTGCACCATGTCGCCTCTTGGTGACATCTCCATTGCAGTTTGATCATTGTGGAGATGAACTCGGGTTGCGATCCCTCAATATGTGGCCTCTACCAACACATCGCAAGGCCTCTTCCACCTTTAATTGTGTTCGCTTCACTAGCAATCGACCTTCGTCCACTTGCTCTTGGGTCATACACCCAAACGAAGCACAACTCTAGGACAATCTATTGCTTAGTAGCTCCCGAAGTCCACCGACTTCACTGAAATTGGTGCACCATTGTCTGGATCCTAGGCCTCTGCCCTCACCAACACAATCTCCGTGATGCATCGCTTCTTTCATGGCAACCTAAATGGCAGCACTGTAGCATATTCTTTAAGGGTACTCGCCTCCGCGTCCTCTTGCCCCATGCCTAGGCCTTCTGAACCCAACTTCGCCTCCGTAAGTTGAGTCGCCTTGTTCCTCCATCAAATGCTTCTCTGAGATAAGGTGCATGTGCCTCGAAGCTCCCCTCGTCTTTGGCACCATATAGGATGAGTTTGCTCCATCATAATGAAGGACCCATGGAACGATATGATCCCGCTCTTGTCTCTGCAAGAGTTCATGTCCTTGACCTTTGTTCAAGGAAAGCTTCGTGCCTCCACTCCATGTTCCATCTTCTATGTTGACTCTCTTCATGCGGCTTGGGTATTTCGCCAAGTTACACCTAAGTTGCTTCGCTCCTCGATTTGCATTAAGTTGATGGTGACCCTCGCGCCCACCATTCCACGGGTTAGCCCTTCATTGAGTTCAATCTTTATATCGACTCCAAGTGTGCTTTTATTTTGTGTTGCCTTGGGTCGCTCCCCTACTTGATCTCACAATGCATCCACCAATGTATTACCTCATGCGAAATCATATGACGACTCCTCGCCACTCACTTGGTTCGTTGAGCTTTGTGGGGTTGTTGTCTTGAGGTACTCAACATGTACAGTTTGTTGTATATGATTCTCCATCTGGAGGACTGGTACTTATCCCTCCAAGGTATTTGTCCCGTTCGAGCAACTTCTCTCTTCGTATCCTTCCCTTTGGAAGTTTCAGAGACTACTATCCCCTTGTGCTACTCCGTCTTGTTGAACAAACTGTGCACTGTTCTGCCTCCGCAAATGCACTTGCTAGATTGAGACTCCTCGCCGATACAGCCCTTGCTGCACCCCTTAAGGCCTAGCAACATGCTGAACTCGCTGCACACTTCAGCCTCCTACAGACGTATCCTTCTCATGCCGAAGAGAGAGTTTTAATGCTCCATGGCGTTGAGTTTCGGTCGCCGTAGGATGGCCACGAACATTTCATCGTCCACATACAAGCCCTTGCATGAGTACTAAATTCTTCGAGTTAGCAATTCCTCTCACCTCTGTGAGCTTTGGACAACTATTTCGGTCGCTGAACAACCCATTCCACCTTGTATGGTCTCATCCTTTACCAAGCACCTCGCTTGCCTTGAGCACAATTAAGTATGGTTGCCAACGTCGAGTCGTAGCTCGAACTCAACTATCCCAACCTTTGTACGCTACGTATTCTTCCAAGCTTGTTTTCCTCATGGTGCCTTTTGCGCGAAGGGTTGGCCATTCCTTTGAATGCCAATCTTAGATGCTTGCTCCTCTGAGCGACTCCTTTTTCTTACTTCTCCATGTCCATTTTCCCCTAAACGGTCGCACATGTTGGCTGCCCTCAACGCAGCCACGCTAGGTCCCCCACGTTTGCATGTCAAGTATTTCTATAAGTGCTTGACCCGCTCTGATACCATATGTCACAGACTTAACTGGTTTTGCCTAAGTCATGCGGCACCCTTGCGTGTCCATCCGCAAAGGTCAGCCTCCCGAAACCTCCTATGGTTCCTTAGGACCTACAAAAGAGAAAACGGGTTAGAGAAAGCATCTCACTCGGGATCCACAAGCAATCATTTCAGTAAATACTTCATAGCCAATGTAAATTATAAATAAATTTCACAAGCTTTGAACGGTCGCAAACAAAGCGTCCAAAATGTTCCATTACAGACTAAAATCTCTCACAAATGTCTACATAACACCATCTTTATTTACAAGCCGAAAACGACCACGAAACCCAACTAAAATGGGGCTGTTAAGCCTTTGACTGTCCCTCTATATGTTGTGCAAAGCATGAACAAATCAAAAGACATGAATATACATAAGCATTACATCGAACACCCCGTTTATAATTTTGTTTGTGACAGGCCATTGGTATGGTATGTATCGAGCCATACCGATGTATCGACACGCTAGATGGTGGGGCATACCGATAAACTTATATTTATCGCCTATTAAAGTTTATAATTTTGGTCAGTACTAGTGTACCGACCATGTATCGGTATGGCACGTATCAAGGCGTACTGCGGTATGATTGTACGCCCAAAATAATTGAAAATAGCTCTAAAAATACCTGAAAAATAAGAAAATGGTTAGATTAGGGTTTTTAAGTTGGAAATAAATATAAATTGGTATAATTTTAGCAAAAATAATGTAATTAGGAAAGAATAGTGATATCTTTTTTAGGCTTTGAGTAGTTTTATAGTACGCTCCGGATCGTCCTTCCGTTACATTGAATTATCTACAAAGAAATGATTTGAATTGTTAGATTATTTTTTAAACAACTTAAACTTTAAGATTCAAATGAATTAAGTAATCAATCTATAGATATATCTGGTTCCACTACTAAAAAGAGCAATGGGACTCCATGGGCGATGGATCGGGGTCCTCAATCTTTTGTATTTGTATATCATTATGATATGTTTGTTGGACTCAATCTTGAAATTGATCCCACGACATAGTGTACTGATATACTATATGTTATTGGTGCATCAATGTGGTGATAGTCGTAGTCCGATCGATGTGAACCACGTGTCCGAGGTGGCTCCTGAGGCAAGGACGAATCCGTATCAGTGCGGAGCATAGGAATGTCAGAACTTTTAATTTCACTACTGATTTGCTGCTTCGTATCGTAAGATCGATCATCGTACTGTTGCTCGGAGAAGCATAACCAACTATCACCCTGCTGCTATTGGCCATAAGATTCTTCATAATACGATAGTTGTGAATACGATAAGCTTTTTTCTATGTCTACATCCTGTAGGTTTTGTCGCATCTATTTAAAATCATCCACTACCTTCCCCTTCCCTTCCCTTTCTGTGCATAAAATTGATCAATACCTCGTCGAGTTCCATGATCTGAATCTTGGGTGATATATGTAAAATACTGCTCCTCGGTCCATGTACCACCCTCAAATTGTGTAGATGGGACCATCGACTCTTTGACGTCGCCACCATCATCAGTCAAGGCACTACTATCCACGCTGCTGCCATGTCTCTGGATCGAGCGGATTGTTGAATGTGATTACGAAGGTGTCTCATCACTTGACTCGATTCTTTCCAATAGTGCAGCTGATGCTACTGCCTTCCCCTTTGCCTTTGCCTTTGTACACTGGTTGGGCGACTGTGATGGTTAGATGTCTCTAGTTCCTAGAGCAATCTGACTTGATGTTGTCCGGCTCCTTTCGCCACGTTTTGACTGAGGGGGATCTTCCTCCTACTAGTGATGTACTTCCTCTTCTTTTATTGCCTCGGTGATAAAACGTGAAAGACGTTGAGGATCTCCTATCTCATCAATTTGAGGATCCTCTTGGTTCTTCATCGCTTCGAACCACTCTAACATCGACTCTGAATCTTTGTTGTAGAAATAGAGGTCGATAGGATCAATCTCTGTTTTCTTTGGCTCCTTGTCCAGCTCTAGCACACTGCAACCTTAGTCGCATATTATAGGGACACATACCAGTTTTTATAATTGTCTATACGATATTCTGTTGCGGACCTTTATGTGAATTAATATGAATATTGACCAATTACGTTCACAACCACTAAATGTCGTCGTTTGCGAAAGTACATGGATGATAACCTTCCTTAAATTTGGTGTATCTCCAAATTGTAGCCACCACACGACTGCAAAAAGATATAAATAAGACTTTATTAGTATAATAAATAATTAATATCAAATATTGTTTATAATCAATATATGTGTAACTTTTTCTTACTAGGATCCATATTGTAACGACACGGTACAGTTACAACGTCGAAGAATGAACCAAATGTGTCTCAGAATAATCGTTCCTCCTTAATAGCATCAGCTGCATTGGTAGTGTTTGACAAGAGTCAATATATAACATTTCTTAGTGCTGACAATAAATCTGATCGCATTCTAAGACTACCGAAATTGAATGGTTGGATTTAGATAATACGCTGCAAGACATAATTTTGTTAGTAATAATTTTTAAATATTAAAAAATTATGAATTAAATTATACTGAATCTGAATTTACTTGCATTATGGATTTCTTGGTCTATATGAACTTCAGTCCTGCGATCTATGATCTGTAAGTATTAGTTGGTCTTAAAACCATATTTGAAATGGTTTCTTGACCTTCTCTCTTGCTATAATCAATATATGCTTAAGATAAGGCATTTGTGGACATTTGTTCATATCGACCTTACGAAGGATTGTGTAAAGTGGTTCCACACCTTTTATGATTTCATTCATAGTATCCTAAAATCTAGAAGTAAGAATATTCTTTTTCACTTTTTTTCTATCGCTCGAACTTTTTTATTTTTTTTCCATCTTTTTTCCATCGCTTGATCTTTTCCCTTTTTTTTCCATCATTTATGTGAGGTGACCATTACATCGAGGCTTTTTGCTATATTGACTTTAAGACAATGAAATTTGTAGTAAATTGAGTGACTTCAAGTCTGAGTATCTCACCATTTATATACTTTTGCATTAAAGAGTGGATCCAATGATGATTATATATAAACTTCGTGATCGACTGTGCTCGAGCTACACACTTGTTAACTGATGATAGCTCGCAAATATTCTTTAACATTAGATCCATGCAATGAGTTGTACATGGAGTCCAAAACAATGTTTTCTTTTTTCCATCAATTGTAAATCGACCTTCTTTAAATTAGCTCTATTAGTGACTATCTGAACAATGTACTATGGTCTAATCTCCTCTACTACGGTGTCCATTATGTTTTCAATATAGTTTGCATCTTGAATCTTGTCAGAAGCATTACTTGACTTATAAAAAACCACTCGTTTATTATAATAAACAAGAAAATTGATGATGCTCATTCTTGTTGGTCTTATTGAACTATCACACATTAGTGTCATCCCATATTCATCCCACTACCTTTTGAAGAATTTGATCCAATCTTTTAGTTCAGTCACCTCCTCATCTAAATACATATCGTGAATTTCCTTCGGTGTTGGAGGTTGGATCCCCGTGCTACACTTTTGAATAGAGGAGATCATGCTCTGATAATATGGATCTTGGGCTATGTTCCCATGCACCTCAGTGACGATCACTAGATCTGGACCCATCAACCCCTTGGTATTTCTAGCACTAGAAGTACCTACAGATTCTTGATAGTGTGATCCCAATGAGGAATAGTCGGAAGGTGGTTTGGGCTTTCAATGTGGTTGTAGTAGTTAAAAATTTCCTTGTGAAGATTAATTTGGTATTGCCTTCCCACTTACTCTTGTATGGCCAGATTCAACAATGCCCATGTCTCCCCTTGCCATGTCTGCCATCTTCAGCAAGATTTTTCTAATCACATCTTCTTTCTTTGCCCCTTCGCCTCCTATTGGGATATGGTGCAAGTCAAAACGTTTACCACTCCTTTCATTTCCATGACAATTAGGTGAATGAAGCAAGGTTCACCATACTGCTTAGTATTGCTCGATATAGGCAATATATATTGGTCCGATAAGGGACCGATATGGGCGGTACATTGATAGCTCTCATGTATCATGTGTTGGTACGCTCATTATGGCTTGGTACAGTTTGATACATATCGTACCGACAAGTGATTGGTACATCGGTACGGACCGATAAGACGAACCATGAAATGAAGCATGGGTTGATGAAGTCTTCAACCTGGATAAATCTTCTGCTCTATTTCTGATAAGCTTCATAGCTAACTCTCTTTTGTTTTTATGGAACAACTGCAACGCTTGTCTATTCTGTAACCATCATTCCCCACTATTGTCTATTTCGTGTTGGGCCATGGCTTTTTTTAGTGAGATGACACTTTTTAGGGGTTGCATAGGTCTTTTCCTTTCATGGTCTTCCACTCCTTCCCAAATCACTTGAACTCTAATCCAGTTGCTACTTGCTATATTGAATTTGGCAGTTCCTTTAACCTTTCTTCTGAGTTTGTTGGCACAGACTGCACCATCAGAACCCAAGATGGAACCTAGATGGATCCACTATTGTTGCTGGTTGCAGAGTTATCAAAGCTTCCTCACCTCTTCAAACAAAATGCCTTGCAATCTGGGATGGACTTTCTGTTGTGTTTGAATTAAAATTGAATCCCAACAGTTCATCTCTGGGCTCCACAATCTTGATGTTGTCCCATGAACTGTCAAGAACATTTTCTCTAACATTTTGGGGCTTCCCAAATGTTCTCATGTTAACAGTTGGTCTTTTATTCCTAGGACTGTGAAGGGATACTCATGGGTTGGCTTTGCTTATAGCAGGGGTGTTACCATACCTGGGGAAATGACCTCCCTACTGACTTTTGTACTTCTCTCCACCTGCCTTTTGGATCACCTTCTATGATGAATGAATGATAGTTTTTCTTTAGAGAGAAAAAAAATATCCATCACTAGTTACTAGTTGGCAACAATATACTTCCAGTGGTGGCATGGTTGAGTAGCAGCTATGTCAAGATCAATGTTTGCTAATCCTGCATTCAAAATAGAAACAGGGCCAGGAACTAATCCAAGCCTGAGAATAATATGAAGTGGCTTAGTGTGGTTGTCTCCAAAATAATTTATTTCATTTATCTGTAATCAGTCTTTATGTAGATTGAGAAGTGAATAATTGTAACATGAAGGAAGATTATAGCTGAGGCTGAATTAAATTGTTTGTTTGGATATGTTTATAGGCCTGAATGGCCTGAAGGTTTTTTTATTTGTGAGAGTAGAATTCTTGCATTATGGTGGTAAACATACAAAAGTAGATGATAAGGTTATTATTACTAGCTTTGGTTTTAGGCCTCCTAGGAAAAGTTTTTCTCTATTTCAATAATTGTATTGATTTTTGTGCTTTTAGTGATTTCAGCAACTTCAGGCCGATCACTTTCCAGTGATTTCTGCCAACCAAATTAGGATCATAGTTCTAATGAAAAAGAAAAAAGATACCCAAATGAAAAATTAGAATATAAATAATGGAATCATGTACAGGGCTGCCCTCCTCTTTTTTCTGATGGAAAATTATGATAGGATCAGGCTTCATCTTGATGGTTTTGGTGATTTCAGTTTATACTTGTTAGCAGTTTTTGTCAAAGCTATTATGTTAAATAAGATCTTGAGTTATATAAATTTATTTTTTGAACATTCTGAAAACTTGACCCATCCATCAGATGCTTTAAGGGTTATTCAGTTCTATCGCAACATAGATCAGCCAATGGAGCTTAACTAGAAGCCTTTCTGCAAAATATTGTTAGTCCAACTCATTTTAATCAGGCTGCACTAGTTTGATTATGGATAAAGATGTATTAGACCCTATCCTGTCTAAATTCTGATTCAGATGTGGTCCTCTAGGTTTACCCTGTCGGAGTCGATGCAGCTCAATACCAGGTTAAGGGGAGGAGCTTTACCACTATGATTAGGCAATTCCCTTGCAACTTGGTTTATTCGGATTTGAGTCGTGGAGAAAGTCTCCTTGCTTGCAAGAACCAGACTTTGTGAATTGACCATCTCCAAAACATGTATTGGTGGAACCTTCAATGCAGGGGACTGCTTTTTTCGGTTCTATTATATGGTGCACTATTTTTGCATCAAAGGTGGCATAGCTCCTTTTGCAACTAAAGAAAAAAGTACTTGACACAAAACTAATATTCCTGTGTCTTTGACCAAATTCCACCTAAATATTTATATGTGAGAATTATCAAAGATGTGTTCACTCACTAGAAGTCTCTCAGTTTAAGATATTAATGCTCATCCAAATTTTGTTTCACATTTTTTCATTTGGTTTTATATTAACTAAGCTGTAGAAATTTGTAGAAGTTATTTTGACAGCACATAGGGCAGCACTTGAATGGGTGGATCAGGAAAGTTAACAAAAAAGTGAGCATGTACCGCAATGTTTGAATCAAATTAAGTCATGGATTCTTCAATAACATTCATCCCTAGAGGTTCCAAAATATCTAAAATCACCAAAAGTATCAAAACACCAGGAATTTGCATGCTATCATTTCAGATATTAAAAAGCAGGAAATCTTTACTTGTTGAGACGAGCTGTGAGGTTCCCCTATGTTGTATGCTTATTGTTGTACAATTGCAGGCGCATCGGGAGTCTGCTGGAACCGTGTCTCTGAACGATGGCCAGTTTAAGGATCCGATTGCTGCAGCCGAAGAACTAGCCTTCTGCAAAGCCTGTGCTCGGTTTGGTTTTGGCTTGCATCTATACCACGAGTATGAGACACCGTAGAATGTGATAGTGCCGCAAAGCCTAAGTTCAGTTTGGTTTTTGGCTTGTATCTTTTACCAAGATGATGATGAGACACTGTAGAATATGATAGTGTGGACGGACATGATTTCTTTGCAGAAAATATGTTATTCAGTCTTGTACTAGGTCATACGGTGGGTCGAACCACCCTTCCGATGTTGTACCAAGTTGTTACTCTGACGTATGAAATCTATATCTTGCTCAGGATGTAAATATCAATGTTTCCTGGTGCTCAACGTGCTGAGTTTTAATGTTACGGTTGATATAGTTAGGCTTGTACAACTAACTAAACCAATGTCAAGTTTTGTCACTAATTTATCATATGATAAGCCATGTCATGGTCAAGAAGTTCTTTTCTTTTTCGTTTTTGAAAGGCAACTCCCAAAATGGTGAAGTACTATACTATATCATGTGTTGGTTGGTTAATAGAGAAATCATCATCTTTTGGTGGAAACTTGAGATGAGAAAAACCCAAGTAATTGCTTAAAAGACCTCCTCCACTAACAAACCCATGACCTGGTCGTGGCTTCTTGTCTTTTCATACCACGTTGGATCATTTAGTACTAAATCAACTTGAGATGAGTAAATACACAATTTTAATGTCATTTGGACTCACCATCTTGCTTGAATTCACCTCTTGAAACCACCGAGATTTTTACCAAACACTTTGTCATCACCAATCAGGCCTCCTGTACTACATACTAGTTGGAAAAAAAGCACTAATACTATTGGAGGAAGGAGGTGTTCCATCTTCCCCACCTCGGCTACATTCAACAAAAAGGGATAAATAAAAAATAAATAGAATGTGATCAAATATAAAGAAACAGAAGACACGAATACTTACATGAAAAACTAAAAAAACCATATCAGATCCACTAATAAATGAGAATGAGGGTGAAGCTATTCAGGAGCATAAGAAGACTTATTACAAGAAAATAAGAATAATCTTCTATCTCAAAAAATTAGGAAAAATCCACGTTGACAATTTTCCAAGGATAAAGAAAGACTTTGACTGCTTGATAACAAGGTTTTAAGGATCAAATCTCATTTTCACTGCTTATCATTCGTATAAAATAAAAATTAAATAGTTCGTATACCTCGATCATCAGCCACAGAAAAGCTCCATTGTTGTGGTGAACCAAGAAGAACAATGTAGGGTGTAATAGTCCAACTTGATTTGGTTTGAACAAACCATTTCCTGTGGAGCTAGCCAAACCGACGAAATCAAATCTCGTTGCCCTTTCAATGTGTTCAATCTTATTGGTTGATCTTAATCACCATAATAGCTTTTCGAATATTTAATTTTTATTTAAAAAATACAATAGCAAAATCTACCCATAAGCTAATGGGGAAGCAAAAAATTGAAAGAAACAAAGTCTTGAGTTGTAGTTGATGCAAAGTTGGTGCTTACATTTGGTCAAATCTCTGTCATCATCAGATATGTATATCATTATATAGTTAATTGATTTTCTGTATTATTATTATCAGGGTATAGGAATCATCATCATCATCATCATCATCATCATCATCATCATTATTATTATTGTTTTGTACGAGTATGTTCCACCAAGTCAAACATTCAATAGACTACCCATCAACTTAAGTAACTCCAGCAACGTCCAATATCTTTCTTATTTTCTATAGATTGATAAAAAATATTTCCACCTATAATAAATATTTTTTAATAAAGTTTTTTTAATCATTGGTCAATTAAACTAAATTTTGATTTCTTACCTTCACCCATATTTCGTATACACCAATATTTTCATTTGAATATATATATATATATATATATATATATATATATATATATATATATATATATTCATCTTGTTTAAAGCTTACTTACTGTTATTATTTCGGACAAATCTATGATGCTATTATCTTTGTTGTCTCTGAAAGTTGCCCGTCAAATAATCTATAAATGATTTATACACGCAATTCTTCAATAAGAGAGTACCTTTGTAAAAAAAAATCTGTCTAGCAGATAAGCAATTAATTACCAACAAAGGGGAGATCTTGAAGTGTGAAGCTCTTGCGATCAAGGAAGAGTTTATATTGACAGTCAAGGAAGGGACTATACATCTATCAGGATGATTGATGTAATTAGTGGCAAGAAACCACCAACATGGCAGCTGATTACTCTGCAGAAGCATCCTCGAGCTTAAAGACAATTTTCCAGCTATACAATTCTCACGCATTAAGAAAAACTAGCAGAGCTGCCAATTGGGCAATAGTTGTTGCCAACAGAATCCCTCGTCTACTGTTTTATGGCGAAGCAATTTGCCAGCAGAGCTGTATAGTATCATCACCTCTGATAGAGTGGGGACTATCTTCCATAATTTTGAATAGTTAATGGAGTATTTTACTTTCGATAAAAGATTAAAAAGCAAACAAATTGGCCAATATAAATAATGAAATTGACGTCACAACTTTTGCTGAAGCCAATAGATATCCTGAAATCTCGAAACGCCATTCACAACGATAAGACGGAAAGCGTGGGAAAACCCGGCGGCTTAGACAACCTTTTCTTTTACAGATATAGAATAAGCCCCTCAAAAACATTGTTACGAGTGGTTTGAGATTTGGTGTTCTGAAACGAACATTGACTTGAACTTTTCATTGCTCAATTGCATGAATGTTTGCTTTTGTACATGGCGGATCAGCAATTTCCTATATGTACTTATACATTTTACAACAATACAAAAAAGGAAAGCCCAATGCATGAGGTGTCAATCGATACTGGGTCTTAATGCACTCACAATTTACAACATACCAACAAAAAATAGTGGCTCGTATTTTGCACAAAAATTTATAATAGATCTGTCTTCTATCTCGAATCAAGCTCCAATTGCTTAAGCGCCTCTCTCAAATCCACAAGATTCAATATCTGACATCCAGACCAAGTTTTGCAGTAACTTCAAAACTTTTCCCATGTCAACCTTCAACATCAGCAACCCATGATAGATCTGGTAGAAATATGAACAGGAAATCAGGCAAAAGCAATGTTGTCACTGGAAAGCCATGACAATGATTTTAAACAAACCGCATACAGAGCTATAATGCCCGAGCTGATCAAATTGGACAGGAACTACTCTAAGACATGCTATAACCATGTGTTATACTTTTCGTGAAGAATTATTTGTTTTCGTTTTTTACGTAGTAGAATTGAATAATTAGGCAACTTCAGGTCACAGCAAAAACTGAAAAGAACCTTGCATGACTGATTCAATTGCAGAATTTGGAATAAGAAGGCCAACAATACGCTGACTATCTGTTGTAGTCTCCAAGCGCACAACACGTAACCTTCTATGACTTTGGCGCACCTGCTCAAACAAACAACAATAAGTACCAAATGAAAAATGAAAAGTTTGATGGAAGTCCAATAAGATGCTCAAGTTTTCCCCAAATTTTGTAACAGAGAATATGTCAATAACTTATGGTTGAAGAAAGAAACCAAAGCAAAATTTTCATATGTAAGAAAAATTGTCATACGGCAAAGCAAACTAGTGTGTGCAAAGAACTCGTTTCTTTCACCAAAAGAATAAAATTTCCAGAAAGGAATTAGAATTGAATGCTTCCCATTTTCAGTTTTTACATACCTTTCAAAAATAGATAGCAGAGGAAACGATTTTGTGCAGTCTGAGGTTCATCTTTGCAAAGGTCAATCATCTTCAAGCATTTTTATTATACTACAACTTTACTCCATTATTAAGATATACTCTGAGTTGACTAATAAAGTAACATCAGTATTGTGGTTTCGCAAAAGATCTAGATATTGATAAGAATTACATTGGTGAAGTAACATATTGAAAGTACTTCATCCCTTGTGACTAGTATTTCATGGACTCTTGCATCGTCAACCATGAGCCATGACAGTTGTATCCAGCTCCATGAGTTGGATGCATCAGATTTTGTAATTATAGGACTCAAATTTTCATCAATTAACAAGATGACTCTAAGCTTCTTATGAACTTAACTTCGAATATTTTACATTCTCATAACATCACATGCTTTTTTAATATCCATCTTTTGCATCCAATATCTTCATTCACCTTGCTGGATTGAAGACTTGGATATGTCTCTATTGTATTATCATGTTCCTGTCCACGGAACCCTTCCCATGACAGATGGGCCATGTAATTGGTAGAAGAATATAAACATAATGGTTCAGTAAAGAAATAACCTAATATATGCAGAAGGCCAGGTTGAAACAGTGTCATGCCAAAGAAGACCAAATATGGTCAAACTAAAGAGTTCTATGTTCAGGACACATACTGCTCTGACAGGATCTTGGTTACAGACTGCCAAACACCAAGGGTATTAACTTAATAACAATCATGATACACCAGGATACACCAGTGGTATACCCTATCACAAGTTTTATAGCGACAGATCTAGGTAAGTAAAATGTGGACAACGATAGCTTTTCTCTCGAGTACTTCTCCTGATTATTATTTACCTTTCCTACATTCTTCTTTTTTCTATGTATTTTGCTTGAGCCTGTTACACCATGGCATATACTAGACACAGATCTGAGAGCCAATACCTAGACTTGAATCCTGGTCCATGATTGGTCACCATGATTGGTCACCATGATTGGTCACCATGATTGGTCACCATGATTGGTCACCATGATTGGTCACCATGATTGGTCACCATGATTGGTCACCATGATTGGTCACCATGATTGGTCACCATGATTGGTCACCATGATTGGTCACCATGATTGGTCACCATGATTGGTCACCATGATTGGTCACCATGATTGGTCACCATGATTGGTCACCATGATTGGTCACCATGATTGGTCACCATGATTGGTCACCATGATTGGTCACCATGATTGGTCACCATGATTGGTCACCATGATTGGTCACCATGATTGGTCACCATGATTGGTCACCATGATTGGTCACCATGATTGGTCACCATGATTGGTCACCATGATTGGTCACCATGATTGGTCACCATGATTGGTCACCATGATTGGTCACCATGATTGGTCACCATGATTGGTCACCATGATTGGTCACCATGATTGGTCACCATGATTGGTCACCATGATTGGTCACCATGATTGGTCACCATGATTGGTCACCATGATTGGTCACCATGATTGGTCACCATGATTGGTCACCATGATTGGTCACCATGATTGGTCACCATGATTGGTCACCATGATTGGTCACCATGATTGGTCACCATGATTGGTCACCATGATTGGTCACCATGATTGGTCACCATGATTGGTCACCATGATTGGTCACCATGATTGGTCACCATGATTGGTCACCATGATTGGTCACCATGATTGGTCACCATGATTGGTCACCATGATTGGTCACCATGATTGGTCACCATGATTGGTCACCATGATTGGTCACCATGATTGGTCACCATGATTGGTCACCATGATTGGTCACCATGATTGGTCACCATGATTGGTCACCATGATTGGTCACCATGATTGGTCACCATGATTGGTCACCATGATTGGTCACCATGATTGGTCACCATGATTGGTCACCATGATTGGTCACCATGATTGGTCACCATGATTGGTCAACCTGACAGTTGTATCCAGCTCCATGAGTTGGATGCATCAGATTTTTGTAATTATAGGACTCAAATTTTCATCAATTAACAAGATGATGACTCTAAGCTTCTTATGAACTTAACTTCGAATATTTTACATTCTCATAACATCACATGCTTTTTAATATCCATCTTTTTGCATCCAATATCTTCATTCACCTGCTGGATTGAAGACTTGGATATGTCTCTATTGTATTATCATGTTCCTGTCCACGGAACCCTTCCCATGACAGATGGGCCATGTAATTGGTAGAAGAATATAAACATAATGGTTCAGTAAAGAAATAACCTAATATATGCAGAAGGCCAGGTTGAAACAGTGTCATGCCAAAGAAGACCAAATATGGTCAAACTAAAGAGTTCTATGTGTCACCATGATTGGTCACCATGATTGGATATCATGAATGTTTTTCTTATTGCAACTCTGTAATTAAGGTAACACCGCCAAAGTGCAAAAGGTGACCTGAGGTCATCAAAAGTGACCCATCACATGAGTATATAGATGCGATGCAGTGCACAATAGGTAATAAGACTAGAGGATTAAGTTAACAACTTGGAATATAGGAACATTATCATGAAATTGATGATTTATAATGATTAGAAGAACAATTAACATAATTTTCTTACAAAAGATTTAATGAATAGGCAATCTGGAGAGATCAATAAGTTGGATAGACAAGAAATCAAAATATATAAAAATCTTATATCTTGGATTGATTATACAACACGATGAACAAATCAATGAAGCTATTGTTCATAGAGTAAGATTTAAATGCTTAAAGTAGAAAGGGACTCAAAGAGAGTTTTGTGTGATCTCTGGGTCCCTTTTAGATTAAAGGTAAATTCATAGTTATTTACACCAGTAATACTTTATGGATCCAAAATGTCAAGAAACAACATAGTATGTTGTTAAAATGAGAATGTTTAGGATATATGGAATTACTAGGTCAGAAAATGAAATGTTCTTATTTGTGAACAATTAAATTCTGATAGCTCTAATAGAGAATAAAATGAAGAATTATTTCTATGGTATAGACATACTAAGAACTATAATTAGAAGAGGTATGATAATTAGTCTTAGTGGGTAGAGGATGAACTAAGAAGGCTTCATTAAAAACTATAAATAAGGATAATACATATAGATATGTAGTAAGCCTTATAAATGCTATTATTTGAAGTAGTGTTGTCAAAAGCAAGGAATGCCATACCATCTGAAATGGTGCAAAATGGGCGGTATGCATCGGTCCACCAACTGTGCGATACACGGACTATCTTGTTTCAAGTGGTACTTAAGGAATAGGTCATGTATCAGTCATTACAGGTGAGGTATCGATTAATACAATCAAAACCCATGTTGTATTGGTCACTATGGATTGGTATCGATCAGAATTTGACTGATACAAATCGATACTGATCCAAATTGGGTAGAGTTTGGACCCAACAGTCAAATTGACCATTGGGGCCTCTTTTGGGCTTTAAATCCCCTTTCTCCCCTCTTTCACTCACTCTCAATCACTTTCCCATTCTCAGTCTCTTTCTCTCTTTCTCACACTCCCACTTGTGATTTAAGTTCCTAACTGGCGGTTAATGGTAATCAAGTAATCAAGCCATTGATTTCGGTAAGAGGGATTTAAAACTTTAATTCAAATCTAACTAAAGATAATTAGTATCATTTTAATTGGTTTAGGCCCAATTTTGGATCATTAGGTGTAATTTAGCCCAATTAGGGTTATTAGAAAGATAAATTCATGCTCATAATTATAACCTAGAATTTCTATTCATTTATACCTTGTACAAACTTTATTATTATTTAAATACAAAAAAAATTAAATTAGAATAGAAAACCATAAAAAGGATTTTTTGAATTTTTATTTTTTTGGCTTTTTGTTGAAAATTGATGCGTTGGTCAACATACCAACATGTGGTAAGCCATTATTGGTGAATACATACCAGGTCAGCCTAGGACCAATAACATCAATCAGTATGAGACAACGATGCTTGGTCAAAGAACTCTATGGGCTAAAAGGCGCCAAGGTTTCAAAATGCATGAGACATGTAGCTCTCGCCCAAGCGAAATGAGACACTCGTCGATATAAGAATTATAAAATATATAATTAAGGAGAAAAACTATCATGAAGATAAAAATTACACAATACATGAGCTTCATATTATTTCATATTCAAAATATTACAAAGACATTTAGTAACATTCATCCAAACCTCAAGAAAAAATTACAGCAAGGTTTGTCATACTGCTTGATACCACTCGATATAGGAGGTACATATCGATCCGATAAGGGACCAGTATGGGTGGTACATCGGTACGCCCTACCATGTGTCGGTACATTCGATATGGCTTAGTATAGCTTTGTACATACCATACCGACAACTGGTCAATACACCAGTATGAACCGATAACGTGAACCATGCATTAAAGTACTACATTGTTCAAATCTAACAATGAAAATAACAAAGCAAAAGAATGTTAACATCGAAAGTCCAAAGATTTTATCAAGAAAATCAATGAACATCGAGGTCCACTTCATCATCATCATCATCATCCGCATTTGAATCATCCTCTCCATCGCTTGATTTATATCCGTCGGACTCTTTGTTCATCTTTATCATAATAAAATTCCTCCTCTTCTAATTGTTGCAAGGCTTTTGCACTCATCTTTGGTTTTGCAAGTTATCTTATGTGCTTATTTCTCCAACACCTGATGCTCTTACTCTATCTTCTAATGTCAATCATTATTAAAATAAGATCATCTTAGGTATTTGGTATGTTACAACACATTTGTCTAAACAATCATTCATTTCAATCATTAATGTCATCTACCGAAATGGATTAATGCTATTTCGTAAATTATAATGAGTCTTGAATGCTTGATTATACATTTTATAAACAAGAATATATCTTTGATGCTCCAACTGATTTCTTTTCTTTGTATGAATATGTCATAGGAATTGAAGTTCTCATTAGTTGCATTAATATATAAAAAAGAATACTTGCATTCTCAATGACACTTTGATTTCGCTCATAACCCACAACGCTACAAGTCAAATCTTGATAGCTAATTGCTATAAATTTAGGATCAAATTTCTAAATAAGCTCCAGCACTCAACTGCAAATTTATATTTTAACTATTAATAACAACAAATGTTAAGATGTACCATATATCCAATACACTTGTATAACCATTGATAACTTCTACATCGAGCTCCATGGATGAGTTCTTATAAAATAATTATAAGTTCAAATAGTATTATGCTATATATAATGGAAGATGAAGCTAACATTTTTTATCTTTTATCTATAGTTACAAAGATATCCTTAAATATCTCAACATTTCCACCAAAAGACTTTTGCATTGTTTCTTCGGCTCTATCCATAAACCTATAGTTACAAAGATATCCTTAAATAAACTTTTTCTCATTATTTGCAAGCTGAGGAACTCTAACAAGAAGGCTTTTTACAACCATATGATTCCAAAACAACGACATCAAAATGATAATGCTTGCCCTTTTGTGTAATCAACATGTTATAAGATTATGCTTTTACCTATGAATACTTTACAATGTGAGATATGTTATTGGTAAAGTGAGTGACACCAAATCTCACCCATCTATTCTCACATCATATTCAAGTCTCCAATGTGTTTGTATATAAGGCCAACAACAAAAAATAGCCTCTAAATTCTTGATTTATTAATTTTTCCAATACCATCTAACATTAGATCTTTAAAATTTTTCTAATATCCTCTAACATTAGATCATTAAAACAAGCCACGCATAGAGTCCAATATAAATATGGTTTTTTTTTGCCTAAAATAATTTGCCTAAACAAGAGTAAAACAAAATTGATATGTATCTAAATACGTAAAAATAATATAGTTAAAACCAAGGATCATATTTCGTACCATACTGGAGTTTCGAATATAGCTTAGTATGGTACGGTATAGAGTATATATATATAAGTTAAGAAAATAAAAAGTGACGTCCCTTTTTCTACTTGCGTGGGGAGAAGAAACCGAGGTTTCCTTCTCCCCGCACAAAAAAGGGCAACGAGGTGACGTGATCGCCTCGACGATACTTCGTTTTTTCTCCCCATGACGTCACCGGATGCGGATGAGAAGTCACCAACGAGCCCAGGCCTCGTTAACTCAGACGAGGAGGCGACATCTCATCTGCAACGTCCGGCAAGGGAGGGTGTCGATGAATCGGGATCATCGAGGGAGAATAATGTCGGATCTCCAGGTTCTCCCTTTTCTTCTCCCTCGGCTAATACCACCCGACAGCGAGTGACGACGATCGAAATCAACCGTCATCGACCGATTTAGGGTGGTAATGGGGCAAAAACAACCCCAATTGATGGTATTGCCCAATAGCAGGTGGTCCGCATATCGGTTTATTGGTGGACCAGTACGTACTGCCCGGTACGAGCCATATTATTCAAAATTAAAATCCTTGGTTAAAACATTCAAGAAAAAAAACATACAAGCTACAACATACTTGTTTTATTGTGATTTTGAATTGAATAACATTTTACTCTTCAATCTTTCTCAACAAACAGGTCAAGTAATGAAATGTCTTCTCTCCAAATTTGATGAAAGCATATGCATTAATATACTACACATTCATGGTTCCTAATGAACAATTGACCAAAAGGTATAAGACTACTTCATCTCCTACCAGTCCATGAATATGATGTAATAGAACAGCCATGTTTTGACCATATATCATTATGACCGTTCACAAAACTCTGTGTAATCCAACTTGTTTTTTAATAATAAAAATCTTAGCTCATAATAACTAAAAGCTTCAAGTTAGGAATATATCTTCCAATAGTTTCAAGTTAGAAAGATACTTTCCAATAGCTGCTTGATATGAAGCATGTATTGAATCTTTCCACTCCTTCGCCATAGGCATCATTTATATTTGATTGCTTTAACTTAGTTCCTTTTTGGCTCTGCATGACTTTCTCTTATTTTTGGGCTTCTTGGTAACAACTTTCTTTCCTCTTTTGTCAGATTCCCTTTTGCCATAAGTATTTTATCTCTTTCACACCATCTTCATCTTCAGAATCTATCTCCAAGATTCTCAACATCATCATATTGTGGTAAATAATCATAGGATTCAACCTTTTGGATCTTTTTCTCATTCATATATGTCTGTATCTTTTGCATGCATCTGCAGAACACCTTTTGCATGCTGATCGATTTTTGAAGTTCCCTACTTGATGTTGTTTTGCAAAGAACACCTCTAGTTGTTTTATTATAAAACATGCAAGTTACAGCATTAGCATCCTTTGGTTCCTTTAAATAATTAAAAAAAATTATATTTCTATGCAGGATGCTTTTTTGAGTTCTTTCTTATGATTCATCTGCAGTATTAACCTACGGTTGCCATTATTTAGGATCCTAAAATTCCAACGACTATCCAAAATACTAGCAATGACAAATTCTGTCAAAATAATTCATAAACTATGACGAACAAAAAGTTAGATATCCCTAATACTAATTAACATTACATGGGTAATATCACGGAGACAAAGAAGCAGAGAAGGGGGGTTGGTGCTAGTTGGGAGGGGCACTGAGAGCAGAGGGGGCTGCTAGGCAAAAAAAAAAAAAGAAGGCAGAGATTCCTCATTAAAATAATCAAACAAAAATCATGGATATTATAAAAAATTCAAAAAATGAACGATATTATACTCTCCCCCCCTCAAAAGAATATTTAGTCCTTTGAATTGTCACACCTCAATCAATGAAAATATGAGGGTAAGAATTCTTTATCTCCTCCTCTAGCTCCCAAGTAGTTTCATCAAGATAATGATGTTTCCAAATCACTTTAACAAGAGGAATGATCCTATTTCTCAGGATCTTTTCTTTCTTATCAATGATCTGAGTGGGTTCTTCCACGTAAGATAAGTCTTTTATCGGTCACAATTGGCTCATTCTTAATGATATGGAAGGGATGAGATATAAACTTTTTGAGTATCGATACATGGAATACATCATGGTTATGACACAAGGATAGTGGCAAGGCAATCCTTTAAGTAATAGAACTAATCCTCTCAATGACCTCAAAAGGTCCAACAAATGTAGGGCTTAACTTCCTTTTCTTCCCAAATCTTGCAGAGATGGATATGGCAAAAGAATGGGAGAAACAGAAGGGGGATTACCGGGAATAGAAGCACATGGGATAGTTGTTGGGTTGCTAGGTGGTGAATGATGGAGATGGCTACCAAAAGCCAAGTTAAGAGGGAAAGTAACACCGAGAGGGACAGAGGAGGGAGGTGCATTGACGAGAGATAAAGATAGAAAAGAGGGGAGGTACCACCATTTGTAAGAGGGAAGGAGGATCCCTGATCAAGCGAGGAGGTTTCCAAGGCACTGACGTGGGGGGTTAGTTCGAACCAGGGGGTTTAGTTAGACCAACATCACTAGATTTGGTTGGGTCGAGTTAAAAAAAGCTTGATTTGGTTCAGGCACTTGCATGAGCACCAAGGCTTGGGCTCAAGTGCACAACTAGACTAGACCCAACCGAAGGCACTTGCTCAAACTCAAATCGACTCTTGAGCCAAGCCTCGCCTCGCCTCGCCTCGCCTCGCCTAACTCGGGTCTTCATCTATTAACATCACTTGTTAGAAGTGGTAAGATAATTAGTATTAATGGTGCAAGAGATAGAGGATGAACTAAGAAGACATTATTAACAATGATAAATAAAGATTTTAATGATTTTAATTTAACTAAAGCTATTTCCTTTTATAGAGTATCAAGGCAGCAAAAGATCCATGCTCATAATAATAGTCCTATTTTATAATTAATTACACAACCAATATAATATATCTGTCATCTCTTGCCTAATTCTCAAAACAGGGATTTAATATTAACCATGCCATGTTACTTAGTAGAAAGTCCTATATACTCTTTCTTCTACATAAAATTGCATGCAAATCTTTCACTCACCTAAGTTACTTGGTAGAGCAACAAGTAAATGTAGGTTCACTAGGAGCAACTTTGAAATTACTGCTAAGTGCTAACAACAAATTGTCTACACACCCTAGGAATATTTTAGTTAGAATCAAGTAAATTAATTGCACTGCTTTCTTGTACATCAAATATGTATGTTCTCTTTCTCACATTTAAATTATATGGCAGGATGCTGCCAGTGTAGACTGCAAATCTTTTCTCCTAAGTCAAACTCTGTTACGATGTACAATGAAGCTGTCAAGAGACCGTCAAGGATAATTTTGAGAAGATATGTATGTAGTTGTATATATCTTGGTTTATCAGGTGGTACACCACCCTGCACTGCATATAATCAACCAAAAAACAACTAAATATTAATACTGACTGGTAATGGATCACATGGTCAAACACCACTCTTCTGTCAAATAATACCGACCAAAAATGCTAAGCACTGACCAGCATTTGAAACTTTAGTACATATAATGATGTGTACCTAGGTTGACTTAAATTGCACTGCTAGGAAAAAAAAATATGCCAATGTCGCTACCACTAGTGTAGGTGCATTTAGTCAGCATTAATTGAACTTCTCTTTGGTACCAACAAAGGCTCGCCTCGCCTCGCCTCGCCTCGCCTCGCCTCGCCTCGCCTCGCCTCGCCTCGCCTCGCCTCGCCTCGCCTCGCCTCGCCTCGCCTCGCCTCGCCTCGCCTCGCCTCGCCTCGCCTCGCCTCGCCTCGCCTCGCCTCGCCTCGCCTCGCCTCGCCTCGCCTCGCCTCGCCTCGCCTCGCCTCGCCTCGCCTCGCCTCGCCTCGCCTCGCCTCGCCTCGCCTCGCCTCGCCTCGCCTCGCCTCGCCTCGCCTCGCCTCGCCTCGCCTCGCCTCGCCTCGCCTCGCCTCGCCTCGCCTCGCCTCGCCTCGCCTCGCCTCGCCTCGCCTCGCCTCGCCTCGCCTCGCCTCGCCTCGCCTCGCCTCGCCTCGCCTCGCCTCGCCTCGCCTCGCCTCGCCTCGCCTCGCCTCGCCTCGCCTCGCCTCGCCTCGCCTCGCCTCGCCTCGCCTCGCCTCGCCTCGCCTCGCCTCGCCTCGCCTCGCCTCGCCTCGCCTCGCCTCGCCTCGCCTCGCCTCGCCTCGCCTCGCCTCGCCTCGCCTCGCCTCGCCTCGCCTCGCCTCGCCTCGCCTCGCCTCGCCTCGCCTCGCCTCGCCTCGCCTCGCCTCGCCTCGCCTCGCCTCGCCTCGCCTCGCCTCGCCTCGCCTCGCCTCGCCTCGCCTCGCCTCGCCTCGCCTCGCCTCGCCTCGCCTCGCCTCGCCTCGCCTCGCCTCGCCTCGCCTCGCCTCGCCTCGCCTCGCCTCGCCTCGCCTCGCCTCGCCTCGCCTCGCCTCGCCTCGCCTCGCCTCGCCTCGCCTCGCCTCGCCTCGCCTCGCCTCGCCTCGCCTCGCCTCGCCTCGCCTCGCCTCGCCTCGCCTCGCCTCGCCTCGCCTCGCCTCGCCTCGCCTCGCCTCGCCTCGCCTCGCCTCGCCTCGCCTCGCCTCGCCTCGCCTCGCCTCGCCTCGCCTCGCCTCGCCTCGCCTCGCCTCGCCTCGCCTCGCCTCGCCTCGCCTCGCCTCGCCTCGCCTCGCCTCGCCTCGCCTCGCCTCGCCTCGCCTCGCCTCGCCTCGCCTCGCCTCGCCTCGCCTCGCCTCGCCTCGCCTCGCCTCGCCTCGCCTCGCCTCGCCTCGCCTCGCCTCGCCTCGCCTCGCCTCGCCTCGCCTCGCCTCGCCTCGCCTCGCCTCGCCTCGCCTCGCCTCGCCTCGCCTCGCCTCGCCTCGCCTCGCCTCGCCTCGCCTCGCCTCGCCTCGCCTCGCCTCGCCTCGCCTCGCCTCGCCTCGCCTCGCCTCGCCTCGCCTCGCCTCGCCTCGCCTAACTCGGGTCTTCATCTATTAACATCACTTGTTAGAAGTGGTAAGATAATTAGTATTAATGGTGCAAGAGATAGAGGATGAACTAAGAAGACATTATTAACAATGATAAATAAAGATTTTAATGATTTTAATTTAACTAAAGCTATTTCCTTTTATAGAGTATCAAGGCAGCAAAAGATCCATGCTCATAATAATAGTCCTATTTTATAATTAATTACACAACCAATATAATATATCTGTCATCTCTTGCCTAATTCTCAAAACAGGGATTTAATATTAACCATGCCATGTTACTTAGTAGAAAGTCCTATATACTCTTTCTTCTACATAAAATTGCATGCAAATCTTTCACTCACCTAAGTTACTTGGTAGAGCAACAAGTAAATGTAGGTTCACTAGGAGCAACTTTGAAATTACTGCTAAGTGCTAACAACAATTGTCTACACACCCTAGGAATATTTTAGTTAGAATCAAGTAAATTAATTGCACTGCTTTCTTGTACATCAAATATGTATGTTCTCTTTCTCACATTTAAATTATATGGCAGGATGCTGCCAGTGTAGACTGCAAATCTTTTCTCCTAAGTCAAACTCTGTTACGATGTACAATGAAGCTGTCAAGAGACCGTCAAGGATAATTTTGAGAAGATAGTATGTAGTTGTATATATCTTGGTTTATCAGGTGGTACACCACCCTGCACTGCATATAATCAACCAAAAACAACTAAATATTAATACTGACTGGTAATGGATCACATGGTCAAACACCACTCTTCTGTCAAATAATACCGACCAAAAATGCTAAGCACTGACCAGCATTTGAAACTTTAGTACATATAATGATGTGTACCTAGGTTGACTTAATTGCACTGCTAGGAAAAAAAAATATGCCAATGTCGCTACCACTAGTGTAGGTGCATTTAGTCAGCATTAATTGAACTTCTCTTTGGTACAACAAATGCAATAATCATTACATGTAGGGTGACATTGCTCATGGCAGACCAGTTGGGAGTTTCTTCAACCCCAAAATATGTTTTGTATACCACCATGGTCTTTAGTACTGTGTCATATATTTGGGTCATTTATGATAGTTAAATATTAGAATAGGACACTCAGATCTAAATATACATGTCATGTGACAATTAATTATGCCGGCTTATGTATATATATCTCTAATGCAACGAATATCAACTGTTTCTCAGAGTTAAAATTTCTTAGACAAATGAATAAACCTATTGACAACTGGATGGAAAATGAAATGACGAAAGCAGGCAGATTTCTTACTTGCTTAGATAAAGCCTTCTCTATAGATCCCCATACAGGAAGAATAAGACCACCCAAAATGTTCACCTCTTGTAACCTCCTCCCAACTGTACAATAATTGCCAAGTTTACATTTGGGCCCATGCATACACTGTCACATGAAAGGATTGGAGTTTAAGCATAATGAACAATGTCAGATCCACAAAATTAAAATGTAAATTGGATAAAGATTTCACAATCTAGCAAGGACAACTTCAAACAACTAAACAATGACAAAAAATGTTGTTCTGTAATCGCACTCCATATGAGCAGCAATTCATTTGAGGATCTCGAAGCACTTTTGGAACTTGTATTACTTCTGGTGCACACAAACCTTTTCATGTTTAACTTGAAATTTAAAATTTAAATAACACTATTTCTAGCATTATTGTTTCTCTTGTTCAATACAATATCCTTTACTAGCAAAGGAACATTTAGGTTCAATTACTATATCTTCTAGCTAGTTTCAGTCTCAATTCATCCAACTGGGCTGTTTCAGTTACATTGTCCAATATTTTTGTTGTACATTTTGCATAATATTCTAATTTGACTAACACCAGAAGACACAGGATCAAATAGTTAGATCATAAAGTTATAATCAAGTGTGCCAAGAAAGGCACAAGATGTAGCTGATATGGGATGACCCATAGGAGTATATAGGAGAATAAATAAGATAAACAGATTGAGCATGTCATCAAAGTAAAAGAACTTTGGCTTGATTGTTTCATGAGCTATTCATATGTCATGGCCAAACATCTAAATAAGATAAACAGATTGAGCATGTCATCAAAGTAAAAGAACTTTGGCTTGATTGTTTCATGAGCTATTCATAAATCAAGGACAAATATATCATAAGAAACAGAACTGTCACAAGTGACCACACTTGAGAAAGGAGATAAATAACTGCGGTTCAGCTGAGACATACAAACTCACTTCAGTTCAATTATTTCAAAAATTATCAGGAGATCTTGCAAACATTCCAAACTTGAAGTTGTATGAGCTATTCATAAATCAAGGACAAATATATCATAAGAAACAAACGTTAGCATGTTATCAAAGTAAAAGAACTTTGGCTTGATTGTTTCATGAGCTATTCATATGTCATGGCCAAACATCTAAATAAGATAAACAGATTGAGCATGTCATCAAAGTAAAAGAACTTTGGCTTGATTGTTTCATGAGCTATTCATATGTCATGGCCAAACATCTAAATAAGATAAACAGATTGAGCATGTCATCAAAGTAAAAGAACTTTGGCTTGATTGTTTCATGAGCTATTCATATGTCATGGCCAAACATCTAAATAAGATAAACAGATTGAGCATGTCATCAAAGTAAAAGAACTTTGGCTTGATTGTTTCATGAGCTATTCATATGTCATGGCCAAACATCTAAATAAGATAAACAGATTGAGCATGTCATCAAAGTAAAAGAACTTTGGCTTGATTGTTTCATGAGCTATTCATATGTCATGGCCAAACATCTAAATAAGATAAACAGATTGAGCATGTCATCAAAGTAAAAGAACTTTGGCTTGATTGTTTCATGAGCTATTCATATGTCATGGCCAAACATCTAAATAAGATAAACAGATTGAGCATGTCATCAAAGTAAAAGAACTTTGGCTTGATTGTTTCATGAGCTATTCATATGTCATGGCCAAACATCTAAATAAGATAAACAGATTGAGCATGTCATCAAAGTAAAAGAACTTTGGCTTGATTGTTTCATGAGCTATTCATATGTCATGGCCAAACATCTAAATAAGATAAACAGATTGAGCATGTCATCAAAGTAAAAGAACTTTGGCTTGATTGTTTCATGAGCTATTCATATGTCATGGCCAAACATCTAAATAAGATAAACAGATTGAGCATGTCATCAAAGTAAAAGAACTTTGGCTTGATTGTTTCATGAGCTATTCATATGTCATGGCCAAACATCTAAATAAGATAAACAGATTGAGCATGTCATCAAAGTAAAAGAACTTTGGCTTGATTGTTTCATGAGCTATTCATATGTCATGGCCAAACATCTAAATAAGATAAACAGATTGAGCATGTCATCAAAGTAAAAGAACTTTGGCTTGATTGTTTCATGAGCTATTCATAAATCAAGGACAAATATATCATAAGAAACAGAACTGTCACAAGTGACCACACTTGAGAAAGGAGATAATAACTGCGGTTCAGCTGAGACATACAAACTCACTTCAGTTCAATTATTTCAAAAATTATCAGGAGATCTTGCAAACATCCAAAACTTGAAGTTGTATGAGCTATTCATATGTCATGGCCAAAACATCTAAATAAGATAAACAGATTGAGCATGTCATCAAGTAAAAGAACTTTGGCTTGATTGTTTCATGAGTCTATCATAATCAAGGACAAAATATATCATAGTAAGAAACAAACGTTAGCATGTTATCAAAGTAAAGAATCTTTTGTTTGTTTGTTTCACATTAGGTGACCAAATATTAGTGAAAACTGAGATTGCACATTTTTTAATAGCATTTCGAGTTCTGCTGCATATATTTCCAAATTGTAGGAAGAGATATATTATGTGTCAAACTCCTGCTGCATCTTCTACTGCATATATTTCCATATTTTAGGAAGAGACAACCCCCTATCTCAAATATACAAGTTATAAAGAAGTAGCAGGCAGCAGAAGATGATGCTCTTCACATCTGTTGCTCTTTGAGCAGGTCAAGTAGGAAATTTTCATTACAAGATCATTTCATCTTGTTATCAAGTGGATGGATATATTGATTACATAAGTTGCTATGATGATGGATGGTTTGTATCCTAATAGTGTATGCATTTCCTAAAACTTAATTTTGCTGAAGAGCTGTGGGCAGAAGGACCATTTGCAAGTATGTAAGCATGGAAGCTTCAAACATTTTCTAATTATAAAGAAATGCCAAGAGAGAATGCATAAGAACAAGTTTCATATTATTTTAAAGAAATATGCATAAATTGGATGCTTCTTACCACTCAATTTGCAACCTTGTCTTATGGTGTCAAATTCAAAAACAGTTTGTTATAGGCTCGTAGCTTACTCTTCCATGTAGACAGCATACCAATCCACAATTAAGACCATATCAGTGCAGCAAGAGTCAAGGTTGCATGGTCTGTCATGGAGTTAATTCTTATTACCGTAAATCACGTAGGAATTATAGTTTATTATTTAAAATTCATTGAAATTAGAATTATTTTATTTTAAATTTCTTATAAATTGTAGCTTAGTATTTAAAATTTCGTAGAAATTATAGATGATTTTCGTTGATACCTTTATCTAATTTCAGAATGTTACATTGAGTTGCCTGTCTCTACAATATATTTTATTTAGAATTTGGAATGTTAAATGGGTGAATTCCATGCAAAATGCCCCAAGATTTGTAGTTTTCCAAAATCATGTCCTGTTTTGCATTTATTCATGTAAGGCAGGCACCTCTTTTACCCGGATGACCAAAATATACCAAGAGAAAAGACTTGGCATTTTCCCACACCAAGCTATAGGTTGTTTCAGTCATGGTTTGCATTGCGGGTCCGTACCAGTGTACCAATCAATTGTCGGTATGCTACCAACATACGGTATTTAATGCCCATACTAATCTCTTGTTGAACCAATACATACCACCC
Source organism: Musa balbisiana (assembly GCA_004837865.1). Taxonomy (NCBI): domain Eukaryota; kingdom Viridiplantae; phylum Streptophyta; class Magnoliopsida; order Zingiberales; family Musaceae; genus Musa; species Musa balbisiana. The sequence goes on along the minus strand of CM017195.1, from coordinate 23,548,005 downwards.
GTACCAAGCGGTATGCTACAGTACGACGAAACTTGGTTTCAGTTCATTCAGCTCAGGTGTCACTAGACTACCTCAAAAGCCACTTACGTGGTTTCTTGGGAATAATATAATTGCTTCATTCTTAGATATTATTGATTCAAAGTACACACAAGAAACATCCTAATCACAAAGACTTTCCTTGAAGAAGACATGTAAAATTGAACATCATTTAATAAAGTTTTATTCAGTCATAAGAGTTTTTAGAAATAATGTAACTGCCTTATCCTTGGGGTAATTTTAGCCCAAAATATACCAAATAAATTTCCTTATTGCAACGACCCTCTAGAAGATCAATAAAATTTGATATCATATTATGAAGATTTATTAAGTTACAAGATTTCTTGAAAACAATTGGTTGCCTCATTCTTTAATTTCTTTGTCCACAAATACACCATCTTCTACAATTAGTTACCTTGCTATCGCTACGACCCATCCCACAAAAATTGAGTAAATTTGTCTTATTTAGTCATGTTTAAGCCAATTATAAGTTTTTCAGAAAATAGTATAACTGTCATGTTTTCAGATTTTTCTATCCGAAAACACATCCAAAGAACTTCCCTATCACTAGGACTGACCTTGAAAAATTTTAGTCAAGTATAGGCCAGTTATAAGGTTTCCTGAAAACAATATTTTTATCCGAAACCTCCTTATTGTTGAACATTTTTGTCTGGAAAAATGTACCCAAAGAATCTCCTCATTAGGACCTACCCTGTAAAAATTAAGCAAATTTAAGTTTGGCTTAGTGAAGTTTTAAGTCTCTTATAATGTTTCTTATTACAGTGTATTTGTTCTATTCTTAGGACCCACCTGATCTATAGGACCCACCATACAAAATACAAGTAATTTTAACTTTAATTGAATGAAGTTTTAGTCAATTAGAAGGGTTCTTATAAACAACATAACTGCCTTACTTTTAGGTTTATATTTTTTGAAATATACCTCAACAACCTCCCTATCACTAACAACCAGTTGCAAAAGGTAAGAAAACTTAAGTTTAATCTAGTCAAGTTTAAACCAGTTACAGGGCATGGTCGAAACAAGGTATTGTCATATTATTAGATTATTTTTCTGGCAAATAAATTTAAAGAACCTCCTTATGTAACTGGGAGGTAGGCAATGCCAGATGGCAGCGGCGAACGGCAGCGATAGGGTCATAGGCAGTCCGGGAGAGAGAGAGATTCGGTGGGGACCACATACGAAGAAGTGGGCTCGTGAATATCGAAGACTTTTGATCTTTTTCTTCTTTTAACGGATCAGATCGGCCTGCCTGAAATGGGGTTGGATCTAGCCTTTTTCATACCAATATAGGAAAAATGGAGAGCCATAATCGAGTATATTTTAATGTAATTTAGTAAAGTTGAAGTCAATTATAAAGTGCTCTGAAAATAGTGTAACAATCCTATACTTTGGTTTTTCATTTGACAATATACCCAACAAAATATTCTTATTAGTAGGACCCATCCTACAAATATTGGGTAAATTTAACTTTTAAGTCGATTACAAATCATACCAGCTCGGGAAAATGGACAACCATGACTAAGTATATTTAAGTTTAATTAGTCATGTTTAAGTCAATTATAAAGTTCCTTAAGAAATAGTATAACAGTTCTGTACTTTGGTTTTTTGTTTGACAATATACACAAAAAAGATCCTAATTAGTAGACCCACCCTACAAAAATTGGGTATATTTAAGTTTAAGTCAATTACAAGGTTCCCTAGAAATAGAATAACTGCTCTATTCTTGGGTTATCGTTTTAGAAAATATACCCAAGAACTTACCTATCACTAGCATTCCACCCAGCAAATCTGAATAACTTTAAACTTAATCCAGTGAAGTTTTAGTCAATTATAAGAGTTTTCATAATAAGTGTAACTGTCATATTCTTGGGATATTTTTTTGAGAACGTACCTTACATCCCTAACAATATGAAGCCATTTCATGAAAATTAAAAAAAAAAGTTAAGTGGAGGGTTGCATTAAGTCACTAACAATTATGTAAAACTATGTCATATCTCATGAACATGGATCTTATTTAGTATAGAGCTCAATCGTCACCCGAACTGACGCAAGGCACCTTCACCACATGCCCGAATTGCAAACGGTGGGCTAAGAGGTCACCCAGAAACAGCCCATCACATCGGCAGTGGCGGTGGGCTAAGAGGTCACCCAGAACAGCCCATCACATCGGCACCGGGATGTGGTGCTAAGTAGGCAAGGTTCTCTCATTGTTTGGGACCAATAAGAATAAAAAAATTAATCCAAGAACAAAGGATTAAGTTAGCAACTTAGAATATAAGAATACTTTCAAGGAAGGGATTACAATTGGTAGACACTATGATCAGAAGAAGAATAAATATCATTTGCTTACAAGAGACTAGTGGGTAGGGGAAAACTCTAGAGAGATTGATAGCACTTGATTTAAAATTTGATATACTTAAAAAATTAAACATATAAATCGTGTAAGAATTATGGATCGTAAGAATAATATTATAGATGTAAAAAGATTTAGAGATAGAATTATAATTCTAAAATTTATGAAAGGACAAAATGTTTTGAATGTCATTAGTGCTTATGCCCCTCATGTTGGATTGGATGATCAAACCAAAAGAGAATTTTGGGAAAGCTTAGGTGGTACCATTCAAGAAATGCTTATAACCAAAAAACCTATAATTAGAGGAGATTTGAATAGTCATGTAGGGAAAACATACGGTGAATATAAAGGGTTGTATGGGGGCTTTGGTTATAGGGAGAGAAATGAAGGTGGTGGTATGATTTTGGATTTTGCAACTCCATATAATCTTATAATTATAAATACTCACTTTAAGAAGAGAAATGAACATTTGATTACTTAGAAGAGTGGTCACAACTATAGTCAAATAAACATTTTTTCTCACTAGAAAGTTAGATAAAGTTATTTGTAAAAATTGTAAAGTTATAACTGGCAATTGATTGATGGTATTAGATATTTACCGTAGAAAATGGAAGAAGAAAAAGATTATAGAAAAATTTACCAGGACAAGATGGTGGAATTTTAAAGATGATAAACCTTTTTTCTCACTAGTAAGATAGATAAAGTTATTTATAAAAATTGTAAAGTTATAACTGGCAAAAGTTGGCGAAAGTTATACCTGGTGAAAAATTTTAAAGATGATAATGTATACAGTTTCAAGAATAAGATGGAAACGGAGACGACTTAGAACTTAGATAAGGATAATATTAATATTATTTGGACTACAATAGCTAATAAGATTAGAAGCTTAACAAAAGAGATTCTTAGTGAAACTAAAGGTAGAGGTGTAACCTTAAGAGACGAGGAAATTTAAAAAGTAATTTTTACTAAAAGATCATGTTTCAAAGATTGACAAAATTGTAAAAATGAGAAAAATTTTAAAAGATATAAAGAATCTAAAAAAGAGGCTAAAAAGTAATTAGTATGGCAAGAAATAAAGCTTATGATAATTTTTATAATAAATTAAGTACTAAAGATGGTGAAAAAGATATATATCGAATTGCTAAACCTAAGGAATGAAAGTGTAAGGATTATTAAAGACGAAAATCAAATAATACTTGTTAATGATCATGAGATCAAGGAAAGTTGAAAAAATTATTTTTATAAATTATTTAATGAATATTTCACACAGGACCTAGTTTTAACAATAAATAATAGTGGTAGATTTAATAATCATAGATTTGTTCATAAAATTAAGCTAATGAAGTCAAAAGATGAAAATAGCTAAGAGTGAAGGGCTTGATGATATCCCTATTTAGGTCTGAAAAAGTTTAGGAGACAAGGGAGTAGCTTGATTAACTAGTTTATTTTACAAAATTATAAGATTCGAAAGGATACCTGATGAATGAAGAAAGAATTTTTTAGTGTCAATTTACAAAAATCATGGTTACATACAAAATTGTGCATATTATAGAGGAATTAAAATCATGAGTCATACTATGAAAATTTGGGAAAGAATTATCGAAAGCAAGATAAGGCTTGAAACAAATATCTCTAAAAATTAATTTCGTTTCATGCATAAAAGATCAACCATATAAGTTATTTATTTATTAAGACAATTAATGAAAAAGCATAGGGAGAAAAAGAAAGATTTGCACATGATTTTTATTAACTTAGAGAAAACCTATGATAGGGTTCCAAGAGATTTATTATGGTGGGTTTTAAAAAAGAAAGGTGTATCCACTAATTATATTGATGTTATTAAAGATATGTAATGATAATGTAGCTACTAGTATCATAACTATAGAGAGTGTGTCGAGTGAGTTTCCTATTAGCATAGGATTACATCAAGGATCCGCATTAAGTTTCTATTATTTCACATTAATAATAGATGAACTTACTAGTCACCAGTGATTTAAAAAGCACTAGGCGCCAAAAGGTGCCAAGGTCCAAAAATGCCCAGCCGGTAGGCGCTCACCCGAGCAAAGCGAGGCGCTAAAATATAAAAAATATATAATATAATTAATAAATATAATTATTTAAATAAAAAATATGCTATTAAATTAAAAAAATCAGGTACAAAATCACAATGTCACATTAATAAAAAGTCTCAAAAATCAAAACAATAAAATTTTACATCAAATCTATTGTGTTGCTCTATACACTTGCCATTTATTATGAAAAACCTAACAATAATTTTAAATAAATAAAAATTAATAGTATTAAAATCAAAATAATATATTATTAATCTCAGCGATTAAAAAAGGCGCTCGGGCGAGGCGAGGCAAGGCCCGAGCGCCTCGCTAATCTCCCAGGCGGCGCGCTTCAAACAGGCGCCGCCTGGGCGCTCGCCCGAGCCCAAGCGCTGGGCGCTTCGGGCGAGCGCCTGGGTTAACCAAAGTGACCGAACCAGGATTTTAGGTCTGGTTCGGTCCTGATTCGATCTATGATGGTTAGTTGGTTCAATCGAACCAACTAAAATTGATATAAGTGTAAAACGAACCCTAACCCTCGCCGCTGCTGATCCCGATCCCGCTGCTCGCCACTGTCGCTGCTCGCAAACGCTGCCGCTGTCGCTGCTATCGGTGCTCGCAAACGTTGTTGCTGTCGCCGCTCGCGCCTCCCGCTGCTCGCAAACGCTGCCGCTCGCGCCTCCCGCTGCTCGCCGCTCCTGCTCCCGCTGCCGCTGCTCGCCGCTGTCGCTGCTAGCAAACGCTGCCGCTGTCGCCGCTCGCGCCTTCCGCTGCTCGCTGCTCCCGCTGCCGCTCGCCGCTGCCGGCGCTCGTCGCTACCACTTCCTCTTTTCTCAGTCAGCAGGCTCAGCACCCACCTTTTAATAGTATACGTATACTGTATACTGTTAATATTATTAAGTTTATTGGAAATGATTAATTTTCAATACTATTAATAGATTAATAATATATTATTTTGATTTTAATACTGTTAACTTTTATTTATTTGAAATTATTGCTAGGTTTCTTAATACTGTTAATTTTGTATCTTAGATTTTCTTAATTTAATAGCATATTTTTATTTAAAATTTTAAATAATTATATTTATTAATTATATTATATATTTTTATATTTTAGCGCCTTGCTTCGCTCGGGCGAGCGCCTGGGCGAGCGCCTAGCGCCTCGGGCGTTTTTTGACCTTGGCGCCTTTTGGCGCCTAGCGCTTTTTAAATCACTGATTAATCTAATAAATAAAAATACTATTATTAGTATATAGTTAGCAGTATACTGTTAATATACTGTTAACAGTATAGTGAGAAGAGTGTGAGAAGACCGAGGCTGCTGAGGCAACGACAGTGGTAGCAGGCGATAGCGGTAGCTAGAGCGGGAGCAGGAGCGGCGAGAGGCAATAGGAGCAGCGAGAGACAGCGGGAGTGGCAAGCGACAGCCGGAGCGACGATAGCAGCGGTGAGTAGCGATTGTGCCAGCGGCGAGTAGCAACAGTAGTGGCGAGCAACGATAGTGGTAGCGGCAGCAGAGAGCAGCGACAGTGGAGAAGAAATCTCGGCGACAAAATCGCAAGTGTTAGGGTTGGGAAAGTTGAGGAAATCACGAGAGGGAGCTTGATATTAGTGATTTAGTTGATTCGATTGAACCAACTAAAGCATCGAAGACCAACCGAACCTAAAAAATCTGGTTCGGTCACCTGGTTTAACCTAGGCGCTCGCCTGAAGCGCCCAACGCCTGGGCTCAGGCGCGCGCCCAAGCGGCGCCTCTTTGAAACGCATCGCCTGGAAATGAAGCGAGGCGCTCGGGCCTCACCTCGCCTCGCCCGAGCGCCTAGGCAAGCGCCCGAGCACTTATTGTAATCACTGCTAGTCACTTACATGATAGGCCTCCTTGGTGTATATTATTTACTGATAATATTGTCTTAGTTGATGAGAACCTAAGTGGTATTAATTATAAACTTAAGCTATAAAAGCAAGCCTTGAAAACTAAATGTTTCATATTAAGCAGGACTAAAACTGAAAATATAAAATGTAATTTTAGTGATTTTAGAAATAGACAAGAGAATATAGTTAATTTGGATGGACAAGAAGTTCCTTTAAATAAAAGTTTTAGATATCTTAGATCATTATTCAACAAGATGGAGCAATCGATGAAGATATAATTCATAGAGTAAAAACAGAATGGTTAAAATGATGAAGAATGTTAGGAGTCTTGTGTGATCATTAGATACCTTTAAGATTAAAAGAAAAATTTTATAACATAACTATGAGACCAACAATACTTTATAGATCTGAGTGTTGGGCAGTGAAAAAACACTATATACAAAAAGTTTGTGTTGCCAAGATAAGAATATCGAGAAAGATATATGACGTTATAAGAAAAGATAGAAAAAGAAACTCTTTTATTCATGAACGACCAAGTATTGCTTCGATAACGGATAGATAAGGTGAGAAAAAATCATATAAAATGATTAATATTAATAGTACATACAAGAAAAGATAATGGGTACGTGCTTAGGAGTCCTCCGGATGCGATAGTCAGAAGAGGTAAAATGATTAATATTAATAGTATGAAGAGAGGTAGAGGAAAATCTAAAATTTTTTTAATAAAAACTATAAATAAGTATAGTTACCAAGTTTCCTATGCGTAAATGCCCTATTCTTAGGCTATTTTTCCCAAAAATATACCCAAAGAACCTACATATCACTAGGATTCACCCTAAAATAATTGAGTACATACAAGTTTAAGTCGGTTATAAAGTTTTCTAAAAATAGTGTCATAGCTTATTCTTGGTGTTTTTATCTGAAAATATACCTAAAGAACTTCATTATTAATAGAATCTGACCTACAAAAATTGAATAAATTTAAGTTCAAATTAATCAAGCAAGTTAAAAGGATTCATGGAAATAGTGTGACTGCCCTGTTCTCGAGTCTTTTTTGTCTGAAAATATACTCAAAAACTTCACCTGGTGAATTTTGTTTATGTCCTGCAGGAAGTCTCTTTGTGATAAAAATATTTATTGGGTATATTTTCAAACAAAAACACTAAGAATAAAGCAACTATACATTTACAGAGAGCTTTAAAACTGATTTAAACTTAACTAAATTAAGTTTAAACTTACTCTTTTTTTTTCATGATGGAACCTATTGATCAGGGAGATTTTGTGGGTACATTTTTGTAAAAAGTAACATAAGAACAGGACAATTACACTGTTTTCAAGAAATCTTGTAACTAGCCTAGGTTTTGCTAAATTAAACTTAAAAGTTATTAAATTTTTGCAAGATGTCTCTTAGTTACAAGTAGATTCTTTGGATCTATTCTCAAAAAAAGTAACTCAATGATAAGAGGAGTTACACTATTTTTAGAAAACCTTCCAACTGGTCTAAACTTAACTAAATTAAACTAAAATTTATTCATTTTTTGCAGTGTGGGACTGTGGGTCTTAGTGATAAATACATCCTTTTCGATCAAGAAAACCTGAGAATATGGCAGTTATATTGTTCACAAAAAGACCTTGAAGCTTGTCCAAACTTGATTATATTAAACATTAATCTACTAAATTTTTTATAGGGTGACACCTAGTGATAAGGAGATTCTTTGAATATGTTTTTGAATAAAAAAATCAAAGAATAAGGTAGTTATGCAATTTACAGGAAACCTCATAAAATTGAAAAACTGGCATGCCCCCTTTTGAGCATATTTTGGTCATCAGGGGAAAAAGAGACACTGTATGAGAATAATTAAAAAAAACAGGGCACAATTTGAAAAAACACTAAAACACTAGGGGCTTTTTCTGGATATTCGCCCATGTTATATTGAGTCTATGTTTTTACATATCATTTATTCAGTTCAAACTTGAGAAGCTATAAAATTTAGTTAATTTGTTACTTAATTATAACTAGTGAAACTGAGAAAGAAAAAACTGCTATAAGGTAGTTAGAAACCAAATCACCCATATGAAGGCCTTACATTCCCCAAGAAACTAACACCTACTTCAATTAGGTCAGGGACAAATTGATTTTGGAAAGCTTACATTGTCAGTTTCTTCTCAGAATCACAAACCTAGGTTTACATGATAAAGGATCTTTAAATTTATTCAATATAATAAAGGATCTTCAAATTGGCTAAAGTGGTTCAAGGAAGAGAAATACAAGTTTAATCCAGTGATTTAAAAAGTGCTAGGCGTCAAAAAACGCTAAGGTCCAAAAACACCCAAGGCATTAGGTGCTCGCCCAAGCGCTCGCCTGAGCGAAGCAAGACGCTAAAATATAAAAATATATAATATAATTATTTAAATAAAAAAATATGCTATTAAATTAAGAAATTCGGGTACAAAATAACAATGCCACATTAATAAAAAGTCTCAAAAATTAAAACAATAAAATTTTACATCAAATCTATTGAGTTGCTTTATACACTTGCCATTTATTCTTAAACCTAACAATAATTTTAAATAAATAAAAATTAATAGTATTAAAATGAAAATAATATATTATTAATTTAATAAATAAAAATACTATTATTAGTATACAGTTAATAGTATAGTGTTAATATACTATTAACAGTATAGTGAGAAAAGTGTGAGAAGACCGAGGTTGCTGAGGCAACGGCAACGGTAGCTGGAGCGAGAGCAACGACAACGACGGGAGCGGCGAACGACGATAGCAACGGCGAGCAGTGATTGTGGCAGCGGCGAGCAGTTGGCAAGCAACGATTGTGGCAGCAACGAGTAGCAATAGTAGTGGTGAGTAGCGATAGTAGCTACGAGCAACGATAGTGGCAGCGGTAGCAAAGAGCAGCGATAGTGGTAGAAGAAATCTCGATGGCAAAATCGCGAGTGTTAAGGTTGGGGAAGTCGGGGAAATCACGAGAGGGAGCCTGATATCGGTGATTTAGTTGGTTCGATTGAACCAACTAAAGCACCAGAGACCAACTAGATCTAAAAATCTGGTTCGATCGCCTGGTTTAACCCAGGCGCTCGCCCAAAGTGCCCCACGCCTGGGCTTGGGCGAGTACCCGACGCCTGGGCTCGGACAAGCGCCCAGGCAGCACCTCTTTGAAGCGCACTGACTGAAAATGAAGTGAGGCGCTCGGGCCTCGCCTCGCCTCGCCTCGCCTGAGCGCCTAGGCGAGCGCCCGAACGCTTATTGTAATCACTAGTTTAATCTACCTACCAAGGTTTTAAATATAAGTTTGATACTGAATTCAATAAACTATTGAATTAGTGCAATACTAACATATTAAGTAGCATAAGCATTTGTGATTCTTGCTGACACTATATCTAGTAATAATAATAAGGTAGTATATATCGAGCATTATCAAGTTATATGGGCCATTACCAATGGTTGGTCAGACCAGTAAATAGTGGTCCACATGAATCAATCTGACTGGTATTTTGAACCATGCCACTTGGCACCTATAAAACTACAGCAGGCTTCAATATCACAAGCAGAACCAATCTTGGTTAAAGCTTCACGTAGTTAAAATGAGAAACATAAGTTTTTTATGCAAAGAGAAATATATTACTTGTAAACAGGTTAGTGATAACCCTCATGAAGTTAGTGGACCTCTTTTTTCACAGTGCCTTATGATAGATTTCTCTTTCAAAATAAGAGGAAGACAACACTAAATTATCTTATTTATTTTGTCTTCTTTTCTTATACATCATTTTATCCCCTCCCCACCCTCTTTTCTTACTCAAGATGGACCCATTCACATGCCACTTGGACAAGATAAATATGTAGTAATATCTAATGGAAGCACTCATTACTAACTGTTTAATGCCAGTTTTACCCAAGAGAAGAGAAGAGAGAATGCTATAATATCCAAGATTTGCTGTTGTTAGCCAAACAACTTTTGGGTCTCATCACTAGCCATGGATGGTAGCTTGAGATGCACTTGAAAGGCATTACATGTTGTTTGATTATCCTGTCCCACCGTCTGATGGAGATGACATGTTGATGTTGATGTCACTAGAGACTAGAGTCCTGGAACGTAGATAAATAACTGAAAAAAATGAGATTACAGTGACATGATACAACCACTTAGTGTCGAGGTGTCATAACCCAAATCTGCCATGGCTCATAAACCCATCCAAAATGAGCCCACGCTATTGTCTTCGCACAGTAACAGTAGGAATCTTAACCAGTGGAATTCCCAAAGCTATAAACTTACAGAAAATCATTACATCACAAAATGAAATTTTCCTATGACCTTAATGCTCTTCAAGTACTTTCCTCAACTAGCTACTACATGCGTAAAGTGAACCACGGAATACAACATGTATCTTGAAGAAAACGAGAAATAAAATATATGAGAGAAATTATGACAATCAGAAGATAACATACCACTCAAGCGCCAATATGAAGTGTCTTCTACCCATCCATTCCCTTCTAGATTCATAGAATCCATCATTAACATAAGCAACTCCATCCATCTGCCTTTCGTCCAGTAGAGTTTTTGCAGACTGGATGAAGACAAACTCTTATTAGATAAATCAAATAGCCGCTGTTACATATCCTGAGATAATATCATTGTTGAATGTGAGAAACTTACCTCCCAAGTAATTCCACGGTCAACTGTGAATGTAAACAATACCGTAGCAGCACCAGAAAGACTATCAACATGAACTATCTGTAAAGAATGCTATAAATAATAAATGCAATAGTCCTGAGGATCACTGAAAAATGTAATTCCAAATAAACAAATACCTTTGGTGATCCTTGCAGTTCAATAACATTAGCTTTAATATCAACAATTCCTGAATCAAACTGCCCTTCATTTCGAGCATTATGAACAACAAGATCCAGGAAGCTGATAAAAAACTCAAACAGCCTGCAAGACAGATTAGAATATTCGCTACTTGAAATGAAAGTTGAGTAACAATATATTATATTCAATAATATAAGGAAAAACAGGCCTGTTTTGAATATCAGGTGGCAAGCCCAAAAGACGATTTAAGAATCGTCCAACATCATGCATATCTGAATCCACTATACGTCCAGAAACTTTTCCACCATCCTTTCCGTTGCCTATATAAAGAAAATTTGGAATAAACTTGCAAATGGCATTTTTATGACAAAAATTAGCCCACTCTAAGTTTCTTGTGAATTTAATGAGGAAACTTAAACCAGTTCTATTGCAATCACAATCTTAAACAAGGTGATTCTCTATAAGTTATAACTGAACACGTTTGAATTTTTGGGAAGTTTCAGGCATTCAAGGTTGAGCTTCATCTGTGCTGAGACATGATGGAAAGATCAAAATTTGGGTATCAATCCAACCTTTTGTGTATTGTTTGCTGTGCCAGCCGGCAAAGAACTCATGTTGGTAGATCATCAGCACAGGGCACACTAACACTATTATTGCAACTTCTATGGCACACCAATGCTATCATTGCAACTTAAATTATTAACAATATACTCCATAAGTGCATGAGCCTTAATCCAATCAGTTGCTTATGAAGCAACATCTGCCATGATCTTCCCTCAAATTAACATGGTTTTCTTAAGAAATAGAGACACATTGTCGCCTCAAAACCATCATCTTCAATTTCTAGTCGATCTGGGGTGCTAATGCCACTGTCAAAGCAACACCATTTATCATGGAACAATATCATGAGAGGCACAAATCATGCCAACATTTTGCATTTTCTATCTGTATACATATTCAAAAGGGTAATGCACTAGAATCATTGGATTTGTAAGCACCTTTCCTATCATTATTCAACATATTTACTATCAAGTATTTAAACACCAGTCCATATTAAGTACCAATCAGTTGGCAGATAGTATAATAATATAATACAGTTACCGTGGTAAACTGCTAAGTGCTAACAAATAGATATAGTCAGTACCCAGTACTCAGTAAACAGCCTACTGGTACAGCATTAAACATTGTATACAGTTGACACGAGTATCCATCCATATGTTAAGTATACAAGAACATAGACATCTCATCTAAATATCATTATTATTCAAACAAAATTAAGAAATAGATCCTGGTATTACATGTAAGTACACAGCCATACTGGGAGTTGGTGACCATGTGAACCATGAGTCGAGGAGCAAGGAACCTCTCTGTTCTTCAAGTTCCATGTCTACCAATCACTCACTCCATGCTTCTTGCACATGGGACTACAGTGGGTGAAGCAATGCAACAACCAGGGCCAATCAACAACTTCTAGAGTCGGTAGCATTGGAGACAGCAACTATGTCCTTTTTTTCTCCTTTTCACCCTCCTCAATTTGTGCTCTTCTTCCTCTTTTGGCAACAAATTGATTAGAACTGGCCAGATGATTTCCATTGTAATGCCATGAGATTTAGTAAAATAAAATCGACCAATGATCATAGGATTTTCATCAGCATTTCCTACTAAAAGGTGGAAATCAAAGCAAGGTCAACCTGCACTTTCTTCAGGCACTTCCTCTCTACACATCTTCAAGCTTCTCATTCACAGTCCAAATTTATTTCTACTGGTTGATCAACTTTATATATTTTGGGAAAATATTATAGATGCCTCTATAGCCTGTCATGACTTCATAAAAGGGCTCATAAAATTGCAAATGCCATAAATACCAACACAATTATCCTGAACACCCATCCAGCTGATGTAACCTTTTATCCGTCAGAATTAAAATGACCTCTAGAAGTAGCAATATAATTTATTATAAAAATCATCCTTATTTAACTTGAATGAGGCTCACCAATCAATGTGACAAACTAGGTTGACTTACTATAGGCCAAGGCCTATTTTTTCCTTCAAACAGTGAGGATCATGATCCATCTAAAGCCCAACAAAAAGTAGCTCATCATCACGACTTGTAACAAGGTATAGTGAGAAAATAATAAAGCAGAACCACTGTTGGACATAGAACAATTATTTAAAACATTGATAGGTTCCAGGACCTCTGTTGATGAACAACAACAGCATAGACATATTAGAAAGAATTAACACATTTAAGGGCATTCACAGTATTTGCAACTTTTAAGAGATATACATGCAATATTTCATATATTTCAGAAGGCATATGCAAAATTGCTCACATCTTAGAAATGTGAAAATAAAAATCTTGTATATAAGCATTCAACAGTTCCCAAGAAAAAAATCAGGTTGTGTATTGCAATAAAAAGAGTCTAATGGAGTACATAATCATATTTAAAGCTATGATGGATCAATCTGGATTGGATAGGTTTGGTTCAATCTGATCCCAATCTTAGAAAATCCAGTAATCTAAATAGACAAAAAGCAAATCCACATTCCACATCCAACCCTATTGAGGTCTGAAGTTCCAATCTCAATTAAATCTTGTTGCTTCTAACATTTATGAATATAAATATACTCTGTGTAATCTCTCAAAATAAATTATATAAAATCTGAGTAGAGATAGTATATTACAAATATAATTGGATCAGGTCATAAACAAATCAGACCGACTTTAATCTATGTGCAATCTATCTGTCAATTAGATAGTCAAATTACATTCACTTGTGAGACATACTTTGCAAGATGGGCATGAAAATCAACCAGAGATGATACTACTGGGATCTACAAGATTTAGTCAGATTAGATTAACAGAATCATGATCACATGACAAAAATTCAAAAACTAAGAGTTATAAGAATAAAAATAATAGAACATATAAAATAAAATTCATGGCAACAAAATATTATATTTTAATTGCTTGCTTTACATTTATATTTAATTATTTATTGATGTATTTCTTTTAAAAAAGTGATAAAAAATATAAAAGATAAGAATTACATAAAAATGATAAATAAAAATTAATGGAGATCAATTCATTAAAAATAATTATTGCAAATTTATTGAAAAATAAATATTAACCAAATCACAAAAAGATACTATTATGACAAATAATTGTTGTATATTTCATATAAAAGACCTAAAACTTATCCACATCAACACACCCATGGGATTTAAAATTAATTTGCAATCCCATGACATTGCCTTCTTTATGATAGTATCACTAGCCTTAGGTCCTACATTTTAATGGTATAACTGCAAGAGGAACCCAACTCTTAAAGATCCCACATTTGATGGAAGCTAGAAAAAGGGAGGCCTCATCCATCTCATCCATTCTTAGTGAGTTTGGTGCTTCATATAAGAGAAAAAGAGATGATAAATTTTAACCTTTGAAGGAATCTGAAGTTATTGTTCAAAGATAAAGTGGACACAGGCATCAAGAGAAATTTGACTAGTAACTATTATATAAAAAAAAATATTTATGACAATTGTTAGGCTACCAATAATCTATGAATGTGAGTGTTGGGTGATTAACAAACAATATACTAAAAAAGAAGTTTGTCAATGTGATGTGCGAATGTTAAGACTTTATGTGTGATGTCATTAGAAAAGATTAAAAAAAAAATTTATTCTTGGACAATTAAATATAGCTTTAATAGAGAATAAAATAAGAGAGAATAGTTTAAGACGGTATGAATATATACTAACGAGGCCTATAGATGCAGTAGGTAGAAGAGACTAGATAACTAGTCATAATGGTTCGAGAAAGAGACCTAAGAAGACTCCATTAATAACCACAAATAAAAAGTAAAATGATCTTAGTATAATCAAGGATATTGCTTTTTATAAAGCTCAATATAATCAGTGGTTCCCTAATCAAATACGGTTCGAACCAGAAAAGATTGGATTCTCATTCTCAAGAAACATTAAAGTCATCCAGACTGCAAATAAATCAGTAGTAGATCAACCAATCTGAAGTAATTTCCATCAATGTGAGCAACTGTAGGAAGAAAGGAAAGAAAGAACTCTAGCAAACTGGTGGCACTTGATTCGCAAAGGGAGATGAATCATAAAAGGTGGAGGATTTTCATTTTCAGGGTTGGAATCTCAACTATTCTCAACCAGTGTAAACAGTAGAAAAGGAACAGAATGAAACAAGGAAAGAGGTAGAAAGTCTTGTTTGAAAGTACTCCAGCAAGTTGTTAGCAATTCCTGTCGCAAGGGACCACGAGTCACATGTGGTAGAGCTTTTTATTTCATGTAGCAATGCTTTTGCAGATGTTAGAAGTGTGTCTGCTTCTTATCATCTCTCAAAAGACAATAGGGAAACTGCTAGAGGCATTTTTTTCTAATCTACCAGTTATTTTTCCATCCTTCCCAAGTGTAGGAATGTCAGCAATAAATATAAATTTGAAATAGTAAAAACATGTATTGTTGCTAGTGGTTAGATAAAACATGCTTAAGCATTCTATTCTAAGGCACAGGTTTGAAGTTTTTGTTGGGAAGCAGTAAAACATGTGCTTTCCTTTCAATTGCTTTTTTTCTTTTCATTGTCATAGATTGATTTTTAAATTTTCTTTGGTTATAAAACTTATTTTTCATATTTCAATTACTATCAAGATCCATGAACAAGTTAAGGTCAGGTAGTACGTGCCTTGGGATGAAGAATGTCTGCAACAAACATAAGCTGTACTTACAGATTATCGTATCCCTGACAATTCCAACTGACACAAGAGCAGCTTTAGCAATGGTGATAAATTCTTGAATCATTGTTGGGTTTTCAGATGAACAGCCAGGAGGTACCACAGGCAAAGGATCCTGATATGCTCATGAGATGTCAGCCTGCTAGGTACAAGCTTAGAAGAACACATAATGTAAATAAATATGTGCCATGGAATGCTTTAACAAACAACCTGTTCCATTATTCCCCTATACATCATCATAAGGGCCCTCTTTCCGTAATTGCTGTCATAGTTGAAAGCACTCAATGATGGGCCAGCCCTGTGCATTAAGCATCAAAATGAACATGCAACAAGCACATAAAAGTGTTAACCTCTAAAATTAATTCCATCATGTTTGCATAGATTTGAGTATTTGGTCAAGCACAAAAAGATCAATATAAAGTCGGATCACCTGCGATCTCCTTGTGTTAGAGCTCCAAGAGACTCCAACCTCTTTGCAACAATTGACGCAAAACGCTTTTCACCACCAAGGGTGGTAAAAAGAAGCCTAAAAATGTCACAAGAAAAATGAATCTTGTATAGAATCACTTCTTTTCCAGATATGCTAAATGAAGTAAAATTTCATAACAAAACAACCATCAACAGAAAACAGCCATCAGGTAGTTGTTTTGCCCATGTACCAATACCTAGTTGCAGAGATTTCACAATTTATAGTTCAATTAGGAGTATCAAAAATATGAAATATGAATTCACGTATTTCCATGAAACAAAAATGGGCATTGGTATATATGCGTCAGGTCAAAAACACTTTAGGATCATGTAGTGAATCATAAAGCCTGTAAAGAGCAGAAGCATAATCTTCTGCACATTGAGATGCAGACTATGAGAGTCAATTGCCTTCAAGTGCAAGACCATCATAGAGAAATTCTATACTTGTAGTCCCATCATATGGAAATAAAAAAGGGCATACACAGTGCATGAGGCTCCCATCACATGGAAATCCAACTCAAAAGAATATGTTGGAAGAATGCCTACAAGCTAACATTGACAGGGTAAGATCATCACGGTCAGCCAATATATAAATAGTCCAATTATTGTAAGCTCTGGTAAGCATCGACTTTGCTACAATACTATAAACTATTCCTGATATATATTCTTTCCAGACCTTTTTCATATGCTTTACATAATGACCAATGGGTTATTGAGATTGTGTATCAGTTTTTTATTAATTATTTTCTTCAGAACTAGGGGTACATCATACCAATTTTCGCAATACCACTCGGTACAGTTTGGTATGGGCAGTATTCACTGATCCAACAGATTACTGGTATTCAAACCACAGTAAACTGGGAATTATGTCTTACAAGTTTGGTACAACCTGGTATGGTACCAGTACTGCCCACTATAGGGAAGTACAGGCTCTGCACAATTTTTTTTATTTTTTCAGCCTTTTTTTAAATTTGGTGCACCAGTTTGGCACCAGTATCAGTACACAAAACTGCAGACCTTGCATCATAGAGACATAAATTTAAACATAACTAACATTTGTAGACATATAATACATAAAAGAAAATGCACATGCAGCACTAGAGATAGAAAAATCACGCAAAGTAGTTTAACCTTGAAAAAACTCTCCACTTGCTGTCAGAAAAAAACAAGAGGTAATGGTCTAAAGATAAATTTAAGTAACCTTGATAGAAAGAAAAAATAGCAAAATGCATTGGCAAAGAAATAATGAAGAACAGCACCGATGCTGATCCTAAAATTAGTAATGAGAATAAAAAATATATGAAGGAAATATTAAAGCTAAATTTTGGAAGCATAATCCTCAGATAATAAACTTCTAATTAACTTAATCACACATGAAACTATAGTTAGACAAAAAGTATTATCTAAAGAGCTACAAGAAAATTAAGAAAATAAAATATATGCAAAAAGATTATATTAAACTCAAGGTTTGCTATTCGATCCATACCAATGTACGGACCAATGGTCAGAACGGTACGTACCGAGGCACTGATGGTATGTTAGGGCGTACCAACAATACACACAAAAAACATCAAAAATAACTCTACAAATATCTGAAAAATTAAAAAAAAAATAGATTATGATTTTTAAGATGGAAATAAATATAAATTTAGTATAATTTTAGCGAAAATAATCTAAATTAGGAAAGAATAGAGGCACATATCTTCTTTGGGTTTTGAGTAGCATTATGGTACATTCGGAACCATTCTTTTATTAATATTGAATTATCTACAAAAAAATGATTTGAACTGGTAGATTTTTTTTAAATAACTTAAACTTTAATATTCAAATGAATTAAGTAAACGATCGATGAATATACCTAGTTCTATCAACAAAAAAACGACAGGACTCCACGGGCAATTGCTCGGGGTCCTCGATCCTTTGTAACTATATATCAATTTGATATGTTTGTCGAACCCAAACCTAAAACTGATCTCACTACATAGTATACTAATATACCATATGCCATCAGTGCATCAATATAGTGATAGTCGTAATTTGATCGTTGTTAATCACATGTGTTTGAGGCAGCTCTTGAGGCAAGTACGACTGTGGCATGTATTGTGCGGAGCATGGAGAATGTTAGAACTTTTACTTACGCCATTGATCTGCTGTTCTGTATCATAAGATAGATCACCATACTAATCCTCAAAGAAGCATGACCAACTATCATTGTACGGTTGTTGGCCATAAGATTCTTTATGATACAATGGCTGTGAAAACGATAAGCTTCATTTTATGTCTACGTGATGTAGGCTCTATCGCATCTGCTCAAAATCATCCATTGCCTTCCCCTTCCCCTTCTGTGTATAAACTTGACTAGTACCTCATCGAGTTCCATGATCTGAATCTTGAGTAACATATGTAAAATACTGCTCCTCGGTCCATGCACCACTCTCAAATTGTATAGACGGGACCATCAACTCCCCAACGCCATCACCATCATCGGTTGAGGCACTACTATCCATGTCGCTGCCAAGTCTCCGGATTGAGCGGGTTATTGAATCCGATTGAGGTGTTTCATCGCCTGAATTGATTCTTTCCAAATGGTTGATGCTATTGTCTTCCCTTTTGCCTTTACCTTTGCACATTGTGTCACGAACGATCGTTGTGCACCCACAATATCTTCGTCATTCGTCGCTTTTGTTTGCTTGTGCAAATGCTTGGCAACATGTTTTGCCTCAGTTTTGTGTGTTTTTGTTGAAAATTTGTGAGTAGGAACAGATTGCAGTGTTGCAGAGTGACCACTCACCATGACGAGCAAAATTGCCCCATAATGGCTCCGTTTTCGTTTACCATGGCTTGTTTTCTGTCGGCTGTAGTGTGGTGCAAAACATCACCCATCTCAACACCTTGGAAAACCCCAAGTGGCACCTGGCAGGATAGACGTTTTGGGTAGCGTTGGGTGTTGATTGGATTTCACAAGTTCGCACATTAAGTTTACGAGAGTTTGTCATCGTGCCCGACACCTAATGAGCAAACATTTGCGAACTTGCGACTATTCGTTTTGCCTCCTAAAGTTCTTGTTTTCTCCTTCCTCACTTTTCTCTCTTGCATACAGAGTGTTTGCTGAATTGTTTGTAAAGCTGTCCTCTTCGCGCGATGTCAGGACTTGTCCACAGCTCGCTTTTGATATAATCAATTTGCTCTTTTACAAATCCTACGGGACCTGAGCGAGGTTGTAAATAAGCTAACCCTTTGCTGACAAATAACACAAAGGAACCTCATGACTTACTGCAATCTCAACTAAGTCCATGACGTTGGCGCAATAGTGCTTCACGACTTAAGCAACTTCAGCTGAGTCCATGACTTTGGCACAAGGATGCATCAGAACTTGAGCAATTCTAACTAAATCCGTGACATTGCTGTAAGGATGCCTCATGACTTGAGCAATTCCAGCTAAGTTCGTGATATTGTGGTATCAGAGCGGGTAAGTAATTCGAGCAAATAGCGAAATGTTTCACAATCTTGCCATAGTGAAGCATCATGGTGAATCGAGCAAGATAGGCCAAGCCGGACCATTGCCCTAAGCAACTGCAGGTCGGCTACAAGTACAAACTAGCTCTTAAGCTATTGGAGCCACTCAAGCGGAACATGACAACGATCAACACGAATGAGAAGTTGGCAACTCTCCGCAAGTGGAGGAGACGCAATTTGGAGCACCAATTAGGAAAAGAAACCATAAGGAGAGGCTTACAGTTGTAGAAACCTGCCTTGACGTTCTTGAAGCGAGTTTAGTGAAACTCTACCAACACCAACGAAGGCTTTTTGGGGCAAAAAACTCACAAGAAAAAGCAAAATCTCGGATCGACAATGTCGAGTCCCTAATCGATCGATTGACAAAAGACACCAAAGACTTCATGCAACATCTACACGAAGTTATGACGAAACTCATGTCCAGGGTTACATCGCTCACAAGGGCTCTTAGTGTGGGAGGGGCCAACACGCGCGTCGCTTCGCCACAAAACCTAAGGGCACCTGAGCCGCATTGCTACGGGGTTGCCAAGAATGCGAAAGAGCTCGAGAATTTCCTATTTGATATAGAACAATACTTTCGAACTACAAGGCCCGATTCCGAAGAAACTAAAGTTTCGATAACAACCATGTATCTGAATGGAGATGCAAAACTTTGGTAGCGAACACGTTGGGAAAAGATCCAACAAGATCGGTGTCGAGTGGACATATGGAAAGACCTGAAGTGGGAGATGAGAACTCAGTTCTTACTCGAGAACACGGAGTTTGTCGCAAGAAGGAAGCTAAGACAACTCCACCAAACTACTTCCATTCAAGACTACATAAAGCAATTTTCTGCATTGAAGCTGAACATACAAGACATGTCCGAGAAGGTTAAGCTATTCTGCTTCCTCAATGGCCTGAAGCTGTGGGCACAACAGGAACTGCATCAAAGGAATATCACCGATGTAATCGGGGCAATTGCAATTGTTAAAAGGCTCACTGACTTTATTTTCTTGGAGGAGAAGAAACAATCTTCGGGAAATCGCCCACCCGAATATTCCCGAGAGGAGTCTGAGGACGAGCAAAAGAAAAGAAGTTCCCACAAAGGGCCAAGCTCAAAATGCAAGGCCCCAAAACCTAGCGGATACTTCTTGTGCAGAGGACCGCGCATGGTGACGAAATGCCCACAAAAGCAAGCACTTAATGCCTTAACAGCATAAATCCACCTGACACGGGAGTGTCTAATTTACTATAATATGCTCATATAGACCTTACTGATGCTATGGTATTTTTTCAGTCAACAATGTTGCCTCATAGTCTTCAACTCAGCCCACTCAAATATGACAGCTCATCAACATATTCCCTGCATAAAGTTAAAGCTGTTTTAAGGTGCTTTTCTTCGTGACCAAGGAATGCATTAAAGGAGTTGGTTAGCAGCTATAAAGCACTTAATTTCGAAATTCCCTATGCATGAAAGGTTGTTTCATGCACTAGTATTTATTTTGGTGTTTAGGGCTTAGAAAGGACTTTAGAAACTGATGATATTTTGACAGAAGCTCTTTTGGAGTACTCCCTTAAACTCTGTATCTCTTGGATGTGTCCTTAAGTGGTAAGTGTTTTATTTTCAGTTCTATATCCTTGTTTAAAATCCTTGAGGTGGTGAACTTTCTATATCCCTTTGTGAATTTAACTTGGTAGTGAGCTCTTTTTTCAATTTATTTAAGTTTTACCGTGAGTTCATGCTTTTTCTATTCATAACACTCATTCTAGCAAAAACAACTATACTGCGACTTTCTTCGAGAGTTCGTTTCTTGTCTACTATGACTTTTCTATCCGAAATACTCATTCCTATAAACATAGCTCTACTATCGGTTTTTCTTTCAAAATATATTCTACTTTACTCCTCCCATTCCGCATCACCCCCGGT
Organism: Musa balbisiana; assembly: GCA_004837865.1. Classification (NCBI taxonomy): domain Eukaryota; kingdom Viridiplantae; phylum Streptophyta; class Magnoliopsida; order Zingiberales; family Musaceae; genus Musa; species Musa balbisiana. Next base: position 23,526,200 of record CM017195.1, on the reverse strand, counting down.
ATCAGTTTGGTATCAAAGCTAAAGACTAGAGATCATAGTAAGGCGGAATGGAAAAGATATAGTTGGTAAAGGTAGTTGCCATGAAGATGATGCTGAGTCATTGAGGCTGCAGCTACGAAGATTGCTACATAGTCTACAAGAAAAAAATGAAATAATTGAAAAACTTCAAAGTAAACACAACTAACATGAAAATGATGTCCATGAATTTACTTATGATGATGATACACCTCCTTTTCCAAGGGAGTCGAGAAGATGTCGGACAAGAAAGGGAGTCCAAGACGAGTGGCAAAATAAATATAACCCAAGATTGGAGATTCCAGAATTTGAAGATAAAATAAATGTTGATGACTTTATCAATTGGCTTAATACAGTAAAAAGAATTTTTGATTTTCATGAACCACTAGAACAAAAGAAGGTCAAACTTGTGACACTCAAACTCAGATGGAATGCATCTTTTTGGTGGGAAAATCTGAAGAAACAAAGAGAACGTAAGGGGAAGAGTAAAATCGTGACATGGGAAAAAATGAAAAGAGATTTGAAGAGAAAATATTTACCTCACAATTATAGGCAAGAGATCTTTCTCAAAATCCATGATTTCAAGCAAAAGGATCTTAGTGTAGAGGAGTACACTGTAGAATTCGATAATCTGATGTTAAAAGGGGAGCTTGTGGAACCGAAAGAGTAAACCATTGCAAGATACTTAGGAGGTCTGAAATATGAGATTGCTAAAGTGGTTCAACTACAACCATATTGGTCTTTAAATGATGTGAGTAAGCTGACATTAAAAGTTGAAAAGCAACAAAAGTTTGAAAAAAGTTCTCGGTATGGTTCAAAAGAAGGCTATACAAAAGGAGGAAGTTCCAAGCCTACTGTCCAAAGCAAGGTGATATCAAAGGTGCAAGAAAAGGGTGAAGAATCTGCAGGCAGTAAAAAAATACCTAATTCTTTTACCCTTAGTGGCCGAAAATGCTTCAAATGTCATGGTTTTGGGCATATTGCTTCAGATTGTCCAAATAGAAGGTTTGTAACTTTGGTTAAAGATCATAGTGATGAAGTTGAAAATGAAGTTGACGACGAACCAAAATATGATGAAGATGAGGAAGAGGTTACTTATGCAGATCATGGTTTGTCTATTGCATTGCAACGTAGCTTACAAGTGTCTTATATGGCCAAGGATGAAAGTTGGGTGAGAAAAAATATGTTTCACACTAAATGCACTTCTCTTGGCAAGGTTTGCTTGGTTATCATCGATAGCGACAACTTTGAAAATGTGGTATCTTTGGAGATGGTGCAGAAGTTACAGTTGAACACAATCCCTCATCCATATCCGTACCAATTATGTTGGTTGCAAAAAGGAAATGATATCAAGGTAACTAAAACATGTTTAGTTTCGTTTTCTATTGGCAAGTATTATAAAGACGAAGTATGGTGTGATGTTGCTTCTACGGACGCGTGTAATTTGCTGTTGAGTATACCTTGGCATTATGATAGAAGGGTGTTGTATCATGGCTACAAACATACTTATTCTTTTAAGGTGAATTAAAAGAAGATTATCTTAACTCTCATTACAACCTTCCGAAATCAATGCAACAAAGAAGGAAGTCAGCGCTTTTATGTCCTATAGTGAATGCAAAGGTGAATTAGACAAGGGTGGTCATGTTTTGGCCCTAATGGTAGTAAAGGAGAACGAACAACATAAGAAGACACCAACAATCATGAAACCAATCTTAGATGAATTTCAAGATGTTATACCGGAAGAGATTCCACATGGCCTTCCACCTATAAGAGACATCCAACATCGTATTAATCTTATTCCGAGGGCTATTCTACCTAATAAGGTAGCATACAGAATGAGTCCCAAGAAGCATGGAGAACTTCAAAGGTAAGTTGATGAATTGGTGTAGAAGGGGTTAATTCGAGAGAGTATGAGTCTTTGCACGGTTCTAGCCTTGTTGGTGCCTAAGAAGGATGGTTCTTGGAGAATGTGCGTGGACAGCCGCACCATCAACAAAATCACAATGGACTATCATTTTCCTATTCCAAGGTTAGACGATTTACTTGATCAATTGTGTGGTGCTTATATTTTCTCTAAAATTGATTTGAGGAGTGGCTATCACCAAATAAGAATGAGGCCCGGAGATGAGTGGAAAACAACATTTAAAACTAGAGAAAGCTTATATGAATGGTTAGTTATGCCATTTGGGTTATCTAATGCTCCTAGCACTTTCATGAGATTTATAAATCACATACTTAAGCCATGCATTGGAATATTTGTTATATTTTATTGACGATATATTGGTGTACAGTAAGAGCGAAGAGGAGCATATGAATCATCTGAAAAAGATCTTTCTTATTTTAAGGCAGCAAAAGCTTTATGCTAATCTAAAGAAGTGTGATTTCTTTACTTCTAGTATTGTGATTTTGGGATATGTTGTTTCAAAAGATGGAATTATGATGGATCAAAGTAAGGTAGAAGCTATTCTCAATTGGCCAACACTTGCTTCATTGCATGATGTGAGTTTCATGGCTTAACTTCCTTTTACAGAAGATTCATTAAGGGTTTTAACTTTATTATCGTTCCAATCACCGAATGTCTGAAATGTGATAAATTCAAATGGACTAGTGAGGCTAATGATGCTCTTGAGCTTTTAAAAAGAAAGGTGACCGAAGCTCCTATCTTAGTTCTACCAAATTTTAACAATGTGTTTGAGGTTGAATGTGATGCATCTAATGTGGAATTGGTGTTGTTTTGAGTCAAGACAGAAAACTCATTGTATTTTTTACTGAAAAGCTGAATGATATGAGAAAGAAATATTCTACCTATGACAAGGAGTTTTATGCCATTTATTGAGCTTTATCTCATTGGAGTCAATATCATTTTGTCAAGCCATTTGTCCTATATTCTGATCATGAAGCATTAAAGTTCATTAATCACCAGCACAAGCTAAACAAGAGGCATGCAACTTGGGTGGAGTTTTTGCAATCTTATGACTTTACAATCAAGCATAAATCTGGTGTTCAAAATGTAGTTGCTGACACATTAATCAGAAAGCATTCTTTATTATCAGCAATGGAAGTCAAAGTGGTTGGATTTGAAACATTCAAAAATCTCTATGAGAATGATGTGGATCTTGGCTCAATGTGGCAAAATTGCAAATCAGGTTCCTTTCAACAATTTTCTATCTTTGATGGTTTTCTTTTTCGAGCTAATGCTTTATGTGTTCCATCTTGTTCTTTAAGACAAGTAATTTTAGCTGAAGCTCACGATGGTGTTTTGGGTGGACATTTCGGTAGAGACAAGACTCCAGCTCTTGTTCAATCAAACTTCTATTGGCCAAAGATGTTTAGAAATGTTGAGAGACATGTAAAGCAATACCGAGTATGTCATTTGGCAAAAACAAGAAGTCAAAATTCTGGATTGTACACCCAAATGCTCCATGGGAGGATGTGAGTCTTGATTTTGTTTTGGGATTGCCAAGAACTCAAAGGAACAAGGATTCTATCATGGTTATTGTTGACAGATTTTCAAAAATGTCTCACTTTGTTCCCTGTAATAAATTAAATGATGCATCTCATATTGTTGATTTGTATTTTAAGGAGATTGTTAAATTACATGGTATTCTAAGAACTATAGTGTCTGATCGAGATTCAAAATTTCTTAGTCATTTTTGGAGGACTCTTTGGAGGAAGCTAGGTACTTCTTTGAATTTCAGCAACTTGCATCATCCACAAACCGATAGACAAACCGAGGTAACGAACAGAAGCTTGGGAAATTTGCTTAGAAGCTATGTTGGCAAGAATATTAACCAGTGAGATCTCATTCTTCCACAAATTGAGTTTACCTACAATCGTTGTATCCATCATAGTATCGGTAAGAGTCCTTTTGAAGTTGTTTATGGTGTTAATCCTACTGGTCCTTTGGACTTTGTCCCTCATTCGACAACTAAGCAATTTAGTGGAGATACTGATGAGAGAGTAAAGTAGATAAAAAAGCTATATAAAGGTGTTAAAGTAAATATAAAAAAGAAAAATGAGAGGTACATGGAAGCTGCCAACAAACACAAAAAACATATGGAGTTTAATGTTGGTGATTTAGTCTGGATTCATCTAAGGAAGGAGAGGTTTCCATTGGGCAAATTTAAAAAATTGAAACCAAAGGCTGATGGTCCATTCAAAGTGCTTAAGAGAATTGGCAAAAACGCTTATAAGATCGAGCTACTTGAAGATTACGGAGTGTCCCCAACATTTAATGTTGCTAATTTAAGTCATTTTCACAATCAAGTTGACGAAACAAATAAGGACTTGAGGACAAGTCTTTTTCAATTAGGGGAGATTGACACGGGAGTGTCAAATTTGCTACAATCTGCGGATATGGACCTTGCCGATGCTATGGTATTTTTTTCAATCAACAATGTTGCCTCATAGTCTTCAACTCAACCCACTCAAATATGACAGCTCATCAGCATATTCCCTGCATAAAGTTAAAGTTGCTTCAAGATGCTTTTCTTCATGACCAAGGAATGCATTAAAGGAGTTGGTTAACAGCTGTAAAGATCATATTTCGACCAATACTAATGGATGGTTGAGATTTGATCCATTCCAACAATCAATTTAACCATTAGAACCAATTTAAAGGATCTTTAAACCCTTTCCACCCCCCTCTTTCAACCCTTTATACTCTCTTTAACTCATCAACTCTCTCAAACTCGTCGTATTCCCAACCATCGTATTATAGAGGATTTTAGAACCAACAATAGTACGATGATAGTTGATCATTCTTTTCCGAGACTGATTGGTCTTATGATACGGAGCAACAGGTCAGTGGCGAAAGTAGAAGTTTCGATAATTTCCAACCTCCACACTAATACATACCACAATCATACTTGCTTCACGAACCACCTCGGACATGTGTGATTCACAATGATCAAGCTACAACCATCACCACATTGATCCATTAATGGCATACAGTGTACCATGACCATATTGTGGGAAAAACTTTAAGATTAGGTCCAACAAACATGTCATATTGATATATAAATACATAGGATCGAGGACCTCGATCCATCGTTCGTGAAGTCCCATCGTTCTTTTTGGTGGTAGAACTAGGTATATCCATCGATTAATTCATTTATTACTTGATTCATTTGAATCTTAAAGTTTAACTCATAATCTAATTCAAGTCATATCTTTGTAGATAATTCAATATCAACGAAAGGATGGTTTGGAAAGTACCATAACGTTGCACCTCAAAGCCTAAAAAAGGTGTGCCGCTATTTCTTCCTAATTTAGATTATTTTAGATGAAATTATACTAAACTTACATTTAGTTCCAAATAAAAATCCCTAATCTAAGTTTTTTTCTATTTTTCAGATTTTTTCGAGGTTTTCTGGGCTTTTTTCTGTGCCATCAACACACCCCACCATACCAACACTCGACATGCTAATAATACAAGGCAGCACATGTCATGCCATCGGCCAACCAGCACAACCTGAGTAGAACTAAGACTGAATATATGAGTAAGACAGAATATATGAGATGCAATTGAAGATAAAACTCACAGAAATGCTTCTTATTTTCAATGAGATGAGTTTCTTGAGCTTGTACAATAAACCAAACTTGATCAAATAAATTTAAAAACATGGACTAGCAATTGTTACATATTTGAAATGTAATGCAACTATACTTGCAAACTATTCAATTTTGTTAATGTGAATTGTTTATACATTGTTCAATCACTCAGAGCTACAGTATGATCGAATGTCAAGCATTTTCACAAAACTGAAGGTCCTTATTTGGAGGAAAGAGTAGTCGAAAACTTTCATTCTAGGTGTCATGGCTGGTGTTTATTTAGTGTCTTGACTAATACAAAGACCTTAGCCTCCACAACGATTTGGAACCCAAAAGGTTCTTGTGAGCACTGTCATGGTAGAAGAAGAAAATGATTGATGCCTAATCTTAGGCACGAAGCACATCGACCTTGCTGAAGAAGTAAACCAAAAAAAAATTGACTGACCAGAATTCTACATTAATAAATTTCAATCATATAAAGGTTACCTATATTGTGGTGCCGAAGCTTGATTAGAGCGATGAGTTCTACCAAACTGTTGAATTGCACGGTCAGCACTCCAGGGAAGCTCAAGAGTGATGTGGACCCGCTTTTTCTGGCATGTGCGTATACATGTAATACTTAGAAATAAGAAATTCGAGAAATATTTGCACAAGAGAGAGCATCCAAATTTTCACAGTTCAGATACCTGATTTAGTACCCTCCTATCAGCTTGCAAGGATACACCTGCAGATCCTGCTTCAGATATTATAGCAACCAATTTTTTGCCATCCATAAACAATTGTTTTTCATGCATATTAACCATTTCCATGGCAACTTCCTTCCTACAAAAGCAAATATGGAAAGAGTTCGAAAAAAATAGATAATAAAAAAAATACATGGCAAGCAAACTCATTCTTACGTGCTCCTTGCTTGATAAATAACACCTTTTCCACCAGAAGTCCTGATAAGCATACCTCGTCTGCCAGTCATTTCTGCAACATTTTCTGGTCCTCCCAGCTGTGAAAGGCTTAGTAGTTCATAAACTGACTCATTACCTTTAAGAAAACTTAAAATTTGAACAAAATAAGACATACTTGATTATGACATCAAGACTGCAAACTGTCCACATGAAAATATTGCAAGATATCAACAAATACGGTAGATAGCTTCACTTTGAACCCTCTACTTTCATGATGTTACAGTTTGAACCTCATATTATACGAAATTATATTCAGACCCTAAATTTACCAGCCAAACTACAAGAAAACCTTTTTCTTTAATACATGACTGGTGGAGGCTGGATACAGTACCATATTCTTGCATTGAACTGTTCAGGACTTTATCAGCTAACTAGCCATCACATCCAAAAAATTTAATAAAAGGAAGATTCCATTACAATACCTCTTATTAAGAATCAACACCTTGAATCCTTGCTTTTAGTACTTTTCACAGAGACATAGTTAACTCCCGGGTTGGTAAAAACAAGGCAATGAAATAATAACTCCAAGTTTTCTTTTCAGTTCATAGCCCTGGATCAAGTAAGTCATCCAGTCTAGCAACAAATTCAGTCAGTTTTATATCGATAGTTAACCGACTCAACCCAAGTTCCCCTTAGCAATGCTATGCCACTAATCCATCTTCTCCAACCTCCAACCTCCAACCTCCAACCCATAATGAGCCCTAATGGAATAACATCTGAGTACAGTAGCACATCTGAGTACAGTAGCAGAGGTTCTAGCTCAAGTGGAGAAAGCTCTATCTTGGCTTCATGGTGGTTGCAAGTAACATCAGGTATTCAGCTGTTTCTGCCCAGAGTATGGCCCAAGCTAACTTTCCTATTTCGACACATAGCATTTAAGTTTGTTCAAAACTGGGCATCTAGGAATAGCAAACTCAAAAAAGATTAAGAAATTTGTAAAATGATGCTGTAGAATATTAATTATAAGGTTTCCATATCGAAGAGATAAGAACGTTAATTGACAAAGAAACATATCTTAGACTTTTATACAGCTTGGGAAGATCATTAAAAAGCCTTTCTTCTATGGCAAGTTGATAAAAGTTCTCTTCCAAACCCCCAGAATTTTTCTCCTTAAAGCATTATTCGTCATCAACATGATTGAAGATAATTCCTGATTCAAAGCATAGCCCATAATCCATAATGCCATTCTAATGCTATGAAATACATCCATACTGATCACTACAAGCCTCTATTTACCAGTTACAACAAGTTATCTAGTTAGAATGGCATCTAGTTGTGGCAACTGAAGATACATAATCTTATTATCAACTTGCACAAGGTTTAGGAATATCTAAAAGAAAACCAAGTTGACGCCAGTTTATATATGACATACACATAGATGACCCAAGAATACAATAAATAATAGGTGTAAATTATGTCAACTTGAATTAACACAAACCCCATGTTGATAAGAACAATAAAGCATATGCTAACTAAGAAAGAATCACTAGGATACTGATTGTTCAATGAATTAGCATTACTATTTGATAAAAGAGCAACCAAAGTAAAAAAGGAATCTCAGGAGTGAATCAAATCGCATTCAAAGAAAGACATGTTTAGCACAAAAAACCCCTGAATTGCAGGCAGAATAGCATTGACAACAAGAAATAGTGCAAAAAACTAATCAATAAATCCAATCATTCAAGCACATAATGCAAGGACCACCTTTCTGAGCTTGTCTATGATGAGAAAAAAGACCTGATCAATTAAATCATCTAGGGGATTATTTGGCAAGTCCAAGGACCGGATGATATCCAAAATCTTTGTTTTTCGCTCCAGTGCAGCTTCATACCTGTTCCCAAATAATAAGTACACTGGGTACTACCATATATTCAACTTAAACCCACTTGAGGCCTCCAATAGTGTACCTTTTCAAGAGTTCAGCAACATATGCATCTCTTGCCTTTAAGTATTCGTCAGTTTTCTCCTTGCACGAGTAGCATGACCAATCATCAGAGACTAAATCTGTCCAAGGGGGAACTAAGCAACCAGGGTGGACTAGTCGAGCACAACAGGAACACCGAAGCAACAGTTTCTTCTCCTAACATAGTAAGTAATGCATCAGCTAAATGTTTAAACCAACAGGACCAAAGATTCAGTAAAAGGCATGCTACCTCTTCATTGTTACATATTTCACAGATTTGGAACTCTTCATCAGACTCTGTTGATTCAAGATCAGATTCCGCTGGAATAATAATAAGAGTATCAAAAACTATACTATAATGTTAAAAAAGTGTATCCACTACTATGCAATTTACAATGAGGTAAAAAATGTATATGAGATTTTAAGACCAAACACAACAACAATCTGATGATAACTGAAAATGTATCAAGGGACATTGACAAGTTCTCATACATCATCATTTTTTTTCAAATAAAAGACAATAAAACCATCTAAGTTGGCTATTTAAATTATACCTAACTCACCTAATCCTGCTACTAAAACACAACTACTGCATCTTTCTCATCAGTTCAGTAAGAAAATTGAATAAAAGTACACGCCGACTGGTTAACTTTAAGATTCAATATGAATGTCATACAGAATTTCTTAATTACCATGCAGTAATATATATAAAATGTATGCCATATATTCTTTTAGTCTGATATGGGAATGGAGAACAAAAAAGCACATCCTTTGCAATATCTAGTTAGAGTACCATTAATTTTTATCATAACATACAGTTATCATTTCACTGTCCTTCAAACCAGATAATACAGTAATTTTAAAAACCATACTCTACTATTTTCCAACATCAAAAATCTTACTTTTATTAACAATGAAAAATCATGCTTGCCATGTTGCTAACACACAGATCACCATATTGGTTGTTGAATGGTATCCCACCAGGCTGCCACATCCTTGCCATGCTAGATCCACCTGGCATAGCAAGCAGGAAATCCAGCTCATCGAAAAGTCCTAGTTCAACTTGGACTCAAGAAGCTATTCCAGAATCCAAGGGCTCAAGAGCGGCCAGCTAAAAACATGGGCTCCTCACCCGGATCTCTTAGGCCTACATGGCACTCTAACCAAACCTATGGCTCATTTAGCAAATCAGACCAACTCTAGGAAGCTTGTACATGAAGCTCTACAAGGCAGCTCGTCATAGCTAACACACTCATCGAACAGGCACATCGGGCAGAACAACAATGCACCACTTTTGCTAACATCATGCTCGCTACCCAATGTTTTTAAAAGCACTAGCAAAAGGTGCCAAGGTCCCAAAACACCTGAGGCGCTAAGCGCTCGTGTAGGCCCGAATGAGACGACATGCTCTACAATATTAAAATATAAAAAATATATAATATAATTTTAAATATATAATATAAAATATGATAAGGGTAGGTAACATTAGTTTTAACATCAGTTCTAAGGATTAACAATCCATTGTTATCAGTAGTTAATCCACTATTAACAATAGTTATATAGCAGTGCACAGTAAGGGGGAAGAGGAGTCATCGATGGTGGAAGGTGGGAAAGAAGAGGACGGCGATGACGAAGGAACCTTCAGGCGACGACGGAGGAAGTTGCGGACAGCGACATCAGCAATGGAGAAAGCTATAGACCTGTCCCTCGACAATAGAGGGAGCTATGCAAGAAAAAAGCAACAACGAAGGAGGAAGATTCGGACCTTTATGTTAGCGACGGAGGAGGAAGATTGGACCTTTCGGTCAGTTGCAGAGGACGCAGCGACAGATCTTAAGTTATACCGAGCGAGTTGAGAGGGGGGGAGGGGGGTGGGCAATGTTGGGGTTTGGTGTGTGTTCGATGTTTACTATGGGACTTGGTTCGATTGAACCAATTGATTCAATGTTGAATCGAACCAAAGTCCAAATTTTGGTTTGACTCATTAAATTAACTCAGGCGCTCACCCGAAGTGCCCGGCGACTAGGCTCAAGCGAGCACCCAAGCGACGCTTCAATGAAGCACGTCACCTAGACCCTACGCGAGGCGCTTAGGACTCGCCTTGCCTGAAAGCCCAAGCGCCTTTTAAAAATATTGCGCTACCAATAGTGCCTTTGGTATGTCTTGACATCACCAAATGAGCAACTGGTCAAAGCAGAGATTAACTACCAAACTTGTCATTAGGCTTACTTAAACACCTACACCACCTGAACTATACCCTCTGCCAAGGATAGCCATTAACCAAGAATTGGTCAGCCACTTAACTTAAGGCCCTCACGCTAGTGGCAAAGCTCTCCTAGATAAGTAGGCTTCCTCACACTAATGAAGGTACATGACTACTACAAAAAGACTCCAAAGTTTTAGTGTTGTTGTCTCTCTTTCCTCACCTACCTGACTTGAGCATCTGAGAGAGGGACCAATGGAACCATTCAAACATCTCTTTAGTTGTGTTCTATCTTGTGGGAAAAAGCATCTTCTCCTAGGTGACGCTCCCTTAGTTCAACTGAGGAGAATAAGGTGCCATGCAGCAATCATCTCCACCAGCAAGCCTATCCCAAAACTAAGCAAAAGCAACATTATTGATGAAAGCATTAATTCAGACATGAAATAACTATGAATAATATATTATGGGCAATGAGAGGTGTATCCCTAGTTGGTTAGGTTAGGTTTAATGTTATATTTGAGTTAAAGTCTACTGGGCTCCAAACGAGTTCTTTTTTTGTCTTTATATTTTGAAAATTAAAAACAGTACTATCTTTTATTTAGCAATTACAATTCTTCTTTCAAAAAGTATTTGACTGAAGGGAGATTAAGCCATTAGGAATTCAACTCCAAATGATATGCCTTCCCATAGCACATCGATAGAATCACAAAATTCCTGTAGAGAAGGTACACGTAGAATTCATTGAAATTAATAAAAATTACATCTCCTCAACCCAGTTCTTCTCCTTCTCCCTCAACCTTATTTATTGTTTAACCTTAAAGCCTTATCATGAAGTGTTCTAGATCATTTTAGGGACCCTATATCACCCTCCACATGATCTATATTGCATCAAGACATTAAGGTGCAAACCCTGTACTTACAGTTGAAATATCAATCTACCAAGAAAAACACAAAAATGCAATGATGAAGTAATACATAACATGTATCAATACGTAGAAAGCGTATAAACTGTGCTATACAAACTGTGTCATACAGTCAAAGAAAGTTTTTAAACTGACTGTGTTATACTGTGTTAACATGTATAAAGTAATGCATACCATGTATCTATAAAGTCAAAGAAAGCTTAAAAACTGTGTTATACAGTTAGCCCATTTCAGTCTAATTCTTCTTTCTTAATTGCTTGTAGCAACCCACATCAAACTCGGTCTTGAGAGTAGTTGGCTTCTAGAAAGTCAAATCACATGTAACATAATAATAATAATAATAATAATAATAATAATAATAATAATAATAAAGAAGATATGGCTTCTCATCCTCTGCTCATTCCTTTCAAGAACACACCTTACACTCATCTCATTGTTTCTCTCTAAAGAAAAAACTTCAAGATTGATCCTGGTGTCTGACATGGCTCCCGCTCAAATCATAGTACATGAAAATGGCCTAAAGGGCTCAAATTTATAATAATTAATAGAAAGATAAGCAAGAAGCATCCAAAATTATTTTATAAACATTATTTAAAATACATTAACATTACAAAGCCAATTATATACATTAAAATTATCAACAACTACTTCTGGAGATCCTTCAAAGCCTAAGTTGCCCAATCTCAGGTACAAATCATTGGCTGTTAATATGATTCCTAATGTCTTACAATACAAATGCTCAAGCCTAGGATAGATGAATAATGTCTCTAAGGTTCCAAATTCAATATGGTCTAAAATAATCCAACATAATTTTATACCTATATCCTTCAATATTTTAGCTTCTACATTTTATGGCATATTGTAAAATGACAACTTCAAATATAGTTGTGGCATTAACAATTTGGATACAAGATGTTTGATCTTTGTCAGTATCATCCCTAGTTGATACTGATCCGATCTAAAATCACATTTTATAAATTATTTCAGTTTATTCCAATCGTGTTGATGCGATCTGACCTGACAATCATAATTACATCATTCCTAGTTGATAACAAACCAACACAATCCTACAAAATGTTTAAAAACAAATCTAAGGCTAATATTATTTTTTCTCTCATCTTTAGTTGTTTTCTTTTCCCTTCTCTTCCATTATGACCTGCTATAAGACCCCGATTTAGTCCACATCGAGAGGGATCATCAAAGGTAGAGGCAGTTTAAAAGATTTTATTTTAGAAGACATTATTTGAAAAAATATCTTATTTTAAAAGATATTATTTTAAAAAAATCACCATGAAAGAATAGGATTTTGATAGACTTATAAGATCTCATGATTTTAACTTATTTTCGGTCGATGATTCAGGATCAACGAAATTAATGGATCAGTTATCTCACTAGTTATATCATGATGAGAGGCTCGAGTAGGAAAGGACTACCCATAGTCAGGGCTAGGAGGCACATCACTACGTAGCATCATTGAGTTATGTCTCATATGCACCATGATAAAGTCTAATTCTTGGGTATAATGAAGGCGTCAAGCTCTAAAGGAGATTGAAACACCTTAGTTTAATCCCACATTAGGAGTAGGCAAGGAATTGGATTTACCTATAGGACTCTAATGGGTGAACTACTGTTAGTTTGGGCCTAAGCATTTTGGGTTAGTGGTTCAAGCTCAATGAAGTGAACAAGCCAACCATCTCATTAGGTCGGGTCGTGATTCATAGACTAAAGGAAGAGATGCTTCTAATAATCTCTCCTTCAGAGGCAACAAATCAGTATCAATTCTAGCTTATTTCTACTATGTCCAGCTAATAATAATTAGATGCTAACCCAAGATGAACCACCACCTTAACTAAGAGAACCTACTCCAACATAATAGGCAATGTAAACACAAAACCTTAAGAAAAACAATTTGATCACCAAATAATATAAATGCTTGTAATCCGGACTGAACTTGACTAATAAGGCCTGAAAAAGAACACCTACAAGTCTCCAGGTAAATTTTTTTCCCTAGATTATAGATAATATTGGATGAGAGAGCATGAATGTTAGACAAGTTCCCACTGAAACGGAAAAGTCCATTCCACTAACCCAAACTTCGCCTGCTTTGTCATCAAACTGCTTAAGTCATGATCCAAACTAATATGGTTAACCTCTTATTATACTCCAATCCCTTCGTTCAATAGTATAAGATAACATTTCTAAATGTAGGTTGCCTACATAAAACTTTGACCAGTGTTCTTCTCTTGATGCCTTTTATTCCAGTTCCAATTGGTCAAATTAATTCACCAGCTTCCAAGTTCCAACAATGTTGAAGATGTATCAAAGTATTTAAGTTTTATTACTATTTGAAACAAAGAACTGATGATCAAAATCAATAACAACCATTTTTGTTGTTACCAAGAGTTTATTAGAAGTGAGTAAGAGAATATTATGGTATTCAGTGCTTCTTCCAAGCTAGCTTCCCTAATACAGAGATGTCTAAGACGTGCCTCCATCGCCAAAAAGTTTTGAAATGATGTATCCTGAAACACCAATAAAGATAGCATTTCTGACTTCATGAAACTACCATCATATATGTAATCTTTTCTACAGAACAGCTGCCCAATATAGTGGTACTAAGTTGACATTACACTAAAGCAGATGACAGTTTCGACTCAAGAAATGCTATTTACAGCAGCATCTCTTCCTCTAGAAAATGATTTTATGATTTTTCTTTCCTCCTACAGTCAAGCTATTGTGGGGATATTATGAAAACAAAGACTTGAAAAACTTTTCAAAGGGAGTTAGCCTGCTAAAAGGTTTGTCTATTCTAGACAATTAAGAAATTGCTTTAGAATGGCAACATACTTCTGTGCTAACTGTCACGGATAAAACTATAAACAGGGTGTTTGATGTAATGCTCATGTATATCTATGTCTTTCGGTTTTATTTATGCTTTACATAATATGTAAAGGACTGATAGTAGGCTTAGCAGCCTCTTTTTTTTTTTTTTTTGGTAGTCGTCCTAATCTTGCAAACAAAGGTTGTGTCATGTGGGCACTTGTGGAGATTTCGGTCTGAGTGGACCATTTTGAATCCTTTATTGTGCAACTGTTTAGAGCTTGTGAAATCTATTTGTAATTTGCATTGGCTATGAAGTATTTGCTGAAATGATTGCTTGTAAATCCCGAGTAAGACGCTTTCTCTAACCTGTTTTCTCTTTTGTAAGTCCTAAGGGACCATAGGAGATTTCGGAGAGGCTGACCTTTGCGGACAAACACGCAAGAGTGTAGCACGACTTAGGCAAAACTAGCTAAGTGCGTGACATAACGACAGAATCACTTCAAAGTTTCCAATATATATATTTTCTAACTTGTCTCCTTATTGATCAACAACATGGTATCATAAAGTTTCTGACAAATTGTGCAAACAACAAAAGCAAGATGACAATTTGAATTTATAAAAGAAAAACAAGAGATGTATTAACCTTTAGCATCAAGAATGCAGTCTGACCGAGAAATATGTGTGTATAACTGTACTATCCATTAATGTAACAGAATCTGTTGTCTACACTCGACATAGGGCAGTATGTATTATTTCAGTAAACAACAGTAAACAGACTCACTGTCTGTATATATAGTACTTGATATTTGATTATTACTCTCATTTTTTAATTTGTTAAAATTTGTGTACAAAGAAATAGAAAGGAGGAGTCATATTATCATAATTTACCTTTTTTCCTATCCTCCACTTTTTCTCTACTCTCCAGCACCAAACCCTAACTGAAGAAATTGATGATCAGCCAACAGCTTACCATGACATCAGCATGCCAGAGCAAGTTCTTTGCATAACAGATTATTATTTGGAAAATAATGTAGATGCACATGGACATGCACATACTTCGTGCTCAAGCAGACAAGCAGATGACATTACGATGGTGATTGGGTTTTTATCTCATGAAACTCTGATAAATATATGCATCTTAAGTTAATCCTGGGTTCTAACTTCTCAAAACTTAGCCAGAAGAAACCTTTGAATTTCCCCTTTTCCAATTTTTTTATTGTTCCTCTCATCTGTGTTGCCAGCATGCCACACAACACTAGCAACCAACTAACTCAAATACAGGCACATCAAGTTTCATCAGTCAACTGGCATAGGAGTGTTACAAAAACTTAGATCCTTCAAGTGCACATGAACAATTTTCAACTTCAAAATGTGAGTGATCCATAACCAAAAATTGAATTTTTCAATGATCATTGTCACCAGTATAGCCTGGTTCTCTTCCATGAACTCTTAGTTATCAAAGAGTCCACATCCTTATTCTTGGAGATACACCAAAATACCCGTTTATATAGAGTTACCAAAAACCATTATATATCAAATTTGATCAGACTATTTATTGTTATTGTTGCATATGTATATCAACAACCATACTTCCACATAACTTCTATTTATTGACATTCAGGTTCTTGAGGTGTTTTTCCCATTGGCTCTTTGTGTCAATGAGATGAGCATTGAGATCATCAGCATGGATACCTATGTCAAAGTTTGCAATTCCATCGCAGGAATTTAGAAGTTGCTTCAATGGTCACATGATCTTAAACTACAACTGATAAGAAAGATACCACCAACTAGCCACTCTAGTTTCTAGAAAAGCATAGGTCGCAAACTTTAAATTGGGTTTTAGATCGAAATCAGAGAAATAAAAACTTCATGTCCAGAGTCAGAATAGCCCAAAAATAAAAATAAAAATCACTACTAAAAAAATCAAATCATAAAAACAATTCATCAAATAATACAAGAGAGTGAGAAACATCTTTGCGTAACACACGTGAATTACAAAAGGTGTTCAGAACTTTGTGTCACATACAACCTAACATCATAATGTCATATTTCTCAGGCTTGTGAATTAAAGTCAGGAAGAAGTTAGACACATTCTAGCTTTAAAAAAGTGGTGGCATTGATAATCTATTCGCAGGCACGTCCTATAGGTCAAAGTCCATTAGCAAGGCCATCCATCCAAGTTTGTCCCACAATTTTTTCATGAGTTTTACAGCAATGTTTCAGAGTCATTCATCAAATATCTAATATCCTTTCTCCATGCAAAACATGCCCCTCGCCCTTTAAATCTCCAGCACATGACCACTGAAGTTTTTAGCAATCCAATCATTCACTTCAAGCACAGAGAGTTTGTTAGTACCCTATAATTATAACCATCTGATTGAACAAAAGCACTTACAGTGAATTTTTCTTTTTAGCCCTCCTAGGAGTGGACATTTTTTCTTTCCCAATGTAACTGGAGAACAGGAGAGAAGCAAAAAGAAAAGATGCTCTCCTTTTATTGGACTTTTAATTTTAAATTCATTATGCAGGCATCTCGGTATTAAAATTGATGTCAGTGACACTCACAATAAAAGGAAAAAACATATAATTTAAAAAGAAAAAGAAACAACAAACAAGAAGACAATATAAAAAGCTCCTATATACTTCTCAGTTGTCACAATTAAACAATCCACTATTAAATATCAAATTAACAAATTACTAAGTAAGATGAAGAGTGGTGGTTCGCCGGATGTCTCAAATAAAAGCTACAACTGACGACCCAAAACAGAGCCGATTCTGTGACCACGATGCAAAGGGACTGGCAGACCAGTAGTAGGCAAATGGTTCTGGTGGAGGGAGAGGCAACAATGACGGTGACTATGAATGGTGATAACAACTGACAAAAGACAACAATGGTAGATGGCACTTGGCATGATTCCTAGCTTATCCTGACCAATTACCAATAGATCCTGGCAGATTTCTGGTTGCTTCTAGCCAATTTCCAACCTCTCTCTCTAAATACCCAATTTGTCAGCACAGCTCAAATTACAATAGGCTGATCAGAGTTCATTTAGGCGGTTCCAATTCATGTCCATAACAAGTAAGATCTGATTAGCTTGTAGTATTGTCGGGAATAAGATGGAAGGTTGTCTGACAGCTTCTGCAAACAAGCAGGTGAATGCTAGAGACCGAGGGTCCATGAGTTTTGACTCTAACTGGAACCATGTCAAAAGAGAAGGCTCAGATGAAGATAATAAGATGTCTCATGATTTCATCCAGCAACTGCCTTAATTTATTTATCAAACCATCTCACATCCCTTATTTTCATTTCCAAAGCTCCAGTATTGTATTTGTAGAATTTTATCACTACCTGTCCGAGACATGCCTCCTCTGAACCTGACAATCTTATTTGTTTTTTTGTAATAGTCTGGCATCCCTATCACAGACCTTCCATTTGCAATATGACCACCTAAATACAGTATCTTTCTAAATTTATTAAACTTTGATAAGAAGCCTACTGCTTACATGATGGAACAATCTTTCCTCAAATACTTATTTATAGATGCCAAGTCCTCATAGAAAACAGTGAAAATATATATTTAATATTATAAGACAAGTTCAAATTCATTAGAAAGATAACAAACCTATACAGTCTAGCAAAAATTATGGCATGAGAAAATGATGTGAAGAGGATGGCGGAAAGAACAACTAAGACAGGAACTATACTGGCATCAAGAATTAGGAAGAATAATAGCCCCATGTACGCCCAATCAAGTGTGACCAGAAGATTAATTGTGCTCGAGGTTCATGTTGTTCTTCGAGTCTCCAAGGATCACAAACTCAAAGTTACTACAGGTCTAAGCTCTAGTCTTCTGTTAATGATAATGAAACAAATAAAGGAATTAAACTCAGACCAGCCTGATAGCAGACAAATAGAATAATGTCAGATAGCCATCTTCATTCGTGCAACAAAAGACAACTTGAAAACACAAAGACATGTTCGACACCCCTGTCAGCATACCGAAACAGAAAATTTTTTTAAATGCCAACTGTAGCTAATATTACTCACCCAATATTGCTTAAGTTATTCATTTTAAAATTTCAGATTGGATATTTTCTACAGGGCTTGGCTTTGTTTAGGGTAAACCAATATTAGACAGTGACATGAAATCTAAAACCACAGAATTCATCACCAGCAATCACGTATCAGTATCTTATCTAAGAGTCAGCAATTTCTTAGGCTACTCACATAGTGATTCCTCAAAACTATCACTATCCCCAGCAACATTCCATTTTGCAACTTTTCGTACTCTTCCTCTAAATGATACACCTGGAGTGGCAGAATGCCGCTTACGTTGAAGTTCCTTGACACTTTCTTCACCTATAATGTAAGAACAACCAATTACAAAAGTTGAAAAGTTTTAAGATTAAGGATCAAGCAACAGGCATAGTCATACCTGGAAATGAGTCAGGCTTTGGCGGCAAAGGATAGTTTTCTTCCACCAATTTAAGCAGAAGTTCACGAGGGCCGGAGACAAAGTCATCCAGCTCAAGGCCCTGCTTTAAAAATCATCACAATGCAACAGCCTTTAAGGAAACATAAAATTCTAATCTAAACTGCAGTCTGAGTGCAGTAATTGTCAGATAAACAAGGGGGGAGAAGAGCACCTACATATTTCGTCACAGCCTCCTCAGTTCGAGCTTCTCCTGTACTTTGAAGGCCAATCACAACACACTTACCCTCAGCCAATGCCTGCTTGGCTAGCCTAACAGCAGCTGGAACCTTGGCTGACATACACATATGTCTAAAAAAACGCTGAAAAACAGAATTATCAAATTAGTCATTGTAATCATGAACGAGGTCTTGCTCAAAAGCACACCTTCCATTAGGTTGAAAAATATTAAGATCAAGATAATGTAATCTTTAAAAAATTTACATTCATATGAGCATGATTGCCTCATATTTTAACTACATAGCCTTGCATAAATGTGCTAGCACACAACAAATTGATCGAGAACTTGATGAATTTTCTACAAGTGCATAAGACCACAACAAAATAGAACTATATTACCTGATGGCTGGCCCAATACAGCCGCCAAACCTGACTAGAGTTTGACTTATCCTCAGAAAGAAAAGCACTTGCTGATAATAATTCAACACGTAGCTCAGCCCAGAACTCAGCAGCCTTCTTAAACATATCCTAATTAATGCAATATAATTGTTAAACTTAAAATCAACTAAAAAGAGAATTCACTGAGGCATCACATCATAAGGAGATCAAATACATAAATCACATGTGACAATACGATCTTTTTTCTGACTCCACCTAAAAGGAAATGGAAAAAAGAATTTGTTGGAATTATGAAAATTCTAAGTGAATTAACCAGGCAGCAGGACAAATTGACACTAGAGTATACTCAAGGAAGGTTGACAGATACAAAAATACAAAATTGCAGTTAACAAATACTAAATAAATAGGAATTTAGTTGGTTACTAAACCAATATAACAGCCAAATATTACATGTACCAGAGAAATGCAGCTATCAAGTTCAAGATATAGCTAGTTCAAAGTCACCTTGTTAACATCCTCTAAATTTGACAATCCAAGAACATTTACAAGATTCATTCAATTTTCCAATAATTAGCTCATCCTACAGAACCTTGTGAACAAGAATTGAAATTTTTCAGAGAAAAAAAAATGTCCAGGTGATAGTTTAAGATAAGACACTATTTCTGATAAAGGGTCTAAGGTCACTTTGCATAACTGAATCAACAAAGCAGACAATCATAAACCAGTCAACATTAACACAAACCTTTTTAGAAGCACACTACAAAAAACATCAAAAACTGCCTTAAACCAAATAAATATTACGAGAACACAAACTAGCAAACAATCTCAACTACAAAATAGCAGAGAACTCAGGGTAAATGAAAAGCTGAAAAAGCTATTATACACTAGATAGTGGGCCCCAAGATAGTGGGCCCCATGCTGTTCATAACTAAACATAAAAGCATTAACAAAAATGAAAAAGCAGTTGTACTATGTGATGAGGTTCTTCGATAGATCCATAACAATACGAATTTCTACCTTCAACCTCTAACCACTAAGCAATTTGGTTTCATATTATATTGGTTGATACTTATTTTTACTTTATTTTTTGTTTAATTTGATTGTAGAAACCAAGAAAGTAAGTAAAATAGAAAGAACATTAAAATAATATTTTTTTTAATTTTTGACTAATTTTTCAGCTGATTTTTCAAATATCAATATGTAAGAATGTATTGTATTGACAGTCAATACACATAGATATGTCTAAGATAGGTATGGGTCTAGGTACAAAATTGCATTCCACATAATGATCAAGGGTCCAATGAGGTCAAATTCTAGGTTAGAAATTAGTATTAGATACATGCATCTCATTTGATATTTGATTATATATTAATTGCAATGATACTTAAACAATCAAGTCCAAAAGTAAATAAGACCTTTCATATTGTTCATGTAACACCTTGGTCACATGGGCTTAAACATGTAACTAGGCTAAGTCCAAAAGTGAGCTAAGAATTAGAATATCTTATAAGGGTTTGATGGGCATACTACTATTAACTTGGGCTTAAGCATTTTGAGCTAGTGATCTAAGCTCAACGAAGTTAACAGGATAGTTACCCCATTAAATTTCAGCATGTAGCTATGTATCAAATAATTAAGGTATAGTTCCATGTTAAATGTTGGATTATTAAGATCTATTGTGATATTATATACTTGTATAAAGCGTGAGATGTTTAATGGATAAACATGTCAAGTAACTATAGTAATGGTGCTCTAGGGTTTATTAAATATTCTAAACCAATAAACAAAAATAACTATGTCAAGTCTGATACATACCATAGTGCAGTAGAAAATGAGAAATAAATATGCATGGTTAAAAATTATTTTGAAGGCCACAACCTGGTTTATCTTCTGATAGAATGAACAGAGCAAAACTACTGAAATTACAACAACCAAAAAACCAATGAATGTCACTAAGGACTAATAGCTCAATACCATCATTCTCTCCTCCAAAGGTGCTTCTATTACTTCAAACTCAGCGCCTTTATAACTTAGCGTACGACAAACATACATACCCCTAAAGAAGGTAAATAGTCACAATGTTAGGAGAACATCAACCACAATGAACAAGACATGAAGGTCCCAAATTTTCTCACCTAGCCTTCATGTCCATGGCATGGCAACCAGTTCCAGTGCTCCAACACCACCCTTATCAAGAGCCCCTGTAAAATTTGGTAGAAAAAATTGAAACACATGTTAAAGACACTTTTCAAACAAAAGCCATTATTACAAGAGAATCAAGAAACTACAACTACAGAATGGAAGGACAATAAACCAAAGGGTAAAAACTTAAATATGACATAAAATTCACTACTTTAAGCCCTAGGTTTTTATCATATAAAACTAAAAGAAATTAAAGGATAAACAATTTTATCAACCACATGAAACTAGTTCTGTATTATTATAGTCTAGAAACACAATTGAGAACTTTTCTTTTCCATCATTCATGCCAGTAGCACATCTGTGTCCACACAACATTAAACTAAAACTGCAGATGACATATACCACACAAAAAGTATTATCTATAGTACACATGAATGAAAATGGAATGGACAAGTTTTAGATATCCCAAAGTATGAAAATTTGTCATGCATTAGTCCAGTAACCCAAACGGACAAAGCATACCTCATCAGTCACAAAAATAAATGCAGCTAAACATGACTTACAATCTAACATTGATAAATACTGTGAAGTGCATAGAATGTTTTCTTGTGGAAAGAGCACAAATGCATCCATGATAGCTGGTCTATTGATGCCTTGACGGATTGTCTAATTGTTAGTCCTGGGTATAGTAAGTGTCTTGCTCAGAATGTACAATCCAATCAACTGAAATGCCAGTTTACTACATTATTAATAGTTTTGAAATTAAACCATTTTATAAAGAATATTTACCATCACAACCAGCATTTAATGGTCAGATAGGATTCCAGATAAGGGTTCT
Source organism: Musa balbisiana (assembly GCA_004837865.1). Classification (NCBI taxonomy): domain Eukaryota; kingdom Viridiplantae; phylum Streptophyta; class Magnoliopsida; order Zingiberales; family Musaceae; genus Musa; species Musa balbisiana. The sequence continues at coordinate 23,503,790 of CM017195.1, read as the reverse complement.
TTGGACAATACATTTAAAAGAAGTAGCAAGGTCGATTAGGTGTGCTTAAGCTCAATATTTAATCTGGCCTTACAAGGTCGATTAGGTGTGCTTAAGCTCAAATATTTAATCTGGCCTTATTGGCAAATGGTATTGGAGATTATTCAACAAAAAAAAAGTTGCTTTGTTATTATGTTGTTATTAAATACTTGGGACATCCACCTTCTAGAATTATCATTCACCCTACCTAGGACATTGTCACCATTAAGGATTCCTTTGCCAGTAAGTAGAATTATCCTTTCCTGCATCTATATGTTCGAGCTTGGAAATAATGCACATGTTAGATTTAGAAAGATGTCCAAGTTGAATATTCACACCTCCTGATTTCAAATATCTCTCCTTTCTGGTATTCTGTAAGGCCAGATATTACTATATGCTCCACCATTAGTCATTCATTCTTTGATCTTCTAAAATTTTCTCCTGGCCTTAATATTCTAATGATGATATTTAAAGTTCCACACAAAGTTCAACTTTTCTCTTTAGATTGCTTTAAAAACTACCCTTGTCTCAACATCCCTATGATGATATTTAAAGTTCCACACAAAGTTCAACTTTTCTCTTTAGATTGCTTTAAAAACTACCCTTGTCTCAACATCCCTATGATGATATTTAAAGTTCCACACAAAGTTCAACTTTTCTCTTTAGATTGCTTTAAAAACTACCCTTGTCTCAACATCCCTATGATGATATTTAAAGTTCCACACAAAGTTCAACTTTTCTCTTTAGATTGCTTTAAAAACTACCCTTGTCTCAACATCCCTATGATGATATTTAAAGTTCCACACAAAGTTCAACTTTTCTCTTTAGATTGCTTTAAAAACTACCCTTGTCTCAACATCCCTATGATGATATTTAAAGTTCCACACAAAGTTCAACTTTTCTCTTTAGATTGCTTTAAAAACTACCCTTGTCTCAACATCCCTATGATGATATTTAAATAAAGTTCCACACAAAGTTCAACTTTTCTCTTTAGATTGCTTTAAAAACTACCCTTGTCTCAACATCCCTATGATGATATTTAAAAGTTCCACACACAGTTCAACTTTTCTCTGTCCTATCACTTTCTGAACTTTTTAAGACACTTTGTCTTTAGATCAGTCAGTTGTGCTAAGAGTGCTAGGTGCTAAAGGTGTCATGATTCCAAATCATCAGAGATGCTAGGCACTAGGCCAGGCGAAGCGAGATACTCACCAATAAAAAATAAGGAGCTCACCAAATATTAAAATAAAAATTAGATAATACTTGAGTTCCATATGATTTAAAACTCAAAATATCCCCACTAAAACTAAGGTAAAATTTCAAAATTTTATCAATGACAAATTCAATAATTAAGATAATTCATAAACTATTACTAGTTGAGACAGAAAATAGGGGCACAAGGATAGAGAATTGGTGCACAGGGATACAAAAGAGGGGCCTAAGGCCAAAGAAGAGGGGGCGGGGGAGGCGTGTGTGCTGAGGGCCGAGACAAATACAGGGGGTGTGGCGCTGCGACACAGAAGAGGGGCAGCACCACCACAAAGAAGATAAAGGGGGTAGGGCTGCATTGTTAGAAAGTGGGAGAGAGAAAATGACCTGAGGAGAGAGAGAAGTCAAGGAAAAGATAAAGCTAAGAGGGAGAGGAAATGTGCTACTAGGAGGAGAGAGAGAGGGCAATCGAGGGCAGAGAACTAAGAGAGGGTGGTCCAGCTGAAGGATGTACCACCGCACTAGGGTAGGGAGCCGCCATGCACACAAATGTTGGTCATCAATTGTTAGTTGTCGTTGAACTGCCTTACACGCAACAAGGATTGGCAACCAACCACTGAACTAGGGTTCTTGCGAGAGAGGTGGCATCATGCTGTTGATTGCCTAATTGGGTTCAAGTGCATGCCTAGGCTTCCCAGCACCTAGACCTAGCACCATGTGAGCAAAAATGCTCACCTAGGCCCCTTGGCGAGCGCCCGAGCACCCAATAATAATACTACATTTAGGTGGCTTGCTTGTTAGGGAGGGATGCAACTTTGACCCATCTTGTTCTTAGAGGGGCTCCACAATTGACATCACTAACCATATCTTGTTTTCATGTTCCTTCATCCGAAGTTTGAACCACTCAAGGTCTTCAATTTCGAATAATACCGTCTGCACCGGGTGGTATGTACCAATCCACCAGCAGATCAGTATACGGACCGCCCGCTACCGGGCGGTATTTTTTTTACTTATATATATATATATATATATAAAGGCGACGTCGCCTCATTTTTCTATGATGTCACCCCACTTGGAAAGAAGAGAGGCCATTGATTTCAATAGGCGCTCGGGCGAGGCGAGGCGAGGCCCGAGCGCCTCGCTTCACTTCCAGGCGGCGCGCTTCAAAGAGGCGCCGCCTGGGCGCTCGCCCGAGCCCAGGTGCCGGGTGCTTCAGGCGAGCGCTTGGGTTAAACCAGGCGACCGAACCAGCGTTTGAGGTCTGGTTCGGTCTTCGATGCTTTAGTTGGTTCAATCGAACCAACTAAAGCACCGATATCAGCTGCCGCTGCCCAACCCTAACCCTGCTCGCCGTTTACGCTACCACTGCCGCTGCTCGCTATCGCTGTCGCCGCTCCCACTGTCGCCGCTCGCCGCTCACGCTGACGCTGCTCACTTTTACCGCTGTCGCTGCCACTGTCGTCGATCGCCGCTCCCGCTCCCGCTCCCGCTCCCGCTTACGTTTTTCTCAGTCAGCACCCTCGGTCTTCCCTTACACTCCTCTTCTCTTTCGCTTCTCTTCTGCTTCTCCTCTTTCGAAAGTATACTGTTAACTGTATACTAGTAACAGTATTTGTATTTATTAGATTAATAATATATTATTTTGATTTTAATATTGTTAATTTTTATTTATTTGAAATTATTGTTAGGTTTCAGGATAAATAACAAGTTTACAGAGCAACTCAATAGAGTCTCCAATGGCATCAAAAAAAGATCCTACATAGAAGTATAATTATCTGAAGGATCCGAAAGATCCTAATGCAGTGACTTGTATATTCTGCGATAAGACTACTACAAGTGGTATTTTTTGTGCAAAACAACATCTAGTAGGAAATTTCAAGAATGTAGCAATTTGCAAAAAGTGTCCACCTGAGGTAAAAGAAGAGTTGCTGAGTTATATGAATGAAAAGAAGACACAAAAGAATGAATCTTACGGGAATTTACCAGAAGACAATGTTGAACATCTCAAGGATAAAGAAGAAGATTATTATATGAGTATTAACTCAAGTGGAAAAAAAGTATACGACAAAAAAGGAAAGAAGTTATGAGTACTAAAAAGGGTAAAAAAGGACCGATGGATCTATATATGTTTCAAGGATCCCAGAAGCAACAAGGGCAAACAGGAGGCTCAAAATTTAGACAAACAAATAAAGTAATTCTTGTGATAAAGAAATAAGAGGAAGAACAATTCAGCACATTGCTCACTTCTTCTATTAGGCTGGTCTTCCCCTTAGTACAACTCGTTTAGACAATTTTAAGGATATGATTGAAGCTATTGGAAGATATGGTGTAGGATTAAAACCTCCAAGTTATTATGAGATGTGAGTTCCATTGTTGCAAAAAGAGTTGAATTATACAAATGACTTACTAAAGGGTCATAAAGAATCATGGGCAACACATGGTTGCTTTATTATGTCAGACGTTTGGACTGACAGGAGGCGCAGGAGTATAATTAATTTTATGGTTAATTGTTCTGTAGGGACTATGTTTGTGAAGTCAATAGATGCTTCATCTTTTGTAAAATCAGGAGACAAGATATATGATTTACCTGACAACTTCGTGGAAGAAATTGGAGAACAAAATGTTGTTCAAATCATAACCGACAATAGAAGCAACTATGTATTAGTTGGTAATATTCATCTTTTGAATTTTTTAATTATTTTATCTTCAATTAAATGTGTTAAACTCTTAAGTCTTATCATTTTTGTTATCCTTTGTCTTAAGTAAATTGCTTGAAACAAAAAGACAACACTTATATTAGACTCCATGTGCAACACATTATATTGATTTAATGTTGGAGGATATTGGAAAGATCTTAGACATCAAGAAAACCTTAGAAAGGGCAATTTTTGTTATTGGATTTCTTTATAATCATATTGGGGCTTTGAATATGATGAGAGAATTTACAGGGAACAAATAATTAGTGAGATATGGTGTCACCCGATTTGCTACTTCATTCTTGACATTACAGAGCGTGCAACGTCAAAAACATAATCTGAGAAACAAGTTTACCTTTGAGAAATGGGTGACAAGCAAATGGGTAAAAGAAGCAACGGGCAAGAAAGCTACTGATATCATCTTAATGTCATCTTTTTGGAATCATGTAGTTTATATATTAAAGGTAATAGGCCCTCTTGTTCGAGTCCTTCGGTTGATGGATAATGAAAATAAGCCTATAATGAGATATATTTATGAAGCTATGGATAGAGCAAAGGAGACGATTAAAAGGTCTTTTAATAAAAATAAAGAAAAACATGATAAATTTTTTACAATCATTGACGAAAGATGAAATTGTCAACTTCATCGTCCCTTACATGCAGCAAGATATTATTTTAACCCTGAATTCTTTTATAAGATTAAATATGTTGGGTTTAATGCAGAAGTTTTTGATGGGTTATATCAGTGCATTGCAAGATTAATTCCCAGCCTTGAGGTTCAAGATAAAATTATTCGTGAATTATCTTTATATAAAAATGTCGAAGGTCTTTTTGGAATTCCAATGGTCAGTTCGATCCAGGACAACTATGTCTCAAAGGTATTAATAATTTGATATAATTAATTTCTTCTGATGATGATATACCTCGTCTTCCAAGGGAGTCGAGAAGATGTCGGAGAAGAAATGAAGTCCAAGACGAGTGGCAGAATAAATATAATCCCAGATTAGATATTCCAGAATTTGAAGGTAAAATAAATGTTGATGATTTTATCGATTGGCTTAATATATTAGAAAGAATTTTCGATTTTCATGAACCACCGGAACAAAAGAAGGTCAAACTTATGGCACTCAAACTCAGACGGAATGCATCTTTTTGGTGGGAAAATCTGAAGAAACAAAGAGAACGTGAGGGGAAGAGTAAAATCGTTACATGGGAGAAAATGAAAAGGGAGCTAAAGAGAAAGTATTTACCTCATAATTATAGGCAAGAGATCTTTCTCAAAATACATGATTTCAAGAAAAAAGATCTTAGTGTGGAGTACACTGCAGAATATGAAAATTTGATGTTGAAAGAAGAGCTTGTGGAACCGAAAGAGCAAACAATTGCAAGATACTTAGGAGGTCTGAAGTATGAGATTGCTAAAGTTGTTCAACTACAGCCATATTGGTCTTTAAATGATGTGAGCAAGCTGGCATTAAAAGTTGAAAAACAACAGAAGTTTGAAAAGAGTTTTCGGTACAGCTCAAAAGAAGGCTATACAAAAGGAGGAAGTTCCAAGCCTACTATCTAAAGCAAGGTGATATCGAAGGTGCAAGATAAGGGTGAAGAATCTGTTGGCAACAAAAAAACACCTAATTCTTCTACCCCAAGTGGCCGAAAATGCTTCAAATGTCATGGTTTTGGGCATATTGCTTCACATTGTCCAAATAGGAGGATTATAACTTTGGTTGAAGATCATAGTGATGGAGGAGAGGATGAAGCTAAGGACGAACCAAAATACGATGATGATGAGGAACAGATTACTTATGATGATCATGGTTTGTCTATTGTATTGCAACATAGTTTACAAGTGTCCTATGTGGCCGACGATGATAGTTGGGTGAGAAAAAATGTGTTTCACACAAAATGCACTTCTCTTAGCAAGGTGTGCTTAGTGATCATCGACAACGGCAGCTTTGAGAATGTGGTATCTTTAGAGATGGTGCAGAAGCTAAAGTTGGACACCATCAATCATCCACATCCATACCAGTTATGTTGGCTACAGAAAAGAAATGACATCAATGTAACTAAAAGATGTTTAGTTTCATTTTCTATTGACAAGTATTATAAAGATGAAGTATGGTGTGATGTTACTCCTATGGATGCTTGTCATTTGCTGTTGGGAAGACCTTGGCATTCTGATAGAAGAGTGTTGTATGACAGCTACAAACATACTTATTCTTTTAAGGTGAATGATAAGAAGATTATCTTAACTCCATTACAACCATCCGAAATCAGTGCACCAAAGAAGAAAGTTAGCGCTTTTATGTCCTATGGTGAATGCAAAGGTGAATTAGACAAGGGTGGTCATATTATGGCTTTAGTAGTAGTAGAGAAAAATGAACAACACAAGGAGACACCAGCAATCATGAAACAAATCCTGGGAGAATTTGAAGATGTTACACTAGAAGAGATTCCACATGGCCTTCCACCCTTGAGAGACATCCAACATTACATTGATCTCATTCCAGGGGCTGTTCTACCTAATAAGGCAGCATATAGAATGAGTCCCAAGGAGCATGAAGAACTTCAAAGGCAAGTTGATGAATTGGTGAAAAAAGGGTTAATTCGGGAGAGCATGAGTCCTTGTGCGGTTCCAGCCTTGTTGGTGCCTAAGAAGGATGGTTCTTGGAGAATGTGCGTGGACAGTCGCACCATCAACAAAATCACAGTGGACTATCGCTTTCCTATTCCAAGGTTAGATGATTTACTTGATCAATTGTGTGGTGCTTATATTTTCTCTAAAATTGATTTGAGGAGTGGCTATCACCAAATAAGAATGAGGCCCGGAGATGAGTGGAAAACAGCATTTAAAACTAGATAAAGCTTATATGAATGGTTGGTTATGCCATTTGGGCTATCTAATGCTCCTAGCACCTTCATGAGATTTATGAATCACATACTTAAGCCATGCATTGGAATATTTGTTGTAGTTTATTTTGATGACATATTGGTGTACAGCAAGAGCAAAGAGGAGCATATGAATCATCTGAAAGAGATCTTTCTTATTTTGAGGCAGTAAAAGCTTTATGCTAATCTAAAGAAGTGTGATTTCTTTACTTATAGTGTGGTGTTTTTGGGGTATGTTATTTCAAAAGATGAAATCATGATGGATCAAAGTAAGGTAGAGGTTATTCTCAGTTGGTCGACACCTGCTTCATTGCATGATGTGAGGAGTTTCCATAGCGCAACTTCGTTTTACAGAAGATTTATCAAGGGTTTCAGCTCTATTGTCGCTCCAATCACCGAATGTCTGAAATATGATAAATTTAAATGGACTAGTGAAGCTATTGATGCTTTTGAGCTTTTAAAAAGAAAGGTGACCGAAGCTCCTATCTTAGTTCTACCAAATTTTGATAATGTGTTTGAAGTTGAATGTGATGCATCTTAATATGGGAATTGGTGCTGTTTTGAGTCAAGACGGAAAGCCCATTGAATTTTTAGTGAAAAGTTGAATGATACAAGAAAGAAATACTTTACTTATGATAAGGAGTTTTATGCGATTTATCGAGCTTTGTCTCATTGGAGTCAATATCTTCTTGCCAAGCCATTTGTTCTATATTTTGATCATGAGGCATTAAAGTTCATTAATCACCAGCACAAGCTAAACAAGAGGCATGCAGCTTGGGTGGAGTTTTTACAATCTTACAACTTTACAATCAAGCATAAATTTGGTGTTCAAAATGTAGTTGCTGACGCATTGAACAGAAAACATTCTTTATTATCAGCAATGGAAGTTAAAGTGGTTGGATTTGAAACATTCAAAGATCTCTATGAGAATGATGTGGATTTCGGCTCAATATGGCATAATTGTAAATCGGGTTCCTTTCAACAATTTTTTATTTTTGATGGTTTTCTTCTTCGAGCTAATGCTTTGTGTGTTTCATCTTGTTCTTTGAGACAAGTAATTCTAGCTGAAGCTCATGGTGGTGTTTTAGGAGGACATTTCGGTAGGGACAAGACTCTAGCTCTTGTTCAATCAAATTTCTACTGGCCTAAAATGTTCAGATATGTGGATAGACATGTGAAGTGATGACGATTGTATCATTTGGCAAAAACAAGAAGTCAAAATTCTGGTTTGTACACTACATTGCCAGTGCCAAATGCTCCATGGGAGGATGTGAGTCTTGATTTCGTTTTGGGACTGCCAAGAACTCAAAGGAACAAGAATTCTATCATGGTTGTTATTGACAGATTTTCAAAAATGTCTCACTTTGTTCCATGCAATAAATCAAATGATGCATCTCATATTGCTGATTTATATTTTAAGGAGATTGTTAAATTACATGGTATTCCAAGAACTATGGTGTCTGATCGAGATTCAAAATTTGTAAGTCATTTTTGGAAAACTCTTTGGAGGAAGCTGGGTACTTCTTTGAATTTTAGCAGCTCGCATCATCCACAAACCGATGGGCAAACTGAGGTAACAAACAGAAGCTTGGGAAATTTGCTTAGAAGCTATGTTGGCAAGAATATTAAGCAATGGGATGTCATTCTTCCACAAATTGAGTTTGCCTATAATCGTTCTATGCATCATAGTATTGGTAAGAGTCCTTTTGAGGTAGTTTACGGTGCTAATCCTGCTGGTCCTTTGGACTTACTCCCTCATTCTACAACAAAGCAATTTAGTGGAGATGCTGATGAAAGAGCTAAGCAGATAAAAAAGCTGCATGAGGGTGTGAAAGCATCCATTGAGAAGCAAAATGAGAGGTACATGCAAGCTGCCAACAAACACAGAAAACATGTGGAGTTTAATGCAAGTGATTTGGTCTGGATTCATCTAAGGAAGGAGAGGTTTCCACCGGGCAAATTTGGAAAACTAAAACCAAAAGCTGATGGTCCATTCAAGGTGCTTAAGAGAATTGGCAAAATTGCTTATGAGATTGAGCTACCTAAAGATTACGGAGTATCCCCAACATTTAATGTAGCTGATTTAAGTCCTTTTCATAATCTTATTGACGAAACAAACAAGGACTTGAGGACAAGTCTTTTTCAACCAGGGGAGATTGACACGGGAGTGTCTAATTTGCTACAATCTGTTCATATGGACTATGCTGATAATATGATAATTTTTTAGCCAACAATATTGCCCCATAATCTTCAACTCAGTCAACTCAGATAAGACAGCTCATCAACATATTCCCTGCACAAAGGTAAAGCTGTGTCATGGTGCTTTTCTTCATGGCTAAGGAATACATTAAAGGAGGTCGTATTCCCTGCATAAAGGTAAAGCTGTGTCATGGTGCTTTTCTTCATGGCTAAGGAATACATTAAAGGAGGTGGTTGGCAGCTGTAAAGCACTTAATCTCGAAATTCCCTATGCATGAAGGGTTGTTTCATGCACTAGTATTTATTTTCATGTTTAGGGCTCAGAAAGGGTTTTTAGAAAACTGAGAATATTGGAGAAGCTCTCTTGAAGTGCTCTTTTGAACTCTGTATCTCTTGGATGCATCCTTGAGTGGTGAGTCTTTTGCTTTCAATTTTGTATCCTTGTTTATTGTCATTAGGGTGGTGATCTTTCTGTATCCCTTTTGATTTTAAACTTGGTGGTGAGCTATTTTTCATTTTTATCAAAGTTTCGTCAAGAGTTCGTTCCTTGTCTTCTGTGACATTTTCTATTTGAACAACTGTTCTATCGGTTTTGTTTCAAAATCCATTCTGCATTTTTACCCTCCCCGGTATCATAGTTGATATGGAAAGCCAAAATGAAAAAGCTTTTCATGGCTGTTTCTATTGAGAATTTAATGAAAATGTTGCTTCTACATGGTTTTGCTTGAAGATGACATAGTATTTGTTCTCTTTTACATGGTTTTGCTTGTAGCCAGTAACATGCTGATGTAACAAATTTCTCTTGTTTTTCTCCAGGTAGCCTCATGTAACTCAGAAATTCTCTTAATGAGAAAAGAATAGATAAATAATTGCTTGCTTACTGCCTCTAAAGAAAAACATAGATTAAGTGCTACAATGATATCACTCTTTTTCTTCTTTTTACCATGGTATGCAATACCGTACCGGGCGGTACGTACCGGTCCGATGGCATAGCGATATGCGGATCGCTCGATACCGGAACAGTGCTACAGTATTACACTGTAGCAGTGCTATAGTGTTATAGTAAGGAAGAAAATATATAAAACTATTCGGTACACCTTGGTGTACTGCTCAGTATGCCGATACTGTACCGTACCGAGCCAACCTCGAAACACCGGTACGGTACGATATTACATACCTTGCTTTTTACCTCCTCATCTTTTACAGAATTTCTAAGTTGAACACGGATTTGAATTATTTGCAAGTATTAGATGTGAATGTTTTATAACTTACGCTACTCATTGCTCAAACTAGCATAAGCTTGTATCACCTACATGATCCTTTTCCAAATTATACATAAAACAAGAAATAGGAAGCTACAATACGGTGAGGATTGCATTGAATAAGAAAAATAGGTTGAGGCTATCAAACAGAAAAGTTTCAAACAGGATTCTTTAGTGTACTGATCCTTTCATGTAAATGAGATGAAGGATCCACATAATTAGTATCATGCACATGCTGATATTTGTCAAAGTACTAGTTTCACCAATAGCTCATGGTATTTCATGCAATCAGCTCAAAACTAATATAACTTCAATAAGCAAGATAAAACCAATACCAAGGTTGTCAATATCAATAAGATCATATTTGAATCTACCTATTTTTAGTGCAGGAGAACCATCAAGAAGTGGTGACTATTGGAAAAAATAAAATAAAATATATTACCATCCCAGAGTAGTGAAGTCATTAGGATTCATATAAACTGCAAACTAATGGCAAAAGAGAAAACTATAGATCTCTATTCTCATGTCAGTTAATGAACTTAATCGAGTTATAAAGCAATAATTTCAAAGATCACCAATACCATGATTTTTTTATATGGTCAAAGTATAACTAAGATTCAACTATTCAAAAGTTGAAAATGAAACAATCTTCCAGATTGTTACCATGCTCCATACATCTAACCATATACAATCAAAAGTAACATTTAGATGGTAACCCTTATAGTACAATATGCACCAACAGTATTTCAGAAAAGGAAAGCTTTTAGAGTCATCAAGTTTCATGGACTTTAAACTTCCAAGCTTAAATCAATATTAACTAAAAACAGACACAAAATCAGCAACCATGCTAGAATAATGAAGCAATCAAAATTATCATAATAAGAAGGATATTCATAAGATGAGCAAGAAATGGCTAACCTAGAAAATCATGAAACTGAGAGAAACAAGTTCCAGCTCCCCACAGTCCAAGACGCACCATGTAACCCAGATTTCGTGGCTCAGATGCACCAGTTGCAGAACAATAAATAACTCGAGCCTCAGGTAATCTTGCCTGTATGCAATAAACTCCAGATTACACACTCTAGAAAATAAACACAAGATAAATAAATTGTACGAACAGACATAGGAAGAACAAGATAATCTCATAGCCAACTAGTCAAATTAAAAGAATAAAGGAAAAGACGCAACAAAAGTGTAATCGCCACTATACCATTCCAGCTTAAATCAATATTACTAAAAACAGACACAAAATCAGCAACCATGCTATAATAATGAAGCAATCAAAATTATCATAATAAGAAGGATATTCATAAGATGAGCAAGAAATGGCTAACCTAGAAAATCATGAACTGAGAGAAACAAGTTCCAGCTCCCCACAGTCCAAGACGCACCATGTAACCCAGATTTCGTGGCTCAGATGCACCAGTTGCAGAACAATAAACAAGATAAATATAATTGTACGAACAGACATAGGAAGAACAAGATAATCTCATAGCCAACTAGTCAAATTAAAAGAATAAAGGAAAAGACGCAACAAAAGTGTAATCGCCACTAGTACCAAATAAAGGAAAAAATGCATGATTATGGAACCAATTGATGGAACTCATACTAATGATCATAAAAGCAATAAAAAACATCTGCAAATGTTTCATGTTGATGCCCTCCAAGAAGACAATTCTATCCGAAGATTGGTTTCCAAAGTTAAGGTGCAGTATTTATTAATAATAAAAGTGAGTATCTAAGAAAAAAAGTCTAAGCCTGGAAACTTTAGAGGCATCAACCTGGATTTCAAGAACTGCTTCACCTGTACGAGTAGGTTGACTTCCTGTCTCAGGGATCAAATTTTTGGCTTTATGGCACTGCAAAAAATAAATTGCTCCATAAAGATTATAGCCCAGCTTATAGAACTGAACATCAATACAAAAGAATTCTTCACTAAAATCTCAACATTGAGGAAAATAACATATGCAGAGGAGGCACAAGTGGCATGGTATTAGGAAACAAAAATGTAGCATGCATGTCTATAAGTTGAAGCACCTCATCAAACACCACTAGGCCATCAAATTCTGATCCACACCACTGCAACAACTGCGTCAACCGAGAACGGCCTCTTTCAGATGATGCTATCAAGCTACTGTATGTTAAGAAAATTACTCCATCTTTTATGCCAACAGCCTTCGAGTCGAGCTTAGAGTAGGGAAGACGTTTCAAAGCATGTACTGAAAAGGGAAAAAAATGCTTATCCAATAAATGTGAATGGCAATATGGTTAAATTTCATATGGTCTCTACAAACTTAAATTGCCAATGACAATGTAAGAGATGCTTAGGCAATGTAAAAAGACATCAGTCTGCTACAGTTTTTTCATAACAAGCCAAATAGTATAAGCATGAAATTTGTTCATGCTATACCAAGTTACTTTTTAGTCAATGGAATCAAAGTACAAGTTAACCTCTATGAATTAATTTTATGATATTACCACAAAGAAGGAATTTTAAGTTAATCTTCGACTATGAAATATTACTGAGCATGCTTAGTTCAGCTGGTTGGTCTTACCTCACCTCAAAAAAGTACATGCTTCATCACTCTCATAGACGCAATATTCATTGTTATAAATTAAATTGATTTATACAATATACCATGGTTTGATGTACCGTCCTATCACGGATTTGGCTGGAATTACCTACGTCGTGAGTCACCCTTGCGGCAATGTCACGGACTTAGCTGAATTGCCTAAGTCGTGAGGTACCTTTGTGTCAATGTCACAATCTTAGCTAGGATTGCCTAAGTCGTGAAACATCCTTACACCAAAGTCACGAACTTAGATGGGATTCCCTAAGTTATGAGATACCCTTGTGTTATCCGTCTGCAAAAGATCAGCCTACTTGCCACTTCGCTCAGGTCCCGTAGGACCTGTAAAAGAGCAAATTGATTAATTCGAAAACAAGCGACGGACAAGTCTCAACGTCTCGCGAAGAGAACAGCTTTACAAGAAATTCAACAAACACTTAATGTACAAAAGAGAAAAGAGAGGAAGGAAAAAATCAAGGTCTACCGTACCAAAGCGTACCGCTCGATACGGGCGGTACGTACCTATCCGACAGGTTATCGGTACACAGACCGCCCGTATCGCTACAGTACTATACTGTAGCACTACTACAGTATGAAAAAAAATATAAAATTATTTGGTACACCAGGGTGTACCGCTCGGTACGCCCTGATGTACCGCTCGGTACACCGGTACCGTATCATACCGAGCCCTAGTCGAAACGCCGGTACGGTACGATACGGCGAACCTTGAAAAAAAATAAGAACTTTAGAAGGCAAACGAACAATAGCAAGTCCGCAAACGAGTGCTCACCGGGTGTCGGGCGCGATGGCAAGTTCCTAGAGGCTTAACGTATGAACCTGTGAAATCCAATTAACGTTGAACACTACCCCAAACCCCTATCCAACCAGGCGCCACCTGGGGGATTCCAGAGTGCTAAGATGGCTAACGTTTTGCATCACACCGCAACATATAGAGAATAAGTCGTGGCACACAAAAATGAGGCCATTTTAGGACAGTTTTGCCTGTCATGGTGAGAGATCACTCTACAACGTTGTGATATGTTCTTGCTCACAGTTTTCAAGCAAAAACATATAAAACCAAAACATAACACATTGCCAAGCATATATACAAGCACACACAAGCAACGAACGGTCCATTGATGAAGATGTTGTGGGTGCGCAACGACCGTTCGTGACATTCCGACAAAACAAGCGGTCCATATCGATCCGCCAGTTGGCTAGTATGCATACCAACCTGTTTTTGGTGGTACATGATTAGGGGTGAGCATACTAGGCAGTATGCCTCTTGTATCAATTGATACGGTCAAGACTCGACAATTACCGTAATGATTGGTTATCAACCATACCAGACTCCTCTTAGGTCAAATCAAGTTCCAACGATCAAATTAAACTGTTGGGCCCCATTTTGGCCCTTTAAATCCTCCTCCCTCATCCCTGTTTCACTCACTCATTCTCATTTTGGTTCTCATTCTTTCTCACACTATCACTTGTTTAATCCTTCTAATCGTCAAGTAGTGGAAACCAACCACTTGATTTGAATAAAAGAGGGATTGGAACTAGGGATTCAAGCAAACTCTAACCTCCATGGCCCTACATGCCATGGTCATACCTATCTACTCCTCGAACATGTGTTGTTATGGGCATGTTTCAGGCACTTTATGCCCAATGGCCTTTTTTGCAAACAAATCTGTATAAATCAGAAAAAGAAAGACTCAAAACAAACTAACCAACTTTCATGTTATTGAGCTCATACAAATGTTAAAAAAATTAAGTCGACTGAAGCCCTCTCTCTCTCTCTCTCTCTCTCTCTCTCTCTCTCTCTCTCTCTCTCCTAATTGAGACTTTAATGTATGAGGACCAAATCAACTGATTCAGATTAAACTTTTGTTAAGTATATAATTAATACGTTCCAGTACTATATTTCTTAATTTTTGGATAATATCATAGTAAGATATTTGATATTGTATGGATTGTGGCAGATCATGTCACATTTGGTATTATAAAATTGTATGCCATATCCACTTTTTCAGAAAATGTACATGGCAAACTCTATATGGGCATTTGGTGTTCAGATTTTTTATTTTGTAAATTACTTCATAACATTTACCAACACCAATTATAAATTAATATTAATGATCTGCTTTAGGATCATAGTGCCAATTGTAGAACCTGCTATCAGGAGTCTCTACTGCTATAAACCGACTATAGGCTAATCACAACAACAATCATTCACTAGCATTATTAAGCTTTTCAAATGACCACAAAATCTGAATGTCCAAGAGAGCCAATTTTGCATGAAAGGTTTATTCTGCTACATTTATGAACCCCATCCTGACATCAACCCCCTAACAACAACCTGTAGGTCTAGATAGGATGTCGCACAAGACCACAAAGGACTCATAGGTTGGAACTGAATTGCCTTCATTAAAAAAGAGAACATTCGGAGGTAAAAAAGAACCTTGATAAGGCCCTAAAATCATTCTTGCATTTAGAGTATTGCACTTTATACCTTCAATACAAGAAGCACCAACATCATCTAAATCTCTGCGTGCATCGAACTTTAAGTCAGAACCAACAGAAACCCACCTGCAAAATGTATAGACAAGGATGACAACGAAAGACAAAGCTTATTCCAATTAGAACAATACATCAATAAAGGAGCATACTAAAACAAAAGTTACAAAAAGGATCTGATACTATCATCATGCTTCATGCTAATATAACATGTACATATTTATCAGGATGCTTACAGTGATTTACACCTCCCATGTTGCCAATTTTCCCATATCAATCCGGCAATAGTTCGACCCTTACCAACACCAGCACCGTCACCAATGAAAAAGCCTGCTCTTGCACCATCTTGGAGATGGTGAAGATGCCTCTGTCATAAAGCAACAGATACCATCATTGCTATAACGCCAGCAGCTCTGACAGAAGCAGTCTTAAACTTGCCAACTAAGTGAGCAAAGAAAGTAACCTGACAAGCATACACTAGTGTTTCAATTTGCAAGCATGAAAGTGCATTGGATTTCTCCAGATCATCCATAATCTTTAGATGGTATGTTGGTTCTGGAGGTTGAACAGCTGACAAGGAAGATGTTTCGACGACTGGATCTGGATGGGTTTGACCTAGTGATAGTCTGGGGGGCCTCTACAAAACCAGTACAAAAGTAAGAAAATATAGAGCTTGAAGAAGCCAGTATTCATTTTCCAACCACAGGTACAAAGATAGAAAATGATAAATGGAAAAAAAAATTGCTTCTACTCACATTAGATTTAGTAACTTTGACACACAAATTAAACAAAACTTACATAGTCGGTAAAGGTTTCCCCAACTGTCCCACCTTCATCTTCTTCACGCTCCACATCAATAGCAACCTAGAAATATTACCATGATGGGGAGAAATGAGTACGGGCGAAAAACAAAAACAAGTCTTCTTTTATCAGCAATAGATCGATCAAAAAATTCCAGACAAGAGAATGAAACTTTGTAAATTAATTATCTCAAAGTCTCGATACTTATCCGAATCATGGTGTAGCAATGCAACAATTGGAGAATATATAAATAAAAATACAATTTAAAGAAGTTTATACCCCTCAGGATGCTCAAAGCAAATGTGACAGATCAAGTTTATCAGGCGAAAAATAAAAGGTATGCAACTTAGGAATGGCATATAATCTCCAAGTCAAAGAAAAACGTATGATGTTACAAAATAGGCCGCATCATATGGGGATCACTAGTACTGATGTGGTTTCTAAAATGTCTTACTTTGCAACATTAGCAGTGACTTTATTAGTAAATCCATGATGCAGCATCCATATTCAATTTTATCTTTATTCAAGTAAGCATCAATATAATATCATCATAATACATACCAGAATTATATGAAATATTCATATCATGACATATGAATAGAAAGAACTAGAATTCTTGTTGATGCTGAAACTCATAGAGGGAAGAAATGGGATTTATTGTCAAGGATGGAATCAATCGATTAAACATGTACATGCTTATATGTGTTTTAGATGCATTTTTTCTCGGTCAAAGATTATTTTTCCTCCTCTCCTTTGCACATACCCAGAGGCCCTCTACACCATACGGATCTTTATACCATAGCACCATGCACACCTGCAATCCTGCTATTCCTGGAGCCGTAGGAATTGCAGATATTAGTATGGTCCCTCATATAGCACTAGTGATGTTGTCCTCAACAGAGCTTAGTGGAAAAAAAATTTTATATAGCCAACCACAGATAGTTAGGACCTAACTGTTCTTTTGTTGGTACACACCCCCAATTGCATCCATATGTCAAAAGCACATGAAAAATCTTTCTTGTTTACATTTGCATTCAATCCATTCCAAACTTCTTGAAACTCTAAATCCATGCAATGATCAAATCAAACATGCTACAATATTTCCAAAGGCATACAGTTATCAAGTGACCAATGCTACTTGCAAGGACAAAATCAAATTTCTTGCCTTAATCTCCCAAGCTTCCGTGGTAAGAACTAAGAACGTGCCCAGACTAAAGAGCATAATAAAAGGAGGGAATGAAATGCATAATTATCCAAGTTTTGATAACTGCCACTTGACCTATAATTTCCCCTTCAAGAGTATCCGCATTTCATTGACCTTCTTGAACATTAAGGTGGTTAAATGCCTTGGACAAGAACTATCCCTACTTTTGCAAAATCAATGTAGTAAAAAGGATATCAAGCCATAGCACCAATTTGAATAGAGTACTTCCACTGAACAAACAAAACACGGTCAGTAAACTAAATTAGAAAAGAAAGAGAGGAAATTGATTTGCCTCATTGATCTCCTCGGGCGGGACAGGTGGAAACCCAAGGAAGGCGGCGGGGGAGGAGGAGGCCGTGGGGAAGTACTGTTGAAGCTTGGAAAGGTCGACAGCCAGGTCCACGCCGCACTGCGGGCAATTGAAGCGGGCGAGGCCATGAGGGACATTGAGGATGGCCTTGCAACGGGCGCAGGGAAGCTGGATCTTGGTGGGATCGATACCCTGGGCCTTGGGCGGGGCGCGCCTGGGAGGGGGGGCGCCCAAAAGCTCTGGTGGCAGCATCTGCGGTAGTTGACACTTGGGGCAGATGAACTCCATCATCCCCGGCGCCACCGCCAAGATCCCATGGCAGCCAGCACAACGGACCTGGCGGCTCCCCGGGGGCGGCTCCGGCACCGGCGGCGGCAGCGACGGCGGGGCGAGGGGCGGCACCGGCGGGACCGAAGGCTGCCCCATTCCTCCCCCTTCCTTTTTCCACTCTCTATTCGCCCCTTCCTCTCCCGCTCTCTCTCACCGTCACTCTACCCCAACTTGCCCTGTCGAGATACGAATTTGGTGAGGGAGCGCATAAGAGGAGCGATTGAACTTTTTTGGGAGGGTTTGGATTTTTGTTTCGGGTGTTTCGCCAAGGCGAGGAGTTTCGGGCGAACGAGTAAATGGACGACTTTTCGTTCAATCGTTATAATGGTATTCACGTGCCCCCATCAGCTCCAAACAGTCGGCAGAGGCAGTTCAGTGCAATTACGGGTGCATCTTGAGGTTCGGGCATCGAACTAGGTCGACTCCATTCTAATCAAAGAGCAAATCGGACCGCACATCCGTTCGAAATCGAGTCTCTGATCCAATCGGACCCGTTATTGATCAATATTTTATTTATTTATTTATTTATTTATTTATTTATTTATTTATTTATTTATTTATTTATTTATTTATAACTTGGAAGCGTAATTTAGATAAAGATTTGAAATGACTGTTTGGTGTATGAGGCTTAGTATCAACCAGTTTAATTTTATTATTTATCTTTTTATAATAATAATAATTAGTCTCTAAAATAAATATCGATATCAAATTAGTGTCCCTATCTGCAGCATCATCATCCAATCAAGAAGTTGATGGACTGTCAATAGAAGTTAGTTATTATCTCTTCTTGATCTCTTTTATTGGAATGTAATAAAGGGGAATTGGAAAAGATCAGTCATTTAAGAGACGAATATTATGAACGTGTAGACCAATTAAGTCATTTTTCTATTTGTTTAGTTGTATTTATCTTGAAATTTGTAGTAGGAGAAAAAGACATATAATCTCATATATAATATTATTTTGAATTTTGTATGTTGCTTGGGGAAGCAACTTGAAACTAATCTCCATATATTACCTATAGATATTGATTATTGTTTGATACGATTGTCTATATTTTAGTTATAATAAGGATGATGAACGATTGTCTATATTATTGTTTGATACAAGATTGTTCTCTCCTGATACTATTTCGGTTATGAGAATATACTGCACACTATATTAGTGCCATAATTTTTCATCTTATTTGCTTGGTTAGTGCATTTAATAATCCAAAAAGCATCTGACGCACTCCATGTTTTGGGTTTCCTAATAATCCAACTTTGTGTATCACAATTAGTACAAAATCATTAAGGCAGTGGATTTAGTTGTCGTCGCTTTACACCGAGAAGTATATTTTATGAAAGATTGTTACTCTTATGACGCATATGCAAAACATATATAGGTTATTTCGATTCCCCTTATGATAAATTATAACTCAAATGATAACTTTTAGATGTAGCTACTGTTATTGTATAAGAAAGAAATAAATCACTAAACAGAACATATTAAACCAGCTCCAACGACGTAACAGTTTAAACAGACCTGAAAGCAATGAATAGCTATTCTTTCAAGTAACAAGAATCTACTGAAGTCCAGCTGTAACTTTGTTTCTCCTCCTCTCTTAATATAATGATGCCCAAAACTCTTGCAAAGAAATTTTTGAAATGGTAAAAAATATCAGGAACTGTAGTCATATCCGTCACGCAAATACTGTTACCTATTTCTTGACGATGTGAATGAAATGTAGAGTTAATCTTGACCCGCAAGTCGATGATTCTTGCTATACAATTATACCTTTTTCTTTTTTCTTTTTTCGGACTCATAGGTTATCAATAAAAGTCCAATTATGATAATGTAGTCAGCCTAACCCAAATTGGTTTCGCTACGTAATGCTCACCCGCTTTGGTGTAGTCCAGGGCGAGCGTTCCCCCCTTCACCCATTGGAGTAGCAATAGCATGCCCTAACAGTAGTAAATAGTTTTCCTCTTGATTTGATGAGGGACAATGATAAAGGAGACTAAGATCGAAGTCATAAAAATACTTTTTTATATTTAAAGAAAAGATTGCGACATTGAGTGTGTTTATTTTTTTAAATCAAAATCATTGGTCATCGTGAAGTCATTTGTTTCTTTTGCAAATGATAAGCACTGAGGATGAGATTTGGTCTTCATTGTTTATTATCTAATAGTCAAGCTAGTAAATATTCTCTAAATTATGCAAGATGAAATTGCAAATCCTTCTTATACTTCATCACTAGATAAATATTTAAAATGTGTCACTATGAAACTATTATTAATAAAAAATAATGCTTGTCATAAAGATAAGTAATTAAGATAAAGAAAGAATTGAGTCAAAATAAGGTTATCTCCAAAAAGTTACGAATTAAATTTAGTAGCACCGATTAAAAGACTCCAACATTACTCATGTCATCTAAGATCATCCCGACTTGTGTTTGGTCTATTTTATTTGATGTAAGTTCCCCCGGTGAATTAGGTCAAACTGCTTTAGCTTTTGCTCAATCATGGTAAAATAGACCTAACCATGAGTACAAATATTGGTCTATAAATATTACTATACGATGTTGCATATTTAATTGTCCAACATGTCAATAACTCAAAACCAATTTGGGTCTAACGTTTAACCTTATGATAAGTTTGGTATCGAGCGGTTGGAAGATTTGAGAAGTGTTCTTGTAAAACTGTACTAGGAAAGGATTTGACAAAGCTCCCTTGCTGCTTCGTTATTGGAGTCGAATAATTAAAAAATTAAAAAAATATAATAGACTTGAATAGTCCATGAATCTTTAAGGGAGGACCTTTTAACTACCGTTTAAGTTAAGTATTAATCTACGAGATAGTAGTATAAAATTATTTACCATTATTGGGTTGTGGGATTATCCATTACATTATCACATATTATAGTTGTCACATGTTGACTCATGTTGATAAGGTGAGTCAGTTATAATTGAAGTATCTGAGATGAATGGACGTTAAGAGTATTACAAATCAATATAAATGAGTTGTCGGTCGAACATATCATACCAACAAAGTATTCGATAGAACTTGATGTGTCATAGGGTATTCATATGTCATACCTATTATCATTGTCTTTAAAAAAATATTTATTATTATTTTTATTATAAAGTTTTATAAAATCTTGTAAACCAATGACTATTAAGCATCTTTAAAAAAAACCAACTCGTTAAGCCAGACCTTTTAAACTTAAACATTTGTTTTAACAACCTTATATCCTTAGCATCGTAAACGTGCAACATAATATGATTTTGATAGTTAGGATGAAATGCCTTCATCTTAATGAAAGGATGGGATTATTTATATACTGTTTAATCAAGTCATTATTAAGTTTTATAAGAAAGTCGAATGACCATCTTGGTTTCACCAAGTTCGTCATCGGACTCTAATCAATAGCTCAATCAATTGAAGACTATCGATACTAGGGAAATGAGTAATGTTGGAATCAACCCATTTGATGAGAGAGAAAGATGAGTTCTTGATAGCTTCACTCCATCTATGAATAATGTGTAAATGCACGCGCACGCAACGGTGGGGGTCGCGC
This sequence comes from Musa balbisiana, assembly GCA_004837865.1. Lineage (NCBI taxonomy): Eukaryota > Viridiplantae > Streptophyta > Magnoliopsida > Zingiberales > Musaceae > Musa > Musa balbisiana. The sequence goes on along the minus strand of CM017195.1, from coordinate 23,482,233 downwards.
AGTGAGTGAGGAATGTAACAGTGGCGTGAGAGTGATCTATGTGTGGGTTTTGTTCAGATATAAAGTAGAATAATCTTTGTATATGAATAAATACTAGAAGACTATAATATGTAGTAGAATTAAATGAAATCATAATCAAATAAAATATCAAGATATATGTGAAAAACCTCTTCCAATGTGAAAGGTAAAAATATAATAATAATGAATATACAAATCTCAATCTCTTGCCCAAAATCCTAACAACAATCACAAGAGAATAACTAGGATACAAGGATCACGTCATTATGCTCATTATGTAAATCCTCCATAATTCTCCCCAAGTAATTATAGTAAAAATTTACTGTAGATTTGATCTAACCTGAGATGAGAACACTGCTCGATAATTGAAAAATAGTCTTTTTGTGTTATCCTTATTTTCTTCCCTTTCTTTCTCCTTGGATTTCTGTCTTTTTCCCCTCCTTGTTACTGCTACAAATATCACCACGTTGCTACAGTTTTTCTCCCAAAAATACAGCAACCTACACCCCAAAACGTAGCCACCACACCCCTCTTATATTAATCTAGGGTTAGGTTAAGATGGGGTGTGAGTTGTGGGTTGATAAAGCCCATATTGGGCTGAATATGGGCTGTCAACCCAACAACCTCCCCCTTCAACCCATAAGAGAAGTTGTCCCATGACTCCTCAATGTGAAGTCATGCCGACTAGCTGTCGACATATCTCTTGTCTTTCTTTTGGTAAAGTCTTTATCAACAAGTCTGCTCCATTATCATCTATGTGAATTTTCTAAAGCTACAACTGCTTCTTTTCAAATACATTTCGAATCCAGTGGAATCTAACATCTATATGCTTTGACTTGAAATGAAACATTGGGTTCTTACACAAATATATGACACTCTGGCTGTCACAATGCATCACATAATTTTTCTGTTTCAGCCCCAATTCTTGTAAGAATTCTTTCATCCATAACATTTCTTTGCATACCTCTGTAGCAGTAATATATTCTGCTTTTGTGGTGGAGAGCAATACACCTTTGCAACCTGGATTGTCATGACACAACTCCTCCTGTAAAAGTAAGTACATAACCTGAAGTAGACTTCCTCATATATATATCTCTTGCCATATTTGTATCTGTGTAACCTGTCAACACAAGTGGTCCACCTCCAAAGCTTAAACAAACCTTAGAGTTCTCTCTGAAATATCTAAAAATCCACTTCACTACTGCCTAGTGTTCTTTTCCTGGATTTACAAGAAATCTGCTAGTAACACCCATTGCATATGCGATGTCTGGCCTTGTACATACCATTACATACATTAAACTTCAAACTGCTGAAGCATAAGGAACCTTTTGCATTTTCTCCTTCTCCTCATCACTTGACGGACTCTGTTCTGAGCACAACTTGAAGTGACTTGCAAGAGGAGTACCAACTGGTTTTACATTGCTCATACTGAATCTTTCCAATACCTTTTCGATGTATTTCTCCTGTGATAACCAAATCTTCTTATTTTTCCTATCACGGGAAATCTGCATACCCAATATTTGCTTTGCTGGCCCCATGTCCTTTATTGCAAAAGACTCACTCAGTTCCTTCTTCAACCTATCAATGTTAGACATATCTTTCCCAAGAATAAGCATATCATCAATATAAAGTAAGAGAATAATAAAATCCTCACTAAACCATTTGATATATACACAATGATCTGAAGCCGTTCTTTTGTATCCATTTTCTATCATAAATGAATTAAACTTTCTGTACCACTGCCTTGGAGCTTGCTTCAGCCTATACAAACTCTTCTTCAACTTACAGACAAAGTTCTCTTTACCTTTGACTTTGAAGCCTTCTGGTTGCTTCATATAAATTTCCTCCTCCAAATCCCCATGAAGGAAAGCTGTCTTCACATCTAATTGCTCAACCTCCAAGCCCTGGCTAGCAGTAATACCAAGAGCAACACGAATTGAAGATATTTTAACAACAGGAGAAAAAATCTCTTCAAAGTCAATACCTTTCTTTTGACCAAAGCCTTTCACAACCAATCTAACTTTGTACTTTGGTCGAGAACAATATTCTTGAGTCTTCAACCTAACAACCAACTTATTCTTCAAGGCATTTATTTCATTTTGATAGTAGCACCAAATCATAAGTGTGGTTCTTCTAAAGAGCATCTATCTCTTCTTACATAACAATTAACCACTTTTTTTTCTACTCACTTTCAACTGCTTCCTAGTAACTCCCTGGTTCACCTGCATCAGTAAGCATCACATACTCATCTGTAGAGTATCTTTTGGAAGGTTGACATTGTCTAGAAGATCTTCTCATCAATAAGATCTTCTCCAACTTCTTCTTGCTCAATATGTCCTATAGGTAGATCAACATCAGGCTCTACACCATCTTCCTGCACGTCTCCCCCATCACCCTGATATACTGGAGGAGTAATTGGGTTACAATTTGCTAATCCTTCTACAGAAGTCTTGGCTGGTGCCTTCTTCTTCAAATCTTTAAAAGTTTGATCCTAAAAAAAAAATACGTCTCTGCTTCTAAACACCTTCTACTTTTCTGGATCCCAAAGCCTGTAACTAAAATGATCATGCGAGTAGCCAAGAAAAATATATTCTTTAGTCTTACTATCCAGCTTGGACCTCTCATGGTTTGGAATATGTGCAAATGCACAACAACCAAACACTCTCAAATGTTTGTAGAAAACATATTTCCCTTACCATATATACTCTGCAACATCACTATCTAGGGCTGTACATGGTGATAAGTTGATCACATCAACTGTAGTCCTCAAAGCCTCAACCCAAAACCTTTTGGGTAGCTTGGCCTGTGAAAGCATACATCTGATCTTTTCCATGATGGTGTAGTTCATCCTCTCTGCAATTACATTATGCTGAGGTGTACCAGGAACTGTCATCTCATGTTGGATACTTGTAATAATCATTAAATAATCTTGTATACTCACTACCATTATCTGATCTTATGCATTTCAATTGTCTTTCTATCTTCCTTTCAACCATGGCATGAAACTCTTTGAAGACATTAATAACCTGATCTTTGGTCTTCAAAGCATAGGCCTAAACTTTTCTGAAAAAATTATCTATAAAAGTGACAAAATAAAGTGCACCACCTATACCAATAACATCAATAGATCCACCAGGAGTTTTTGTCCTCATAGGATCACATACATCTGTATAAACACGGTCTAAGACATTCATTTTTCTAGACAAAGCAAGGCTAGCAAATGAAACTCCATGTTGTTTACCAACCAAACAATCAATACAAGGGTTCAGATGTATACCTCTGAGGTCTGGCAATACCTCTCTCTTGGAAAGAACTTACAGCCCCTTCTCGCTCATGTGTCCCAATCGCCTATGCCACAATTATTGAGAAATCTTAGGGGCGACATCACATGCGCAACAGAAGAACAAGAAAACAAAATCCCCTATTCCCAAAGAGATATTCGTCATCGTGTGAAGATTAGTGCGCAAAAAATCCGCAAAACAAACTGCATATAGAATAGATTGTGTTACCTAAGGAGATCGTATATCTATGTTTCCTTGCAGATCTGTAGGAGAGGGTAAAGGAGGTTAAGCGTCCTCCTCTTGAGCGGTGATCCACACAACAGGACTGCGACGATGCTCCTCAAAACTCCAGGCCTGCTCTGAGGTGGAGAGGGGGGGAGAATAGGAGAGGCAAGCAAAGGCTCTAGCCTATGAGGCTCTGAATCCCTCCTATTTATATAAGCCCCCTAGTAAACCCTAATAAATCCTCCCCTAGTGGGTATTGGATCTGCATCCAATTACCTAAGCTTTTTAGATTAGTGGATCTCTATCCAATAATCTCTCATGGGCTCTTATTGGATCTCGTCTCTAGGATCCAATAATTCAAGGGCTTATTGAATATCCAATAAGATAGGGGCTTCAGCAGATGTCTCATATCCGAACCTCTACTCATTGCAATGCCTACCATATGTGTGTGACCCTCTAAGCCCAATATCAAGCTGGTCATGAGTCATAGCTATTAGAACTCCTTCTGGCTCAGTGAATTATTATCTCTGTAATAATTCACTCGACTCATCGACTACGGACGTACTAGGCCACTATGCCGTAGTCCCTAGACGATACAGGGGAATCCAATCCAATGGACCTATTTGTCCTTAGTTACCGTATACCTATAGTGTCTCATCCATTTAATATCCCAAAGACCGTATATCGAGTATGGTGCTATCAGACCTATACAGTTTTTACTCAAGTCTCGTTCTAATCGGATTCTCCCGGAGAACTCTTTCTCTCTCAACCCGAATGACCCTGGCCAGGGATTTATTTGAGCAAGAACACATGGGATATTCCTCTCATGACATCGAGAGTGGATGATCCTCTATTGACACTCAATAGCCCTCGTAAGATCGATTGTCACTCCGAATGACCAACTGTACTAGATCTGGGACATCCAAACATATAAGTCTGGTATTAAAGAGTGGAGCACTCATACAAGACATCCTTGGTATCTCAAGTCTAAGACTAGATACACCACTTGAACTAATCGTTATCTGACAATAAGGCATCATCAACCATCTAGTATTCCGTAAGTGGATTAATCAGTGAACTCATTCTCCAATGAACACCTGTACTATATCCCTAGTGTCCCTTCACGAGCAGCTATGAGACCAGCTACATCCATCATATGGACGGGTATACAGCACACCAGTCTGTCTGGTTATCACGATGTCTCTCTCGAGTAACCTATGTCCGAGATTATTTAGGATTTGTGTTTAAGGGTGAATCGGTCTCATTATCGTGATCTCATCATGATCCGATTCCCATTGCACGGATCCAAGGACATCACAATATATATATACATATATATATACATATATATACATATATATATATATATATATATATATACATATATATATATATATATATATATACATATACATATATATATATATATATATACATATATATATATATATATATATATATATATATATATATATGTATACATATATATGTGTGTGCGCGCGCGCGATAGATAATATAAAGTGATAAATACCAAAATATAATAAGTAAAAAGATTTTGTGTCAAGTCGCATGTGTCATCACTCACGTAATTGACTTGTTTGGCACCTATGACTAGCAACAACTCCATGCTGAAGTCTTTTTCTGTAGCATTTAACTGCTCACCTTAAACTTTGGCCTGCAACCTGTACAAAGGATGACATTTTTTCCACTAGCCATAACAAGAGAACCCTTACTGAGCTTCCATTGCCCTTTGTGAAATCTGCTATCATAGTCTTCATTATCTAGCCTTCCAACTGAAATTAAATTCAGCCTCAAGTCAACCACATGCCTCACATCCTTAAACACCAACTTGCAGCCAAGGTTGATCTTTAAATGGATATCACCCATGCTAATGATGTCTGCTGTGCCATAGTTACCTATATTGATAACACCAAAATTTTCAAACCTATAGGTAGCAAAAAACTCCCTCAATGGTGTAGCATGATAATAAGCATCTACATCAATCACCCATTCAAGATCCTAACACACACAAGAAAAAATATCATCAAAAGGAGACAAAATTAAATAATCACCACCCTGCATTGTAGCTGTAGTATTATCTTTTAACTCTGTAGACTTCACTTCTTTTCCTTTTTCTTTGCTTTTCTTAGGTTGCTTATATTGGTTCTTGTAATGTCCTTTCTCACCACAGTTATAGTAAATAATATCTTTTCTTGATCTTGACTTGCTCCTACCTATGCGTGAATTGCTTCTAGACTTTAACCTTCCTCTATTCTCTGAGATAAGTGTGTGTGAATCATTCTGAGATGTTGCTAAACTCTTTCTTCTCAACTCCTCATTCTGACAATACCATCTAACACAGAATTACTGAGGGAAACCACCAGTGTCTCCCAACTTTCTGGTAATGAACTAAGAAGTAACAATAATTGCAACTCATCATCAAGAGATATTTTCATAGAGGATAACTGGTTAGTAATACTCTGCATTTCATTCAAATGCTCAGCAATATAAGCACCCTCTATATATTTTAGGTTCACAAGTTTTCTGATAAAAAAAGCTTCGTCGCCAACTATTTTTCTTTCACAAAGACTTTCTAACTTTCTCCAAAGAGAATATGTAGAACTTTCAATAGAAACATGGTGAAAGACACTATCATCAAGCTACTGTTAAATAAACCTAACTGTTTTTCGATCTAACCTCTTCCGCTTATCATCTGTCATAGTTGTAGGTTTTGCACTATCCCCCTGCAAAGGTCCATACAAATCTTTGCAATACAAGATATCTTCCATTCTTGGTTTCCATATCATCCAATTGTTTCCATTCAAACTAATCATTCGAGGAACATTATTAGCCTCCATGTTCAATAAAGTGGAATATAAAGTGGAATAACCTTTATATAAAGTGGAATAACCTTTATATATAAATAAAGTACAAGAAGACCATAATATGGGATATAAAGTGGAATAACCTTTATATATAAATAAGTACAAGAAGACCATAATATGCAGCAGAATTAAATGAAATCATAATAAAATAGAACACTAAGATATACGTGGAAAACCCCTCCAATGTGAAGGGTAAAAATCACGGGGCAAACTAGAGATAATCCACTATAATAATAATGAATATATAAATCTTAATCTCTTACCCAAAACCCTAGCAACAATCACAAGAGAATAACTGGGATACAAGAATCACGTCACTGTGCTCAATATGTAAATCCTCTCTAATTCTCCTCAAGTAATCACAGTAAGAATCTACTATAGATTTGATCTAACTTGAGATAAGAACACTACTAGATGATTGAAAAATAGTCTCTCTACGTTGTTCTTGTTTTCTTCCCTTTCTTTCTCATTAGATTTTTGTCTTTTTCTCCTCCATGTTGCAAAGATCACTAAATTGCTACAGTTTTTCTCCCAAAAATGTAACACAGCCACACTCCTCTTATATTGATATAGGATTAGGTTAAATGGGGGTATGGGCTATGAGCTGATAAAACCCACGTTGAGCTGAATATGGGCTATCAGCCCAACAGGTTTCTCAAGCGGGTTGAACCGGTTCAATTCATCTTTGGCTGAGACGCTCGCCGTCCACGATGTTCTCCGTTGGGGTCCTCATTGCCGCAGTGGCTGAAGTCGTCTGCCGCAGCCGATCAAGTGCAGCTGCACTTCTCTCCGCTCGCACGGTGCTCGCTCTCCGCCGTCCCCCGCTCCTATAAATTGTGCTTCGGGGAACGGTAGAAAGAAGAGAAGAAGATGTGAGAGATCTCCCGCGACTACTCAAATCCGACCAAGACGTCCAAGCTTTTTCTCCGGTGAATCTTTTGTCCGCCTGCCATTGTGCTCGTGGCAGCAACCGCAGAGAGGAGGAAGAAGTTAATCATTGACTTTGGTCAACTCTGATCAACATGGGTCAAATCTTAGTCAACACGGGCATTTCTATAATTTTAATTATTTTCTGTTTTTGTTGTATTTGGGCAAGTTTGTTTTGGGTTTTCTGTAAGGGAGATCGTCATTGTGTTGTGACTCTTCTATTACATGTACAATTTAAGTTTTTTATTATGATTTTCTTCTTTTTATCAACGTACGAATGATGTTTGTATCGAATCATATTAAATCGTTTATATTTATTTTATGTTTTGTTGTTTGATTTTTCTACCGACTCAATCTATATCTTGTAACTACATAACCTATTAATTCTCCCAACAAATAATTTTATTACTATTAAGGATTAAAATTTACAGCTATCGAGTGAAAGGTTTGTCTCCTAAAAGCATTTGTTATTCACCATTTTAACTTTACTAGTAGCATTCTCGTACGGATAGGATAATGAGCAAGCCGTGAAAAGACCTAGAAATCCAAAAAAATGAACTCATGACCTGTTTGGTTCGTTAGTTTGATCATTTTCGTCCATATTGGCTGTATACTCCTGAAACTTGAAAATTGAATTCTTGACCTGTTTGGTTCATCAATTTGATGGTTTCAATCAATAATCTTATAGTTACTATTTACAACTATTATGTTATTTTTGCTTTACTTGGACTCTCTCTAATGACACTGCCATCATTTTCTCCTTGATCCTCGGTTAATATCATCGTTTAAATCTTTGTTATCGTCTATATTATTTTATCATCTTTATCTTTCGTTTAACTCTCTCAAAGTCTCTCTCTCATACACTTCTATTCTAGGATAATTTATCAGAAAACACTCTAGAGTTGGTAAAAACATGATGCATTCAGAAGAAATATACTATTCATGACAACTCATTTGCTGTTGATAACTCCTTAAAAAAATAAAAACATTTATATTATTATTTATAATAATATCCCTTTTAAAAATAATATTATATTATATAATCAATTTTATCCTTTTTTTCCCTTATAATTTTTTATTTTATCCTCATCGATACCACTTGATTCTGTCACCCTCTCATGCCGTCCTTTAGAGATAAGGTAGAAAGAAAAAAAAAAGAAAAAAAATGGAAGGAAAGGAGGAAAAAAAAGACTATTTTTTTTATTTTACAAAGAGATAATTTAGAAATATTAAAAAAATTTAAATAAAATTATAAATAATAAAAGAAGATTACAAATAGTAATCTTTCCCAATAACTGATTTTTACTAAGGGTGTCCTTGTTTTAACTTGATCAAAAGACACTTGGCTTCTTTTTTTTTTAAGAGATGAACTAGTTTCTTTGAGATAAACTTGACTAGATTGGTTCAAGTAAACCTAGCTAATTGATTGGGTTCAACTAAGCCCTATCTTGCACCTCAGTTTTTCTCAAATTATCTTACGCTACTTAATTGATCGATCAATAAAATAGGGAAGTCTCTACTCGTCATTATCTCCAACGTCCTCCTTCCCACAATGGTTTGTTAGGATCGTAAAGGCACTAAGAGGGGATGAGAGTGAATAAGTGCTTTCGAAATAAAGTTTTGATTTGAAAAATTTTGATCAAAAAATACATATCGTAAATGCATTTAACTTGGAATATAAGTAAAGGTAGTGAGCAACTAAATCAGTTAGTAATAGCAAGGAAAAACATAAAAAGAAATACAAACTAGATTTATAATTGTTCAATCGTTCTAACCTATGTCTATTCCCGATTCCTCTTCCCTTAAGACCATCGACTTTCACGATCGATCTTTTTTTCAATAGGTAAAGATCAATTATCATTGTTACAACTCTTTTTCCTTTTCATAGGCTCAAGAGAGAACTTTCACATATCTCTTTTACAAGAAAACCTCACACCCCCCTTAGAATGATCTCTAAACTTAAGGAGGAAGATACTCAATACTTTTCAAGAGAATTTACACACTTTAAATCTCAAGTTTTCATGCTATTTCCAAGCAAGCATGAGTGAGGTATTTATATACCCCAAATGACTTCAAAAATGAAGCAAAAACTTTAAATCCTCGGCTTTTCGAGTACTAGCGATACTACTGCTTGTACTGAGCAATACTACCATTGTACAAAGCCTAGGAACCTAGGCTTTGGTGGTATCACCGCTTGCTTGGGTGGTACTAATACTTGACAGCATGGGTGTTGGTAAATCTAGGGGGCTGCTAGTCATATGTGCCCTACAAGCCAATCACATGAGTGATGACACGTGTGACTTGACATGTAATCTTTTTGCTTATTATTATTATTTGGTATTTTATCACTTTATATTACATATTACTTGAATGTATTGTGATGTCCATGGATCTGTACAATAGGAATCACATTGTAATGAGATCATAATAATGAGATCGATTCACTTTTAAATACAGATCCTAAATAATCCCGGTCATAGATTACTCGAGAGGGACATCAAGATAACTAGACAGACTGGTGTGCTGTATACCCATTTATTTAATGGATGCAGCTAGTCTCATAGCTACTCGTGTGAGGACACTAGGGATACAGTACATGTGCTCATTGGAGAATGAGTTTATTGATTGATCCGCTTATGGAATGCTGGATGGTTGATAATACCTTATTGTCAAATAGTGATTTCGTAGTCCCAATGGTGTATCTGGTCCTTAGACTTGAAACACCAAGGATGTCCTGTATGAGTACTCCACTCTTTGATATCAAACTTATAGGTCTGAAGGTTCCAGATCTAGCACAGTTGGTTATCGAGAGTGGTAGCCAACCTTATGAGAACTATTGAGTATCAATAGAGGATCATTCGCTTTCAATGTCATGAGAGGAATATTCCATGTGTTCTTGCTCAAACAAATCCCTAGCTAGGGTTATTCGAATTGAGAGAGAAAGAGTTCTCCATGCCTAGTATACGATCTCTAGGATATTAGATGAATAAGAGACTATATATATATGGTAATTGAGGACAAACAAGTCAAATGGATTGGATTCTCCTATATCGTTTGGGGACTATGGCGTAGTAGCATAATACGTCTGCAGTCAATTAGTCGAGTGAATTATTATGGAGATAATAATTCACTGAGCTAGAAGGAGTTCTCACAGGTATGACTTACGACTAGCTCGATATTGGTGTTAGGATCAAAAGTGGCACTAAGAGAGGGGGGGGTGAATTAGTACAATGATAAAATTACATTAAGTCGAAAATTTTTATACAACAAAAAATGTATCGGAAAGAGTTTAACTTTGAAAGCATATGAAAATGTAGTAAAAGTAAAAATTTAGTTTACAATAAAGGTAAATAGCAAGAAGTAAATACAAACTAGATTTTTATAGTGGTTCGGTCATCGTGACCTACATCCACTCTGTAGATTCCACTTTTGTCGAGGCCACCGGCATCCACTAACGGTCTTCCTTCAATAGGCAAAGACCAACCACCTTCTTCCAACTCTATTCTCCTTTTGATAGGCTTAAGAGATAACCTTTACACCCCCACTACCTCCTATCTTAAACTTCACTAACACTTTAGAGTTTGAGAGGAGTTCTTACAAGATTACAACAATGTTTTCTTCCTTTTTTACTCTTAATTCTTATGTTGTTAAGTAGGGATGAGAGGGGTATTTATAGGCCTTAAGTGGATTCAAACTTGGAGCCTAAAAGTGTCTCATCTCCGGTTTTCGGGGTACTGGCGGTACCACCGCTTGCAACACTAACACTGGATAGTACCACCATCTAGAAGACTATTTGGATGGTACCATTGCCTAGTCTGGTGATACCACCGTCTGATATAGTCTCGAAGACTATGCCTCGTAGACTGATCTACCGACGGTGCCACCTGTTAGGTCAATGTTTAAGCCTTTTCACTTGGCCCAACACAGCCCAAACTTGGGCCCAATTAGCCCCTAATTGAGTTGGCCCAATTTTAACCTAATTATGTGCTAACTATGAATTTTAAGGCATACACTAAGCAAATCAAGTCCGGTTAGTTTAGGTTTCTTCCGACGATCATCCGACGAACTTTCGATGATCTCTCAGCAATGTTCCAACAGACTTCCGACAAGCTCCTAGACTTCACGATGATTTTCTTACTGAGTTTCGATAAGCTTCTTTAGCAAGCTTATGGACTTCTTGGTCAATTCTGGCAGAACTTCGGACGAACGTCTAGACTTCCGACGAACTCTTGAACTCCCCAACGAAATCTCATTCTTGACTCCGGGACTTCATTTTGCTTTATGCTATTGAATCTTGGATTTTGATGATGAAACAATTGATTGTTGGGAAATCTTTGGGAGCGACATCACATGCGCAGTGGAAGAATAAGAAAAAGAAAATCTCCAATTTCCCAAAAAGATGTTCATCGTCGTGCGAAGATTGGTGCGTAAAAATTCGCGAAACAAATTACGTATATAATAGATTGTGTTACGTAGGGAGATCGTATATCCCTGTTTCCTTACAGATATCTAGGAGAGGGTGAAGGAGGTTAAGCGTCATCCTCTTTAACGGTGATCCACACAGTAGGGCTGCGATGACGCTCCTCAAAACTCCAAGCTTGCTATGAGGTGGAGAGGGGGAGGAGAATAGGAGAGGCAAACAAAGGCTCTAGCCTTTGAGGCTCTGAATCCCTCCTATTTATAGAGGTTCCCTATCAAACCCTAATGGATCCTCCCATAGTGGGTATTGGATCTGCATCCAATTACCTAAGCCTTTTATATTAGTGGATCTCTATCCAATAATCTCTCATGGGCTTTTATTGGATTTCGCCCATGGGATCCAATAATTCAGAGGCTTATTGGATATCCAATAAGATACGAGCTCTAGCGGATATCTCATATCTGAACCTCTACTCATCGCAATGCCTACCATATGTGTGTGACCCTCTGAGCCTAATATCGAGTTAGCCGTGAGTCAAAGTTGTCAGAACTCCTTCTGGCTCAGTGAATTATTATCTCTGTAATAATTCACTCGACTCATCGACTACGGATGTACTAGGCCACTACGTCGTAGTCCCCAAATGATACAGGGGAATCCAATCCATTGGACCAGTCTGTCCTCAGTTACCATGTACATAGTCTCTCATCCATCTAATATCCCAAAGACCGTATATCGGGTATGGTGCTATCAGACCCATATGGTTTCTACTTGAGTCTCGCTCTAATCGGATTCTCCCGGAGAACTCTTTCTCTCTCAACCCGAATGACCCTGGCCAGGGATTTGTTTGAGCAAGAACATATGGGATATTCCTCTCATGACGCCGAGAGTGGATGATCTTTTATTGACACTCAATAGCCCTCGTAAGGTCGACTACCACTCCCAATGACCAGTTGTATTAGATCTGGGACATCTAAACCTATAAGTCTGGTATCAAAGAGTGGAGCACTCATACAGGGCATCCTTAGTCTAAGGACCAGATACACCACTTGGACTATGGAATCACTGTCTAACAATAAGGCATCATCAACCATCCAGTATTCTATAAGCGGATCAATCAGTGAACTTATTCTCCAATGAGCTCCAATGAGCACCTGTACTGTATCCCTAGTGTCCCCTCACGAGTAGCTATGAGACCAGTTGCATCCACATTATGGACGGGTATATAGCACACCAGTCTGTTCGGTTATCATGATGTCTCTCTCGAGTAACATTTGACCAGGATTATTTAGGATTTGTGTTTAAGGGTGAATCGGTCTCATTATCGTGATCTCATCACGATCTGATTCCCATTGCACGGATCCAAGGACATCACAATATATATGCATATATGTAATAGACAATATAAAGTGATAAATGTCAAAATATAATAAGCAAAAAGATTCTGGATCAAGTCACATGTGCCATCACTCACGTGATTGGCTTATTGGGCACCTATGACTAGCAATCTCCCACTTGAACTAAAGCCAATCATCTATGTGTCTGATCCCCATCAGACCCCTATGACGCTCAAAAACAATCTGAGACAGCGACTTTGTTAGTGGATCTGCAATGTTATCTTCGGATGAAACTCTTTCCACTACTACATCTCCTCGGGTTACGATCTCTCTGATAAGGTGGAACCTCCTCAGATCATGCTTAAATTTCTGATGAGACCTAGGTTCCTTCGCTTGAGCAATCACCCCGTTGTTGTCGCAATATAAGGAAATCGATTCCTTGCTATCCGGCACGACTCCCAAATCTGTGATGAACTTCTTCATCCAGACTCCCTCTTTTGCTGCATCTACTACAGCAATGTATTCCGCCTCTATGGTCGAGTCAGCAGTAGTATCTTGCTTGGAACTCTTCCAGCATACTGCTCCTCCATTCAAGGAGTACAAATACCCTGAATTCGACTTGCTATCATCGACATCAGATTAAAAACTTGAGTCTGTGTAGCCTTCAACCTTGAGGCTACCACTTCCATATACTAGTAAAAGATCCTTAGTCCTTCTCAAGTATTTAAGGATACACTTTACTGCTTTCTAGTGCTCCAAGCTTGGATCCGCCTGATACCTGCTCGTGACACTCAGAGCATGCGCTATATTAGGCCTAATACATAGCATGACATACATTGTAGACTCTATCGCCGGGGTATAAGGTATCATATCTATGTTTGCCCTTTCTTCTAGAGTCTTTGGGGACATACTCCTAGAAAGCGATATCCTATGTCTCATCGGTATGAGACATCTCTTGAAATTTTTCATGTCAAACCTTTTGACAATAGTTTCTATATACCTAGATTGGGACAAGCCAAGCATCCTCTTGGATCTATCTCTATAGATCCGAATCCCCAAGATATAGGATGCTTCCCCTAAGTCCTTCATAGAGAAGTGTCTAGATAACCAAGCTTTTACTATGGATAGCATTCCTACGTCATTCCCATTGATCAGGATGTCATCCACATAAAACACCAAAAAGGTTATTGCGCTTCTACTTACCTTCTTGTACACACAAGGCTTATCTTCGTTCTTAACGAAGTCATAAGATCTGATTACCTCATCAAATCTTATATTCTAACTTCGGAAAGCTTGCTTTAGTTTATAAATAGATCTAAGCAACCTACACACCTTATTTGGGTAGTCCTTGGACACGAATATCTCAGGTTGTATCATATATACCTCCTCATCGAGGTTCCCATTGAGGAATGTAGTTTTCACATCCATCTACCAGATCTCAAAATCATAGTGTGCTACAATAACCAATAGAATTTGGATGGATTTTAGCATTGCTACGGGTGAGAAGGTTTCGTCATAGTCAACACATTGCCTTTGACGATACCCCTTAGCCACTAGCCTTGCTTTATAGGTCTTTACCTTTCCATCTACTCCGATCTTTTTCTTAAAGATCCACTTGCAACTGATGGGTACAATACCTTCGGGCGCATCAACTAGGTACCAAACCTTATTAGAGTACATAGAATCCATCTCAGACATCATGGCTTCTTGCCACTTCCCGGAGTCTATACTCATAATAGCCTTCTCGTAAGTCTGAGGATCAATATCTTCAACATCTTCTGCTCTAATATGTCCCACATATCTCTCAGGAGGATGAGATACTCTACCGGACCTACGTAAAGTTGGAACTTGTGTGTTAGGTACCTAAATAGACTCGGGTTGTAGAGTGGTGCTTGAGCTTGGTTCTCCAACCTCGCTCAACTCTATAATGCTCCTACTAACTCTTCCAAGAATATGTTCCTTCTCAAGGAACACTGATTTATTGGCTACAAAGACCTTTTGGTCATCGAGATGATAGAAATAATACCCACAAGTTTCCTTGGGGTATCCCACGAACTTGCACCGCTCTGTCCTCGATTCCAACTTATCGAGGTTATGTCTTTTAACGTGGGCAGGGCAGCCCCAAATCTTATCAACTTTAAGATCGAGCTTCTTTCCTTTTCATATCTCATATGGTGTAGACACTACTAACTTAGTTGGAACTCTATTCAGAAGGTAAGCTGCGGTCTCTTGGGCATATCCCCAGAATGAGATGGGTAGGTCAGCGAAACTCATCATGGATCATACCATGTCTAACAGGATTTCTCTTTTCAAACATACCATTGAGCTGAGGTGTATAAGGAGGTGTCTATTGGGATAATATCCTATGATCCTTGAGGAACTGAGTAAACTCTGTACTTAAGTACTCACCTCCTCGATCTGATCAAAGAGTTTTGAAACTCTTTCTAGTCTAGTTCTCCACCTCATTCTTATACTCTCCGAATTTCTCAAAGGCCTTGAATTTGTACTTCATTAAATACACATATCCATATCTTGAGAAATCATCAGTAAAGGCAATGAAGTAGGAGTAACCACAAATGACATGAGTTGACATGGGTCCACATACATCACTATATATGAGTTCCAACAGCTTAGTGGCTCTCTCTCCAGTTCCACTAAATGGAGAGTTGTTAGTTTTCCACGAAGGCAAGGCTCGCAAGTTGCATATGACTTATAGTTGAATGGATCTAGATATCCATCATTTAGCAACTTTTGAATCCTTTCTTCATGGATGTGACCTAGCCTACAATGCCACAAGTATGTACTATTTATCTAATCTCGTTTCCTCTTAGACATACTTACATTCATGATATGTGGAGTAGTGTCTAGCATAAATAAACCATTATGCAATGTTCCTTTCATGATGATCTCATAATATAATAATATCAAACAACCATTGTTCTCAAAAACTAATTTATATCCACTAACTATCAAACATGAAATGGAGATAATGTTTTTGATAATAGAAGGAACAAAATAACATGCATCTAATGCAATAAAAACTCCACCAGACAGATGTAGGGCGACCTCGCCAATAGCTACTACAATAACTTTTGCTCCATTGCCCATCTTGAGGTCTATCTTGCCTCTCTCTAGTCTCCTAGGTCTTGCTAGAACCTGCAACAAATTGCATATATGATAAGCATTACCGGTATCTAATACCCATGTGCTATCATAAGAGTCTGACAAATGGAGACTGATCATAAATGTACCTGAAGCTTCACCAAGCTTCTGTTTCGTCTTTTCTGCAAGGTACTCTTTGCAGTTCCTCTTATAGTGCCCATCTTTGCCATAATAGAAGCACTGGCCTTTGTCCTTTGTTGAGTCTTTCTTTGCAATCTTTGCTTTTCCTGGTCTGCCCTTGCCCTTTCCCTTCTTAAGGGACTTTTGCGCTTTTCTTTTCTTTCTGGCCTCACCAGTGTAGAAAACTGGCTTCTCTTTCCTAATAGTACTCTCTATCTCTCTCAACATATTACGGAGCTCTAGGAGAGTCACCTCAAGCTTGTTCATATTAAAATTTATTATGAACTATGAAAAGAAATCTAGTAGGGACTGAAGCACAATATCTACACACAAGTTATCCTCTAAGACCATTCCTAGACCTGTGAGTTTCTCCATCCACTCAATCATCTTTAGGACATGGTTCTGAACCGGTGTCCCCTCAGTTATCCTAGTGCGGAAGAAGCTCTTGGATATCTCAAATTGTCGAGTCCTTCCTTGTTCCTCAAACAATTTACGGACATGTAGGAGAATGTATCTAGCATCCATCTTTTCATGTTGTCTCTGTAACTCAGGAGTCATAGAGCCCAACATATAGCACTGAGCAAGAGTGGAGTTATCAATGTACTTCATATACAAGTGATCTCATCCTCGCTTGCCCCTTCCTCGGGCGTAGGCATTACTGTATCAAGGACGTATGCAATTTTCTCCGTCATGAGAACTATTCTCAAGTTGTGGAACCAATCTATATAATTTGGACCAATGAGGCGGTTGACATCAAGTATGCCACGTAAGGGATTTGAAAATGACATTTTCTGAAAATAAAGATGTAGTAGAAATTAATAACATGTAGATTTTGCAAGAAATAAACTATCAAGATATGGACTTCTATCTTAATATGCTCCCACTATTTTACTAGCGAGTCACGCGACACCTTCAACATGTGAAATGGAAGTCTCCAATAGACTTTTAGTGGGGATCAGGATCCAATCAGCGTCTTATTATAACCTTGAGGGACTCGACCAATCACACTAAGTCCAAAAGGTAGGCAACTCTTGCCGATCACAACTCTTTATGATTCCCGTCCTGTTCGGCCTTCGAATCACCATGGTCTCGAGGGACTCGACCAACCATGATGTTCAGTTAAGTCAACACCTTCGTTACAAGATGAGTCTGATTTGATGATATACCCTCGAGGGACTCGACCAAGCATACCATGCTTTCAGGTCACCGGTGACATCTCTATGTCATAGATAAAATAGTGAATCGTGATATAGGTGAGCCTCGAGGGACTCGACCAACTCAACCTACACCGAGAATCGGTTCGTACTTATAACGATGGAAGGCCACGTGGGTCAATCTAATTGCTTCACATTTATCGACTTAATATTATCGAGAGAGAGAGGTTTCTATGATTTGGTCTCCTAATATGACATGTCACACATATACATATTTAATATATATCTACATTGCATGTAAATATATATACATATCTATTAGGTATATAAGCAATCACACATCACATGAGTAATTACACCAGATGATCATGAACCACAGCCTAATGTGATCAGGCCCGAGCCAGTAGGCCTAATCACTCACATCAAGATCTATGTGCGCAACGGTGTATCTTCATGCCCTATGATCGTCCATCTCGTCCTCGTTGGTTTCGTCGACATCTCGATGCATCTCCATGCATCGCAATCGTCCGTCTCGTGGGTCCCGTTATCGCATCCACGCTTCCGTTGCGCCTTCTCATATGATTACAACTTAATCATAGGCACACAAGCTTGACAGTAAATGAGAAATATAATGGAGGCTTGCAGATCATAATAATAATAATCACAAGTACAGACATCACATAGTCTATGATCATCCATCCACACATCATACATCATATGTATAAATCATTGTCATGTAAGACTACTAAATAATAATGAAAATAATAAAATAATCAACTAAACCTTTTAATTAATTAATATTTTCTGAAATCAAGGACATGAGAATTTTCTAAATTCTAAGGGATATTTTCGTAATTTGGTCAAAGGATAAAAACTAAAATTTCTCAAATTTTAAGGGGCAAAATTATCTTTTGCCCAAAACCCTAAGCCCCTCTCCCTTGCTGCTGTTGCTGTTGCTGGCGTCCCTGCCGGCAATGGCTGTGCGGCGGAGGGCAGTGTGCTGCCCTCGCCTGCGGGCGGCACGCCCGCTGGCGGCGCTACCCCTGCAGGTGGGCACCCCTGGGGGTGGTTCTGCCCTCGGGGCAGCACCCGCAAGCGGTGCTGCCCCGCCGGGCAGCAACCCCTATGGGGGGGTTTTGCCTGCGGGAGCAGCGATTGTAGGCGCCGCTGCCCTGCGGTGCCTCACCCTGCGGGAGAAGCGGCCGTAGGCGCTGCTGCCCTGCGGCGCCATTGCCCGCGGGCGCAGCGACCGCAGGCGCCTCAAACCGCAGTGCATCTGCTCGCGAGTGCAACGGCCGTAGGCGTCGCTGCCCACGGGTCCAGCACCCGCAGGCGTCGCCATTACGCGCGGGCGCAGTGCCCGTGCGCACGGGCCTGGCCGCACGCCGCTGCAGGCGGCCTGCCTTCACGCAGATGGCAGTGTTGCCATTTGCGACGACAGCAAGGGCAGCAACAGTTGGTGCCTTTTTCATTTTTGTGTCAACTATTTTGATGTGAAAATTCTTCCTAAACACAACACGTAGTTCAAAAATCAATCATTTGCATGAATAATCTGGCTCTGATACCACTGTTGTTAAAATTTTGGGGGCGACATCACATGCGCAGTGGAAGAATAAGAAAAACAAAATCCCTAATTTCTCAAAAAGATGTTCGTCATCGTGCGAAGATTGGTGCGCAAAAATCCGTGAAACAAACTGCGTATAGAATAGATTGTATTACCTAGGTAGATTGTATATCCCTATTTCCTTATAGATCTCTCGGAGAGGGTGAGGGAGGTCAAGCGTCCTCCTCTCTAGCGGTGATCCACATAGCAGGGCTACGACACGCTTCTCAAAACTCCAGGCCTACACTGAGGTGGAGAGGGGGAAGAGAATAGGAGAGGCAAACAAAGGCTCTGGCTTATGAGGCTTTAAATCCCTCATATTTATAGAGACCCCCTGTCAAACCCTAATGAATCCTTTCCTAGTGGGTATTGGATCTGCATCCAATTACCCAAGCTTTTTAGATTAGTGGATCTCTAACCAATAATCTCTCATGGGCTCTTATTGGATCTCGTCTATAGGATCCAATAATTCAGGGGCTTATTGGATATCCAATAAGATAGGGGCTCCAGCAGATATCTCATATCCGAACCTCTACTCATCGCAATACTGTTAGGACTCTAGCTAGGAGAGTCCTAATTGAGAGGGACTTTCATGTAAAACCTACCTAAGCCGACCCCTAATAAAGAGGTAAACAAGCCAGCTAAGGTATGGTGGTTAATTCTTAGAGAAGAACTAGGAGTTGGTTAGAAGTAGGAGTCTTGAGTAAGAGTCCTATTAGGAGTTAGTTAGAAGTAGGAGTCTTAAGTAGGCGTTCTATTAGGAGTTAGGGTTTAGAAACCCTATAAATAGCCATGTATTCCTCCTCTTTTCACAAGCAATAGATGAATTTTTTCTGCAGCCTTTGAGCAGCAACTTGGAGGAAGGAATCCTAATAGAGTTCCAGGAGGTCGATCCCCTAAAGAGATCAACCCCAAGCTTAGAATCTGCAAGGGTTCTAACACTTGGTATTAGAGTAGCATTCTTGGCATCTCGATGCCCTTCCACAGCCATCAATCATCTCTCCACAGCCGCCCAAAGCAATTCCCACAATTGCTTAAAAGATCGTCGCCAAATTCCACCGTCATCTCTACCACCGCGGATCATTCTTTGATCTAACCACGAATTGCAACAGGTTCTGGTTTCGTACCTTACTTCTGTTGCAATTTAGTTATCCTTATTCAAAAAAAGAAATTGTTCCTATATTCCTGCATAAACTTTTTGTCGCAAAGTTTTCATCTCTACGACAAAAGATACATTGCAGAATTCCAACCACATAGCACAGTTTGTTTGATCTTCCTACTATATTTTTTCTGTCCAAATTTCTATAAAATTTTTATGATAGCTTTGACACTTGCTAATAGTAGATTTCCCTTTTGTTTCATCGAAAAATTCTCAATATAAACCACTGATGTTTTACATCCAATCTGCTATAATTGAAAATCTGTGCTGTAGAAAATTTCAGCCGCATATTGTTGCCTTAACCGATCTATTTGCAATATTTTTTGAACAAAATTTCCTATACACTTTATAAATTATCTTGGCTTCCATCTAAGATTGATCTATTGAGGAATTCATCTCTAAAAATGATTTTGTGTTGCTGCAAATTTTCGTCGCAAACCGTTGAAATTTTTCGACGAGAATTCTGCTATCGCAACTTGCACCAATTTCCCTGCTATTATACTACCGAAATTTTCTTGATTAAATTGGACATCTTTGCTATCCTATAAAGTGAGATTTTGCTGTCAATTCCCTCGTCAAATCTCTCAAGTTTTTGGTGGAAATTTCGTCGAGAAACCGCTGTTTCTTCGACGACAATTCTGCTCTTACAAGACAACACAATTCTGCAGCAAACTTTCACTAGTTTCTATCAAACCTTTGCTGCCATTTACCATAGATTTAAAACTTTCATCCACAGCCCTAAAACTCTACCAAAGCACACCCTCAAACTGCACCCAAAACAGCCACAAAATAAGCCTAAATCGCTGCCTCCATCCACCAATCCACCAACCCTTACGACCATCACTTCTCTCAACCTATACATGCCTTTAACCCGACAACAAAAAAGAGATCTTAATATCATAGGTTTGGAGGCATATAGTATGGCATCTGAAGAGGCAATCAATGCTAAATTTGAAGCCTTCGAGGCGTGAATAGAGGATAAGATTCGAACTCTCTTTACCGAACTCAGTTTGGGCCGACCACTAAGCCCGAAGAAATCACATCAAGGAGAGAGCTCTAACTAATCGCACCAAGCCTGAAGAGATGACTTCCAAGAGAGGGGAGGTTCTATGATTGACCTCAACTATCCATGCATGAGGGTGGACTTCCCTAGATGGGAAGAAGGAGACCCGATTGGTTGGATCTCGCGTGCGGAGCGATATTTTCGGTACCACAAAACCGTGGACGCATCTATGGTGGAAATTGCAGCTATACATCTTGAAAGGGATGCTATACAGTGGTTTGACTGGTTTGAACACACTCATGGAGTACTCTCATGGTGACAATTCAAAGAAGGATTGCTAATCCGCTTCGGACCAACCGATTACAAGAACATTGATGGACAACTAGCAAAGATCCGACAAACCTCCACCATTCAGGAATACCAAACCAGGTTTGAAAGATTATCTAATCAAAGTCGTGATTGGTATGAAAAACAGCAATTGGGGACATTCATTGAGGGCTTGAAGCCGGAGATCCGGGGAGAAGTTAAAGCGCGACAACTATACACGCTTATGGCAGCCATCTCTTTCGTACGACTTCAAGAGGAGCGATTGAACCATGAAGCCCGAAGGACTAGGATCGCTCCTCAACCTGCAATACTAAAGCCCTCAGCCCCCCTACTATTAACTAAGCACCTGCACCAAAGAGGTTGACAAGAGAAGAGCTTCGGGAGCGATCTGCGAAGGGGTTATGTTGGCTTTGCGACGAGCCGTGGAGCCGCGAGCATCGCTGTAGAAAAGGGAGGCTTCTTATGATTGAACCAGTAGAAGAAGAGGTCATTGAACATCCAGAAGAGAGCTTTGAACATAATGAAGAAGATGTGGAAGAAGAACCACAACCAACTAACGTTACGGTACATGCATTAGCCGGCTACTCCAACCCGCAAACGATGAAAGTTGGAGGCCTTCTCAAACAACAACCGATCACTATTCTCATCGACATGGGCAGCACTAATAACTTCCTAAACAGTAAGGTTGCTACTCGGATGGCACTACATATAGAAGTTTGCAGCAAGTTTGATGTAAAGGTTGCTGACGACAGAATCCTAAAGTGCGACCAAAGATGCCCGCAGGTGAAACTATTGCTGCAAGACCAAGAAATTATGACCGACTTCTTCCTCCTACCAATTGATGACTATGAGGCCGTGCTTGGCATAGAATGGCTGACTACACTAGGTGATGTCTCTTGGAACTTTTCCAAATTAATTATGAAATTCTACTGCAAAGGCAAACAGATCATCCTACACGGGAAGCACGGAAGCAACGTAACCACCGTTTCAACCCAACGAATGGAGAAAGTTTTGCACAAGGTAAATGGTGGCTTTTTGATGCATCTCCAGCAGTAAACAGAGGGGAAGAAAATAGAGATTAAAGATCAAAATTTTGCCCAATTGCTTGCTGAATTTGCTGACATTTTTGCTGAACCACGTGGTCTTCCTCCTTCTCGGCAACATGACCATCGGATTCCAATCCTTCCGGGCAAGCCACCAGTGAACACTCAACCATACTGATATCCTCACCTCCAGAAGGATGAAATTGAAGAGATCATAAAGGAGATGCTTGAAACAGGAGTGATTCGGCCAAGTTGTAGCCCCTATTCCTCACCGGTGCTGCTTATACGCAAGAAGGACGGAACTTGGCGGATGTGCATCGACTACCAAGCTTTAAATGGCATCACTGTCAAGGACAAGTACCCAATACTAGTGATGGATAAACTTCTTGATGAATTAAAAGGAGCCTGAGTCTTCAAGAAGTTAGATCTCTGATCCGGGTACCACCAAATTCGAGTAAGTGAAGACGACATTCCAAAAACTGCATTCCGCACACATGATGGCCATTATGAATTCTTAGTAATGCCTTTTGGACTCACTAATGCTCCTCCAAAAATTGCATTCCGCACACATGACGATCCTTAGGGAGAATACTCTTTTTGTTAAGAAACCAAAGTGCAGCTTTCTCTAGCAAAAGGTAGAATACCTTGGGCACATAATATCAGAAGAAGGGGTGGCGGTAGACTCAAAAAAATTGAGATAATGCAAGGTTGGCCGAAACCTACAAACGTGAAATTACTGTGTGGGTTCCTTGGACTAACGGGCTACTACCGAAAATTTGTTAAGGACTATGGGAAGATCAGCTCACCCCTCACATCTCTAATGAAAAAAGATGCCTGCCAATGATCGGACAAAGCCTCCGCTGCCTTCGACAAACTTAAGGCAGCCATGACAATGACGCCGGTGCTAGCACTACCAGATTTCAATCGACCGTTCATCATTGAGGCCGACGCATCTGGAGTCGGAATTGGAGCCATTCTCATGCAAGATGGTTGACCACTCGCATACACTAGCAAGGCATTGTCTGCCTCCCATCAAAATATGTCAGTATATGATAAGGAGATGCTAGCCATTGTGCACGCAGTAACGAGGTGGAGACCCTACCTGATTGGCCGGCGATTTCAAATTAAAACCGACCATAAAAGTCTTAAATACTTTTTGGAGCAAAAGATATCATCCCCTGAGCAGCAAAAATGGGTAACCAAACTTCTTGGATTCGATTATAAAATTATTTATAAAAAGGGGAAAGAAAACGTTGTTGCAGATGCACTCTCACGACTACTTGAGCAAGCTAAGGTTTCAGCCATCTCTCTTCCTACCACCAGCCTCCTTAAAGACATTAGAGAAGAATGGAAGAAGGATCCAGAGATTAGCAACACCATAAAAAAATTGGAGGAGGATCCAAATGCAATAGCCTACTACACTTGGGATTTGAGGGATCTACGCTACAAAGGTTGCATTGTGCTTATACCTGACTCCCCTTGCATCACAATTATCCTACATGAAATGCACTCCACACCTTTAGCAGGGCACTCCGGATTTCTGAGAACCTACAAAAGAGTGAAGCAAAATTTTTATTGGAGAGGGATGAAAAACATTATTGCTGAATATGTGGCACAATGTGATGTATGTCAACAGCACAAGGGTGAAACAGTGGCAAATCCAGGGAAGCTACAACCACTACCCATACCGGACTCAGTGTGGACTGACATATCCATGGACTTCATCGAAGGGCTGCCACATTCCAAAGGTAAAAGCACAATTCTCATGGTGGTTGATCGACTTATGAAATATGCTCATTTTTGTGCTGTGAGAAATCCCTACACTACTACTAGTATTGCCCAGATTTTCATAGAAAATATTATTAAACTACATGGGATGCCAAGGTCCATTGTAAGTGATCGTGACAAGATCTTCACCAGTAAATTTTGAACCGAGTTATTTTAGTTACAAGGCACCAAACTCAAGATGAGCACAGCATATCATCCACAAACTGACGGCCAAACAGAAGTGGTAAACAGGTGTTTAGAGACGTACCTTCGGTGTTACACCAGTGATCGACCAAAAGAGTGGGCGAAGTGGCTTCCCTGGGCCGAATGGTGGTATAATACTACATATCATTCATCTACAAAATGTACCCCTTATGAAGCATTGTATGGTCGGCCAGCCCCTGTGATTCCAAAGTATGTAATTGGCTCGGCCAAGGTAGATCAGGTTGACCAAGAATTGATTGACAGAGACAAACTCCTACAGCTATTAAAGGATAATCTCTCTACCGCTCAAGCCAGAATAAAGCAGCAAGCTGACACACGATGAAGCGAAAGAGAATTTACAGCCATACAAGCAACTCTCCATCAAAACTCGAGCCTCCATGAAGCTATCCCCACGTTTTTATGGGCCCTATCAGATCATAGAGCGTATTAGAGCCGTGGCATACAGACTTAAATTGCCTGAGGATGCCAAAATTCATCCTGTCTTCCACGTGTCTTACCTGAAGCCCAAGTTGGGAGAACACGAGTCACCCCAAATCCAACTGCCCAACACCATTGAGGATGGAGTTATTCAGGCCCAACCACAAGTCATCCTCGATCGCAGGATCGTGATGCGTCACCGATGTCCCTCTACTGAAGTACTAGTGCATTGGAATAATTTACCGCTTGAAGATGCCACATGGGAAACATATGATGAGCTGAAGACCCGGTTTCCTGAGTTCATGGAATCTCAGCCTTGAGGGCAAGACTGATTTGAAGAGGGTGGGTCTATTAGGACTCTAGCTAGGAGAGTCCTAATTGAGAGGAACTTTCATGTAAAACCTACCTAAGCCGACCCCTAATAAAGAGGTAAACAGGCCAGCTAAGGTATGGTGGTTAATTCTTAGAGAAGAACTAGGAGTTGGTTAGAAGTAGGAGTCTTGAGTAGGAGTCCTATTAGGAGTTAGTTAGAAGTAGGAGTCTTGAGTAGGAGTCCTATTAGGAGTTAGGGTTTAGAAACCCTATAAATAGCCATGTATTCCTCCTCTTTTCACAAGTAATAGATGAATCTTTTCTATAGCCTTTGAGCAGCAACTTGGAGGAAGGAACCCCTATAGAGTTCCAAGAGGTCGATCCTCTAAAGAGATCAACCCCAAGCTTAGAATCTGCAAGGGTTCTAACAAATACCTACCATATGTGTGTGACCCTCTAAGCCCAATATCGAGCTGGCCGTGAGTCATAGTAATCAGAACTCCTTCTAGCTTAGTGAATTATTATCTTTGTAATAATTCACTCGACTCATCGACTACAAATGTACTAGGCCACTATGCAGTACTCCCCAGACGATATAGGGGAATCCAATCCATTGGACCTGTCTATCCTCAGTTACCGTGTACCTATAGTCTCTTATCCATCTAATATCCCAGAGACCGTATATCGGGCATGGTGCTGTTAGACCCATACAGTTTCTACTCGAGTCTCGCTCTAATCAGATTCTCTCGGAAATCTCTTTCTCTCTCAACCTGAATGACCCTGGCCAGGGATTTGTCTGAGCAAGAACACATGGGATATTCCTCTCATGACGCCAAGAGTGGATGATCCTCTATCGACACTCAATAGCCCTCGTAAGGTCAACTGCTACTCCCAATGACCAGCTGTACTAGATCTGGGACATCCAAACCTATAAGTCTGGTATCAAAGAGTGGAGCACTCATACAAGACATCATTGGTGTCTCAAGTCTAAGGACCAGATACACCACTAGGTCTACGGAATCGCTGTTTGACAATAAGGCATCATCAACCATCCAGTATTCCGTAAGCAGATCAATCAATGAACTCATTCTCCAATGAGCACCTGTACTGTACCCCTAGTGTCCCCACATGAACAGCTATAAGACCAGCTACATCCATCATATGGACGGGTATACAGCACACCAGTCTGTCCGATTATCACGATGTCTCTCTCGAGTAACCTATGACCGAGATTATTTAGGACCTATGTTTAAAGGTGAATCGATCTCATTATCATGATCTCATCACGATCTGATTCCCATTGCACGGATCCAAGGACATCACAATATATATATGCATATATGCAATAGACAATATAAAGTGATAAATGCCAAAATATAATAAGCAAAAAGATTCTGTGTCAAGTCACACGTGCCATCACTCACGTGATTGGCTTGTTGGACACCTTTGACTAGCATTGATAGAGTTTATGATTTGATTTGAATTTTGAGTGACGCAAGAAGCTTCGATTAGGGACAGACAATTAAAGCAGTAAGAATCATATTGGGCTAGAGAAAAACATAAGATTGGACATTTCGCCGAAGAATTGGTCGACGTATCAACAAAAGGCTTTAGGTAATGGATTCGGGCATTGGGCCAAGAAGAGCGAAAATTATCCTAAGGAAATCGGAGTTGCAGAGGTCAACTAGTCGATTGGGCAATAGGCCGCAAGAGAGAATGATGTGCCGAAGAATTGGACGAAACATCGATGTCCCAATGACATACCGGACAACATGATTTAAAGCTTTATAATAATTGTTTAGATCGAAGTAGGTTTTTATGTGTGCAGGATTAACTACGATAGCAAGACATAAATCAAAATGAAGTCCCGAAGTTAAGAACACAATTTTATTGGGAGTTCGAGAGTTCGTTGGAAGTCCGAACGTTCATCGGAAGTTTTGCTAGAATTGACTGAGAAGTCGAAGAGCTTGCCGAAGAAGCTTGTCGGAACTCGCCAAGAAGATCATCCTGAAGTCCAAGTACTTGCCGGGAGTCCGCTAGAACATTATCGAGAGATCATCAGAAGTTCGTCGGAAGAAACTAGACTAATCGGATAGGATTTGCTTAGTGTATGCCTTGGAATTCGTAGTTAGCACATAATTGGGATTGGATTTGGGCCAACCCAATTAGGGGCTAGTTAGGCCCATGTATGGATTGTGCTGGGCTAAGTGCAAGGCCCAAATAGTGACCCAACAGGTGGCACTATCATGGTATAGTCTCCGAGACTTTGTTAGGTGATAGTATTACCAGATTGGGCGGTGTACCACCCAGTGTCAGTGTTAGGCGGTGGTATCGCCTAGACATAGTCTCCTAGGTGATGGTACTGCCTAATGTCAATGTTATAGGCGGTGGTACCGCCAGGACCCGGGAAACTCGAGATGAGACATTTTTAGGCTCTAAATTTGAATCAACTTAATGCCTATAAATACCCCTCATCCATGTTTTAAAGACACAAGAATTGAGAGTGAAAAAGAAAGAAACGCTACTGTAATCTTGTGTGAACTCCTCTCCTTCTTCTAAGTGTTAGAATAGTTTGAGAGAGGAGTAAGTATGGGTGTAAGGGTTATATCCTAAACTCGGTAAAAGGAGAAAGAGCTGTAGAAGGTGGTTGGTCTTCACCTATTGAAGGAAGACCGATAGTGGATACCGGTGGCCTCGACGGAAGAGGAATCAGCGGAGTGGATGTAGGCCACGATGATCGAACCACTATAAACTCAGTTTGCATTTTTATTTGTACAATTTACCTTTACTGCAAACTTACTTGCTTTACATCCACTAGCTCTTTTGTATGCTTTCAATTTTAAGTATCTTTTCGAAATCGGCTTTAATCGAATGAGAGATTTCGAAACGACGTAATTTTACCATTGTACTAATTCACTCCCTCCCCCCTCTTAGTTTCGACTCATTCCTAACAATTGGTATTAGAGCCTCGTTTTTCTCATTTGGTTTAATACACAAAGAGAAATGGCTTTTTTCGGCCTTCAAGAGGGTCACTCTCTCATTCATCCTCCCATGTTTAATGGGATGGACTAAACACATTGGAAAACTCGAATGAGAGTTTTCTTGCTTTCTTTGGATTTGAATTTATGGAATATTATTAAAAGTAGTTTTCAAAGGTCTTTTCTCCTAATGAATTATTGGAATGATTTAGAGAAGAAGACTTTTTCTTTAAATGCTAGAGCTATTAATACTCTATTTTGCACCTTAGATAAAAATGAATTCAATCAGGTTTCTACTTGCGAAATGACTTTCGATATTTGGCATACACTTGAAATCACACATGAAGGCACTAATAAAGTTAAAGATTCGAAAATCAATTTTTTGATACATGATTTTAAATTATTTCATATGAAACCAAGCAAAACTATTGGAGACATGTACACCCGTTTTACAGATGTCGTCAATGGTTTAAAAGTACTTGGTAAAAGTTTTTTGGATTTTAAACTTGTAAATAAAATTTTACGTTCTCTTAATAAGAACTAGGATTCAAAAGTAACTACCATACAAGAGGCAAAAGACTTAAACAAGTTTCCACTCGAAGAACTTATCGAGTCTTTAATGACCTATGAAATAAGTTGTATAGCACAAAACGAACATGAGAACAACCTTCCAAAGAACAGAAAGGATTTCGGATTTAGAACAATTGAAAACCACTCGAGCATAAGCTCAAGTGATGATGAACTTGAACTCCTCACTATAAAATTTAAAAAGTTCATGAAACAAGAATTTTTTGAAGAACAAAAATGAACTTAAAAAGAATACAACTACTTGCTATGAATGCAATAAGAAGGAAGTACTTTGGGATGAATCGAGTTCATTCGAAGACGAGAAAAAAATCAACAAAGGCGAGGTGACAAACTATACCTTAACGGCTTTCGACTACGAGGTAATCAAAATCTCTTTAGTTTATTTCGAAATTACATGATGCTTTCATGAGTTATTTTTAATTTAATTTTAAAAAAATATTTTTTCTTGAAAATTGTATGTTTAATAATGTAATGAAAATGCAAAAATTGGGATCATGCTAGTAATTTTGAAAATGATAATGAAAATTATATGTTTTATGATAAAGGAATAAAATATTAGATTTAAATATAATTTTAATCCTATGTATATTTTTTAAGAAGAAATAATATGTATCTTGATGATTTTTGATTTTGATTGAAAATGCATTATGAAACCATGCTTGATGTCGTAATGAAAATGTTAAAAAACTTGAACCATGTTTTGATATCATGCTCAAAGTAATGATGCATGATGATCATGCTTAATAAGTTTATATTTCAAAATTATGCATGATGATTTTTGTGATTCATGGCTTATTGATCTTTGTCGCAATGAATGTTGCTTTTTCGGTTATAAACGAGATGGAAGGTTTTTATGATGAAATTTATTTTTCGATCCTAAACAATGATGCATGTTTTTATTTGACATAAAAAGATAAAGGCATATTTGTATGAAACCAATAACTAAAAATGATACATCTCTATCTTATTAATTTTTTGATAAAAGATTAATGAATCCATGTATATTATGCTTTTGTGAATCTCATGGATTATGAAAATGATTTGAATTTAATGGGTTTTATCAAAATCATAATCTTGATTTCTTGTGATTTATAACTTGAAATCATTTATGAATCAAGATATCTTATTATGTGTTCTTGTATCTTTTTATTGAGATTTATCCAAATGAATCATGGTTTCTCTCTTGATTTCTCGGAATTTATAACATGAGATTACTTTTGAGGATCATTGACTATTTAATCTCCTAAGATTTCTTTTTGTTATTTAAGGGAGATTTGACAAGATGAATCATTTGCAAATTGATCTTTCTTGATCTTTCATCCTTTATGTCATGACTTTCATAAGATCACCTTTGTATTTATGCGTTGCTTAGAGCATTGACATAAGAAAGAAATAAATTGCACTATTAAAAAATTCTTCTTTCTTATTTACAATAATAAAAGGGAGAAAGGAAATCACTTGCATTTAGAAAGATTGATAATTGAAAATAATGATGAATATTTTAAAAATAAATATTTGTATCATGTTTGATAATTTTACATTTTGATATTATGCATGATGAGTTGTAGTGATAATTGATTTATTTTTGATATCATGTATGAAGTAAGAATGAAATATAAGGTTTTAAAAATTATGCATGTTTAATTTGAAACTATTATGATGCACAAACATATTGAAAAAAGATTGACACTTTAACTTTGTCATGATTTGAAAATTGATGTATAGGAAAAAAGAATTACAACACTATATTCTTTCCTTCTTTTTGACAATGACAAAAGGGGAGAAAAATTGCTAGCTCAAGATGCAAAATTTTTTCCAACTTTTATGTGTGAAAAACTTGTTAGTTTGAACATCGTAAATAAAAGTAAATATACCAACTTACACATCTAGCAAAATTTACAAACTTGCAAAACTTAAAATTTGCTAGCTTGCATATTCTAAAATGATGGATTGCTATCTTGCATTCTTTTTCAAAAACTTGTTAACCTTCATACTTCAAAGAGAAGTAATACTTGCCAAATTGCTAGCTTCCATATTGTAAAATAATGTAAAATCTTATTAGCTTGCATTTTGCAAAGGAAGAAAAAAAAATCATACTTCTCAAAAGAGAAGAAAATGCTAATTTGAACATCACTGAAGATTGCTAGCTTGCCTATCTTAAGAAGCAAAAATGCAAACTTGCAAAATTTACAATCTTGCACATCTTCAAAATTAATGATGATTTGGTGATTATGCATGTTGTAAGGTGATGAACAAATTTGCTAGCTGTATGTTATAAAACTTGCATGATGATAAAACTGGAGATTATGCAATGATTTGAACTTGTATGTCTAAAACACTTGATAATTGAACTTTTCCTTTTTGTTGATGACAAAGGGGGAGAAATATGATGTAATGCATGATTTTATCATGACATGTTGCTTGGATTTTTGAATCCAAAAGTTCTATCAATAATGACATATTGATAAGGAGAGTTAAGGTTAACTCCGTCATCAATTGGTTGTTATCATCAAAAAGGGGGAGATTGTTGAATCTCAGATTTTGATGATGAAACCAATTGATAGAGTTTATGATTTGATCTACATTTTGAGTGACGCAGGAAGCTTCGATCACAGATAGACAATTAACGCAAGAAGATCATGTTGGGCCGGAGAAAAACATAAGATTGGACGTCGCGCTAAAGAATCGGTCGACGTATCGACAAAAGGCTTTGGGCAATGGATTCGGGTATTGGGCCAAGAAGAGCGAAAATTACGCTAAGAAAATCGGAGTTGCAGAGGTCAACTAGTCGATTGGGCAATAGGCCGCAAGAGATAACAATGCACCAAAGAATTGGACAAAGCGTCGATGTCCCAATGACATGTCGAACAATATGATTTAAAGCTTTGTAATAATTGTCTAGATCAAAGTAGGTTTTTATATATGCAAGATTAACTACGATAGCAAGGCATAAAGCAAAATGAAGTCTCGGAGTCAAGAACACGATTTCTTTGGGAGTTCGAGAGTTCGTCGGAAGTTTTGCCGAAATTGATTGAGAAGTCCAGGAGCTTACCGAAGAAGCTCATTGAAACTCACCAAGAAGATCGTCGCGAAGTCCAAGAGCTTACCGGGAGTCCACTAGAACATTACCGAGAGATCGTTGGAAGATTGCCGGAAGAAACTAGACTAATCAGACTGGATTTGCTTAGTGTATGCCTTAGAATTCATAGTTAGCACATAATTGGGATTGGATTTGAGCCAACCCTGTTAGGGGCTAGTTGGGCCCATGTATAGATTGTGTTGAGCCAAGTGCATGACCCAAACAATGACCCAACAGGTGACACCATCGTGGCATAGTCTTCGAGAATGTGTTAGGCGGTGGTACCACCAGACTGGGTGATGGTACCACCCAGTGTCAGTGCTATAGGCGATGGTACCACCAAGCATAGGCGATGGTACCGCTAGGATCTGGGAAACCCAGGATGAGACATTTTTAGTCTCTAAGTTTGAATCAACTTGAGGCTTATAAATACCCCTCTCTTTCCTGGTTATAAGACACAAGAATTGAGAGTGAAAAAGAAAGAAACGCTGTAGTAATCTTGTTTGAACTCCTCTCCTTCTAAGTGTTATAATAGTTTGAGAGATGAGTTAGTGGGGGTGTAAGGGTTATTTCCTAAACCCGATAAAAGGAGAAAGAGCTATAAAAGGTGGTTGGTCTTCGCCTATTGAAGGAAGACCGATAATGGATGCCGATGGCCTCGACGGAAGATGAATTGGTGGAGTAGATGTAGGTCACGACAATTGAACTACTATAAACTCAGTTTACATTTCTATTTGTGTAATTTACCTTTATTGAAAACTTAATTGCTTTACATCTACTATGTTCTTCCATATGCTTTCAATTTTAAGTATCTTTCTGAAATCGGCTTTAATTAAATGAGAGATTTCAAACCGACGTAATTTTACCACTGCACTAATACACCCTCCTCCTTTTAGTGTCGACTTGTTCCTAATATATGCCCTAATCGCTATCGTAGTTAATCCTGCATACTTAAAACATACTTCGATCTAGATAATTATTACAAAGCTTGAATCAAATGTTGTCCGATATGTCATTGGTTCATCGATTCTTCGTTTGATTCTTCGGCGCATTGTCCTCTCTTATGGCCTATTGCCCAATTGGCTAATTGACCTCCGTAACTCCGATTTCCTTGGCACAATTTTCACTCTTCTTGGCCCGATGCCCGAACGCATGGCTCGAAGCCTTCCATTAATACGTCGACTGATCCTTCGGCTCGACATCCAATCTTCTGACATATTTTTCTTCGGCCCAACATGATTCTTCTTGCTTTAATTGTCTCTCCCTGATCGAAGCTTCCTACGCCATTTAAAACGTTGATCAGCTTATAAACACTGTCAATTGGTTTCATCATCAAAATCTGAGATTTAACAATCTTTCCCTTTTTAATGATTACAACCAATTGATGATGGAGTTAATCTTAACTCCCCCTATCAATATGCTATATTAATAGAACCTTGAATTCAAGTTGAATTCTAGTCAAAGCAATATTTCATCATGAATATATGCAACACATTATATACATATCATTGCATTGCATGCATCATTATCATAAGTTTTGCATGTATCATCATAAATATTTTAAATCATCATGGTATCAAAATATCAAAATATATTACATCCTACAATGTATGATTCTCATATCATCATATCATCTCCTCCTTTATCATCAACAAAAAGGAGAAGTGCAACTATCAAGTTTTAGAAATATTGAAGCTTAGCTATTTAGCAAATTTTTCATCACTTTAGAACATTCAAACTAGTGAGTTTCTTTCTTCTCTTTTGAGAGGTGCAAGATAGCTTGTTTTTGCATTTTCTTGAAGTATGCAAGCTACCAAGTTTTTGTTCCTTTTGCAATGTGCAAGTTTCCAAATTTAGCATCTTGAGCTAGCAAGATAGTACTTTTGCTTCTCTTGAGATTGCAAGCTAGCAATTCTTGGTGATGTTCAAGATAGTAAATTCTTTCTTCTCTTTTGAGAAGTGTAAGTTAGCAATTTTTATTCCTAGTAAGTTTTTCTCATTGTAATTTGTAAACTAGCGAATTTAGCAAGTGTTACATCATATTAGAGCATGCAAGCTAGCAAATTTTACATATATGAAAGTTAGCAAAATTTTTATGTCTTTTGATATGTGCACACTAGCAATTCTTTCTCTCTATTTGTCATTGGC
This sequence comes from Musa balbisiana, assembly GCA_004837865.1. Lineage (NCBI taxonomy): Eukaryota > Viridiplantae > Streptophyta > Magnoliopsida > Zingiberales > Musaceae > Musa > Musa balbisiana. Next base: position 23,448,058 of record CM017195.1, on the reverse strand, counting down.
AAAAAGAGGAGAATAACAATACAATAGTGCAAATCATTTCCTTCTTATATCAATGCTCTAAGCATCACATAAATACAAAGGTGTCATATGAAAATCATGATATGAAACATGGAAGATCAAGAAAGATCAATTATGATTGATTCATCTAAATAATTCTCCTTTTTAATAATTAGCAAAAAGAAACATGAGAGTTCAAAAACAAGATCTTGATTCATAGAAAAATCTCATATATCAAATATAAAGAAATTTAGATGATGATTCATATAAAAAAATATCACAAGTTATACTCAAGAGAAAAATCATCATTCATTTTTAACTCATTCAATTTGTCAAATTAATATTACTTGGGTATTCATGATACCAAAACATGGTTTCATGTCTTCAACATATAACATACATAATTTCAAACCATTACAAACGATTATTAAGGTCATAGTTTATTTGTATAAGTCTCTTCTTTAGTAAATGGTAAGAAGAAATCATCAAAGATAGAAAATATTTTGATTCTCATAAAACATAGCTCAAGTAGAGAAATTAAAAGAAAGTTCATGATTCGGTTGAAAAATTTTCATTCAAATTCAAATCATCAAAATCACTTTTCGAAAAATTTAATAAAGGCAACTTAAATAGATTCACACGAAAACTTAATTCATGCATAATGTCTCAATTTATCATAAATCATAAAAATTTAGAGTATCAAGTGAAGGAATCATGATTTGTGTGCGAAAAAGATTGTCGATTCGTGCATTCAAACCATTATTACTTTAACTCATCATGCATAGTTTCAAAGTGTAAAATCATCAAATATGATACAAAAATTTATTTTCAAAATGCATTCCCTTTTAGTTGTTTCAATTTAAGTAATTTAATTTCATACGAGCATGTCTTTGTCCCTTGTTCTTGCCAAATCAAAACATATGTTATCGTTTAAAATGAAAGTGCAAGATATATCATAAAATTCATCAAGATCAACAAATCATAAAAATCATTATGTATAACTTTAAAATCTCATAGAATAAAATCATCATTGTACCAAAACTTTTAATATTTTCATTACATCATTTTATATCATTAAATCATCAAAATTGATTTCATAAAATATAAAGCATTTTCAAATTCATTTTATTTATTGTAGTAATGCATTTTTCATTTTAAGTAAATCTAACTTTTCATGCTTAGTGTTAAGAATTAACATGTAATTGTCATGCTCAAATTTTAATTTTTTCAAAATCACTTAGAAAGAGAAGCATGATTTTTTTCTTTTTTATTTTTATTTACTAACTAATTTAAAAATAACTCATGAAATGGTATTATGTAATTTCAAAATTAAGTATAGGGGTTTTGATTACCTTATCGTCGAAAACCATTAAGGCGTAGTTTGCCACCTCGCCTTTGTTGATTTTTTTTTTCATCTTCAGATGAACTCGATTTGTCCCTAACTACCTTGAGTGTTTTCTTCTTCTTTTGTAACTTCTTCTTTTTAGGTTAATTTTTGTTCTTTAATTCTTATTTTAAGAATTTTTTAAGTTTTATAATTAAGAGTTCAAAGTCATCATCACTTCAGTTTTCGCTCAAGTAGTCTTCATTTGTTTTAAGTGTCAAATCCTATCTATCATTTAGAAGGTTGTTCTCACGTTTGTCAAGTGCCATATAAGTTATTTTATAGATCATCAAAGACTCAATAAGTTCTTCAATCAGAAAATAGTTCAAGTCCTTTGATTCTTGTATTGTCGTTACTTTTGAATCCTAATTTTTAGAAAGTGATCGTAAAACTTTATTCATAGGTTCAAGATTTAAAATTTTTTTACCAAGAGCTTTTAGACTATTGATGACATCCGTAAAATGGGTGTATATATCTCTAATAGTCTCGCTTGGTTCCATACGAAATAATTCAAAATCACGCATCAAAATATTTATTTTAGAGTCTTTACCTCTACTAGTGCCTTCATGTATGATTTTGAGTGTGTGCCAAATGTCAAAAGTCATTTCACAAGTAGAAATCTAATTGAATTCATTTTTGTCTAGGGCACAAAATAGAGCATTCATAGCTCTAGTATTTAAAGAAAAAGTCTTCTTCTCCAACTCATTCCAATCGTTCATTGGAAGAGACGACTTTTGAAATCTATTTTCAATAATATTCCATAAATTTAAATCCAAATAAAGTAAGAAAACTCTTATTCGAGTTTTTCAATACGTGTATTCCGTCCCATTGAACATAGGAGGACGAATGATAGAAAATCTCTCTTGATAGTTGAAAAGAGCCATTTCTCTTAGGTGTTAAACCAAACGAGAAAAATATGGCTCTGAAACTAATTGTAGGATCGAGTTAGCACTAAGAGGAGGGGTGAATTAGTGCAGCGGTAAAATTATATTGAGTCAAAAATCTTTGTATAACAAACCATATTTTTATAGTGGTTCAGTCAAAAATCTTTGTACGTAGTGAAAGTAAGAATTCAGTTTGCAATAAAGGTAAATAGCAAGAAGTAAATGCAAACCAGATTTTTATAGTGGTTCGGTCACCATGTCCTACATCCACTCCACCGATTCCTCTTCTGTTGAGGCCACCGACATGCACTAACGGTCTTTTTTTAATAGGCAAAGACCAATCACCTTCTTACAACTATATTCTCCTTTTTGCAAGCTCAGGAGAGAACCTTTACACCCCCACTATCTCCTCTCTTAAACTTCACTAACACTTTAGAGTTTGAGAGGAGTTCTCATAAGATTACAATAGTATTTTCTTCCTTTTTGCTCTTAGTTCTTGTATATGTTAATCAGGGATGAGAGGGGTATTTATAGGCCTGAAGTGGATTTATACTTGGAGCCTAAAAGTGTCTCATCCCCGATTTTTGGGGTATTAGTGGTACCACCGCCTGTGGGTACCACTGCTTGACACTAGGCGGTACCATCGCCTGCAACACCAACACTGGGCGGTACTGGTGGTACCACTGCTTGACACTAGGCGGTACCATCGCCTGCAACACCAACACTGGGCGGTACTGGTGGTACCACTGCTTGACACTAGGCGGTACCATCGCCTGCAACACCAACACTGGGCGGTACTGGTGGTACCACTGCTTGACACTAGGCGGTACCATCGCCTGCAACACCAACACTGGGCGGTACTGGTGGTACCACTGCTTGACACTAGGCGGTACCATCGCCTGCAACACCAACACTGGGCGGTACTGGTGGTACCACTGCTTGACACTAGGCGGTACCATCGCCTGCAACACCAACACTGGGCGGTACTGGTGGTACCACTGCTTGACACTAGGCGGTACCATCGCCTGCAACACCAACACTGGGCGGTACTGGTGGTACCACTGCTTGACACTAGGCGGTACCATCGCCTGCAACACCAACACTGGGCGGTACAATGCAACACAACACTGGGCGGTACTGGTGGTACCACTGCTTGACACTAGGCGGTACCACCGCTTGATATAGTCTCGGGAGATTGTGCCTCGTAGATTGAGCCACATACGTGCCACTTGTTGGGGTCACTATTTAGGTCTTTCACTTAGCCCAGCCCAACACAACTCAAACTTGGGGCCAATTAGCCCTTAATTGAGTTGACCCAATTCCAACCTAGTTATATGCTAACTACGAATTTTAAGGCATATACTAAGCAAATCAAGTCCGGTTAGTCTAGGTTTCTTCTGGTGAACTTTTGATGATCTCTCAGCAATGTTCCAGCAGACTCTCGGCAAGCTCCTGGACTTTATGACGATCTTCTTGGCATGTTTTGATGAGCTTCTTTGGCAAACTTCTGGACTTCTTGGTAAATTCCGACAGAACTTCTAATGAATGTCTGGACTTTTGTCGAATGTTCGAACTTCCGACGAATGTCTAGACTTCTGACAAACGTCAAGACTTCCGACGAACTCTCGAACTCCCAATGAAATCTCGTTCTTGACTTCGGGACTTTATTTTGCTTTATGTCTTGATCGCTATTGTAGTTAATCCTGCACACTTAAAATCTACTTTGATCTAGATAATTATTACAAAGCTTGAATCAAATATTGTTCGGTATGTCATTGGTTCATCAACGCTTCGTCCGATTCTTCGATGCATCATTCTTTCTTGCGGCCTATTGCCTAATCGGCCAGTTGACCTCTGCAACTTCTATTTTCTTGGTGCAATTTTTGCTCTTCTTGGCCCAATGTCTGAACCCATGGCCTGAAGTCTTCTGTCAATACGTGGACCGATCCTTCGACTCGACATCCAATCTTCTGACATGTTTTCTCCGGCTCAATATGATTCTTCCTACTTTAATTATCTCTCCTTGATTAAAACTTCCTGTGTCACTTAAAATACAGATTAGATCATAAACATTATCAATTGATTTTATAATCAAAATCCAAGATTCAACAATTGGACCTAGAGGGTCACACACACATGGTAGGCATTATGATGAGTAGAGGTTCATGAGATATCTGCTAGAGTCCATATCTTATTGGATATCTAATATGCCCATGAATTATTGGATCCTATGGATAAGATTTAATAAGAGCCAATGAGAGATTATTTGATAGAGATCCACTAATCTAAGAGGCCTGGGTAGTCGAATGAAGATCCAATACCCAATAGGGCAGGATCCATTAGGGGTAAGTTGATAGGGGACCTCTATAAATAGGAGGGAACTAATGGTTCATAAGCTAGAGCCTTTTTGGGTTGTCATATCCAATTCTCCTCCCCTTCTCCTCCTTAGATAGCAGGTCTAGAGTTTTGAGGAGCATCGTCATAGTCTTGCTATGTGGATCACCGATAGAGAGGAGGATACTTGACCTCCTTCACCCTCTCCTAGAGATTTGCAGAGATTTAGGGATATATGATCTCTCTAGGTAACATAATCTTTCATATATGTAGTTTTTAAGTTTCACGATTTTTTCGCACCAATCTTCGCATGACGACGAATACATCTTTTGGAAATTAGGGATTTTATTTTTTATTCTTCCGCTATGCATGTGATGTCACCCCCTAAGATTTCCCAATAGTGGTAACAGAGCCAGGTTATTCGTGTGATAAATTGGTTTTGAACTGCATATGTTATATTTTGGAGAAGCTTTTGATGTCAAAATCATTGATGCAAAAGGGAGAAAGAGCACCAACTGTTGCTGCCATTTGCGTGCGTGCAACCACCTACAGCGACAGCCACAAGGGCGACGACCGCAGGCAGGTAGCATAGTGCTGGAGCATGCGCAGGCGGTGCACCTGCAACTGTCGGCTGGCAGCCTACAACCGGCGGGGTGCTAGTAGCCCGCGGGTGCCCCACCCACGGGCGACCTGCCCGTAGGGGTGTACTGCCTGGGGGCCGCTTGCCCGTAAGAGTGGCACTTACGGGTGGCACAACGCTCGCAAGAGGGGGCGCCACCTGCAAGTGCGGTGCTTGTGGGCCTTGCACCCATGGGGGCTGTGCCACCCGCAGGGGTGCCCACCTACAAGGGCGGCACCCCCCATGGGCAAGCTGCTTGTAGGTAGGGGCGACGCCCCACCCCTCGTCGTAGAGGGTCGTCGCCGGCATGTTGGCGGTGGCCGCAACAAGCAAGGGGAGTAGGGATAAGTTTTTTTACAAAAGATAATTTTTCCCTTTGGAATTTGAGAAATTCTAGGTTCTATCATTTGTCCAAATTATAAAAATACCCCTCATAATTCAAAAAATTCCCTACATATCCCTAGTTTCAAAAAATATTAATTAATTAAAAAGTTTAATTAATTAATTAATAATATTATTATATAGTAGTCCTGTATAATAATATTTATATGTGATGTATTTATATGTGGATGGATGATCATGGATTGTGTGATGCGTGTGTACTTATGATGATTATTATTGGGGCCTACGAGCCTCCATTTTTTTTTCGTTTATTGTCGGGCTTGCGTGCCTTTGATTAAGTTGTAATCATACAAAAAGGCACAATGGGAGCATGGAAGCGATAGCGGGACCCACGAGACGGATGATCGCGATGCATGGAGATGCGTTGAGATGTCGAGAGAACCGATGAGGACGAGATGGACGATCACAGGGCATAGAGATGGACTACTGCACACATAGATCTTGATGTGAGTGATTAGGCCCACTGACTCGGGCCTGATCATATTAGGTTGTGGTCTATGATCATCTGGTGTGATTGCTCATGTGATATGTGATTGTTAGTACACATATAAGATATGTATATATATATATTTACATGTGATGTAGATATATATTAAATATGTATGTGTATGACATGTCAAATTAGGAGACCAAATCAAAGAAAACCCTCTCTCGATAATATTAAGTCGGTAAACGTGAGACGATTAGATTGACCCACGTAGCATTCCATCATTATAGGTATGGATCGATTCTCGATGTAAGTTGAGTTAGTTAAGTCTCTCGAGGCTCACCTATATCACGATTTACTATCTTGCCTACGATATAGAGATGTCACCAGTGACCTGGGAATATGATATGCTTAGTCGAGTCCCTCGAGGGTATATCATCGAATCAGACTCATCTTGTAACGATGGTGTTGACTTAGCCGGATATCATAGTTGATCAAGTCCCTCGAGACCATAGTGGTTCAGAGGCCGAATAGGATGGGAACCATAAGGAGTTGTGATCGGCAAGAGTTGTCTACCTTTTAGGCTTAGTGTGATTGGTCGAGTCCCTTAAGGTTACACTAAGACGTTGATTGGATCTTGATCCCTACTAGAAGTCTGCCGGAGACTTTCGTTTCACATGCTGAGGGTGTCGCATGACTCACTAGAAAAATAGTGGGAGTAGATTAAAACAAAAGTTTATATCTTATTTGTTTATTTTTATAAAATCTGCATGTTATTTACTTCTGCTGCATCTTTATTTTCAGAAAATATTACTTTCAAATCCCTTACGTGGCATACTTGATGTTAACCACCTCACTGGTCTGAATTATATAGATTGGCTCAACAAGTTAAGAATTTTTCTCATGATAGAGAAAATCACGTATGTCCTAGATACATTGATGCCTATGCCTAAGGAAGGGGCAAGAAAGGATGAGATTACTCACTATGTGAAGTACATAGATGACTTCACTCTTGCTCAATATTACATGTTGGGCTCTATGACTCCTGAGTTATAGAGACAACATGAAAAGATAGATGCCATATCTATTCTATTACATGTCCACAAACTGTTTGAGGAACAGGGAAGGATTCAGTGATATGAGATATCCAAGAGCCTCTTTCGCGCTAGGATGACTGAGGGGACATCGGTTCAAAACCATGTTCTAAAGATGATTGAGTGGATAGAGAAACTCACAAGTCTAGGAATGGTCCTAGAGGATAACCTATGTATAGATCTTGTGCTTTAGTCCCTACCAGATTCCTTTTCACAATTCACAATGAATTTTAATATAAACAAACTTGAGGTGACTCTCCCTAAGCTCCTCAATATGTTGAGGGAGGCATAGAGAACTATCAAGAAAAAGAAGCCAGTTCTCGATACTAGTGAGACCTGAAAGAAAAGAAAAGCAGAAAAGTCTTTTAAGAAGGGCTAAGGCAAGGGCAAGGCCAAGGGTGGATTAGGTAAAGCAAAGGTTGCTAAGAAAGACTCGACAAAGGACAAATGTCAGTGCTTCCACTACGGCAAAGATGAGCACTAGAAGAGAAACTATAAAGAGTACCTTACAGAGAGGGTGAAATAGAAGTTTGAAGAAGCTTCAGGTACATTCATGATTAGTATCCAATTATTAGATTTTTGTGATAGTGTGTGAATATTGGATACTGATAGTACTTATTACATTTGTAATTTGTTGCAGATTCTGACAAAGCCTAGGTGATTTGAGAGAAGAATTGTTAGACCCTTGTAAATTCTAAGCTTAGGGTTGATCTCTTTAGGGGATCGACCTCCTTGGAACTCTATAGGGTTCCTCCAAGTTGCTCCTTAAAGGCTACAGAAAAGATTAATCTCTTGCTTGAGAAAAGAGGATAAATACATGACTATTTATAGGGCTTTTAAACCATAACTCCAAATAGGACTCCTACTCAAGACTCCAACTTCTAATTAACTCCTAATAGGACTCCTACTCAAGACTCTTCCTTTACAACTCCTAATACTTCTCTAAGAAACAATCTCCTAACCCTAGTCGGCCTCTTCACCTCTTTAATAGGGGTTGGGTAGGTAGGTTTTACATGAATGCCCCTCTCAATTAGGACTCTCCTAGGTAAAGTCCTAACAGACTCGCTCTCTTCAAATCAACTTTGTCCTCGAGGTTGACGATCCATGAATTTTAAGAATTTGATCTTCATATAGTCATAGTTCTCCCAAGTGGAACATTTTGTTAGTAAGTTTGCCTATTGTATTAGCACTTCAATAGTGGGTTATCATTGTCAAGTCACGATCTGTCGATCAATAATGGCACTCGGCTAGGTCTAGAGTTCTCCTTGGGTAGTCATATTTGGTAGATGGCTTTGGGCTGTCTCATTTTGTCCCAGCTTGAGCTTTAAACATGACACATGGAAGACTGGATGGACTCGGGAGCCGGCAGGTAAGTCTAATCTGTATGCTATAGCTTCGATGCGCTCCAAAATTTGGTAGGGTCCATAGAATCGAGGTGAAAGCTTCATAGATGCTCTGGTCTGGATTGATATTTGCTTGTATGGCTAGAGTCGTAGGAAGACCCAATCTCCTATTAAAAATTCTCTTTTGCCTTTTGTTGATAATATTGTTGTTTGTGTTAGGATCAAGAGCGGCACTAAGGGGGGGGGGTAGGTTCTAGAATTCTCTTCATATGATTAAAACCAATTCGTAAAGATGCTTAGATTGAAAACATATGGAAGAGTGTAATGAGGAAGTAAGGAGGTTTGCAGTAAGGTAAATTGTACAAAATAAACGCAAATTAGATTTTTATAGTAGTTCAGTCATCATGATCTACATCCACTCCACCGATCCCTCTTCTGTCGAGGCCACCGGCATCCACTATCGGTCTTCTTTCAATAGGCGAAGACCAACCACCTTTTACAACTTTGTCTCCTTTTACCAGGTTTCGGAGATAACCCTTACACCCCCACTTACTCCTCTCTCAAACTATTCTAATACTTAGAACTTAGAGAAGTTTCACACATAATTACAATAGAGTTTTCTTTCCTTTTTTGCTCTCAGTTGTGTTTATATTAACCAAGGATGAGAGGGATATTTATAGACTTCAAGTTGATTCACACTTAGAGCCTAAAAAGATCTCATCCCGAGTTTCCCAGGTACTGGCGGTACCACCGCTTGTGTTGGGCAGTATCACTGCTTGCAGCACTAACACTGAGTAGTACCACCCAATCTAGTGGTACCACCACTTAGGAGGCTGTGTTTGGGAGGTACCATCGCCTGATATATTCTCGGAGACTGTGTCACGATGGTGCCACCTCTTGGGTCATTGTTTGAGCCTTTTGTTGGGCCCAACACAATCCTTACATGAGCCCAACTGGCCCCTAATTGGGTTGGCCTAATTTCAATCCCAATTATATGCTAACTATAAATTCTAAGGCATACATTAAGCTAAATAAGGCTGATAAGTCAAGGTTTCTTTCGGCGAGCTTCCGATGAACTTCCGACGATCTCGCGGCAATGTTCCAATGGACTCCTAGCAAGCTCCTGGACTTCACGATGATCTTCTTGGCTAGTTCTGATGAGCTTTTTGGCAAGCTCCTAAACTTCTCGGTTGGTTCTAATAGAACTTCCAACGAACGTCCGGACTTTCGACGAACTCTCGAACTCCCAACGTAATCGCGTTCTTGACTCCGGGACTTCAGTCCGCTTTATGCCTTGCTATCATAGTTTAATCCTATACTCATAAAACACACTTCGATCTAGACAATTAGTACTAAGCATGAATCATGTTATCCAACATGTCATTGGTCCATCGATGCTTTGTCCAATTCTTCGGCGCATCGTCCTCTCTTGCGGCCTATTGTCCAATCGGCCAATTGACCTCCACAAGTCTGATATCCTTGGTGCAATATCCACTCTTCTTGGCCCAATGCCCGAAACCATGGCCTGAAGCCTTCTATCGATACGTCAACTGATCCTCCGGCTCAACGTTCAATCTACTGACATGTTCCACCAGTCCAACATGATTCTTCTTGCTTTAATTATCTTATCCTGATCGAAGCTTCCTGTGTTACTTAAAAAGACATCAAATCATAAACACTATCTATTGGTTTTATCATCAAAATATGAGATTCAATAATCTCCCCCTTTTTGATAATGACAACATGTGACGGAGTTCAAATTGATGACGGAGTTAATCTTAACTCCCGGAGTTTAAACAAACTCCCCCTATCAATATGTCATATTGATAGAACTCTTGGATTCCAAAAATCCAAGCAACATATTATCATAAACTTATGCATAACATCATACTTCTCCCTCTTTGCCATCAACAAAAAAAAGAAGTGCAACTAGCAAATGTTTAGACATACAAGTTCAAATCAAGTTTTATCATTATTACAATTTGTAAGCTAACAAATTTTACAAGTGTTACATCATATATGTAAGCTAGTGAATTTTACATCATTTTAGAATATGCAAGATAGCAATTTTGAGATAGGCAAGATAGTACTTCTTTCTCTATGCAATTTGCAAGTTAGCAAATTTTTGCTTCCTTTGCAATATTTGAGCTAGCAATTTTACATATATGAAAGTTGGCAAGATTTTTGCATCTTTTGATATGAGCAAGCTTTTTGCTTTTCTTTATTATGTGCAAACTAGCAACTTTTCTCCCCCTTTGTCATTGTCAAAAAGAAGGGAAGAATTCAATTTTGTAATTCTTTTTCCCTTACATCAATTTCTAAATCATGAAAATGATAAAGTATCAATCTTATTTCAATATGTTTGTGCATCATTATAGTTTGAAATTAAAACATGCACAATTTTAAAATCTTACATATCATTCTTACTTTATGCATGATACTAAAAATAAATCATCACTATAGGCATATCATACATGATACGAAAATATTAAAATCTTTAAGCATTTATCACTTCATGCATTAAATCAATCATGTTGAATATGATACCCAACATTTATCATTTTTCTCATGCATGATACTAAAGCATTCTTGATACCAATCATTTCTCTCAAGCATGATACTAAAACATTCATGATACCAAACATTAAATCAATATTTTTAAACCATCACATAAAGAATAACAAGAGAAATTTTAATGATGAGATATACTTCATGAATACAAGGAATTATAAAAATCATATCATGAAAGATAAGAATATGTGAATATCAAAAGACATGACTTATAGTGAATCTCCACTTTCAGAAAAAAAACTAAGAAAAAATATAGGGGTAAAAGAAGAGATCTTGATTAAGCAAAAAAAATCTCAAGTAATTCTAGGAAATCAAGACCATGATTTGAATAAAACTCATTCAAATTCAAATTATCAAGTCATCAAAATTATTTTCAAGAGATTCAAAATGACAATAATTGATCTGTCAATCTCTTGATATGCCATCGATTTTCTTTCTCCCTTTTGTCATTGTAAACAAGAACAAAGAAGGGAAGAAATGCATAACAAAACTCAAGTAATAAATTTTCAAGATGTCAAATAGCATATTATGGTTTGTTAGGATAAGTCTACCCCTCCTTTTTTTTTTGGTGAATAGCAAAAAGAAATAAAGAGAAAATGATCTTAATTTATAGAAATATTTCAAGTATCACAAATAGAGAAATCAAGATCATGAATTGGATTATTTTCCTCTTTAGTAAATGGCAAAGAGAAACATAAGAGATCAAATAAGAAATCTTGATTCATGAAAGAAAATCCTAAGTTATAATTTTAAAAAATCAAGATCATGATATAGACAAAATTTATTCAATTTCAAAACATGAAATCATCAAAATTACTTTCAAGAGATTCAAAATGGCATAAATGACTTTATCAATCTCTTAGTGAAAAGTCGATAAGATAGAGAAACATTTTGTTTTTCAGGAAAATTCTTTCCTCATTTTAGTTGTTTCAATATATATGATTGAGTTCATAAGCATACCCCAAATTTTTATGCCAAATAAAAATAAGCATCAATATTTAAAACGAAAAAGAACTTTCATTATGGCAAAGATCGATTATTTGAATCACAAGAATTATGATGCAAAATTTTGAAATATAAATCATTTTCATTAAGACATCAAGCATGATTTTATTGGACATAATGTTGAATGATTCTTAAAGATATCTTTTTTAGTTTCAATTTGTATGATTGACTTTATATTAACATTGCCAAATATTTGTTCTTATATCAAAACTATGCATTATATTTAGAATCGAAAACCAAGGACAAGATTTATCACAAAAATCATCAAGCATTCCATACAAAAGCCATCATGTATAACTTCAAAATCTCATGCATAGAATAAAGTCATCAAGTATTGTACCAAAACTTTTATTAAAACAACAAGCATGATTTTATTGAGCGTTTTCAATCAAAGTCGGAAATCAATATGATACACATTATTTTTTTTTAGACAAAAGATTTGATTTATCATTTAATTTTTCTTTTATGTGTTTCATTTTATGTGATTGATTTTATATAAGTATGCTCAAATTTTTCATAGGAAAACCATCCAAAAAAACTCGAAAAGCAATACAAAATTATCACAATACACATAATTGTTTATACCATACAAGAAATTAATCACTAGATTTAATTCTAACATTTTGTTGTATTTTCATAAAACATGCAACTGTCATTATCATTTTAAAAATTGCTAGAAAGATAAGCATAATCCTAAAACTTTAAACATTTTCATCACATTATTAAACATGCAATAAAATAAAATAATATAATTTTTTTAAACTAAATTAAAAATAACTCATGAAAAAAAAATCAAGTAATTTCAAAATAAAGCAAAGGGGTTTTGGTTACCTCATTGCCGAAAGCCTAAGGCATAGTTTGCCACCTCGTCTTCATTGGTTTGCTCCTCATCATCGGAAGAGCTCGATTCATCCCAAAGTGCTTCATTCTTCTTGTGTTCATAGCAAATAGTTACGTTATTTTTAAGTTTATTTTTTTTCTTTGATTCTTGTTTTAAGAATTTTTTAAGCTTGAGAAGTTCAAGGTCATCATAATCATCACTTGAGTCATCACTCAAGTGGTATTCTATTGTTTGAAGTGCCAAATCCTTTCTATTCTTTAGAAGGTGGTTCTCGTGTTCGTCAAGTGCATCATGAGTCATTTCATATGTCATCAAGGACCCGATAAGTTCTTCGAGTAAAAATATATTTAGATCCTTTGGTTTTTGTATTGGCGTTACTTTCGATTCTCAATTATTTGAAAGATATCTTAAGATATTGTTGACGAGTTCAAAATTAGAAAAGCATTTGCCAAGAGCTTTTAAACCATTGACGACATTCGTAAAATGGGTGTACATGTCAACAATGGTTTTACTTGGCTTCATTCAAAAAAGTTTAAAATCATGCATTAAAAGATTTATCTTAGAATCTTTTACTCTACTAGTGCATTCGTGTGTGATTTCAAGAGTGTGCCATATATCAAAAACTGTTTCGCAAGTAGAAACTCGATTAAATTCAGTTTTATCCAAAGTGCAAAATAAGGCATTCATAGCCTTTGCATTTAAAGAGAAAGTTTTCTTCTCCAACTCATTCTAATTGTTCATTGGAAGAGAAGACTTTTGAAAACTAAATTCGATAATATTCTATAAATCGAGATTCAACGAAAGCAAAAAAACTCTCATTTGAGTTTTTCAATATGTGTAGTCCGTCCCATTGAACATGGGCGGACGAATGAGAGAGTGACTCTCTTGAAAGCCGAAAAGAGTCATTTCTCTTTAGGTGTTAAACCAAATGAGAAAAATGAGGCTTTGATACCAATTGTTAGGATTAAGAGTGGCACTAAGAGGGGAGAGGGGGGGGTGAATTAGTGCAACGGTAAAATTACGTCAGTTCTGAAATTCTCTTTATACGATTAAAATCGATTCGTAAATATGCTTAGATTGAAAATATATGGAAGAGTGTAATGAGCAAGTAAGGAGGTTTGCAGTAAGGTAAATTACACAAAGGAAACATAAACCAGATTTTTATAGTGGTTTGGTCATCATGGTCTACATCCACTCCACCGATTCCTCTTCCATCGAGGCCACTGACATCCACTATCAGTCTTCCTTCAATAGGTGAAGACCAACCATCTTTTATAGCTCTTTCTCTTTTTACCATGTTTAGGAGATAACTCTTACACCCCTACTTACTGATCTCTCAATCTATTCTAACACTTAGAACTTTGAGAGAAGTTTCACACACAATTACAATAGAGTTTTTTTTCCTTTTTTGCTCTTAGTTGTGTGTATATTAACTAAGGATGAGAGGGATATTTATAGGCCTCAAGTTGATACAAACTTGGAGCCTAAAAAGATCTCATCTCAGGTTTCCCGGGTCCTGGCGGTATCGCCTGCAGCATTGACACTGGGCAGTACCACCACCTGAGAGGCTGTGTCTAGGCAGTACCACCGCCTAGACCGGTGGTACCATTGCCTGACACAGTCTCGGAGACTATGCCACCTCTTGGGTCACTATTTTGGCCTTTTATTGGGCCCAACATAGTCATTACATGGGCCTAACTAGCCCTTAATTGGGTTGGCCCAATTCCAATTTCAATTATATGCTAACTTCGAATTCTAAGGTATACATTAAGCTCAATAAGTCTAATAAGTCAAGGTTTCTTTCGACGAGCTTCCGGCGATCTTTCGACAAACTTCCGACAATCTTTCGGCAATGTTCTAGCGGACTCTTGGCAAGCTCTTGGACTTCACAATGATCTTCTTGGCTAGTTTTGACGAGCTTCTTTGACAAGCTCCTGGACTTCTCGGTTGGTTCCGGCATAACTTCCAATGAACGTCCGAACTTTTGATGAACTCTCGAACTCCCAACGAAATCGCGTTCTTAACTCTCGAACTCCCAACGAAATCGCGTTCTTAACTCTCGAACTTCATTTTATTTTATGCATTGCTATCATAGTTTAATCTTGCACACATAAAACATACTTTGATCTAGACAATTATTACTAAGCATGAATCATGTTGTCCGACATGTCATTAGTCCATCGACGCTTCGTTCGATTCTTCGGCGCATCGTCCTCTCTTGTAGCCTATTGCCCAATCAGCCAGTTGACCTCCTTAACTCCGATATCCTTGGTGCAATATCTACTCTTCTTGGCCTAATGCTCGAAACCATGGCCCGAAGCCTTCTGTTGATATATCGACCGATCCTTTGGCTCGACGTCCAATCTACTGACATGTTCCACCAGCCTAACATAATTCTTCCTGTTTTAATTGTCTCATCCTAATCGAAGCTTCTTATGTCACTTAAAATACATATCAAATCATAAACACTATCAATTGGTTTCATCATCAAAATATGAGATTCAACAGTTTCATCCTTGCTTGAGCTACAATGAGATTATCTTTTAGCAACTTCAACATTTTGTCTCTGTCTTGTAGTTCCCTGTCTACTTGTTCCACTTTAGAGGTGCCTATATTTTAGGATCACAAGGGGAGATGGGCCATATAAAACCTTATAGGGAGTACATTTTGTGGATGAATGATAAGTTGTATTATACCACCATTCGGCCCAGGGAAGCCACTTTGTCTACTCTTTTGGCCGGTCACTAGTGAAGCATCTGAGGTGTATCTCCAAGCACCTGTTCACCACTTTAGTTTGGTCATTGGTTTGTGGATGATACACCATACTCCTTTTTAATTTAGTGCCCTGCATTTGGAATAACTCTGTCCAAAATTTGCTCATGAAGATGCAAGTAGAATTTGACAAAAGCACAATGTGTCCCTTATAGCGTAATTCTTTTGAGTCCCAACTGTAATGAGCCACGGAACTTGGTGCTTTATCCAATTTTTTTATTATCTTACTGGTCTCTGGATCTTCCTACCATTTCCTCTTAATATCCTCAAGGAAGTTGCTAGTCGGAAGTCAAACAGCTGAAAATTCAGCTTGTTCGGATAACTGCAAAAGTGCATCTGCAACAACATTCTCTTTCCCCTTTTTGTAAGTTATTTCATAATCATATCCAAGAAGCTTTGTTACCCATTTTTGCTGCTCGGAGGAAGATATCTTCTGCTCCAAGAAATATTTTAGGCTTTTATGATCAGCCTTGATTTGAAAGTGTCGCCCGATCAAGTATGGTCTCCACTTGGCTACCGCATGCACATTCGCAAGTATCTACTTGTCATAAATAGTCATCTTGAGAAGAGAAGGAGATAACACCTTACTGGTATAAGTGAGGGGGTGGCCATCTTGCATTAGTACAACACCAATTTTGACTCCGGAGGCATCGACTTTAATAACAAAAGTCTTATCGAAGTCGGGTAGTGCTAGTATGGGTGTTGTCGTGATTGTGTCTTTAAGTTCGCCGAAGGTAGTGGTGGCTTTGTTTGACCATTGGAAAGTATCTTTTTTTAGTGAAGTAAGGGATGAACTGATCTTTTCATAGTTTTTCATGAACTTATGGTAGTAGCCTGTTAAACCGAGAGAGCCGCGTAGCGATTTTCTGTTCCTCGGGGTCGACCAATTCTGCATTGCTTCAATTTTGGAAGGGTCCACCACCACACCTTCCTTTAATATGATATACTCCAAATATTTCACCTTCTATTAAAGAAAGCTGCACAAAAATTTGTAGTGGCTGTTGTGTGTTCCACGGCTTGTCGCAGAGCCGACAAAGATCCTTTGTTGATCGGTTACGTAGTTCTGTTATCAAATTTTTTGGTAGCGAAGGACAGCTAAGAATAGAAGGAGGTTTATATGCCATGGGCCTAGGAGAGGTTCTCAACCTCTAAGCATCTTGGTTGAGCCGTTCTTGTATTCGGGCGAAAGAAATCGCAGCTATCACTGTACGGGGCTGCCGTGCCTTAACCTCCTCTTTTATCTCTGGCTTGAGTCCTTTGATGAATGTTCCTAACAATTGACAGTTTGTCCAATCATAAGCAAGGTAGGATAGCTTCTCAAACCTGGTTTGGTACTCTTAAATCGTAGAGGTTTGTCGAATCTTTGTGAGTTGATCATTGATATTTTCATACTCCGTAGGTCCGATACGATTCAGTAGTGCGTTCTTAAATTGATTCCGCATCAAAGCCCCATGATTATATTCCAGCTAATTGTGCCATTGAATAGCGTCTCCTTTAAGGTGGATGATAGCAATTTTCATCATGGCATGATCCGACGTTCAGTAGTAGCGAAAGTAACATTCGGCGCGCGAAATCCACCCCGTTGGGTCTCCTTCTTCCCATCGCAGGAAGTCCACCCTCATGCATGGCTGCAGGATGTCTGTGGGCTGTCCCTCCTTCTCTAGAGGTATCTCTGAACTCTCTCCTCACTAAGATTTGGTGGGACTTGGCAGTTGTCTAATTCAGAATTCTGCAAACAAAGTGCACAATTTGTGCTCCAAGCGCGATTCAAGCTGCGATTCATTTCGAGATTCCCATGCTTTAAATTTGGCATCAATTGGATCTTGAAAAGCTATAGCATATGCCTGTAGATTAGAGATGTCCCTATCTATTTTCTATTAATGGGTTAATGGCATGAGTGGTGGAAGGTTCTGAAGAATTGAGGATCATAGAAAGATACTGCAGCAGATTTTTACGTCTAAAGTATAACAGTTTGGACGTAAAAGATCGATAGTTTATATTGAGAATTTTTTAATGAAACTAAAGGGAAATCTACTATTTGGAAGTGTCAAGGCTGTTGTCAAAATTTTATAGAGATTTGGATAGAAAAAATTCTGTAGCAAGATTTAAAAACCTATGTTATGCGGTTGGAATTCTAAAGTGCAGATTTGTAAGTATAGCAATTTGGACATAAAAGATCAGTGGTTTATATTGAGAATTTTTTGATGAAACTAAAGAGAAATCTGCTGTTAGGAAGTGTCAAAGTTGTTATAAAAATTTTGTAGAGATTTGGACTAAAAATGCAGTAGCAAGATCAAATAGACTGTGCTATGTGGCTGGAATTCTGCAATGCATCTTTCATTGTAGAGATGAAAACTTTGTGATGAAAAGTTTATGCAGCAACATAGGAACAATTTTTTTTTTTGGATTTTCAAATAAGGATAACTAAATTGCAACAACAGTAAGGTAGGAAACTAGAACCTATTTCAATTCATGGGGAGATCAAAGGATGATGCGCGGTGGTGGAGATGACGGTGGAATTCTACGACGATCTTTTAAGCAATTGTGGGAATTAATTTGGGTGACTGTGGAGGGCTGATGGATGGAGGGATTTTTGAATAAGGATAATTAAATTGCAGTAGTAGTAAGGTAGGAAACCAAAACCTGTTGCAATTCATGGGGAGATCAAAGGATGATTCGTGGTGGTGGAGATGACGGCGAAATTTAATGACGATTTTTTAAGCAATTGTGAGAAATGCTTTGGGCAGTTATGGAGGGCTGATGGATGGCTATGGAAGGGTAGCAAGATGCTAAGAATGCTACTCTGATACCAAGTGTTAGAACCCTTATAGATTCTAAGAGTAGGGTTGATCTCTTTAGGGGATCAGCCTCCTTGGAACTCTATAGGGGTTCCTTCCTCCAAGTTCTTGCTCAAAGGCTGCAAAAAAGATTCATCTATTGCTTGAGAAAAGAGGATGAATACATTACTATTTATAGGGCTTCTAAACCCAACTCCTAATAGGATTCCTACTTCTAACCAACTCCTTATAGGACTTTTACTTAAGACTCCTATTCCTTTACAACTCCTAATGCTTCTCTAAAAAACAACCTCCTAACCCTCGTCGGCCTCTTCACCTCTTTAATAGGGGTTGGCTAGGTAGGTTTTACATAAATGCCCCTCTCAATTAGGACTCTCCTAGCTAGAGTCCTAACAAGAATACTACATAATGGTTTATTTATGCTAAATGTTACTCCACATATCATGAATGTAAATGTGTCAAAGAGGAAATGAGATGAGGTGAATAGTGCATACCTGTGGCATTGTAGGCTAGGTCACATCTATAAGGGAAGGATTCAAAAGTTACTAAAGGATGGATATCTAGATCCATTCAACTATAAGTCATATGTAACTTACGAGCCTTGCCTTCATAGAAAACTGACCAACAATCCTTTTAGTGGAATTAGAGAGAGAGCCACTGAGCTGCTGGAACTAAGATATAGTGATGTATGTGGACCCATATCAACTCATGCCATAGGTGGTTACTCTTACTTTATTACTTTTACTAATGATTTATCAAAGTATGGATATATGTACTTGATGAAGTACAAGTCCAAGGCTTTTGAGAAATTCAGAGAGTAAAAGAATGATGTGGAGAACTAAATTGGAAAGAGTATCAAGACTCTTCGATCAGATCGAGAAGATGAGTACTTAAGTACAGAGTTCACCTAGTTCCTTAAGGACCATGAGATTCTATCCCAATGGACACTTCCTTATACATCTCAACACAATAGTGTATTTAAAAGGAGGAATCATATACTATTAGACATGGTACGGTCCATGATGAGTTTCACTTACCTACCCATCTTATTTTGGGGATACACCATAAAGACCGCAACTTACCTTCTGAATAAAGTTCCAACTAAATCGGTAATGTCTACACCATATGAGATATGGAAAGGAAAGAAGCCTGATCTTAAGGCTGTTAAAATTTGGGGTTGCCTTGCCCATATTAAAGGACACAACCCTAATAAGCTGGAATTGAGGATAGAGCGGTGCAAGTTCATGGGATACCCCAAGGAAACTTGTGGTTATTATTTCTATCATCACAAGGACCAAAAGGTCTTTGTAGCCAGGAGAGCGGTGTTCTTTGAGAAGGAACACATTCTTGGCGGAGATAGTAGGAGCATGATAGAGTTGAGCGAGTTTGGAGAACCTAGCTCAAGCACCACTACATAGCCTGAGTCTGTTCAGGTACATAGCAAACAAGTTCCAATTTTACGTAGGTTTGGCAGAGTATCCCATTCTCCTGAGAGATATGTGGGACTTGAATTTTCTTTCAAGTGGTCTTCATGAGTTCTTAGTGCCATATCCTTTCTAATCTTTAGAAGGTTATTCTCAAGCTCTTCATGAGAATTGCAAGTCATTTCGTAGGTCATCAAAGTCCCAATAAATTCTTCGAGTGGAAAGTTGTTCAAGTCCTTGGCTTCTTGAATTGCTGTTACTTTAGGATCCCAACTCTTTGGGAGAGATCTTAATATTTTGTTAATAATTTTAAAATTAGAAAAACTTTTACTAACTCATTTTAGATCATTGACGACATCCGTAAACCGGGTGTATATATCTCTAATGGTCTCACTTGGTTTTATCTTAAACAACTCATAAGTATGGACTAAAAGATTAATTTTGGACTCCTTAACTCTACTAGGGCCCTCGTGAGTGATTTCGAGTATATGCCAAATATTGAAAGCCATTTCACAAATACACACTTGATTGAACTCATTTTTATCTAAAGCGCAAAATAAGACATTCGTAGCCTTGGTATTTAAAGTGAAAGTCTTCTTCTCCAACTCATTCTAATCATTCATTGGAAGAGAAGACTTTTGAAAGCCATTTTTCACAATATTCCATGACTCAAAATCCATATAAATTAGAAAAATCATTATTCTAGTCTTCTAATAGGTGTAATCCGTCTTATTGAACATGGGTGGACGTGTTGCTAGTTATATGTACTCTGCAAGCCAATCACATGAGTGATGACACGTGTGACTTGACACAGTCTTTTTGCTTATTATATTTTGACATTTATCACTTTATATTGCTTGTTGCATATTTCTGTGAGTGTATATATATATATATATATATATATATATATAGTGATGTCCTTGGATCTGTGCAATGAGAATTGGATCGTGATGAGATTACGATAATGAGACCGATTCACCTTTAAACAAAGATCCTAAATAATCCCGGTCATAGGTTACTCGAGAGGGATATTGAGATAACCTAACAGACTGGTGTGTTGTATACCTATCCATATGATTGATGCAATTGGTCTCATAGCTGCTCATGTGGGGACACTAGGGATACAATACAAGTACTCATTGGGGAATGAGTTTACTGATTGATTTGCTTACGGAATGCTGGATGGTTGATGATGCCTTATTGTCGGACAGCAATTCCGTTGTCCCAATGGTATATCTAATTCTTAGACTTGAGACACCAAAGATGTCCTATATGTGTGCTCCACTTTTTGATGTTGGACTTATAAGTTTGAATGCCCTAGATCTAGCACAGCCGGTCATTGGGAGTTGTAGTCAACCTTACGAGGGCTATTGAGTATCGATAGAGGATCATCCACTCTTGGTGTTATGAGAGGAATATCTTATGTATTCTTGCTTAGACAAATCCCTTGCTAGGGTCATTCGGATTGAGAGATAAAGAGTTCTCCGGGAGAATCCGATTAGAGCAAGACTCGAGTAGAAACCGTATGGGTCTGACAGCACCATACCCGGTATATGGTCTCTGGGATATTAGATGAATGAGGGACTATAGGTACATGATAACTGCGGATAGACAGATCCAATGGATTGAATTCCCCTGTATCATTTGGGGACTGCGGTATAGTGGCCTAGTACGTCCAAAGTCGATGAGTCGAGTGAATTATTATGGAGATAATAATTCACTGAACCAGAAGGAGTTCTGATAGGTATGACTCATGGCCAGCTTGATATTGGGCCTAGAGGGTCACACACATATGGTAGGCATTGTGATGAGTAGAGGTTCAAATATGAGATATCTACCGGATCCCCTATCTTATTGGATATCCAATAAGCCCCTAAATTATTGGATCCTATGAATGAGATCCAATATAAGCCTATGATAGATTATTGGATAGAGATCCACTAATCTAAGAGGCTTGGGTAATTGGATGCAGATCTAATACCCAATAGGGGATGATCCATTAGGGTTTGATTGGGGACCTCTTTAAATAGGAGGGATTTAGTGGTTCATAGGCTAGAGCCTTTGCTTGCCTCTTCTATTCTCCTCCCTCTCTCTACCTCAAAGCAGGCTTGGAGTTTTGAGGAGCGTCGTCGCAACCTTGTTGTGTGGATCACCGCTAGAGAGGAGGGTGCTTGACCTCCTTCACCTCCTAGAGATCTGCAGGGATACAGAGATATATGATCTCCCTAGGTAACATAATATATCTCACACGTGGTTTTCAATTTCGTGGATTTTTGCGCACCAATCTTCACACAATGACGAACAAATCTTTGGGAAATTAGAGATTTTGTTTTCTGTTCTTCTGCTACGCATGTGATGTCGCCCTCAAGATTTCCCAATAGTGGTATTAGAGCCAGGTTATTCATGCGAAAAATTGATTTTAAACTACGTGTGTTATGTTTTTGAGAAGCTTTTAGCATCAAAATCATTGATACAAAAGCAAGAAAGGGCAGTAACCGTTGTGAATGTGAGAAATTCCCTTTTGTCTAACTTACAAAAATACCCCTCAGAATTTAAAAAATTCCCATATGTCCCTAATTTTAAAAATATTAATTAATTAAATTATTTAATTAATTAATATTATTTTATTATTATCTAGTAGTCTTACATAATGATGATTAATACATGTGATGTATGATGTGTGGATGGATGATCATGGACTGTGTGATGTGTGTACTTGTGATTATTATTATTGGGGCCTACGAGCCTCCATTTTATTTCTCATTTATTATCAAGTCTGCGTGCCTATGATTAAGCTGTAATCACACGAGAAGGCGCAACGAGAGCGTGGAAGCGATAGTGGGACCCACGAGACGGTCAATCGCGATGCATGGAGATGAGTCGAGATGTCGACGGAATCGACGAGGACGAGATGGATGATCACAAGGCATGGAGATGCACCACTGCACACATAGATCTTGATGTGAGTAATTAGTTCTACCGGATCGGGCCTGATCACATTAGGCTGTGCTCCATGATCATCTAGTGTGATTGCTTATACACCTACTAGATATGTATATATATTTGCATGCGATGTAAATATATATTAAATATGTATATGTGTGATATGTCATATTAGGAGACCAAATTATAGAAACCCCTCTCTTGATAATATTAAGTCGGTAAATGTGAGGCAATTAGATTGACCCATGTGGCCTTCCATCGTTATAGGTAGGGACTGATTCTCGGTGTAGGCTAAGTTGGTCGAGTCCCTCGAGGCTCACCTATATATTGATTCACTATCTTGCCTACGACATAGAGATATCATCGGTGACCTGAGGACATGGTATGCTTGGTTGAGTCCCTCGAGGGTATATCATCGAATCAGACTCTTCTTGTAACGATGGTATTGACTTAACCGAGCATCATGGTTGGACGAGTCCCTCGAGACCGTAGTGATTCGGAGCTTGAACAGTATAGGAATCACAAGGAGTTGTGATCTGCAAGAGTTGCCTACCTTTTGGGCTTAATGTGTTTGGTCGAGTCCCTTAAGGTTACACAAAGAAGCTAATTGGATCTTGATCCCCACTAGAAGTTTGTCGGAGACTTCCATTTCACGTGCTGAGGGTGTCGCGTGACTTGCCAGTAAAATAGTAGGAGCATATTAAGATAGAAGTCTATATTTTGATTATTTATTTTTGCAAAATCTGCATGTTATTTATTTTTGCATCTTTATTTTCAAAAATTGTCACTTTCAAATCTCTTACGTGGCATACTTGATGTTAACCGCCTCACTATTCCAAATTATATGGATTGGCTTTGTAACTTGAGAATTATTTTCGTGGTGAAGAAAATCATATACATCCTTGATATAGTGATGCCTACGCCTGAGGAAGGGGCAAGCGAGAATGAGATCACTCGCTATGTGAAGTACATTGATGACTTCACTCTTGCTCAATGTTACATGTTGGGCTATATGATTCCTGAGTTACAGAGACAACGTGAAAAGATGGATGCCAAATCCATTCTCCTACATGCCCGTAAACTATTTAAGGAATAGGGAAGGATTCAGCGATATGAGATATCCGAGAGCCTCTTCCATGCTAGGATGACTGAGGGGATACCGATTCAGAACCATGTCCTAAAGATGATTGAGCGGATAGAGAAAGTCACAGGTCTAGGAATGGTCCTAGAGGATAACCTATGTATGGATCTTGTGCTTCAGTCCCTACCAGATTCTTTTTCATAGTTCATAATGAAATTTAATATGAATAAGCTTGAGGTGACTCTTCCAAAGCTCCTCAATATGTTGAGGGAGACAAAGAGCACTATCAAGAAAGAGAAGCAATTTTTCTACACTGGTGAGATCAGAAAGAAAAGGAAAGCAGGAAAGTCCCTTAAGAAAGGCAAGGGCAAGGGCAGACCAGGTAAATCAAAGGTTGCTAAGAGAGACCCGACAAAGGACAAAGGCCAGTGCTTCCACTGCGGCAAAGATAGGCATCAGAAGAGGAACTGTAAAGAGTACCTTGCAGAGAGAGCGAAACAGAAGCTTGGAGAAGCTTCAGGTACATTCATGATCAATATCCAGTTGTCAGATTTTTGTGATAGTGCATTAGTATTGGATACTGTTATTGTTTATTATATCTGTAATTTATTGTAGATTCTGGCAAAGTCAAGGAGATTGGTGAGAGGAATGTTGCACAATGGTTTGTTTATGCTAGACATTACTCCACATATCATGAATGTAGGTGTGTCCAAGAGGAAATGAGATGAGATGAACAGTGCATAACTGTGACATTATATGCTAGGTCACATCCATGAGGGAAGGATTCAAAAGTTACTAAAGGATGGATATCTAGATCCATTCGACTATGAGTCATATGTAACTTTCGAACCTTGCCTTTATGGAAAACTGACCAACTCTTTATTTAGTAGAACTGGAGAAAGAGCCACTGAGCTATTGAAACTCATACATAGTGATGTATGTGGACCCATGTCTACTCATGCCATTGGTGGTTATTCCTACTTCATTATCTTTACTAATGATTTCTCAAGATATGGACATGTGTACTTAATAAAGTACAACTCCGAGGCCTTTGAGAAATTCAGAGAGTATAAGAATAAAGTGGAGAACTAGACTGGAAAGAGTATTAAGACTCTTCGATCAGATCGAAAAGGTGAGTACTAAAGTACAGAGTTTACTCAGTTCCTCAAAGACCATGAGATATTATCCTAATGGACACTTCCATATACACCTCAGCTCAATGGTGTGTCTGAAAGGAGGAATCATACGCTATTAGATATGGTATGGTCTATGATGAGTTTCGCTAATCTACCCATCTCATTCTGGGGATATGCCACAGAGACCGCAGCTTACCTTCTAAAAAGAGTTCTAACTAAGTTGGTAGTATCTACACCATATGAGATATGACAAGGAAAGAAGCCCGATCTTAAGGTTGTTAGGATTTGGGGTTGCCCTGCCCACGTTAAAAGACACAATCCCGATAAGCTAGAATCAAGGACGGAGTGGTGCAAGTTCGTGGGATACCCCTAGGAAACTTGTGGATGTTATTTCTATCATCTCGAGGATCAAAGAGTCTTTGTAGCTAAGAGAGTGATGTTTCTTGAGAAGGAACACATTCTTGGCAGAGATAGTAGGAGCATGATAGAGTTGAGCGAGGTTGGAGAACTTAGCTCAAGCACCACTCTACAGCCTGAGTCTATTCAGGTACCTGACACACAAGTTCCAACTTTACGTAGGTCTGACAGAGTATCCCATCCTTCTGAGAGAAATGTGGGACATATTAGAGGAGAGAATGTTGAGGATATTGATCCTCAAACCTATGAGGAGGCTATTATGAGTATAGACTTCGGGAAGTGGTAAGAAGCCATGAATTCTGAGATGGATTCCATGTACTCTAACAAGGTTTGTAACCTAGTTGATGCGCCCGAGGGTATTATACACATCGGTTGCAAGTGGATCTTTAAGAAAAAGATTGGAGTAGATGGAAAGGTAAGGGGTATAAAGCAATGCTAGTGGCTAAGGGGTATCGTCAAAGGCAAGGTGTTGATTATGATGAAACCTTCTCACCCGTAGCTATGCTAAAATCTATCCAAATTCTTTTGGCTATTATGGCATACTATGCTGGCAGACTGACGTAAAAATCATATTCCTAAATGGCAACATCGAGGAGGAGGTGTATATGATACAACCCGAGGGATTCGTGTCCAAGGACTGCCCAGATAAGGTGTGCAAGTTGCTTAGATCCATTTATAAACTAAAGCAAGCTTCTCGAAGTTGGAGCATAAGATTTGATGAGGCAATCGGATCTTATTATTTCGTTAAGAATGAAGATGAGCCTTGTGTATACAGAAAGGTAAGTAGGAGCACTATCACCTTCTTGGTGTTATATGTGGATGACATCATAATCATTGGGAATGATATAGGAATGCTATCCACAGTAAAGTCTTGGTTATCTAGATACTTCTCTATGAAGGACTTAGGGGAAGCATCCTATATCTTGGGGATTCAGATATATAGAGATAGATCCAAGAGGCTTGGCTTATCCTAGTCCAGGTACATAGACATCATTGTCAAAAAGTTTGGCATAGAAAATTCCAAGAGAGGTCCCATATTGATGAGACATGAGATATCACTTTCTAGGAATATGTCCCCAAAGACTCATGAAGAAAGGACGAATATGGATAAGATACCCTATGCCTCAATAATAGGGTCTATCATGTATGCCATGCTATGTACCAAGCTTGATATAGCACATAAGTGTCATGAGTAGGTATCAAGCGGATCTAGGCTTGGATCTTTTACTAGTATATGGAGGTAGTAGCCTCAGGGTTGAAGGCTATACAAACTCGAGTTTTCAATCCAATATTGATGATAGCAAGTCGAATTGGGATAT